>CM055964.1:35245000-35845000 GCA_029531755.1 Holothuria leucospilota
ACACCACCACCACCACCATCATCATCAGGTGCGTTCGATTTGCTGTCCGGATCCGCCCCTCGAGTCTATTTGACGTTACTTGAGCCAGCTTTCGCGCTTCCGCAGATATGAGACAAACCGTATGCAAACTCGAGTGGCTCACCATCACGACCCACATGGGCACGCGCAGTGCCTACGAAACCTTGCTTGCAACAGGTAGGCAACCACTGCAGACTCTGTACACTGCATGCAGAAGTACTGAAGGAGTTAACTATGGGCCTATCCCTTGATCTTATGTATCGAAGAAACATTCAAAATGAACGCTTGCACGAGCAGACAGAACGTTGTAATCGCTTCATTTCTTGACATCTGTTCAACTGAGGCAGGGCTAAAAATATAGCTGTATTGTAACAATTGCGTCACGGTCATTTCTCCTACTTCAGCCACACTAAATTTCAACGGTAGGTTCCCAGTTACACCTCTGCGAGACTCAAAACGTTTCAAACGGTACCAAATGTTATATAAAAGTGCTTACTAACCGTGAGTTGACAGAGGAGTTGTTTATAATTGGAAAAAACTCCCCACTTACTTTGCTGCAGGAAGTTTTCTTAGCCCTTTTCAACTATTACAGGGACAGATTTGCCGGACGGCAAGTCTAGCGTGTGTCGCCATATTACCGTGTGACGTAAAACGCGTCGTGCGGCTCAAGTAGACCACATCGGCAATCTGGTCGTTTTGGCCGGCTTTAGTTGTGACGTTTTGATGATGTTTTGGAAAATCTAACGCTGGCTCGATCCGCTCGAGCCGGTAAATCGAACGCACCTATCATCACCACCACCACCACCACCACCATCATCATCATCATCACCACCACCACCACCATCATCATCATTATCATCACCACCATCATCACCACCTCCACCATCACCACCATCATCATCATCGCCACATCATCATCATCACCACCACCACCATCATCACCACCACCACCACCATCATCATCACCACCACCACCACCAACATCATCATCATCATCATCACCACCACCACCACCATCATCATCACCACCATCACCATTACCATCACCATCCTCATCATCATCATTACTACCACCACCATCATCATCGTCATCATCATTATTATCAGACCTGGATGCAGAAACCGCTGCATGGACATTATCGAGAGAGGTCGATGATATCACGGAGGAGTGTGGACACAGCTTGCAGCATATATAGTGCTTAAAGTTGAAATAGAATCATTGATTACATCAACACAGGATCTGCGGAACATTGTTCACCCCCACCCCCAACTTCGTAAAGTCTTGCAACGCCACTGTACAAATCTGTTTTCCAAGCAGCAAGTTACCTCAGTTTTCTTAAGTTAAACCAACTTCTGAGTTTTTCATTGCGGTGTTATGGGAATTGTAACCGATACTGACAGAACCATTAAAATAGGCCAGTATATAATGGAAGACGTCTTACAAAGGGGGAAGGTGCTTGATTTGCAGCTTTCCCGAATTGGTTAACGATGATGGCATGTTTTGCCTTCAAAACGACGCTTTTTGCATTGAAATATACAAAATTTGGGGAGGCGATGGGTGCCCTTTAATCATAAACTGACTAGCCTAACTAAACTGTTCCAAAAAGGCAGTGTATTCATACATGTTCCCATAAAAAGGCCTCTTTGTTTTCCGTACAGAAAATTCCATCTGAAAGTGTTTAATGCAGAATTTTCTTAGACCCTGACACCTTCAGCCTTCTGATGTCCCGGCGAACACAGGTCCAGCCTGCCGTAGCGGTTCCTCGTGGCTATCGTAACAGCAGTTTCCGCCTTACGGCTTTTCTTTGTGATGAGCTACAAAAGAACATTTTACCTCCGCGCAGGTTAATACCTGTCTATGGATGGGTGTCGTAACGCTATTATTCAACCTTCCCCCGATCCTAGCCCACGCGGCAATACTAACCTGCAACTCCACCCCACACAGCCCCCGTCCACGGACTAATAGGTAGGCAAAATTATGTCTGCCGATAACAGCCATATCATTTTCAATCGAGAAGAAATTTCGTGCTGTAACTTGAAATTACAATGGGCCTAGTAATTATTGATATTTGAAGGAAATTTAATAAAAGTAAAGTAAAACATTTCTAAAATGTCTATAAAAGTGTTATTTTTCGGTGAGCTCATCGTGCATCTGCTGTATGTATAGGCCCCATGCTAGTTCCTTCATTATTGATCGTGAGTAGAATTATTACAAACCCCGTGCAGCCTGTACGATCCATCACTCCTCACCATCAAACCCGCTGCATCAAGAACTAGAAATCGACTGATAGTTAATCCAATTCAGGGGCAGAGCGTCCAACTAGTCGGGGGGTTCATTCCCCCTCCCCCGACGGACTCAAATAGCTTGCCGGCTCCCTTTTGGGGTTTTTACTGTACTTAACCCTTGTATCATTGTTAGCATTGCTTCCAAATAACATGATGTAAGAGTGTTAGTTTTAGGTCTAGATAACAAATGCCAGAAAAAGCGACCATTATCTGTACTAAATGAGAAGGTTCATCTTCTGTTCTGTGATCTAGGAGGTAGGTTTAGCCCAAACTTGTCTATACGCTTAATACGCACTAATGTATGGTGGAGCTTAATTTAGGTCATTGCTTCCCAAACGGGCGTAATGATACGCTTACAAAATACACGGAATGACCTTTAATTCACCCTCGCGGTCCCAAGAAAGATGTTGAGGAGGGCGTAACAATAATTGTTGCGAAAATAATCCTGTTCCAGTCCGAGTTAATTGTCAACATGAACAACAAAAATAGTCTAGGCAGATCCTAAAATAGCTCCCACAAACTGCTTTCCAAAACATTTGAAGAGAGTCTTCTGGTTAAATAAAATAAAACTGTTGTGTGGCAATGGCTTTAGAGTACTGGACTAATGAACAGCTTCCTTTTTGCTTTCCTTCGAGTGACCATTTTCAAGGGTACATGGGGATGATAACCGGCTAGCTTACTACGAAAATGAAGAGTGGTCATCTGACACTGCATGATGATTCCATAGAAATGCTTCTTTCTGTACTTTTTTGATTCTCATATGCCAGGAAATCACATTTAATAAAGTTTACTTTCATTTTTCATGAAGAAGGTACTCTAGAGGGCCAGACAGGCAGACCTTCCGTCTTGCTATTTCCGTTTCCAACAATGTACTTAATTGCTTGCTATTGCAAAGCGGTCACATAATGATAAACATGATGGTATACGATTTCATGAAAACGTATGGTTCTTTGTGTTTTTATCTTGATTTCCAGATGCAAAAATGTACATCTAACAGAGATTCATTTTCCACATTTAGTTCAACACCCCTTTAAGGTTTCTTGCATTTGGCTATAGCAGATTTAATCTTTATCCTCACAAAGTAACTTCGTTTCTACATAAAATCTTGAATCTTTACTTACACTAATTAAAACCAGAATGCAAAAATACATTGTGGTTTCAATGAATAGCACTTACATGTGTATCCCACATAATGCCAAGATGTCCCGTTTCTTTCAGTCATTGGTTAAATGTGATTTTAATGTGCTGGAAGATTACAGTTTTGTGTTCATATTTAACCTTGGGAATTCTTGGGAATTTTTTGCTTTTTGGCCTCCAGCTGGTGATTTCAGCTGACCTCTGACATCTGACAAAACTCATAGGGGGATTAAACCCAACACCATGTGAAGTATCCAAGCTTCCTAAATTGTTAGAGTTTGACCCCAGTGACCCAGATGACCTTTGACCTCCACAATAAACAATAGGGTACTTCCTCTCACCATAAATCATCCACATACTATGTATGAAATCTATCAAAGCTTACTACCTTGCAATATCACGTTAACAAGGTTCTCAGAGTTTGACCCCCAGTGAACCCACATGACCTTTGACCTCCACCAAAAACGATATGGTTCCACCTCTGACCATAAGGCATATCCACACCAACTATGAAATCTATGCAAGCTTCCTACCTTGAGATATCATGTTAACAAGGTTCAGACTTTGAACCCCAGGGACCCCAGATAACCTTTGACCTCCACCAAAAATAATTGGTTCTTTTTCTCACCATAGCACGTTGTCATGCCATGTTTGAAATCTATCCAAGCTTCTTAACTTGAGATATCATGTTAGCAACGTTTTCAGAGTTTGACACCTGGTGACCCCAGGTGACCCCAGGTGACCTTTAACCTCAACCAAACACAATAGGCTTCTACCTCAGACCATAATGCATCCCAATGCCAAGTATGAAATCCATCCAAGCTTCTTACCGAGAAATATCTTGTTCACAATTCTGACCCTGGTGACCCCAGATTACCCTTGACCTCCACCAAAAACAATAGGGTTCTACCTCTGACCCTTAGGCATTCACATACCAAATATGAAATCTATCGAAGCTTTCTTCCTTGAGCTATCGGGTTAACGAGTTTTCAGAGTTCCACCCCGTTGACTCCAAATGACCTTTGACCTCTATTAAAAACAAGATTTTTTCTGACCATAATGCATCTACGTACTAAGTATGAAATCTATCCAAGCTTCCTACTTTCATATATCGTGTAAAGAAGGTTTCAGTGTTTGACCCTCGTTGACCCCAAATAAGCTTTGACCTCCACCAAAAACAACAAGGTCCTTCCTCTCACCATAATGCATATACATACTACGTATGAAATCTATCCAAGCTTCCTACCTTGAGATGTTATGTAACAAGGTTTGCAGGTTTTGACCCCTGGTGACCCCAAATGATCTTTGACCTCCACCAAAAACAATAGGGTTCTTTTTCTTAATATGGGGCATCTACCTACCAAGTTTGAGAACTGTCAGACTTTCCCTTCTTGAGATATCGTGTAAACAAGAAAAGTATCACAAACACACACACACACGCACAGTTGTGCTTTACATACTGTTTGAGGACCTCATTGTTTTCTCTATTGTGTTTGCTTTCTTAACCCTAACTTTAACAATAGACTTTCTATTGTTAAACTTCTGCAGACATGAGAAATCTATTGTATATCCTTCTAAGGACCTGAAATCCATTGTTTAGGTCCTCAATCTGAATGGAAAGTAAGTGCGCATACACATACAGTTGTGCTTTACATACTGTTTGAGGACCTCGTTTTCTCTATTGTGTTTGCTTCCTTAACCCTAACTTTAACAATAGACTCTCTATTGTTAAACTTCTGAGGACATGAGAAACCTATTGCATTTCCTTGTAAGAACCTGAAATCCATTGTTTAGGCCCTCAATATGAATGAAAAGTAAGTGCATACATACACACACATACACAAACACATTCGCCATCATAACTGCATAGGTTTCTCTTTTCATCGAAACCAAAAACATGAAAATTACGTGAATTGTAATGGTCGCCTTTATAATTGTATGTGAAAGGAAGGGATTGAAAAAGGAAACATGTTCTAATAGAAATACTTGGGGAGGAGGAATGGGAAAGCAGTTATCTACCAGGTGGGGAAATCTGAAACAGAAGGTTGAAAAGCAATGAGTTAGATCTTGTTGAGGCATAGGCCTAGGTATCTATACTTTACTTCAAAGCGCACCTACAAGCCATTCTCGACCCCCTCTGGCCGAATTCCCTAGCTCCGCCACTCGTCCGAATAGAACTACTATCAAAATATTCTGGAAATTGCTATTTTCTGTTCTTGCTTGTTCACTCAATGCTATTAGTAGATTGACAAAAGCACCATTTTTTTAAATATCTAGAGCCTCCGTGGGCTTCTCCTGGTTCCATGCATGAGTGTTTCCCCCGGACCCCAAGAGGTCCTCGAAGGCGGCCTCTGGACTCCACGTGGATGGGTGATTGCTTCGCGCTCCTGCGACCTATTCCGTGCCTTCTTCATTTTCGCCTCATAATCAAATAAAGATTTGCACCCCTGCATATCTTTTCCCGGGACCATTTCACATCGTGTAGAGATTGTATGCATGCACTGTCATACACCTGTAACAACTGCTTCAGGTTATTGTTACAGTAATTTGCAATGTAGTACCATCACAGAATTATGTAGGGGTTAGTTACAATGCGGATCTAGATATGGGAGTCAACGTGTGTGTTTGTGTAGGGGTCCCCTCCACTTTCAAAGTACCCCCATTTTGAAAGTGTAGGGGACCCTTCCCGCACTCACACACTTTTCACCGGAACCCTAACGAAAATAGTAGGTTTGTGTTTGATTCCACAGCTTTCAGTATAGCTGTTTCAATGAAACCAAATTAGAAATGGTGTAAACAGACATTTCATGGATTTAACACGTGTGAAAATGCCTCCGATGACACCACAGATCATCTGACCTCCACATTTTGAAGGGACCATAAGTGAGTCCCTTATCCCTCGCCTTTAGGTTTTTGCTATTCGCGCTTGGAAAAATTCTGTTCAAGGTCATACCCCCCACTTTTGAGAAGCTTTTGACAATCTTGGATCCATGATTTTTCGAAAGGGGGGTCGAAAGTAGGGGTGGGGAAAATATATGGTCACTTCCCGGTATTGCTGTAAATGTCAAAAACATTGTAAGAATTAGTCCGTGCAGCGAAATGAATTCCCAAAAGGTCCCTATGCCCACGCACCCCACCCCTTAGACCCACCCTTGAAAAACTATTGTATATATGTACTTCCACTGTAGCCTTTATAATAAGCACATTTTCTGTGAGATGCAATCTGCCAGACACATAAATAAAATGTGCCTCTTAACGCCACAATGGCGAATTTTGATGACCATATTGTTAGGCCAATACCCCATGGGAAGGCTTGGGGGTGGGATCTGAACAGAATCCAAGTAAAAATGTGATAAACAGTTGATTTCAGTTCCTTGATTAATTATCAGATGATTGGGGTTCCAATAGATCAGATGAAAATTTAAAACCGGCAAAAAAAAAACGATTAATTGAACTATATACAAATTTACAGAAGTGCTGTATACGTGCTTGGAAAACACGAACGGAACACAAGCACAAAACAAAAACCGGGACCAGACGCGAAAATAAAGACAAATCTATTTACACTAAACAAGCAGAGAGAAGAGTGTTTCGTGTAGTAAGTATACAAATTTACAGAAGTGACTGCACGCTTCTTCTGAGAGATCTGCAGCACGAGTGAGGTTGGTTTGCGACCTTAGACTTAAAGGGGCTTAAAGCTCGCCTCAAAGATGTCAATCATTTGCTCTGCTGGGCCTCGTGATCATACCAACGAGTTATTTAAATCATTGAACCTTCTAAAACTTAGCGACACTATAAGGCTAAGTATTTCAATATTTACGTATCGCTTTTTTATAAACGCTGTGCCATCTTCTTTTTACGATTTCTTCGAGAAAAATTGTTCATTCCACTCATACAGCACTAGAAATATATCACTCCTTCGTCCTGTGTATGGGACAAACCTCACTCGATACAGCTTGCGATATCGCGCTGTGAAAGTTTGGAACAACCTATCAAGTCAAGTTAATATAGCTGGTAAACTTTTCAGTAAAGTCTGTCAGAAATGTCTTACGGCGTTACATGATAAACCTTTACTAAGTATATCCTTTTTGCAGCTTCTTATAGTATAGGAGGGGAGGGATTGAGGGATTGGGGCCGGGGAGGAGGGATGGGATTGTTATTGTGATCTAGTTAGGCCTAAGTATACTTTTTGTAATTTTGTAGTATACTACTATACTATTCTTTTGGTTTTGTGATTTCCGGGGAGTGTGTTCACGTCAAGCCCTCCAGGGTTTTTTAAAACACTTCCCTTTTCACGACATGTATTGTTAATATGACGTTACGTAAATCGTTATTGCATGTATGATTATTGTTGTGAAAAGAAACTATAAATGAAATGAAAAACATGTTCGAGCGCCAGCAATTTTTAAACAACTTCGTCACACCCACTCCAAACTCCCGCACGCTGTGTAAGCCTACCATTATGGGACAGGCCTGCGTTTGGCAGTGCTGTAGTCGAGTCCCCACCTTTCGAGTCCGAGTCCGAGTCCTCACCTGCCGAGTCCGAGACCGAGACCGAGTCACAAGCTGCGAGTCCCGAGTTCCCGCTATGGAAAAGTGTACACTAAGAATAGGAATTCACATTGTCTTTTATGCAATGTTATTGTGTGTTGTAGATATAGGCCCTGATGTCCGAATGGCAACACGTGGGCCACATTTGGCCCACAAGGGGTTCCAGTCCAGCCCGTCAAGCAAAGTGACACTAAAAAAAGAGGATTGAAAATATGCGCCAACAATCGGGAATTATCAGTATTGAAGGCATTTTAGAAAGGGGAAATTTTTGGAATGAAAAGGGAAGAAAACTTTCCTATATCTATTGTAAATAGTCATCATACTATTACGTCATTGAGGACAGCCGTTCAGCTAATATTCCAACGCCTCACGCGGCCAAGAATGTCCCCAGAGGGGTTCCACACCATCTTGGTAACTTTTTCAGTAGGCCTTGTTACTAAATGGAAGTGTGAAGGCTGAACTTTTGACAGCCGACGTCCCAATTTCCAACTTCAAGCCTGTGACAGAAAAAAATCGGTTCACTGGCAGGGAAATGAGCATTCTGCCTGCCATGATCATAAAACATAGCACCCTTTGCTGGAGATGGTTTTCTTTTTATCTGTTTATTGGTCATGTGTTATTACTGCATTTATGCCAAACATGGTACTGCTTTTGTTTCGTATAAGCGGATAGGAAGGAATTGACGTATAGGTTTGCTGGGAAAATCGATGTAGGCGTGAAAGCTGCTCCTAGAGGTAGGGTGGTTGTCTTTTTTATGATCGATCATTTAGTATTGAAAGCTGTCGAAATTTTCTCGCGTTTTTTGGTCTGCTCATTAAGTTTCGCATCGGAAAGGAAAATCGCACCGGCTTATCTGTAAATGTTCCTGGAGCCCACCCAGGCGCGGATCCAGACATTTCGAAAAGGGCCCCCTCGAATATTCTCCTACATTAACATTATGCTAATTTTCGCGTATTTGTTAATGTTGATGTGGCAAAAAAAAAGGTGGGCTGAGGCCGGGAAAGCCCCCCCCCTGGATCCGCCCCTGCCACCGGACCCTGCACGCGAAGACATACCTTTGGTACTCTTCACACAGACCTTTTTCCAAATAGCAAATTACAAAGCATTGTGGGATAGCCCAAGAGTTTTGGTGTAGGTCGTCTTTTGCCACAGTAAAATGCCATTGACAACAAAGATGCGTACCAAAACTTTACCTCGCAATCCTTTGAAATTGATATGTGGAAATAGGTCTATGAAAGCAGGGAGCTCTCACACGCCCCTGATGATAGCGTCACTCTTCTTTACGAATGAGCCCCAATTCTGCAAACCGTTCCCGCTCCTGATGGTGACTAAAGTACCGAACGCTTATGAAGAAGGTGCATTTAGGATACACATTTGCCAACTAAACAAACAATTGTGCTAATAACATGACATCACATCAGTTTTGGAACCAAACTGGGTGCGCTAATAAGGTGACTGGCTACATCTTGGTTACAGTGAAGTAAGATTGACGGCAAACCAGTAGCCGGGGCGACGGGGCGAACCCTTTTCCCCGGAAATATTTTTGCCCCAAGAAGATAAAAAATTATCATTGCCTTAATGCATTTCTATACGTCTCGCTTCACCTCTGAAAAAAATATTTCTCCCCCTTCAGTTCCTTGTCTGGCCACGGGCCTGACTGACGGGTATAGGCTTCGACAGTTGGAATTCTCTGGATTCAGACCCCCTTGAATTTTAGCTCCTACATTCACCAGGCCCTCTGCTACTCCATCCGTGCAAACCATACCTTCATCAATTATCCCCCACCCACCCACCCACTCACATGCTCACTTTGTAGCCAAATCGACGGGCCATTATTCTGACATAAGTAATCCAGTGGTGGTGAGGGGGTAGTTAGGCAGGCCAGTTGAAATGAACTTACCAGGCCTGTAGCCAGACAAGGTGCTGAAGGGGGGCAAGGAGGCTTCTAGGGGGGCGAAAAATTTTCCACAGGGGGCGAAACATACTAAAATGCATTTCGGCAACGCTAATACTTGATCTTCTAGGGGGGCGAAAAATTTTCCAGGGGGGGGCTTCCCCCTGCCCCCCCCCTTGACTACGGGCCTGGAACTTACGAAATTTGAAGAGACGATATGCCCTTTGATAGAAACATACGTAGGCGGAAAATTAGTTTCTCTTATTGACCTTTTATTATTTGAACTGTACGATTGCTCATGATGATATTTCAGAGTAAAGAATATGGTACGTATCAAGCTACAACTTACACAGCCTGGTAACCTGTCACTCAAGGCAATACAGGAGGTAGTTTGACCAAAACAATATTCTTGTTACGCTATATGAGCCCACGGATAGTGACGCTCCGCTCAGATAAAGTCATGACAAACCATCTTTTCCCCAGCTAAACACTTTTCAACATAGAAAACGATTTTTTGACCAACGATTTTTTTTTGCCTCACATATATGGAAAATATGCTTCCCAGATGCTGGGAAATCGCATCAAAGCGCATCTAGAATTCAAATTTCCCCTTCGCTTCGCTCGCTCGTCGGCCTTCGGCCGACGGTGTGTGCGCCATCTTTCTCAAAATCCTGGATCCGCGCCTGTGAAGTGTACCTGTCACTGACTGCAATCTTTTTCTATAATATGCCACAGCAGCCAGATTTTTGGTGTGGGGGGGGGGGGCAAAGTCGACTCATTGTCCCCATTTTGACTGCAGCCCGGGAAGGGGTATAAGGGTGTCCCCCTCCCCTTCTGAAACTTTTTGTTTCGAAGGGCTTAGATGCAAAATGGTGCTTCTTTTTATACTAGATCCCAGTGTTCTCCACAGGGGTTTTTAGAGTGGCTGAGGCCGGGGTGGCGCCAGGATTTGCCCGAAGGGGGCCAGATTCCCCAACGGGGAGGCCAGGGACCAGAAACCCTGATGCCGTCGAGGGTTTGGTGAGGGGGAATTTGAAGAGAACCTGTGTGCTATACCATGCCATTGGATATATTGCATAAAATTTGTATATACTAGAGGAACATAGATTCACCGCTTTTATCCGTAATCTAAACTGTGAAATTGCAAAGCGCGCGAAGCGCGCGAAAATTTTTGGGTAAGCCTACACTATAGAGAATCTGTACTTGTTTAAAACTTATATAGGTCAATTGTTCTGGCAGGTAGGCCCTATCAGACATGAACTTACATTTTACTTCCCTCCTCGGGTCACTAGCCGTACCTCACGGCAGACATAAGAGAACAGTCATTAACTAGTTTTACGGAAATGAGATGAAATTGTACTATATTTAGCAATAGGTAACGGAACCACGGAAGAGTGGGCAAAGCGTACCAAAAATTGTGGGTTTTATCTCAGAAATGATCCTTTTGAAAGCCAAAATAAGTAAACCAATCATGGGTGGCCACAGAATTTTCCCGAACGGGGGCCGGGCCATGCCAGCGACCCAAGTTCCGACAACCCACTATGTCGAGGGGGTGCAAGGTGAGAAAGGGATTTGAAGGAGCCTAACTATCCCATGCCATTGCAGGGCATATTTTGCATAATATCACTTAACACTTCAAGAGCCAAGTTGCGAACCGATATCGTTCTTTTGAATCTGAATCGTGAAACTGCAAAGCGCGCGAAAATTTTTGGTAGGCTTCCACAAAAAACATAAGTGATCATTAAGAACAAAAAGAAAGAAAGAAAACTGTAGGGGTTGAAGATCGTATCGGGGATAACATACATTGTATCGAAACCACCTGGACTCGCTCACCAACTGACCGTGCAGCATGACACACATTAGAGCACAGCAACTAGGCATTGCGATATGGGATGAAATTTACGACCTCTACATAAGCTGTGTACTCTGCCTACATGTTATTTGGTAAGGTGGACAGGACTTGTGCTATCTAGCTATGTGGAATGGAAATATTGAAGAAAATGGATTGACCCCACAGCGCGCGTAGCGCGCCGAAAATTTTGGGTTCTTATTAGGGAAGTTGTCCTCTTAAGAGCAAAAAACCGGTAAACCGGTGGGGCGAATGTCCCCTTCGGGACTGTATGCTTTATCGTAAAGACTAAGACTCCCCAACAAAACTGTAAAAACTCCCCGACGGGGGGTGCATGGCCCACCTGTTTCCTGTCCCCACCTGGCGCCACCCCTGGAAGGGCGGCCCGCCCTCCGAGTGAAAATGACATTGACAACCAATACGTTTTCGGGATTTAATTATTTTGTTTCAAAATCAGGATTAGGGTTCGAAAAAAGGGCTAGGGTTCAGTCCCCAAGGCATGATCAGTTGAAAAAAGGAGAAAAAATCCGGAACACTGTTTCCAGACGAGATGACATCATTAATATCCAAGGTTTTGATTGACTTTTCGGGGGCTTATTGCCGATGCGTCCTGTATAAAATAAATACGCCGTCCGTTTTGCTGCGGATTCCACCGTCATTACTCATCCCCGAGACCTAGATCCCTCCCCCTCCCACTCGGCCAACTTCCCATCCCTCCCTCTCGCCGTTTTGTTTTTTTGTTTTTTTTTTCCTTTTTTTTTTTTTTGCTTTCCTTCATTTTTTCAACATCGCCCATTGCGTCCCCAAAATTTCTGTGTGGGGGGGCACTCTGCCCCCCTCTGGCTACGCCACTGTGCCACAGGTACATTATTTTAACATAACTTCACATGCAATTTGCCAGGAGTACGCGGCACATACTAGTTTACCAAACGTAGCTTGCGCCCTGCATACGAATGCTAAACCTACGCATGCAATGTTAAAGTATAACTGCTGGGCGTGGCACAATCTCACTTTCAGTTCGCCAAGTAGGCCTAACGTTAGATGTCGTCGCCCGAGAATCCACAGATGGCGAAACCATGGCGTAACGTACACTTTAATCCAACGAGGAGGTCAAGGACCCAGCAGTAGCACTGTGCACCTCTCGGAAATAAACTCTCTCCATCAATAACTAATAAAAATGGCCACAGTGACCAGGGGCGGGATTTGATGTCTGGAAGTGGAGGGGGCAACCCCGGCTGTGTGGACTGCCAAGTGGCGCCAAAGGCTGGGACTTTCGAACGAATAATTTTATAAATACGAGATCTAGAACTCGGAGTAGGTGCGCGCGAAGCTGTCTGAAAAATTTGCATTTTTTGTACTTTTTAGCGACATGAGTAATAAAAACTACGAAAAGTATCCTCAAGGAGAGGGCTCTTGCATCCCCCTGTTGCTAAGCGACTGTCCCATATTACGGCAGTGTTCTAACGAGTCATGAATCGAGTCACTAATTTTCAAAAGGGAAATGACTCGAGCAACTGTATCATAATTTTCCGCATAGAAATAATACAATGACTCGAGTCACTGACTCGACTCGAGTCACACTGAAAGTAGTAAATGACTCGACTCGACCTCGAGCCTTACAAATTGCATCTAAACAATCTTCAAAAAGTCCGTAAATTTACACAGATCAATGGTGATAAACATTTTGCTTTGAATGGGGGGGGGGGGGGGTTATTTCAATGATAATTGAAGAGTTTGAACGACGCTATGAAAAGCGAAGTGTTCTACAGGAGGTAATCTGGAATCCCGGAACAATATTAAAAACGGGTGCTCGTGAAGCGCGCCGAATTAAGAAAACACATTGAGACGTTTATTGTTTTCTTCAGTTTTAAATGCAGTACTGTTCATTTCATAAAAAAAAATCTTACCTGTATCCTACTCTATGGTTCTGTCTTTCATGGTTCATTTTTGTCGATGGTCCGGGACAATTCCCCTCAACCTTTTTTATTAGTTTGAAAAAATAAAGTAGTGTCGATTTTGAAGATTATCAGGTTATAGAGTATAACTATGATGATTTAAAAAATCAGTGAAATGTTTTACGGGTAGTTTTTACATGGACATGACCATGGCCGAAGGCGCGAAGCCGGAGGCTGGAGACTGAGGGTCCTCCCCGAGTATTTTTTTTTTTTAAATTTGACGGCTTTTGCGGTAATTCTGGACAATTCCTTGAACAAATTCTGCTTCCCCACGTGTAATTTGAAATGCTAATGAAATAGGTTTCTTATGAAAATCGTAAATTTACGATGATAACGGCAGAGGCGTAGGAAGCTTCTCGAGACTGGGGGGGGGGGGCTGAATCTTGTTTCGGATCGTCGTCCTGAAGGAGGGGTCTAAGGGGAGGGGTCCCCTCCGCCTTTGGAAAATTTTTGGGTATTTGACGGTCCTCAGATGCAATTTGGTGCAACATTTTGGACAAACTTAAAGGAAAATTACTGCAAATTTTTTACATTTCTTACAGAAGAGACAAAAAGGGGTTTTGTCCTTGGATCTTGGGGGCGGAAGCATACTTCAGCCCCCACATTTTGACTGGGGGATAAACCCCGGCCCCCACCCGCTTCCTACGCCTGTGGGTAACCGTCAGTCAATTTCCTGAGGATGGTAGTAGCTGGTCGAGAAAGTGGACAGCGAGAGGTGTGGCGAGGGTTTTGGAATAGTAATTTACTCAAGTGTCCTACATAAAATAACGAGGCAATGCCACCAAATTTTTCCTACGCACAGCCGTACAACATTACTAATGAGACCATCAATTAATATCAGCCTGATACTCATGAGAAGCACGCCGAAAAATTTAGGAAAAATTCTGATTCCCTTTACATGGTTAGAGTTTGGGATTTTTTTTTTTTTTTTTTTGCAGGACCAGGGTGCATTGAATAACGTGCAGTACTTTCAGTGACTCTTATGTCAGAGCTTCAAGTCACAGCAGTGTGGCGCGTGGGAGACGTCCATGCTTTGAAAGAAATTTTACGGTGCTAGCCAGACCAAATTTTTAATTGCATTAGTCAGTTTTCTCTGGTCAGCTGGTGGTGCCCGCGAAACGCCCAGAGAAAAATCTTCCTAGCATTATGGTATTTGATATTAATGTTTTTCTTCATTTAACATTGCAAAGTTTAACCACAATAGGCTATTGAAAATTCTCTTATAGTTTCTCTTGTCTCGCCTCGCTTCGTTATTTTTTATTATTTTCATTATTTTTTAACGTTTTCAAAAACAACTGCACAAATAGTTAAAGATTTGAAAAGGAAAAGTTATGGCAGTAAAAAAGGACTTTAGGTCCTAGCTTTGCTGTAAGGCAAAAAATCAATCTCGACCAGCACCGGATTTTCAATGGGTCGAGTAAGGACCGTGTATAGGGAGCTATCGGAGACCAGCTATAAACGACGTGCCTTCACTGAGGACTAAACCAGTCCCATCAGAGTTGCACAAGCAATGTTATTGAGTACTGCTTTACGCATGCAGAGGCAACAAAATTGTTATAAAAATAAACAGACTCATATTAAAAATCTCGTACAACGAAAGTCCCCGAACCACACCAAGAATCATCCAGATGGCAACCCTGTCTGTGCAACATGTTGTTCTTCGATCGAAACCCCTGAGATTGGTGATCTCAATGGTCCATGCCTGGCATGTACATAGTCTGATTGGTCCATAGAGCAGGATATAGGAACCTATATTCTGCTCTATAGACTCTTTTCCAAATAGAAGTTACAAAGGATTGTGGGATAGAGTTTTAGTATGCGTCGTTTTTAGCCACAGTAAAATGCCATTGACAAAAACGACGTGCACTATAACTCTATCCCACGATATCGATCCTTTGTGACTACAAAATGGAAAAGGGTCTATGGATATGATCGACATACTTCCGCCACTGTGAATGCGGATTTGACGAACTGCCCAACGCGCTAGTTTATTTTTCGTAGGATGCCTACAAAAAATTCGTATTTTCAAAAATTTTTAAATTTGTTTCAAAATCATGGTTAGGGTTAGAATTAGGGTTAGAGTTACGTGGGGTAGCAATATTTGATCTTTTCTTTCATAATCCGGTGTCAGAATTACAAAAAGGGGTCGAAAAGCGGTTGTTTAGGAATTGGAAGTGTAGCCTATTTTGGCCTATTTCCAAGAAGCTGATTGGTCCATTGGCATGGATCGTCTATTGCCATCCTACGAAAAAAAAAACCTCGAGGCCCGTTTGTCAAGTGACAACTATAGTACAGCCATGCAATGCATGGCTGGTATTGATTATATACCTTGTGTGTTGCGGCTTCGTCAGTCTCGCGATATGTACGTGCACAGTCCAGAATTGGGTAAATGGGTATATTCACAAACATCAGAGTCGCGTCAAAGGACTCGAATAGCCAGGGCCGTCTTAAGAGATCACCGGGCCCTGGGCCCGGCATTCGAGCGGGGCCCCTCAATCAAGTGTGCTCGAAAAAAGTTGCGTGAAAAATTGACATCCTTGACCATCGCTCAAGCATAGACATGCCTGCATTTACCCCCCCCCCCCCCATGTCGCGCATAAAGCATGGAAATTGGAACTTTTATGTGAATAACATATGTGATATATCTAAAAGCTGAAATACATGTATAAAAGTATTTCCACACAAAAATCTTTTACGCAATGGGAGATATGATTTTTTGCGCAGAGGTCAATTTGCGGGGCCCCTGACATCGCGGGGCCCTGGGCCTGGACCCAGTGGGCCCATGCGTTAAGACGGCCCTGCGAGTAGCAGCAGGAGAATCAAGTCTTTAAGCAGTTACGTGGACTCGAGTCATGCTATGCTCGAGTCCGAGTCAACTTGAAGTCAAGTTATTTTAGGTGGTGATTCCAGTCAAGTCGAATCACACAAATCGCCCCCCTGGGCGATTTGTGTGGATCAAGATCAAAATCAAGAAGATCATTTAGGGTTCCAGACTCGAGTCAAGTCATTTTGGCACATGACCAAGTCAAGTCAAAAAAAGTCAAAAAAAAATGTTTTGACGAGCTTTCTTTGAAATTAAATGATGATGCTAGGCATATATACAAATGGTGCCAGCAAAACAAAATGGTCATTAATACTGAGAAAACAAAATGCATGTTAATATGTTCTAAGCAAAGGCAAACTACCCTAGACCGTAGAAACTTAAATGTCACATTAAATAACCAGCTGTTAAGTAATACTACGTCTGAAAAGCTTTTAGGTGTCAGAATCGATGCGAATCTTACTTGGAATGTCCACATTGATTATGTTTGTAACACCATAAGTAATAGAATATCTCTGCTACGAAGGATTAAAAGATATATTGACATCCCTACTAGTGTTTTATATTATAAAGGGCATATTTTGCCAGTCATGGAGTATTGTAATCTTGTATGGGGTTCATGTAGTCAGGGAAGCATTGACCGTATTGAGAAGCTTCAGAAGTGTGTGGCCCGAATTATTCTAGGCGAGCTATGACGAAAGGCCAAGTGACCTTTTTGCTCGACTTGGTTGGCATACTTTCTGTCAACGTATCAAAAAGACTTGCTATGGTATATAAATCCCTCCATGGACTTGCCCCACCTTATATGAAAGAAATGTTTGATTATACGTATGGAATACATAACTATGGGTTAAGGTCAACCACGTCATCAGGACTCTTTATGACTGGTGGAAAAACTGAATTCCACAAAAAAAGATTTTCCTATATTGCAGCCAAACAATGGAATGCTTTACCAAATGAGACAAAAAATGCAAACAGCTTAAGTAGTTTTAAAAGACAAGTTTTAAATTTTATTTAATAGCCTTTGTTTTATATTTTCTACTTTTTTATGTGTTTTAAGTCTTATCCCCATTTGATTACTTACTTAATATTCATGTGCCTTTTTTACCATCTCTTTTTAAGTTCTTTAAGTTTCATAGCATTTTTTACAGTATTTCCTTTTAAATTTCGTTAAGTTCTCTTATTATCTTATACTCCTATGTTTTTATGGTCTTTTGTAATCCTTTTATTCTCTGCTTGTTACGTTGTTTTTTGAAGGCCTCGTGGAAGATTAGCCACGTACGGCTAAACGAGTCACCTTCGTGAAATAAAGTTTTAATAATAATAAAAAAGTCGAGTTCGAGTCAGTGACTTGACTTGTACAACACTACGAAAGAAGGGGCGTCAATCCGTATTGAACTGTGTGGGAGGCACACATGACTTAGCACAAACTATCAAGCCCTTTGCTTTTGAAAAGGGCGCGTCTTCCTATAGGCCCTCCCCTGTGCCCCCTCTTGTGATGACGTACGGTGTCCTAGCCAGGACTGGAGAAATTTTTGAATATTTAAGTACCCTCAGATGCAATCTGGTGCAACATTTAGCATCACTTGAAGCCAATTTTTGTGTTCCATTACCATTTTTTCAGAATTTGATTGGGGCCAATCAACTGTGGCTGTACTGTAGTTGCTACGCCAATGATTCCAAAGTTATCACGACCATCATCATAGATTATATGCCTGTTGAAATACACGGAGTCCACGGAATTACTTCAAGATGTTACCTTTAATCATGTCCAAAAAATAGCTGAAACCACGCTCCACAGCGTGGATCATTGCCAGAGATAATGGACCCTAACCACGACCGTAGCTAGGGTCATATGTTTTGGTGTGAAGGCCCCCAATTCGGACTGGTTGGATGTTTTTCCAACAGAGTGGCGGCGTGTAAATTGCACTTTGTTATGCGCTCTGCGTTTTGTATACAGCTGTGGTGATCCTTCCTTTAAGGTGTCGTCCTGGGGGAGGGGTCTAAGGGAAGGGGAACACCCCTCCCCTTTGAGAAATTTTCGTAAATTTAAGGTTGCTAAGATGCAAAATCTTACTATCTTTGACTTATTTTTGGAGCTGATCGTATATATGGCTGAAAAATGTCCATAAATTAGTGAATTCTAAGTTTTGGTTAGGTGAAAGAAGGGAGATGTTGTCTAAGAGAAGAATACGTTTTCAACAACCTTGCTGAAGCCCCCTTTTGGCTACTTTACTGCTTCTATTTTGGCAAAGTTTTTCCGCAAAAATACCTGCATTTTCCTTTCCTTAAGGCATTATAAAAGGACATCTAAGGCAAGCAAATGCCTGTACGTATAGGGCCTCCTGGAAGCTCTGGATCAACTACATAAAATGGGGCAATGGTGTAATGTTTATTACCTGACATCTAAATGGTAATATAGATTTTGACGCCAAGCACTTTACATCTAGCGTATTTTTACTAATTTTGAACGAAAATCCAGACAAACAGCTTCCAGCAATAGACTCTTTTCCAAATAGCAATCACAAAGGATTGTGGGATACAGTTTTGGTGTGCACTGTTTGTGACCACAGTAAAATGCCATTGACAAAAATGATGCATCAAAAGATTTATCCCACAATCCTTGGTAATTGCTATGTGGAAAAGTGTCTATGGAGAATCGACAAGAGGGAGAGAATAGGTGCAGTAATTAGGTGATGTTAGGCCTCCCTGATAGGTGTAGCAAAAGGTGTGAAGGACCTTAACAAGGGCGTTTCAGTTTTTTTCTTCGTAAGTGTATTAGCAATAAACTCTATACCGATAATGGCTTCGCGCCAAGCGCTCGGTAAAAGTTTTTGAAAAATGTATGACGGAAATAATGTGCTTTAAAGTTTCAACCTTCCACATCATGCTTTATACAAATTAGATTGAAGGATCCCATATATGACGGATGCGGGGACCCTATACAGTTGTTTGATGATGTGTCTCTGTTTTTCGGAAAGTGTTGTGATCAGAATAGTTCCTTGTATAATCACCTTTTTAATGGTCATGAGATGGAGCGCAAACTGTGACGGATGCGCGCGAAGCGCGTCGAAATTTTTCATTAAATAAGATTTCCCTGACAAAATCTGCATTCAGAATCTGCATCGAGACATGCAAGTTCAACAAACCTCCCAGCTGAAAATTCCCTTTGGGGTAAAACCCTTTAAACCCAAAGGGTTTCAAATGGAACCCTTTGGAAAAACCCTTTACATTCAAAGGGTTCCCTTTGAATGTTGATGGAAATTGGACAAATCACAAAGGGTATTACGAAATTATCCTTTGCATAAACCAAATTCTTTTGAAAACCCTTTAAAACCATTTGGAACCCATTGAAACCCTTTTGATTAATGGAATTTGGACAAAGGGTCTCAAAGGGAATTTTCTGCTGGGCTACATGCCACTCAAAAAGCCAGTCAAATAGAGCCACGACACTACTCCTTACGAAGTGTGGGGGGACATGTGGGGGAACGTGTCTCTCACCCCCCCCCCCCGATTAACGCCGATGTACGAAAGAGAAGGAGAAACTGAAAATTAGAGTAAGACGGCACGAGCAGACATAACCTAGCTTTATATAGATAATTAAAGGCAGAAGACAGTCACCCCAAACAGAGTGAGTGTATCGATCCTGGCACTCTAGTTCATGAATGGCCTCCTTTGATCATGTGACAATATTTTTGTTAGTGAATTGTGGAATTCAAGGAGAATAAATTTCGCCTTGCTTTACCTACTGTTTGTAATAGTTATGTTCAAAACGTCTTCAGAGGTGCTTGTAATGCAATAAGAGGAGATTTGCAAGAGTTTGCTGATTTTTGAAAGAAAACTTTGGGGCAACTGCCTATAATAAGCGAGTTCGGAAGTAACTTAAGGAGCAAAGGTCAAAGGTCAAATGAGGGGAACCTGCAGGGAACGGACGAACTTTTTGCGACCGTCACTGTGTAGCTAGAGCATATACAAAGCCAATGAGAGCCGCTACGCAGGCACTCGGCTGATGGCGGGATGTAAACATTCAAAAATTACATGTACGTACGAAGGTACGCGATACGCATGATATATATATATATATATATATATATATATAATCGTAAAAGGTGTTAACCAGTCAATGGTAAAGTGCTCAACCTGTAAAGGGAGCTAAAATATATTGAAAGGTTGTAACTGGGTTACTACAAGACAGCTTTACAGAACTGTTTCGTAAGGGCCAAACGTTGTTGACACCATTCTACATCATTCTACATCAGGCTTCTGAAGAG
Source organism: Holothuria leucospilota (assembly GCA_029531755.1). Lineage (NCBI taxonomy): Eukaryota > Metazoa > Echinodermata > Holothuroidea > Aspidochirotida > Holothuriidae > Holothuria > Holothuria leucospilota. The sequence goes on from CM055964.1 coordinate 35,265,783, forward strand.
TGAGGACCTGTTCAATTGGCCCTTACGAAACAGTTCTGTAAAGCTGTCTTGTAGTAACCCAGTTACAACCTTTCAATATATATATATATATATATATATATATATATATATATATATATATATATATATATATATATATATATATATATACTGTACACATAATAGACGAGTTGGGAAATTCGGTACTTCCGGTCGGGTCACCAGGTCAAGTGTACCATGACAACGGCAGCGTGTTTAGCTCTGCGTGTTCAGCATGCAACACCCACGCTGGAACCCTGCAAGCGTGGTACACTTCACCTTTGACCCATTCCCATATTATATTACATTGCGTGGAAACAGTTCCCAACTCGTCTATTGTATGATTGTGCACGTACAAAGCGTTATATTGTGCAGACAGGTAGCTAGCTGCTAGGCCTACTCGACTTAAGCCTCACAGTACTCAGATTGATCACTTTATCGACGCAGTTTAGGGAAGGTTGTCATCAGTTAGGCTCACAAAATCTAGGCTATTGAGATTTATGGAAGATGATGGTGTATCTACACATTTAATTCGATAATGACGAGTCGAGAAAACGGGGACTTAAACTAGCTTCGTTCTTACGTTAGTCTAACGTTAACGTTAACGTTCGTGTTTGCCACACTGAAAATGCCCAAACTCGAAATTAAGGCTACCGTTAGGCCTACAACACATTTCCATTTAGAATAGAAGAAGTGGGTGTGATAATGATCACTCGAAAAAATGGTAAACAAAATAATCTACGATTTCCCTTCACTAACCTTGTATGCTATCCTTGATGAAGTTCTCTAGCGTCACCGGCTAGTCAGTCTGCATATGTGCATATGTACTTGTGCTGCATTATTATCTGCCGTACCGTACACTAATATGCTTATAACAGATATAATTAACTACCCTGTAGTTGTGCATAACATACGTAAATGCCCTGCACTAGAGGTACGTGCGAGAAAAGAGTACGTACGCTTCGGTAGCTATGCAGAAGATATTCCACATATGTCTGCTTACAGTTCAATGTATTAAAAGAAAACTTCCTGAAATAGACACTAAGTTCCATTTATTTTAGAAAATATTCCAATTTTTGCACGTTTTCAAAAAGTCTTTTCATTAGTTTCTAAAAGTTCTTTCCGGCAACCTTTGAAATCATTTTTAAAGCTTCTGGAATCCACTTAAGGTCATTTTTATGAAAAGGAGATTTCCATGAAGGTAGAAATATAAAACGCTGCTGAAACAATGAAAACCCCTCACTTGACCTCATTTAAAAGGTCACGTGCACTACGCCGGCGCTGAAGGTAATTCCGAACTTAGTTCTGGAGAGCAAGTGATGGTCTGATTTCAGTCGGCCATACCTGGGGTCTATCACCTTTAATCTTTCAATTTCCTTGCTTACCTGTATGATGGATGGTTGGACATTAAATTGTATCTTGATTCGTTCAATTTCACTGAATATGTGGGTTTGAAATTCATGTAGAAAATAAATGAAGACGCCATGTGGACCCCATTAACCTACAGTCACTAAACACAAGCGCTGATCGGATTCGTCTAGACACAGTACATTCGGCGGTCAAAAGGTCAGGATCACTAGTGCCTGTTTGTCGGAAAGTCGCGGGAACCTTGAATGTGCATGTGTGGGCAATATAATATTAATAAACCACAGTTTAGTAGCCAGTTGCTGCTGTGTTGAAAGGTGAACGGAGAAAACGTACTTGTAGCAGAGTTCCAACTTCCATACCGTTAAGAGAAATTGGCTTTGGTGTAGACTTCCAGCCCGATTGCTACACGCTGGGTTACTATTGTAAGTGTGGCCTAACAGTGTATCACTAGCACTAGTCCGCAGTCTGCTGACCTAGTATTTGGGAAGCTTTGGGACTTCCCATACTAGGTCAGCAATATACCCATTGTCAAAATTGGGCTACCGCACCTTCAAAAATTCTAAATAGTCTCGAACTTTGTCAAATTCACGTATACTCCTACATAGTTGACCTCTACGAGTCCTTTATATGTTTAAGACCCTTCATTCTATGATTATTTGCACTTAGTGTCCAAAAAGAGACCAAAAATTTTGATTTACACAAACGATCCTGTTTTGTTTTTTAAACATTCTGTGAAACTGCTAAATCGTGTAACTAGGACGTTCACACTATTGTATGCTAAATAGCACGCATTGCTGTTCAATTGTGACATAGTCCATCTTTATGAGGTCCTTGGCCTCATAAAGAGGAACCTTTCCAACTGCACCGAGCAGCTCAAAGCCACTGCCTATACCAGCTTAGTCAGGCCCCATTTAGAGTATGCTACACCTGCTTGGGACCCTCACCTTCAAAAGCATTGTAGCCAGTTGGAAAGGGTGCAACGTAATGCTGCAAGGTTCGTCACACATAACTATAGTAAAACGGAAGGAACGGTCACCAAGCTCCTCCATGATCTCCACTGGACGTCCTTGCAGAACAGGAGGTCTGCCTCCAGATTAACCCTATTGTATAAAATTAATCAGAACCTTATTGACATACCTAAAGAAAACTTCCTAAAACCAGTGACACTGCAGGGCCTTCGGAGAATGAACACGCAAAACTTCCAACAACCTGCGTGTCGTATTAATGCTTACAAATACTCCTTTTTCCCAAGAACTATAAAGGAGTGGAATATGTTACCTGAAGGGACTGTCAATGCAAGTAGTATAAATTCGTTCAAGCATAATTTACATTTTGATTAAGTCATATCCCCTCCCCGCACACCTCTGGCTCATATGCTCTACCTTTTTTTTAGAGCCCTGCCAGTACACGAGAAGAAGAAGAAGAAGATAGCTATAGTTACGTTCATACACGCGCATACGCGTATGTAGCAACAATCACTGCAGCAACGCACGCAGACGATATTACTCTCACAGTAATATGCGGTCAAAAGTTTGTGTTGCAATAGCCTAGGCCTAGTTCAGGGAACAAAGTGTACGTGAAAACTAGGCCTAGGTACCCTAGGCTACACTAGCACTTACAAGCAAAGACAGTATAGCGCCGTAACGGCGCTATAGTGTCTTTGCTTACAAGTAATGTTAGGCCTACTGTATTGAGGCTTTGAACGTGGCTTAGCCTTAGCCTAGGCCACAGGCGTTCGAAAGTACATAGACTACACACTATATATACATAGGGTCTATATAATAAGACAAGGTAGGTCATTTCTCACAATATCCAATGACAATGGCCTAGGCCATCGTAGGTCGAGTAGGCCTATGACCTTTTCTCATAGAGTTGTCGAGTTGTCAACTAAGTTAGGCCTAGCAGAATAGTCTGCCTGAAGGTAGGTAGCCTAGCCTAACTCCACATCACTCATCTGTGCACATTGACAAGTTCTTCCTTGACTGTGGTAGAATCTATTGTACTGGGCTCATTTGGTGTTGGTTGGTTGTTTTCGGTGAAGGATTTCATGACTTCAGGACATCATATGGGCCTTAGCCCTCCTTCATTGCCTTTAACCTAGGCCCTATTATGTTTTGGTATGTTATGTTACATTACGTCAGTGCTTCCACACTCTAAATTCATTTTCCCTCAAATAAAATGGAATCCAAAATTTCCTGAAATTGGCTTAGGCCTAGTATTTCATAATAATGCTTCTTTTACGCTACTTTAGTGGATGATCCAGGATTTTACCCTGTCAAGAAATAGGCCTACATCATTTCCATACACCGTATGCCATTTCCAAATTTTCCAAAATAATCCCCCTTCTGGAAAATTTCCTGAAGAGCACCCAGATTTCCCAAATTTCGGGAAGAGTGGAAACACTGCATTAAGTTAGGGTATGTTATGGTTAGGCCTATAGCATTGTCGTACTGTATGTACAGTAGGCCAGGCTAGGCCCATACTGGAAAGTTCGTTTTTTCGCCGCCGAAGATTTACGCCAAAGGAAAGGCAAGATAAAATTACGCCAGCCTCTGCAGTAGGCTAGGTGCGCCAAATAGAAATCAGGATGACAAAATACGCCAGAAATTTGGCGTGACCGCTTGAGTGCCACGCTGAAGATCTTCGGCGTAACCTACATGTTTTCCAGACGGGGGCTAGGCCTAGGCCTAACCTAGATGAATTTTCATTCTCAAAATAAAATAGGCTAGGGTAAGATGGGGGGTTTTTGACCGCTTAAGGGTTTTTGGTTTCAAAAATTAAAAGGAGCAAAGTAATTGAACCAACTTACCTTTGGTCAACACCTACAATGCCTGCACTACCATTCAGTGTATGTCCTTTTTTTTTTTTAATTTTCTCTTACTGGAATATGCAATGATGATAAAAGTGGTCGAAAATTGGCTATTTTCAACCTACCTTAGGGTATTTTTAACCGCCCCATTGAAAACCATGCTAATTTAAGGCAAAATGAATTTTGTATGGGTCATAAGTGGTCATCGTGCAGATGTTGTGATAGAAGTTACATATGAAGGTAACTGTTTTACATTTGGTGTATGGCCATAAATTATACCACTTAAAATTAAAATTAATCAAACTGTTGTAGTTTCCATGACTTTATGCTAGTCAAAAACTAGGTGGTCAAAAATAGGCCGTTACATTGAAAAGTGGTGGGTGGTTTTTGACCTCCCCACTAAATGAGGGCATTAACAATTTTGGAGCAGGTTCTTTTCATTACAATATCCCAACAACCCTTATCTATCTTGGTTATCAAAATTTGACCACTTTATAATTAAGTTTATGGCTGTAAAGGTATGTATAAGTAAGTCACGTGGCTTATCGCCCATTGTAAGAAAACATGATTTTGAACAATATGTATACACATTCGGTTTTCAGGTTTGGATTTTTTATATTAAATGGTTAGCTTGGGTTAAAAGTTTGGTGATTTTAAATTGCCACTAGTTCACAGTACGGTGGCAAATACATTTTTACTGTTGTTTCCTCAAGAAATTCAAATTTGGGAGAAATGTTCATGGTGGACGGAAATACCCTAGCGGTCGAAAACCCCCCGTCTTACCCTAGGCCCATAGGCTAATTCCTTTAAAGAAAAAATTTCATCACCTATATTTTATTAACAGAATAAACACCATTTTGAGAACAATCCTCTTTCAAAACAGAACACTAAAACCTTGATCATTCCTGACATGTAATTTGTAAATGACTAAGTCCACAGTAAAGCCACTTAAATAGCTCCCTATCTATGTACACAGTCTTACAACAAGGGTCTTTGACTAGCAGAGAACTAGTTGAAATTGATGTTCTTCTTATATACCTGTAGGCTATTGCAAAGCTATTTATGACCGAAAATCATAATCTACTAATATTATACTTAAATTTCTTTTCAAACCTCACACTAAGTCCAAGGGAATGAAAGTCATAGAATACCGCCCACCGCCTGCATGTGCTGAAACATGCCGCTGAAAATTTTCATTTGAAAAAAAATTATGTAAAAGAAAAAAAAAATCTGCCAAAATGTTTAACTGTGAATGTCATCAGGATTCGCAATTAAAACGCTTCCTGAAAATAAGAACTTCGGTACTAATTTAGAATCAGTGCCCGGAAGTGACGTAGCATTAACTTCAACTTAAAATATAATCTCCAAATTAAAATATCAATGACAAAGTCAAGTTCCAAAAGAGCAACGATGAAGTGTAACAAGACTTGAGAAAAGGTGTGGAAAGAAAGGTGACAGTGAGATTCGAACGCGGAACATTTCAAGAACACGAACGCGGTATAGCTTTTCTGTATTGCGAACCTATGCCCAAACCTGTACGCTGCGATCCGAGCTGCCGGCAAGCGATTTTAAATATTATAAGTACTCACTAGTGACTCCATTGCGTATATAATACTGTATATACAATTACGTATATAGACTATATCTCTACGTATACATACACCCATACGCAGTGATTTCACTGACTTGGGCACCCGGGTCAATGACGCACAACTTTTCATTTTGACGCACAGACACAAAACCTCTGGGGTCAAACTGAAGCACAGCTTTTTCGCCCCAACAATCAGACTGAGTAATGATAACGCAATTTTGCCAATACAATCGTTGTGCAAATTAATTCACAAAATGTAGCACTTTTCAGTTCCCATATTGACATTTCCCAAAATCTTCCTATGCCAAAACTTGTCAAGAGTTGTTATCAATACCAATTACAGTAGGTACTCATTCAAGCATTTGTTAATATAGCCCTAAAGGTTGAAACTTGATGGCAGTTTATCTCAGATTAAACTGAAAGGTGATACTTTCAATGACCATAAGTAATTTGATCCCTTTTTGCCAGTACTAATTACAGGGCAGGATTTGTTGTTTGTTGTAATGTAACCCCACAGTGCTGTGCTACTGTTGTACCAGAATAGTCATCAAAGCTTTTATCAAAGCTGCTGCTCAGTGGAGCAGCTAATTGAAGTAATGAACCAGTGGTCGGGTACTTTAATAAGGAACCGCAGTTTTCCCCTAAAAACTGCGGTAGCTACAGTATGACTGATTCCAGCAAAGGCAAATTTTGCCAAATGATTATCGGCAGATTGAATTTCATGTCTTACAAGAAAAAGATAGTGGAAAAGCATCACGAATATAGAAAATAAACAAAAAAACAGGAGTCAAGTTTGTTAAACTCAAATTTATTTTGACCCCTTCTGTTTTAAATTTGACTCTTGTTAATTTATTTTGAAGGGTCTGTGACTCCTGAAAAAAAATGCTGAGTGAAAACCCTGCATACGGCATAACCCTAACCTTATCTCTTTGCGTATCACATATATAACCCTATCCCTATCTGTATGCATGCCCTGTACCCTAATCTTATTTCTGCCCATACCACGTGTATAACCCTATCCCTATCCGTATGCCTACCACGTATATAACCCTATCCCTATGCGTACCAGGTTACAGTATGTCACTTCTGGGCACTGATTCTAAATTAGAGCCAGAACTTCACCTGTTTTCATTGTATACACCTCATAAACAGCTCAAAACCATTCTCAGCCGTGTAGCCTACGTACATCGTTTGACTGGCGGCGAAGACTGAAAATTTTCGACCCCCCCCCCCCCCCCCGGTACAACTTTGTAAAAGTTGGCACCTACCCTCATAATGTTCCATAGGATCTCATGGCTTTCATTTTCTATTGGTTGTAACCTTTTAAATTTACCCGAACATGGTTATTAGGAGGGTCAAAGGTCAAGAGTCTATTTTCACCCAAACTTCAACAATCTTGGTACTATACATGTGTACTTCACCTTCAGGGGATGCTTTACCTTGAGTCTAGTGTGGTAAATATTTTGAATAAATTTACAATAAACATCCCTGAACTTCAATCAATGTATAAAACCCTTAATTATCAATATTTACTATGGTTTCATTGAATATTTTCATTAATTTTTCGTAGTTTTCCCCATTAAAAATTTACATGATATGATACTGTATTTTAATGCATCTTATGCATGTTTTGCCATGTGGAGTTAAAGCGTCTCTCAATAAAGACAAGGTAAGATCGTTATAAGTTCTACATTGCAATATACAGTAATGCTCTTCTTGGATAAAATTGATCTGTCGAATGTCTGAATGCATAGCGGCTCTCAAACTACCACACAGGATAACTGTAGTGAAAGGCTAAACGAAAAGCCCCATCAGCTATGTGCAGACTAGTCACACTTATAAACCATACGTATCTGGAAAGGTTAACAAAAAATGTGGCTATGGTGTTTTGCTTCAGTGTTTTCAAGTATCATTTGTGGTAAACAAATTAAGATTTTCTCATATAGATGAGGTTTCTGACCATACTTTTATCATTAAAAGCCCTTAGACTATATGGTGTTGAAAAATATACATCTGGCAGTTTTAATGTTGAGCTTCTGAAGGGGAAAAATCAGACTGGTCATTACAAACGGAATGCACTGTGTAAGTAGGAAAAGTAGAGAACAGCTGAGTTTTTTCATTATGAAAATTGCGAATCCCATATCAGATGTGAGAGAAATAAAATACAATGCTCCACCTTCAAAATGTGTCACTAAAATGTTGCTCTAAATGGGTCAAAGCGGTAAACAATTAACAAATTCTTTGCTTTTCATAAAAAGCAACATTTTGAGTATCCTGTCAATTGAAACTGCCTTCATTAAATCTGCATATGAAAAATCAAATCACCAAACCATCTTAGAGCCAGTTTCATCCAGGCCCTTAGCCAGACAACGTGCTGAAGGAGGCGAGAAAGCTCCCAGACTGTCAGAGGGAAAATTATTTTCAAGGCACGAGATGTGTTAACATAAAAGGCAAATGTAATTTTTGTTCCTACAATTTCTACCAGGCGTAAATGTTTGTGGGTCCCTCCACTGCTCTTAAGGTAAGGACCTGTATTTTCGAACAGAGTACCCTTTCTCCCGATTGTTCAACTGGTCAACACATGGTTGCTTTCAGGCTATATCTGAATCTGGTTGACCCATGATTTAGCCAACCAATTTATGTGCTTGTTGCCAGGCTAAAAGAATAATTGGTGGCAAAGCATCTTCTCCCAAAAACCCTTGAGTTTGCTGAATTCTTCTTACCTCCAATCATTTGTCGACAAAAATGTATATTGTGTTAGACAAAAAGCATAATATCAGTCTTTAGGAAGAACTTGTTTTCTAAATATCCACCTCACGATGCTACTGTAGATGTGGCTGGAATTTAACACGTAATCCCTAATTGTGATTACTAAACACTGTCTTTATAACTTTACTAAAATGAAAGCAAGATCATATATGAATTTGTATTAACAGCCCCTCTACAAGCTTTATTAAATTCGTCTCAACATAATCATTTTTTGAGAACTGCGAATTATTTTAGTTAAAGGATTTTTTTTGCAAGTAAAATGAAGTCTTGTTATGGATATGTGCCATTTCCATGTCCAGACTTGAAAACAGCATAGACAGGTGCAAGAATTATTCACTGGATTTGCAATACAGGGAAACAACTTTTAATTACGTATATTACTCTATAACCACAAATTATTAAAGGTTTATTTCCCAGTAAACAAAATGAATTAAATTCATGTAACAATTGCAATGGGTGAAAGCAGTGGCATAGCTAGACAATTTTTTTGGGGGGGCAAAAGCAAAAATTTCCGACAGATTATGATCTAGGGACCTTTTTTCTTTTTTTTTTGCTTTCCGGGAAATTTGAGAACGAAATCTGATTTTCACGTTGACATTTCGATGTGTAATTATCTGGGGACCTTTTTTTTTCTTTCCAGGCGATTTGAAACCGAATTTTGATTTTCACTTTGACATTTCGATGTGTAATTCTGCTTAAAAAACATAACAAGTGTTGTAAGTGTTTCAAATGAATTTTTTTAATTATTTCCGACAGACACTAGAAATTTCCGACAGAGGCCCTCAAAGGCTTTGTGGGGGGGCGACCGCCCCCCTGCCCCCCCCCTCTAGCTACGCCACTGGGTGAAAGGGACACTTTCTGTGGGGAGGAGGAGGCTAAGCCGTTTGCGCGAAAAACTGTAATAATCCAACCAGTGGCTGGATTTTCACAAAATGTGCTAGAGAAATAGGATTTTTTTCCAAACTCCGGCTGACCAAGTTCCATTGCGACTAAGTTCCAACTCCCTCTCATAAAAGATAGCAGGAAAATTTGTGTTGAAACAAAACAAAAGGGTACTCTGTCAGTTTGAAGCGGTAAAATGTATTAGTTGCATGCTTTCACGAGCAAAGATGCTTTCTGCGTTAGTAAAATTTACCATTACGTCCGAAAACATTTAAACAAATATCTACTGTTTCTGCATAGGATATTGCTACAACGTACCCCTTTTTGCTGATCTGATTTATGTTGGCAAATAGTAATTGCAATGACAGAAACACTGTAATGTATTTAATAAATAATTAAGTCAATTATTTAGTTAGGCTATGTGTTTTCGCACATTTAATCCAATCAATGCAATAGTTCCACACATCCTAACAACCGAAACAAAAATTCAAATTCCTCTGATACAGCTACGAAAATAGCCTAAATTTCATGGTAGGCCTATAAATATTTTCATTATATCCCACTTAATTTTAAGGATTGCAAGTTCTCGACATTAGTAGGGGCGGAAGCCATAGTCCAAAACCAGGACAAAAGCGACGGATTACTGGAAGGATGGTGAATAAACATTTCGGCGCTATTTGGCCGGCACAAATTTGGGGCTTTTAGTGGAGGAATTTCAATAATTTGGTATTTTTATTGGATTAAATTTAAAAATTTGGTTTTATATTGAAGTAAATGGTAAGGTTTGCAATTTATTTTGAATAATAGCCCTCTTTGAGAGTACTGTAACTCAACTAAACTGTTGGGACGACCAGTCGCTGTCGGAGATTAAAAACTTCATCGCACACACTCATTCTCCCTAAAAAAGATTAGAAAATATTCTCAATGAGGGCCTCAACCTTTCTCGAAGGGGCCATAGCCTCGTCGCCACACCTGGCCTCACCCCTGACAAAGAACGCTTTAAAACGTCTGAATAATTGTTGTTTGAAGTCACAAAATTTTGTGAAGGGTCCTTATGGGGAAAAATGTAAAATGCAGATCAAGTTTAAAAGGTGCGACCTTTAATGACCTTTGACCTTAAAACCATGTTCGGAAACTGAAGAAATATTCAAAGGTTGTATTTTAAACCTCACTTGTCCATAGTTAACAGAACACATTGGATAGTTTCTGGACCAGGGGTGGCACCAGGATTTGCCTGACAGGGGGACCAAGCTCCCCGACGGGGGGCCAGCAACCCGAAGCCTCAATAAGGGCGATATAGTGCCGAAACGATGTTTGAAGCAAAATTTCGGTGCGCATTTTCTTAATGGAAAATATTGAAAAAAATTGGGTTTTTACCATGGAATATTTGAAAAAGATTGGGTTGTTACGAAGAAAATTGAAAAATTTGGGGGTTTTATTGAAGAATTTGTGCAAATTTAGACCAAAATTAGGTAAATCATCAGGGCGACTGCCCGTTGTCAGGGACTACATATTTTACCGTATACACAGTAGCTCACCGACGAAACCGGAAAATTTCCCCCATGGGGGGCAGCCTTCCCCGACGGGGGGCCATGGCCCCCACCTGGCGCCACCACTGTTCTGGACGTTTTTCTTCTCAGTCTTCACCAATGGTCCAGAACTGAAATTGAAAGGTATTGAAAACAGACTGTTCAACGTGTCAAAGTCTGTTATTCAAATTTCTTTGTTAAGGCTACAAAAACACCCTATAAACAGTTTATAATTCTTTTATTTTCCTTACATTTTGAGCACTTTAAGACTGTATAAATTGTGCATTTTGACTCACAGCATTTTATAATTCTCGTCATATTAAAGTGTGTCAAAAATACTGAAACTTTAAAAAATTGACTGTTTTGACCTTTGACCTTGAAAATTTACATGTTCGGGAACTTTTAAAAAGTGACAACCAACCTAAAATTTAAAGTTACATTATAAACAATAGTTTTAGTATAGTCGCTGTATTTTACAAATCGGTACCCTGTAAGTCAATTTTTAGAGCTCTTTTTCAAATTCTCCGCTAGACTATGAGTAAGTGCAAATGTAACTGTCGTTTTGAATCGTAGGTTGTTGAAAGCACTGTATAGTGAGCTGTAGGGGAATGACAATACAGCTGGGGCTCGAAAATAGACTGGCGCTCTGGCGCAAAACACCAGAGACGTCTGCAACTGTGCCAGAAAAACAGAAAAGTGGGTGCTTGTCTGGCACAAAAAATAGCACCAGATGCAAGAAGCAATAGAATTTATGAACTTCTGTGCCCATCCACCCACCCCCACCTTTTCCACATTCAAGGTGCCGATGAGGTCAATCTAAACCTGCCGTAGGCGACACATGCACCCAGCCCCTCCAACTCCTTCCAAGTTTTTCAGGGATAGAGTGACCACACCATGCTTGCTACTGCCTGGTGTTACACCAAATACATGTAAATGCTCTTTGTCTTATTTTCTGTCTCTTTTATTTTGAATTTCTATCACTAAATGCATAAGTAACAATATATTGGGAGACAGTCAGAGAATGTTACATGCAGGGAACTGGTTTTTTGAATAATTGAAAACTGCTCCAGACAATAGGAAAAGAGCTTCCAGAAAGGCTTCAAAATGAAGGTCGTCAGAAGCTGTTTTTAGCTCCAGAGAGGAAAAGCTTATTTTCGACCCCTGCAGTACAACAGTCCTTTACTAAGGACTAGCCCAGCAAATGCAAACAGGCGAGATCTGGGACAAGACCCATTAATCTTACATCTACTGTATAGTCCTAATCCTCACCCACACATGCAAAATGCTCTAAGATTTGTTCAAATTCTTTGGTCAAATTACTTTTCTTTCATACTTTGACTGGTGAATAAACAGGCATTCAGTTGGAACCTCTTCGAACTTAAACTACCCACGTAGACAGTACTTGATGGACAAGCTACAGTATTTGCAATGTTGCTTCACGAATGAATTTTATGTTTGAATATAGACGTACACTGAGTGTGAGCCACAGTATGAGGGGGGGACAGGGGGGACATATCCCCCCAATATTTGAGAAATCACTCATTGACTTTAATTTTTCACACAGTAAATTATTGGAAAATTTGGTCATGTCCCCCCCCCCCCCCCAATATTGAGAACAAATTGCCGCTCTTGTAACTGCCCCCTGATATATAGTGTCCAATCGTAGTTCAATTTTTGTGGGCCATCTCATTCAATTCCTGAAACGTACTGTACAGGATATTTTCATATTTGCAAGTTGCAGCCACCAAAATTATCATTGTCTGAACCTTAATACCATTTTAGTTTTTATTTTCTCAAATTGATGTAAGGAACATTCTGTGACATTCGCAGTAAGCCCAACCTGGAGCCTGTTATGTTATATGGGCATTTCGGCTTCAATCATGGACACCATGTAGGGTATTCTGCACATCATGAAAGTATGTTAACTAGGTTGGGAATACACATGTTTTTATGTGCTAAAACACAGCGTGCTAATTGGTATTTAGGAGCTTGCTTACAATGATTGCAGAAAATATATATATTTCTGTGACAATGATAAGAATATGTTACCATCCCGCCCATGCGTGAGCCCACCCAGACTTGCCTTTTCAGTGTCAAATCGATCACAAACTTAGACAAACAACATAATTTTAGGATTGAGATTTCAACTTTATCTCAATTTGTTCATATTACTTCAAATTTTTTTCATACTTCTTCATTTTTTTTTTCTTCCTTTTTTTGGTATTGTACTGTAGTTTAATCCAAGTATTTTACACATACTGGAGGACAGGGATGATTTGCATTGTAGTGATGACTCTTACCCTGAATTTAGTTGTCAGATATTGGTATACTAGATGTCTTAATGACTGTTTGCGGTTTAATTTAGGCAACTCTGGTTAGGCTATGAGTAGACTGCACTTGTACTTCATAGGCCCCTCCTGGAGGCACTTATATTTGAGGAAATTTAAGCCTGCAAGCAAGGGAAATTGTTTACTAAAGAATAATAATAAAAACATGTAATTGGTGTTGATGCTTTCTTTATTTCATAATTTTCGCTATTCTGTGAAGAATTTAACGGCTAAACTGATTGAAGTTGAGCACTTTTACTATAGTTTTAAGTCGAGTCTTATTTTTAGTTTTGGGTTAGTCTATGTCATTTTCGGTTTCCTTTTTTATTTAAGAATTTCACCACTACTGTGAATTATGCAGCTTGTTTTATGTACATAGTAGAGTGAATTTGCATGTGACAAAATTTTATATGCATACCCGTCGGTGTTTAGTTGAATAAGGTCAAATAAGGTCAAATAAAGGATAATTCAGTCAGTCGTAGCGGACGCAAGTACTGAAGGTTGGGACATAAATATTTTTGCAAGGCTGCGTCCCTGGGATGCAAACATCTTTTGCCTTGTGAAACACTGCATGGCTAGCTTCATTACTCACTGTGGTTATTTCAAGTAAAATAGAATGTTCTGCTTTTACACAACCATTAATTGACCAAAGGTTGTAAATGTGAGCAAAGCAAAGTTGGTATAAAGATGAAAACTGATTCTTCGGAGGAGTATCTAATAAAATGGAACACAATAGTACCATTTGCATAGAAAATTACATTGCAGAACAATCTACGATGCATACAAGCACAGCATTGAAATAGGCAAATAGGCAAATAGGCAATGTTTTCCATATGTTTTCCTTTGAAGAGAATCTTGTATACTGCATAACATATTTAACAGTTTTGGCTTACCAAAGCAAGTTTTACTTTCAAAATTACTCAGTTACTTAAATGAACATTTGTATTTCAAAGAAAGAGCAAAAGGTGTTTGCACACAGTAACAATCCAGATCATCCCTGAAGTTACCATCAGTATATTGATTCTAATTCTAAACAGATATCCTTTTTTTATATGGTGCTCTGGTCCTCCAGAGCATCCTGCATGAGTATAACACTTAAAAGTATACAAATAATGAATGTTTATGAGTGCGATAGTATACAAATAATGAATGTTTATGAGTGTGATAGTATGAATAATTTCATGAGTTGAAAGATTGAACGTTCTATTCAACGAGGCAAAGCCGAGTTGAATAGAACGTGAAAGCTTTCAACGAATGAAATTATTCATACTATCGCACGAATGAAAAACATTCATTATTTGTTTTATATAACACCTTATAATTTTGCTAGTAGTTGGTTAAATCTGTGTTTTGGCGGTCACTATGGATTCGTGTTTGTCCGTGTAGTAGCTCCATAGTTTGTCGTTTTCTAACTGCGAGTTTATGTAGGCCGATTCTTTGTGACGTCAAGCGCGTTGGATTCTCAGGCACTGAAGGGCTAAACACACATACGCAGTAAGCGTATTTACAGCACACGCGCACGGCATTACCATAGATACTTCTGTGACACAATGGACGCTTGTCCTTCAAAACCAAAGAGACGCGCGATCACTTGACGTCGGTGAAACAATGTGCGATCCCCAGTGCTGCAGTGATTTATTGAGACGCGGCATAGCTTGTACGTAGCATCGCTGACTCATTGCCGTGGGTTAGTATATACTAACCAACGACCGTGGGTTAATATATACTAACCAACGGTCGGGCACCGCAATCTTGATGATAGTGCCGAATCACGCATGGCATGTGACCACCAATCTTCCAATCAGATGTAGAGAAATTAATAAGGTGGTATATAATATGAGTTATTTCATGAGTTGAAAGATTAAACATTCTATTCAACGAGGTGAAGCCAAGTTGAATAGAATGTTAAATCTTTCAATGAATGAAATTATTCATACTATTGCATGAATGAAAAACATTATTTGTTTTATATAACACCTTATAACTTCGATGTAGTCATTGGTTCAGTAAATTTTTGTTTTGACAGTCACTGGGGTTCGTGTTTGTCTGTTTTGGTAGCTCCATGGTTTGTCGTTTGCTAGCTACGCGGTTATTTACCTATTACTACAGTAGTACTTACGTATATGATACGCAATGTGCAATCCCAAAGCTGCATTGACTTGAGTTGCGTCATAGTTTGTACGTACCACAGCGATAGCTGACGTCATGGCCGTGTGTTATACTAGACAATTGGATGGATAACACTCGTCTGTAAGGATAGTGCCAAATCATTCGTGGCATGTGACCACCAATCCTCCAATCACATGTAGAGAAATTAGTAAGGTGTTATATAAAGGAAACTATTGCATTTGCGGCACTCTACAGTGTGTGTGGCCTATTGTCATTTAAATGATTTTTAGTAAGAGAAAGTGCTTTTTTCCAGGTGTCTCACAGGCTGTATTATAGATGAAGAATGCTGTGGCTAATGTGTCTTCCACTTGTCAAGTGCCTCCCAGGATTGCAATGTACCATCATAGCCTTCATGCCTCTACTGGCATCTATTTGTGGACCTGATCTGGTTCTACGTCTTTCTTTAATTCTTATGCTGCATGCTGTCATAACTGGAGTTGTTCCATTTGTAAGTAACTAATCAACTACACAGTTTGCAATGTTCTCCACTAACTGTTTTATCCGGGGGCTTCACCTGCCACACTACTTTAGCGCCTGGACAAAACTTTGCCGCCCACACAGAAAATTGACCCGCCCGGTCAAGAAGTTGTCTGTACACTCAGTCACAAACACCACAACTTAGTCATTTGACTGCCTTTTATATTTGATTTCAAATACTCATGACAAGCAATGTATAATAAAACATCAGAGATGCAAACCCAGCTCACTTGCACCTGAGCTCTTATATCATTCAATATACATTTAGGCTACTGCATTTCTTTCATATGTTACCACAGTAGGAATCTGTTACCATCAAATTTATACACTGAACGAAACCATTCAATTGGACTGTCCCCTAGGTTTCCCAATTTTCACCCGACATTTCCATTAAAGTGAACTACTTCATTCTTGAAGTGGAAACTGGAGCTTCAGATCTGCAAGTAAAGTCAAAGATATTTAGAAAATGCAATTTGAAACAAAAAAATGACCCCAAAATGCCCAGATTTGAACACATAGGGAAGGGCTAAGAACAAGGCCGTATATTGCACCATTTGCGATCTGAGCCCTCCTAAATTGTCAAAATTTTCCCAAAGGGGAGGGGGCACCCCTTCCCCTTAGACCCCTCCCCCAGGACAGTGATCACAAGAGCCTTCTGGAGAGAAAACAGCCCAGCGGAGAAAACGCGAGTTTGGGCAACTTAGCCTGCTTGAAATTTTTAGGGGGCACTAAAATGCGCAGCCTTGAATGTAGAGAGCAGCAAATACTTTATTCACATTTAAAAATTGTAAGTTGGAATTGAAGGGATTGAAGTTTTGAGGGGTTTGTACGGTACATTAGTGTAAGGGATCTTACATGTAATTATCATTTTCATAAGAGCACAAAAATTTGCTCAGGGGAGGGTCAAAGACCCATATCCACTCCATATCAGCTACTTTTAACTTTGCTTTTCAGGAACTTTTCTTCATGCAATTTCGATTTCTTTTTCTTTCATACCTGCACAGTACCTTATTCAAATGGGGTTATTAATGTGTAAATTACATGAAGGAGAAGGGGTTATTTCAGAGTAAGAAAATTGTACGGTTTGGAAGAAATGTACCATGGCAATGATGTGCATAGTGAAACAACAGCATACGTATGTGAAGGTGAAAACAACAAAAAGTGACCTTGGGAATTTTTAAGAATTTTTTGAAACAGGCCGTGGTGTAGCCAGGATTTCTGTCGGAGGGGGGGGGGGCATGCACTCCATGCAGTATGTTCTTTGATTGCTGGCCTGGTGAAGGGGTGTAAGGGGGGTAACCCCTCTTTGAAATATTAGGTGTCCTTACAAGCAATTGCTGAAATTTTTGGAGGAACTATTTTGCTGGAAGGTGAAGTCATACTTTCATTGTACAGGCAGAGTGTAATGCAGAAAACTTAAATACCAAACATTTTAACAACAAATCAGCTTCTTTATTTACCACCATTGTTTAAAATTCCTGATTTTGTTGTCCACTTTTCTTTTCCAGATTAAGGGGATACCATTTCTTTCACCAGCCCTTTTGGTTGCTATGGTGGCTCTTCCAATCAATATAGCGCCTTCTATTCTGGTCAAGGCCTACAGCCAACTGATTTGGATTTCAGAACCGTTCCTTATGGTCATGGAAGCAGTGGCAGTGGTACAGGTTGTCATGGCAATAAGTAAAATGCTTGTTGGGTACATTGAAGACAACCCTTTAATTGTCAAGGTGAGAGATCTTTCAATGTCTTGAGTAAAGAACTTTGGTAGATTTTTAAGTTAATAATGATAGCCCTTAAATTTATTTTAAAGGGAGCAATATCCTGAAATACTATTGCAAAGGGAAGAAATACTCATGTAAAAAATATATTTTTGAAGCATTCCGTCTGTCTCCTCTGAATCAATAAACATTCCTCATCCTATTTTCAATCTATTTTCATAAAAGAGTGGTGTGGGTCACTAGTTCATCAAAGGAAATCCATAAGACATAACAATAGCATTTAAATTTTTACAGCCTTGAAAGTGTAAGTGTAAAAAAGGTTGGCAAAAGTGCTTGTTGATACTGCTTACGAGGTAAATACCTACAAATAAGATCATTTACCTTTTATGAGAGTTGTGTGATTGTAAGCTTCCACTTTTCCAAACCTGAGGTCGTAAAATGAATTATTCAGCCAGTGTTTCTTCCTCTTCTACTCCAGTCAGCAGTCCTGGGGATAACATTCACATCCTATGCATCATCTTTTTGTTTAGGAGGGATACTTTGGTTATCAGGAGGAAGTGATATCAGGTGGTAAGTTATTTTATGTCACGGTCATATTGATGAAAAGATGCTGTGTGTGTATTAATTGAATGACTTACCCCACTACACCAGAGCATGGTCAGTCATTGCAGTTTTTAATAGTAGACATCAGGCCTCGATTTTAAGAAAATTTAAGGTTGTCCATTGGACAAACTGTCTCCCTTTTTTGGTCATTCCAAAGAAACTTTAGTAGTCCGCAAAGAAATTTTTAGTAACCCTGGAAGCAGTCTGATAAATTGTTTCATGAACTTTGGTTGTCCAGTGGACAACCAACCCACCATTTTTTGGTTGTCTGACAAATTTTGGTCATCACGGTTGACTGGATGACTGTTAAAATTGAGCCCTGGACATTGCCACACTCTGTCAGTTTTGTGGCTAACATCTTATGTACAGTGACACACTCCTGAGTCATAGAAGTAACATTCAGTTTGTATTTTTGATGGACATATAAGTCACTGAAATGTTGGACAATTTTCACACACTGCTGTACTGAGTGTAACAGCTGACTCACAATGACTCATACACGGTTTGCAATTAATTGACTGACATCCGAAGTGACATGACTCCTCAATTTGGTGACTGACAGTATTGGTACTGTGACATACATGTTTGTCACATTGTCATTCATCAGTGACCACCTTTGACTGACCATGCGCAGGGTTAGAGGGGTGCATCTTTCAATTGATAGATGCAGTCCTGTGTTGTTCAAGTCATTGGTCAAAATCTGTGGAAGAGAGACATAGTACTTTAGGGTTAGACTCCCTCCCCCCCCCACCCCCCTCAGAAAAGAGGCATGGGCCCTCCCTTACACCTCTTAAGAAGGTAATGTGCAAATGTCTTATAATGGTATGAGATACCTCTCCTCCCTAATATATACATCATGTTTTAAATACCGTTATGATAACTTAAGGAGGGTTGTCATATCAAACTTTAAAATGTGGGCACATTTCTTGTTAGGCTGCTGAATTTTGAATAGTTGAACTGTTCCTTAGTCTTTTTCATTCTGATCACATAGCACCTTACGATGTTTTTTTTTGTCTTCCCTTGTATTCTATGAAAAATGGATCATTTTGTCAAAGTTTAAAGTAAGGATGATTAGTAGCAGAGACCTGTGTTGACACAGATTCTGAATCAGGAGGATGGAGAAGTAAACTAAATTCCCCTCTAAAATATTGGGATGGGGAGGGGGGGGGGATTTGGGTTCTAACTCGGAATCTCAAATAGCTGCAACATGAATTGTGATATAAGCAAAGCTAGAGGGTATTTAATGAATACCAGTGTGGGGAAATTCCCACGACACAATATTTCACCTTGCGAGATTGTTGAAGAAAATGCAGGAAATGTAATGGTACATGGCTGCCTAGTGCGAAAACTGGAAAAGACATGTCACAACAAATAGCTACAGAATGAGACCCAAAGATGAGAACTCTTTTTACAGAAGTGCATGCATGGAAACTTAAACCAGCATTGCTTTTTATCTAAAAAGTGATAACATTAGAAAAGGCAGTAAATAGCATAAAATGGAACAAACTTTTGAAGCTGTATCTACAATTCTGAGGTTTAATGAACTTATCTTTATCTTTTTCAGGATTTTAGGAATCATTCTTCTCATGTCAATAATGTTGGCTATTACTACCATAATGACAGATGATGGTGAGTAAGAATGTCAACAATCCTTCCAATAAGCAGGTGCCTGGCAATTTTTACCTCAAGGTCTTTGAAATTTATAGCCTGTACTACCTGGTTTGCTTCAAAAATACTTGACCAGGTGCTTCTAATTTTTGTAGAAAATGCCTGGTCATGTCAAGTTATTAAATCCAAAACTGACATATTTTAATTAGTGATTGTAGATTCTACTTGATATGTGCACAACAGTGAGATAGGTTGATGAGCTCATTTCAGATATTTGTGTGCATACAGTTAAGTTGTAACTTGTAGTACCAGTGTGTTAATAATAGTAGTAATAATAATGTTCTTATATAGCTCTAAATACAATTGCTTGAAAGCGTAGTTCAGAGCCCTTTACAAAACAACTTACTTTACACTAGTCATAGTATTGCATAATCAGGTCAGTGTTTAGTCTTTTTTTAAATATTGTAATACTGTTACTTTGTTTTATACTAAGTGGTAGATTAGTCCACAATAAAGGTGCAGAATATGAAAAGCTCATCTCTCCATAAGATTTCCTCAAGACCTTAGGACATACCAGGAGATTACAGTCTGTTGAATGCAGTTGTGCATTTATAGGAGTGTATTGGTCCAACTAGATTGGAAATGTACGAAGGAGATCCATTTTTGATTGCATGGAATGTTAGGAGTAAAGTTTTATACTGTACAAAACAAGATGAAACTGGTAGCCAGTGAAGTTCACAGAGTAATACAGTCACCCTTGAATGTTCCTGATACAGTATGATCCTTGCAGCAGAGTTTTGTATATGCTGTAATCTGGAAAGGTTTCCTTTGGGTATACCAAACAACAGTGACTTACAAGAATCAAGTATTCCTGGAAGCATGATAGAGCATTTTCACCATCATAAGTGCAGGGGACTACTTCAGATTAGGGATGCTGCAGCACTTATTCCTGAAAATTTGATGCATGTTTGCTCGAATATTGCATTATTTTGACAAAATAATAGCAAATTTTCTGCCAAATATGACTGGTTCTTATAAATTTAAGCATGGGTTTTAGCGGGACAAGAAAAACCAAATTTCATTACAAAGAAATTAAGACCTTCAAGAACTGAATAGTTTATTGCAATTATTTGCTATTTTGAGCACATTGTGTCATTTTATTCTTATTCTCACTTTTGTTACATGAAATATGTGGGTTACAAGACTTTATGTAATAAAGTGGGCTTACGAGTAATAAATTTGGAACCAGTTGGAAAGCTTTCATTATAACTTTGAGGTTGTTTTTACTGAAACAACACAAGATAGAAGGTGGGATTAACAATATATTTTTATGATGTGGTGGCTTAAAGGTTTGTGATCATCTTAGCTTATCCAACATTTACCTTTAGTAACCATCACTCTAGGGAGCAAATCATTTTAGGCAGGATTTGACATTTGAAGTGGGGTGGACAGAGTATGTAGAGAGCTTTTTCATCGCCCTTAGGCTTACTGGAAATTGCTATTTTCCCACTTTTTTGATGGTATTTCAGAAGATGGCCCTGTTTTAAACAAGAGTTGTGCTCAGTCTTACATTCAATTACATCAAACTTTTTCATGATAGATTAAACTTATAGATGGAGAGTAACTCTTTAGTAAAATAACTTGCTCAAGTAAGCTGATATTTTCATTTCTGTTCAACCTGCAGGAATTATATCCAGTTGTGCTATGGTTTCACTTTACCTGACCTGGTGTCTCTGGGTGATGGTACAGGAAAACAAACTGGCAACGCATCCTTTGAAACCTCCAGTCACATGGCAACGGTATGGACAATGGTATCCTGTATCCAGAAACCATGAAGGTTCTGGTGTAGAGCAGTGATGTTATCATGGTGGTGGAGGTGGCAGTGGTGTAGGAGGTTTACCTGCAACTTTATCAGTGCCCCCCCTCCCTTCCCTACCGACCCCTTTCACAAAGAAAGACAATCAACCAATGAATCCTTCCATAAATTGTAGTGAAAGAAGTAAAGTTTGTCCAGTTTGTCCAGTTGAATTTTTTGGTTTCATTTTAAGTTTTGGATCAAGTGTTGGCAGCACCACCATTTGGCAGAAGGAATAGAAACTCTATTTCCAGACTGTTCAGGCCACAAAGCACTTATTGTGTTTACTCTATTAAAAGCCCCAGGGCAAGAAATTTTCTGAGCGAAGGAGGGGGGGGGGCGGGGTATATTTATTAGGGTTGCATTGTCAATACAAGTGCTTACCTTACTTTTGAGATGCTGTATTAGTAGCTTTGGTCCCAAGATTGTAGATTTACATGAAACTTCCCCTCCACCTGCAACTTAACTATGTCTCAGTCTATCTGTCACATTCAAAGCATGTGATTTTTCAAAGAAATAATACTAGATTCTAGTCCAGGATACTGTTAAGGTGAAGAAGCATGTGATTTTATTGAAACAGGTTTTTCTATTGAGGAGTGCATATGAAAATGTTTTGTGATGTATTTCAGAGCGGGGACATTTTATAGAGTAAACATGGTATTATTACCCCACCGAACACAAACTTCCAAAATTCCTAAGTCTCGTTGCATCAAATGTCGCCACTTCCATGTTTTAGCCATATCATTGGTTGATTTCATGTAGCTTGGGGTGATCATGTGCTTGACATTGCAGCCAACAGTGTGAAGTGTAAAGATTATGAATCTTGTGAGTTATAAGTAACATTAGTTAACTTGTTTTGGAAGCATCAAAAAAAAAAAAAAAAAGGAAGGATGCATCACTGTTGTTAAGAGAGTAGTTCCATGGATATACAGGCACAATTTTCTGCATGTTGAGGGGGCTGTTGCAGTTTAGCTGTAATGAAAATTGCCAGTTGATGTCTGCTTTGATCCTGTTAGAATATCTGTCTTGGCGTTTATTCAGGGATACATTTTTCATCCAAGATACAAACGTTTTTAAAAAAATGAAAACTTTAGAAAAGGGGCTGCAGATTTTTTGTTTTTGTATCATTCCAGAATTCAGGGGGAGGGGTGTGGAGATAAATCATTGTTGATGCATCTCAAACCGCTGAAAAAAAATCATATATGATGATGCGAACTCAGGAAATTTAAGTGATAAAGAGGGGTATTTTTAGCCACTTCTACCTATTAATTAATTTAGACATGTTTATGATTTCAGTGATTTAGTGGTTGCGATGGCTCCATAGTGACTCACAGTGGAAACATTTGTCATGGAATTCTTAAGATTTGTGAGAAAAATTTGGGGAAAACTCCAAAGAGGTTTGATGTTATGAAATACTGGGAACCCTAAAGTAGCAATTTTTGACCTCTAGTCTACAAGCAATCCTGCAGTTACACCTCATTACGTGGACATTCATGAGTTCTTTGTTTTCATGTTTGTGGTGTAACATTATTAATGCTCTTTCCTTTTTTCTCTTTCAGTGCAACGGCTACACATGCATCAATCTTTCAAATATTGTATGGTCTTATTCATCTTCAGTTAGGTAAATATTTAATGAAACCATTTTTTCAGCCCTTACTTAAAGTGAGTACAAGCCTCACCCTCAATAATTATGAAACATCAGCTAATGTGTAGGGATCTCCTCTTTTTCCCTAATAAGTATCTTTAGTGGTGTTTCAGAATGTAAGTATTTGATTATTAAAGATACACAAAAGAGTTACTTGCCATGCATTTAACGGTTAAGGAACAAAAGGATTGTCACATGGTTGAAAAAGCCAAACATGAATTAGGACCCCAGCGGATACTAATTCAAATTAAGGTGACTGCATTTGCCGTTTAACTTTTTTAACCCCTACCCCTTTGTCTGGTCCTCTACTTTATGGTCTTGATGACCTGTAATTTAGGTCAAAATGGTGTGTGTGTGTTTGCATGCATGTGTGTGTTTGGGAGGGGGAATGTTTTTTGCCTGTGCAGTCATGGTGGTGTATGAGTTGCGTGTGTGTGCGTGTTTGGGAGGTGAATGTTTTTATGGCTGTGCTGTCATGATGGTGTATGTGTGTGTGTGTCTGTGTGTGTGTTTTGGAGGGGATTGTTTGTATGTATCTGCAGTCATGATGGTTATGGGTGTGTGTATTTGCGAGGGAAATGTTTGTATGAATCTGCAGTCATGATGGTGTATGGGTGTATGTCAGTTTGTGTGTTTGTGTGTGTATGTGTGTGTGTGTGTTTTGGAGGGGATTGTTTGTATGTATCTGCCGTCATGATGGTTTTGGGTGTGTGTATTTGCGAGGGAAATGTTTGTATGAATCTGCAGTCATGATGGTGTATGTTAGTGTTGTTATGGAGTCACTTGTTGTACAGTCTTGATTCACAGGGTGTCGAGTTTCGAGTCATGTCAAGTCTTTGACAATTTAAGTTGAGTCAATTTCTGTCAAGTTTCCCATAGCTCGAGTCATTTCAAGGCCCTCCATTTCTTAAATTTCTTAAAACCTGTGCTATGGTTCAGTGCAAATGCGTGAGGTGCAATAGGCTTCTTCAATGTAAAATAGGCCTAAGGATTGGAATGGTGTTTGGCAGAGTTAAGACAAATTGTTGTTTCTGTTTCAAGACCCAAGTCTTTTGTCAGGTGTGACTAGAGTCACAAAGATGATGACTCAAGTCAAGTTGAGTCATCTCTATTAAGTTCCAAGACTGGAGTCATGGCAAGTCTTTGGAACTTTTTGGAAATGGTGACTGGAGTTATGTCAAGTTTTTGCAGTTGATAACTTGAGTCAAGTGGAGTCTTTTCAGTTTGAAACTCAAGTCAGACTGAAGTCGCATGACTGAATTGAGTCATTACAAAACTGGTGTATGTGTGTGTTTTGGGAGGGGATGTTTGTATTATCTGCACCCGTGATGGTGTATGGGTGGGGTGTGCGTGGGGTGTGCGTGTGTGTTTGGGACAGGAACATTGTATGGGTGTTTGTGAGTGTATGTGTGTGCATGTTTGGGAGGGAAATGTCTGTATGTAACTGCATGTGGTGCCCAGCTTGTGGTACATTGTATTTTGAAAAGGGTAAAAGTGAAAGATCTAATACTTGGTCATGTGGATGTCTAACATTGAGGAGATAAACCAAATTATTGTTAGTGGTGGTAAAAGGTCACCTTAGTTCACCAAAGGTCAAATACATTTTAAGTTTGGTATGTTATGGGGCTTGTCATTGGTTAGTCGCATATGAAGTATGTGGATGTCCCATATTGAGTGGAACAGGGTTTTAGCAGTGTCAAGTGAGTCCCTTACAAAACACCTGTGCCAGTTTGTTCCAAATACACAGAATTCTATGTGTGTCTAGCTTGAGTATATATCACATGTTGTTTGACTGAAGATGTATGCTTTGCTCGACATTGACACAGGTTGTTTAGTTGCCACATTTTTTCACAAGTTTTCACAGGTTTTTTCATGCAAAAATCTGTGGCAGTTGACACCAGTATTTAACAAAGGATTCTAAGACAGAACCTGTGGCATGAAATTGAAAGCAAGAAAATGTGTGTCAGCCTGTGTCATGAATGTTTGAAATACACAGGTTTGTCTCTGAAATGTTTTCACCCATGAAAGCTTGTCAGTTCTTCTATTTTACATGCATGATCCTGTGTGGTTACAGGCACAGGTTGACACAGACTGAGGGTCTGGAAAAGTCATGAGTAGTTCATGGAATTTATTTCCACTTCCTAGGCCTGGAAAAGTCATGCCATTTTTGAAAAAATGACAGAAATAATCTAAAGGTCATGGAAATTTGTAATGACTTTGTGACTTCTTTTGATTAGATTTATTCTGACCTCATTCTAGGTGTGTCCTCCCAAAATACTTGTATGCAAATATTTCTTTATAAGGCCCAAAGGAATCCGTAACACTCAAGTTTCTTGGAAAAGTTTATTTTAAGCTGGCCTAGCATCATGAAATATTGTTCTTGAAGAAAAAAATACATGGCATAGTGTGAGCTCCCTACATACATTGTAAACAAGTATTTCTTTGTAATGCACAAAGGAAACGGAATCCATGATGCTAAAGCTTCTTAAAGTTTGTTTTATGCTAGTACATACATTATCATGAAATATTGTTCCTGAAGATACACACTTTGCTTAGAATTCAAAAGTTGCTGGTTAGAGGTTGCAGTTATGTAATACTTGAGTTTTGTAAAGAGCTTTCTGAAAAACATGTGTAGAGGCATGTTGTTCATGTAAAGTCAGTGGGATTCCTATTACCACGCTAGCCATCATGACTCATGCTTAGAATATGATTTTGGTAAGTTCACATACAGCAGGGGTGGGGAACCTTTTTCCTATGATGGGCCATTTTGATAGTCATGATACTTGTGGGCCAACATCACCCTGGAGTGGTCCCTTTTGGACCTAGGGGGAAACACCCTCTTTATATTAAAGCTCTGGAGCATCTAAAAAAACTGTTGGAATTAAGATGGAGCATTTCACAAATTTTTTTTAGATTTCATGCCATTGGATGTGTGAGGCTAACCAGACCCCAAATATCACAGCATGACCATTTCTTAGCTCAGTGTAACAGACAATGATTTGATGTGAAGTAATAATGAAGAAGCAGTTATGACAAGTGTGTTTTGAATGCATTTTATGGAAGTTTTTCTTCACTTTATATTTCAACTTCAACAAACCAGTAGGAGGTGGAAGGCATACTGACCCATGGAATCCACCGAAACTAACAAAGTGCTAACAGAAATATTTGTCACATAGTTTCCTGCTACGTGTAAACATGGTAGTACACTCCTGTTCAATCGCATGAGGCTACTTTCATGCACATCTGCAACAATGTACTTCCATTGGTGGCTCTGTGCCTGGTTTATACCACGTGAAAATGCTATACTAACACAGGTGTAGTGCAACACTGATAGTAGTGTTATGCACTGTATTTACCTAAAATAATTGGAAAATGGTGAGAAATAGTGGGATTAAAATCATTCATTGAACCTGATTTGTTGCTAAAATTACATTCATGAATTGCTGCATGGGCCAGATCAGTCTCAATAGATGTTAAATGGAGGTTCCCCAATCCTTACAGTACAGTAATACTCTAATTAAAAGTATAATATACAGTGAGTGGCCAGCTGTGAAATGACCAATGGACAGAGAATGGCAATGTAAACTTCCAGTGCAGAAAGCTCCATAGGGGGCTAACATTTAAGGTCAAAAGGTCAAATTCAGTGAAGCATCGGTTGTTGTGGAGGACAAACAAACACTTGTTATACGCACATGTATGTACACTGCACACATGAATTTACACTCTGTCATTGTAAGCTGAAACAGTTAATGCCGCTGTTAGTTTGTGTGCATAGGTAAGGCATGCTGATGCAATTTATGCGTTTGTGTGACCTCTCAATCTTGGTTGTCTAGCAACAGTTAAGCAATCCACTTGACTGTGCATGTCCCCAGTAGGTACCGTAGCAGCATAACCAGGCATAAAAGTGATCCTATATTTTCTATAATTTCCTGTATATTCAGAAAATCATATATTTCCTATATTTGTATGATGTGAGGCTCGTTTTTCTATGTTCTATATTTTTTCTAATCTTGCCCCAAAACTTTTTTCAGTGGTGTTCTGGGGTGAAATTTTCAGATGGATTCTTTTTCCAAGATGGTGTCTTAGAGTGGCATAGTCAGACAGGTAGTAGTGTATAGATGCCAAGTGCCTTAATTAGATGCAAGCACACGCTAGCAGTTATAGCATTCTTAAATTTTCTGTTATGAAACTGCATTGGGTACTAATAAGTTCAGATTTCATTAACCATAAATTAGCCACTCTCACAGCTTTGATTTTAAACACTCTATGATTTCATCTCATTGAGGTGATTGTAGTGGTACTGTCAAGTAGTTGGATGAGAGCCCTCTGCCTGGCATCCCCTGTGGTCATGCAGTCCTCTACATTTTAAAAACCTTACCTTCTCTTTGCATACACAGATAGCTGGCCTGTGATATAATTAGTTCTTAAAATTGAAAACATTTTAGTACAATGGTTCTAAATACCAATTATTTCCCTGCCATCTAACTTCTTCCCTCAGAATGACTAGCCGTCGGTTAGTTCAGTTGATTGTTCAAAGTGTTGTACATTGCAATTTTCCCCTGAAGATTAAGAACTTACTGCTCTGAGCAAATGATGAGTCTCACTCTAATGTTTACAAGTTTACAGTACGCAGATCTCTACGGAGGTTTCCCTTAACTCCACTTCTGTAGATGCTCAATGGCAGGCCCCTGGATGCCACATCAATTTATCCAACAGACCAAGTGGGAAAATCTAATCCATGTACGAGTCTAGTGCTGCAGTGCCCATCATTGGTGGCAAGTGGGGACCCTTGCCAAGTTGCCCTTTCCCAAATTTTGTCATGTAATTAATACTTATTTCCTCAAGTGAGATTTCAGATGTTAAAGTATGTTTAATGCACAGACACTTTTTGCATACTGTATTCACCTTGACATGTGGACTATAATATCCTGCCAAGTTGTACAAATTCAAAGTGAGCAATGGCATTTTTAGGTGGAGGGGCCATTGAACTGTGCCCCCTCCCCTCTCGCTGACTGGATGCCAATTTTTATTTTTTTAATAAACTGAATTATGTACATTTCTATAACAAAGTTTACTTCAAAAAGACAACATATGTAGATTTTAGATTGTGTGTGAGGATACCCAATCATTTAACAAATTTTTAAAGGGGAGGGAGACAACCCTCCCCCATGCTGGCAATCACAGAACATACTACATGGAACATACTACATGGCCCCATGAGACAGTTCTGGCTATGCCACTGGAGAGTGAGTTGGAAGATATTCATAGCAACCATACAGTTGCCATAGGCCTGTATGGTCATGTTTTCATGCCCCCTGTGGGCTGGGGGTTGTAGAATATGCCCAAGGTATATTTCCCGCCTGTCATAAGATGCGACTAAAGGGAAGGACTTGCACCTGTTTTGAGCTGTATTGGAAACCAAACTTGAACTTGAACTGTATTTAAACTTTACCTTTTTATCAACATAGTTGACACTATATAACACAGTCGTGTTGGTGTGTCGTTAAATCTTATCTAATTCATCACCCGTATCTCAAGATTGACCAGCAATACTGTGTGAAGTGAAGATGTAGCAAAATTGTGTCTTTAAGAGTTCATTTTCTGCTCTTTTAGTTGCAAAAAAATTCAAAAATCTCTTACCTCAATCCCATTATTATTGGAGCTGAGCAGAATTCTGTCTGTGTGCTTATATGGAAATAAGCAACAGTTAAAGTGGGTATGACACGGCCAAAGTACGTTTCTCAGTAAATATTCTTTGGATACAGCTTGAAATAAAGCGAATGTTTTCCCGACTAAACTACGTCCATAAACACAGTAATACGACCTTGTGAATTCCCAATTAGAGGCCAGAATCAGCTCATCTGAAATCCGAAAGCGAAAAAACGTTTGTGAGCGCGTCTCGAGATCGTGACGTCATTGGAGGCACGCTTAGTAACACTATACCAGGCAGCTCACCCATCGTTCTACACATCGAATCATGTGCATGCTAACGCGTGTTAGCGGGTACATCATTGCAAACACCTGTGCTACGATACTATAGCAGCGCGCGTGACCAGTGACCACATTGTGAACTATGCGTCGTTGCGCGGTGACTGCTTACCGTTCGCAACGGTACTGAACAGCCCACTGAGTAAAGGCGCGCTTGGACTGTCCATACATGTTCATTGCTGTCCTGTAGAGCGCGCCCGAACCGCGTCCTTTTTGCACAAAAACAAAGCTGTTTATTATATGCAGGGAAGCTAAAACATGGGCGCGTATGCACGCTAACATATTGGCCAATGATATGCTTTGAAGCCCCAACATGGTCCTCGCTTTGTGCTCTGTATGTTGGGCGGGTATTGTGACGTAATCCTTTTTATGACGTTGCTAAGATATAATAACTTTATCGAGCGTTATATTAGTTCCACATCTAGATGCGCGTCCTTAATAGCGCAGTGTTTGTGCCTCCAATTGCGTCATAAAAGTCATGTGACCTGTTGCGGCATTTTTCGAAATTGGATTTTGAACGTTTTTCTTCAAATTTCATTTATGACGAATGGTACCGGTTTTAGCTGTGTGAGATTATATTTATAGAATACAGTATTCAATGTTGCAATACACAAAAGTTGTTTTGGCCGTGTCATGCCCTCTTTAATGTCCACATTAACTACCCACCCATTCAAAGCATCATCTGATATGTAAATATAGTCACATTCCGCATTCACAACTTTTGATATTAAAACTTTCGCTGCCTCTTTGGTATGCACTAATAATAACATTTATGGACACTTTATCCCAGGTCGAAATTTGTAAATGCACCACAGTCAGGGGATTTACCCTTACCCTTCAACCAAAGTACTTAGGAGGTTTCCTAAATTCCATGTTAATGGTAGAACCACACTGTTCTGCCACTTGGCCCACACTGTTCTGCCACTTGGCTCACACTTGTGCCACTGTTTATCACATTTCTTGCATTTGAACAGTAGTTTTCTAAGGTACAGTGTTTGCCCCATTCATAAACTTTGAGAAACTTTGAAGGTGATAAGGACTGCCAGTGTATGACATTCCTATATTTACTCTATATTTTTCTGGAAATGTCCTATAAAACCCTATCCATTCATCAGTATCCTTCCTATAAAACCTATATTTTTGTGATGGATCACTTTGAAGCCTGTATAATGCCACTTGCAAATACCATGTATGGCATCAATTTATGGAACTATCTCATAAGATAAAACTCTGTAAAAAAATTAGAGTGCAAATGCTGTGACTGCTCTCTCTTCCAACATCATTTTGTTCTGACATCTCTATATTCCGACAAGACTACATGAAGTTTCGTGTTAGGGCAGGGTTGGGTTAGGGCTAGGTTAGGGTGAGAGCATTAGGGTGATGTGTGTCAAAAACTCGAAATAGATATGTCAGAGGTGTAAGTACAAATGCAATTTCTGAATAAGACTGATCTAATTAAAGACTTGGGATTCCCTCAACCCATTGAAGAAATTTTTCATTGGACTTTTGAGTTTGTATATTAAATAACTCACTTATTTGTTCTATGTTCTATTACAGGGCTATTGCAGAAGGGTGGACCGGGGTTAATGCTTCAGGGCCCTGTCTTCATAGAAGGGTGCCTGTTAGTATTGCAAACAATTTTAGTTCTGTTACACAGACCAGTTTAGGACCCTTTTTCAAAATATCCCTGGGTCCTCTAGAACCTGCTGGCAAACCTGTTCTAACATGCAATTTGAGTGATGTTGGGCATTGAGAGAGGCTCTCACAGAGAATACAGAATGTTTGTAACAGTGGCCATGTTTTTATTTAAATTAAAGGTCAGATGCAGTCACCACAGTTTGAATTACTATACCCTGGTATCTTAATTTGTGTATGGCTCTTTTTAATCCTGACAACATTTTGGTAACTGAAATGTTAAATTTGTACGCAACATCTTCTTAGTTTACCTTGAATATGTAATGATTACTTTCTAAAACATCATAAAACATGTTCTTATATCAAAATGGATTTCTAAATTCCATGTTTTTGATTCCTTGCCGAAGGCAGGCAAGGAATCTATGCGATGGTGATGTCGTGTGTGTGTGTGTGTTTGTGTATGTGTGTGCGTATGTGTGTGTGTATGTGTGTATGTGTGTGTGTATGTGACGCCTAGCTTGTAAACACGATATCTCAAGATAGCAATGACCGACACTTTTCATATTTGGTATATTGATTTATCATGTTGAGAGGAAGAACCCTATAGTTTTTGGTGGCAGTCAAAGGTCATTTGAGGTCACCAGAGGTCAAATACCGAAAACTTTGTAAACACGATATCTCAAGTTAGCAATGACTGACACTTTTCATATTTGGTATACAGATTTGTCATGTCAAGAAGAAGAAGCCTATTGTTTTTGGTAGAGGTCAAAGGTCATCTGAGGTCACCGGAGGTTAATCTGCGAAAACCTTGTAAACGGCTTGTAAACACGATATCTCAAGATAGCAATGACCGACACTTTTCATGTTTGGTATATAGATTTGTCATGTTGAGAGGAAGACCCCTATTGTTTTTGGTAGAGGTCAAAGGTCATCTGATGTCACCAGAGGTTAAACTGCGAAAAACCTCGTAAACACGATATCTCAAGATAGCAAAGGCCGACACTTTTCATATTTGGTATACAGATTTGTCATGTCAAGAGGAAGAAGCCTATTGTTTTTTGGTAGAGGTCAAAGGTCATCTGAGGTCACCAGAGGTTAATCTGCGAAAACCTTGTAAATGGCTTGTAAACATGATATCTCAAGTTAGCAGTGACTGACGCTTTTCGTATTTGGTATATAGATTTGTCGTGTTGAGAGGAAGAACCCTATTGTTTTTGGTAGAGGTCAAAGGTCATCTTAGGTCACCAGAGTTTAAACGGCAAAAACCTTGTAAACACTATATCTCAAGATAGCAAAGGCTGACACTTTTCATATTTGGTATACAGATTTTGCTTGTCAAGAGGAAGAACCCTATTGTTTTTGGTAGAGGTCAAAGGTCATCTGAGGTCACCAGAGGTTAAACTGCGAAAACCTCGTAAATGGCTTGTAAACACGATATCTCAAGTTAGCAATGACCGACACTTTTTCATATTTTGTATACAAATTTGTCATGTCGAGGGGAAGACCCCTGTTGTTTTTGTGGAGGTCAAAGGTCATTTGAGGCCACCGCAGGTTAAAAGCCGAAAAGGCTCGTAACCACGCTATCTCAATATAGGAATGACCAACACTTTTCATATTTGGTATATAGATTCATCAAGTTGAGAGGAAGAACCCTATTATTTTTGAAGGTCAGAGGTCATTTGAGGTCACCATAGGTAAAAGGCCGAAAAGCTCGTAATCACTTCATCTCAAGATAGGAGTGACCAACACTTTTCATATTTGGTATATAGATATGTCATATTGAGAGAGAGAACCCTATTGTTTTTGGTGGAGGTCAAAGGTCATTTGAGGTCACCAGAGGTCAAAGACCGAAATCCTTGAAATTGGGATATGTCAAGATAGGAATGGCGGATATAGATTTGTCATGTTGAGAGGAAGAATGCTATTGTTTTTGGTAGAGGTCAAAGGTCATCTGAGGTCACCAGAGGTTGAACTACAGAAACCTTGTAAATGGCTTGTAATCACAATATCTCACGATAGCAGTGACAGCCACTTTTCATATTTGGTATATAAATTTGCCATGTTGAGGGGGAAAACCCAATCAATTTTGGTGGAGGTCAAGGTCATCTGGGGTTACCAGAGGTCAAAAAACAAAATTTCCCAAGAATTCCCAAGATTGTCATCTTGGGTCACTGGGATCAAAAGCAACATTTCCCAAGAATTCTCAAGATTGTCATCCGGGTTTACTATAGGTTAAAAAGCAAAGTTTCCCAAAAATTCTTAAGATCATCATATGGGGTCATCAGAGGTCAAAAAGCAAAATTTCCCAAGAATTCCCAAGATCGTAATCTGAGGTCACCAAGGGTCAAAAAGTAAAATCCTCCCAAGAATTTCCAAGATTGTTATATGGGGTCACCAGAGGTGAAAAAGCAAAATTTCCCAAGAATTCCAAAGATAGTCATCAGGGGTCACCAGAGGTCAAAAAACAAAATTTCCCAAGAATTTTCAAGATCCAAGATCCATTGGAGTTGAATTCCTTTCAAGACACTTTCGTTTTTCTTTTTTATTATATTTGGTGGGGTTCAAAGTTCATGTGAGGTCAGCAGAGGTGAAATTGTTAAAATATCGTAAAATGATGTAGTCAAGGAAGATAAATCTGAGGGATGAACCTCAGTACAACAAAGCATCCCCATTCGGCAAGGAATCACTAAGCCCTTAGGCTTTCTGGTTTCATTAATATTTTCTTGAAATACCACCCCTACAGAATGTTTCCTTACTTAAACTTGAAATTTGAAAATGCCATTCTTTTCTTATTATGTCTGACCATTTGCAAATGCAGTATAAAGCATGTACACAAAAATTTTGTGGAAATGTGTGATACACATAAAGAGCTGACCAGATAGAGATAAGAATTCCATTTTGAAAATAGGACTTCTTGTAAATGAAACACAAGTAACGGAAACACGAGGACATAAGATGGATTCAGCCTATGTCTCAAGATAAGATTAGGGCAAATACTTTATTCTGTTTTAAGTAGGGCTGGCTACATCTAACCTTGAATGGAACAAGACCCAGTTAATTAGACACCTGACCTCAAGATATTTTTGTTTTTGACATGGAATGAGGGCTGAAAAAGATAGATCTATTTAAAGGAGAAGATAAGTTGGTTAAGTTTACATCAGATAATATAAAGTGTGCATGTTTTAAAATTTTGTGTGTGTGTTACCTCTCAATCTCTTCTCCAGAAAGTGTAAAAAGCTCTCTGTTATTCATGTGGAACTTATTATCACCAACCACCATCGTCATGGTGATGATACGAAGCTTTATCATATCCAGAACTGGAAATGTTTTACAGAATTTGACTGCTATGGTAAGTTGATCTGCTTTCTAATATTCCTTTCATATCTTTCAGCTTTGCTAGGAAAGTGGGAAGGTAAAGTTGGTCTGCTCTCTGATATTCCTTTTATACCTTTTGGCTTTGCTATGAAAGGGGGAGGATTTGCTAAGTTGGTCTACCTTCTAATATCCTTTTCATACCTTTTGGCTTTGCTATGAAAGGGGGAACATAACATTGGTCTGCTCTCTGATATTCCACTTATACCTTTTGGCTTTGCTATGAAAGGGGGAGGATTTGCTAAGTTGGTCTGCTTTCTAATATCCCTTTCATACCTTTTGGTTTGCTATGAAAGGGGGAACATAACATTGGTCTGCTCTCTGATATTCCTTTAACACTTTTGGCTTTGCTATGAAAGGGGGAGGATTTACTAAGTTGGTCTGCTTTCTAATATCCCTTTCATACCTTTTGGCTTTGCTATGAAAGGGGGAACATAACATTGGTCTGCTCTCTGATATTCCTTTCATACCTTTTGGCTTTGCTATGAAAGGGGGAGGATTTGCTAAGTTGGTCTGCCTTCTAATATCCCTTTCATACCTTTTGGTTTGCTATGAAAGGGGTAACATAACATTGGTCTGCTCTCTGATACTTCTTTCATACCTTTTGATTTGCTATGAAAGGGGGAACATAACATTGGTCTGCTCTCTGATACTTCTTTCATACCTTTTGGCTTTGCTATGAAAGGGGAAATTTGCTGAGTTGCTTTCAATTTTTTATCTTTCATACCTCCCTCGTTTGTATATGTTTATGAAAGAGAGGAGGGGGTTGAGGAAGGGTAAATGATGCAAGTAAAATTTAAGGGTTCCCTACCTACCCCCTTGAGAGTTCCAGTGGAGTACAGAGAGGAGGGGGATTTAGAAAGGGTAGGATACTGTATGCATGTAAAGTGTGGTTCCCTACCCCTTTGGAGTTCCAATAGTTAAAATTTATCCATTAAAGGAAGGTTCAAGCAAAAAAATAATTTTCATATATGAAAGCGGAACTAAATCTGCACAAGTTGGTGAAACTTTCATTCAGATTGGACAGGTAGTACTGGAGATAACAGCACATGAAGTTATTACATTTGTGACCCAAAGTGAGCTTGAGGCAAGAAGGGGTAATTATATCATTTCCTGGCATTGATGAGAAATGCTTCCTTTGTTTTTTCAGTCTGTTGTGCTGACTTTGAAGTTAATAAGGATATGACCTTCCCATGCGGAATGTGAAGTTTGTAATATTCTTATGCCTCTCATGCAATCACATTCCGATAACATGTGAGTGTGGAGGAGAAAATTGGTTTCAAAGTTTAAAGAAAAAAGACTGGTCATTAATGTGAGGCTGTGATGTGATATGTGCTGACTTCAAGTTTACTTTTTATTGAAAATGTGACAACTTTAACTGCTAATATCTTGAGAACCACACATCGGATTTCAGTGCAAATTTCACCAGAATGCTTTAATACAATAAGTATCCCTCTAACATATCAAAACTTGATTAGAGTTTAGACCCTTCTTTTAAAACTGCAATCAGATTTTAGTTGCAGGAATTAAAAGTTGGACTCTGAACTTTGCTAGCAGTTGTGTTTATTGAAAAGGTTTGGTCACCAAATATTAGTGGGTGTGTATTTCTGATATGGGAACCAGCAAGTGATGTTGCAAAATTTGGTATTTTAAAAGAGGGCAGCCTGCCACTTTGGAGCAAGTATTAATGGTGAGTTATTGTGGCTTATATTACAACATAATACTTTTAACCTTTGTATTTTCCCGGAGAGTATGTGCCTACTGTTGCTGCCTGAAACAACCTATCTACACATAAATGAAACCTGCTCCTGATTTCTAATGTATTTTGGCACAACTGGTGGCACCTCTTCACAGCATTTACACCCCTTCACAATCCCATGGGGGCATCCTCAGTTTGTGGAGGTTTACTTTGTTACTGTAATGTAACATTCACACAAAGCTGATGTGCACAGCTATCATTGGGTTATTGTGCACAGTTTCCAAAAATTTTTAAGTCTTGTGTTATATAAATCTCTATTGGACAGAAGAGAAGAAACTTTTTGTTATGTTCTTAAGTCTTAAAAGATATGGAGCCACAGCTTTCCTGTATTCCACACTTGATTCCCTTCTTCCCTTACCTCCATTATTTCCTCACCCCCCCACTCACCCACCACTCTTTCACTACCACCTCTGTCCCACCGCTCACTCTCCATCTTTTCATGTTAAGCAATTTTTTCTCACTATTTACTTTTAGTCTAGCCTTCTCTCTCTGACCATGCTTTTCCCCAATCCTCAACTGTCATCCCTTCACTACCATCAAAGGTAAATAAAAGTAACATTTAAAAAAGGAATGCTTCATAATTATTTTCCACAGCTTTTTTGAGAGTTATGATTTCTCGCCATAGGCAGAAGGAATCTGTGTGATAGTGATGTCATGTGTATGTACATGTTTATTTGTGTATGTGACACTTGCTTGTAAACATGATATCTCAAGAAGGGTACACTTGAGGAATCTGATACTTGGCATGTAGATAGCAGACCCTGAGGAGGTGTTTTTGGTGGAGGTCAAAGGTCATTTGCTGCCACAAGAGGTCTCTGCACAATCTTGTAAGTATAATAGGGTTCAAGAATGAAAACTGAGCAGTCTCATACTTGATGTATAAATGTCCACATGTTCAGATCCCCATACTTAAAGGTTGGGGTCAAAGGTCTTTTTGATGTCACCAGAGGTCATCCTCCGAGGCTTTGTAAATGCAAAGTCTCAAAAGGTTGACTTTGAGGGATATTATATCTGATATGTGGGTACTGCATAGTGCAGAAGACCATTTTTGTTTATTATGGTGGTAAAATGTCCTTTGAGGTTATTTTACGACACCAGAGCAGGGCTGCAGTTTGGCCATATCCGGCCAAACGTTGCTAATTTGGTCATATTTTGTCATTGAAAACTGGTCATTTTGGTAGGTATGAAAAATGGTTATTTGGAAATTTCTTCCCTGTAATGACGAAGGTATAGCAGATCTTGCATTTGGCTTGTAATTTGGCTGTAAAGTGAGAATTTCATCTGGCAGCCCTGCATCAGAGGTTAAAAGTTGGATGACATGTAAACAAGGAGGAACACATGGTTTTCATCTTTTACTTGGAATGTAATGCTGAAAATAAAATACAGGAAGCCGTTTTGACCATGTTGTCATGACATCAGTACCAATGAATTGTTAACATAGCACAGTTACTGCAAACATAGTAAAAACAGCAAATATGATACTATGGTGGAGCCTTGCAAATATTTTCTTTTGGCAAGGAATTACTAACCATTTTGACTTTCTGGATGATCTCTTTACAATTTTCGGAAACAAGTGTATTCAAACAAAAACCTTGTAAATATTTCTGCTTTTTGTGTTGCAAGTTTATTAGCTTGTAGTCACAAACTATGATAAAATATTAGATAAATAATTCCCTAGAAAGCAGGATGTGTGATGTCTAGAAGGAAGCAAAACTTTGTTTATAAACTAAAAGGGTTGCTACTCTTTGCTTGAATAGTTTTGTTGGTTAGATTAGCATTAAAGGTCTTATTCAGAGGCAAAGTGCATTTTCGTTTCATTGGGAGTGAGCAGAAACTGCTGTTTGTCCTGACCCCAACACACCTCGAATTTTTAGAGTACCCCTTGCCACTGCTGAGAAAATACGTTCTAAAAATACGATGAAACGGCTAAAAATCGTGATTTCAAATGACTGAATGAAAACAGGGGCGTGGCTAAGGTCAAGCCTATGACGTCACTGGCCGGAGTTGTGTTGACATGCATAGGAATAACGATATACAAACGTAGTCATAGGCATATATGATCATATAGGAGCATACTTTCAGCACAAACCAGTGAAGAATTAACAGACAAATATTTCTTGAAAGGGATACGATGAAGTTTTTAATGGTTTTGCCTATATCATGAAGGGGATCACATACTACGTGATCGGGTTTTCTTCCTTAAAAACAACAGTTCATCGTCTAGTTGGTAAACGTCATAGAGTGATTCACCAACTTGACCTTCCCTTCACTTTATTTTGCTTCTTTTCTTCTGAAAAGAGACTTAGGTTAGATGGACTGAGATTTTTGGAAGGAATTGCTGACCGATATGGAAAGAAAAAAACTCGTACATCCTTTCATCCCTTCTCCCCCTCCCAAAAACGGATTATAAACACCTAAAAACAGTAAAAAAGAACAACAATCTAGAACAGATACTGTGTAATATTTACCAAGACATTGTCTATTTGAGATTCCGCCAATCAGCACTTAGAACTGTAGGTATTCTCTTTCACGTCCAAATAGTTGCATATAATTAAAAGTAAACAAGCCACGAGGTCAACTGTTATACTTGCGTACGCGCTTAGTATCGTAACACACAGACTGAATGGATTTAATACTGGATATATATACCTGGATATACATACTACGTATAGGCCTACCTGCGTTACCGAAAGTCACCACACATCTCTGAAGTAGAGAAAGTAACTTGTGGTGATTCTTCTGAAAGAAGACAATTTCAAGGTCCTACAACTTGCTGTTGATAGCCCAGCAATTATCTTCAAGCCACAACCATTGGCCAGACTTCCGAATTTTCGGAATTGCTTAATCGAGGAGTTCACTGATCGAGTTTTAACGTTACAACTTTGAGATTCTTTGAGCAAGGGGGTTTGCAAAAATTGGCGTCAGCCTGAGGAACACATTGAAAAGAATTGATTTCGGAAGGAGGAGAGAGGTCATTAGACAAACTTCCCATGTCGTCACTCATGAACTTGAAGGGTAAAGACAAGTTGAGGCACACCAGAAAGCCCAAGACAAAGACCTGGCGTAGCCTGCAAAGAAAACCTGATACAAACCAAACAGCTCTCTTTTTAGGGCTACTAATTTCTTCCGAAAGAGTGGCTTCTTTCCTCTGCAAACATGCTTAAAATGTATAAGATACTCTATAACGTTAAGTTGTTTTTTTCTTTTTTTTTCGCAAGTCGACTTGAACCTAATGCTAAACCGTAAACGTTAGAGCTAACGAGTAACGTTACTAGGCCTTGGCCTATAGCTAACTAGCCTGCTCTCCGCCTAGGCCTAAGCTAGTACTAGTAGGACTAGGACGTATTCCAGGCCTACTCTAAAACCTTCCTACCTACGCTGACTAAAAAACGTAAATTTAATTTGATCATTACAAGAATACATCTTTACTATTATGCTGTGCAATTTTCGCAATTTCCGATTACCAAGTGTAACTTAGGCTACTAGAGTAGCCTATGTTACTATCCTACTACGACTGACAGTTAGTACTAACTTTACCATATATTATACACTGCTTGCAGTACTGGTACGGTACATGCCGGCTAGCTGTGTCAGTGTGTGCGCTCGCGCTAGCATGACCTGAAAGCTCGACTCCGGCCGGTGACGTCATAGTTTGACCTTTCGAAGAAATCACGTGATGTTATCGTTTCAGTATGGGCCAAAAACAAAAAAGTTTTCAGAAAATGATTAAAAATAGAAAACGCGAATTTTTTGCTTTGTTTTTCCTGTAGAAAAATAATATAAAATTCTAGTTTACCTAAAATTATGCTTCTGAGTCGATTGCATGACCCTTATTTGCCTCTGAATAAGACCTTTAAGCTTGGGCACTTGAAAAAATCATTGGTTGCCTCATGTGCATAATGTGTCAGTTAATACTATATATGTGTTGCACTTTTCATTTCATTTCAGCTTTTTTGCATTTTCCTTTTGAGTATTCCTTTTGTTTGTAGAGTCACTGTGACATGAAGAAAGTGCACCTTTTAGAAAAGGTGGCTAACGGGTCACTCACCTCTTGCAAGATTGGTTTTGATTTACCTCGGAGAAGGGGTTGGGGATTTCTGGGCAAGATCCTCTGTCACCTCAAGTTTTATGTCAACTTTCCTCTGCCAACAACTTTCCACAGATCTGACCTCCGTTTCAGATGTACATTGATGATACCCCTTCAGACATAAACATATATTGCTCTTGCCCCACCCCTGAGCAGTAGCTATGGACCTAATATCACCCAGCCACATGTGCAGTGGCACTGGTAACATGAGGGATGGGGATGATTGCCCCCTTTGATTTATAGTGTCTCGGCCTCCACTTGTGTTTTTACAGAGAGAAGTACACAGTTTACAGGAACAATACAACTATTTGCCCCCTCAACCCCCCTCAACATTTCTGCGTGCCCTCCTCTTGCAGTCTCAATCTTGAAATGCTGATATTGCCACTGTACATGCATGTGCATGTCATGATGATTTGATATATATTTACACTGTACTCTATTCTGCTCCCCCCCCCCCCCTTTAACCTACCTGGACATTGTCCCATATTTTCATATCTTGCAGATTTGTACATCCTGGCCTCATCCATTGTACACATAGAAGGGTTGTGTATTTTTAAGTTTGCAGTCATGTTCATATGTATAGTAAATGAGGTGGCATTCTCAAAGTATTTTTTGTTGCAGTTTTTGAACAATTGATAAATAACCACAGCCACTAACAGTTTGAGAACCACACTCTACTACTAAAGCAAAATTCTTAAAAAAAGATCTTCCCTAACATTGTAATGGACTATCCTAATATATGCAAACTGGCAAGATATGGGACAAGATTCACCTGCCCTTCTTTATTTTTTGTTTGTACAGTTCCTTTCATTTAGTAAGTGCTTGTCTGCTGGGATCTTTGGTAGTGGTGCCACCATTGAGAATAGAATTAAGAAAGGAAAAAAAAATAAAAATGAGAGGGCAATGGCCTTTAATGTCAATAGTCTGCCTGTCGCTGCCCTCTTTCCTTCTTTAATCATAACTCTTCCATTGTTTGTCATAGGATATGAGATCATGTCTTCTTTAAGTAAATATTGAGTCACTTTTGTAATGTCTGGTCTCCTTGTTGTAAATTGTTACCATCTTTGCTGAGAGAACAATAACCTGGCCGGGGTGGTTTGCGGTTTAAGGAAGACTGTCATGAAACAATAGTAGCTGTACTTTTACAAGTATACTGTCTGTCTGAAGTGAGTTCACTTAACCTGCGAAAAGATATCTTAAACTGGTGTTTATGTGATTTTTAACATTGTGGTTTCCAGACAGAAATTTTGCCATGCTAACAGAGCAAAATAGGATAGTGGTTGAGCTCAAATCTAGAAATTGGGAAGTAGAAATATTTCTATTTGATTTGCGATATTCATTGAAGAATGGTACACAGTCTCTTCTGGTGAACATAATTTCAAAACATTAAAGGACCTGTTGCATCACCTCATGAATATTAGAGAATATCCCTAAATTGCAGTCAACAATTGGTGACTACACTTTGATTGACATTAATTCATACAATAGCTTGACATTGGTTAGTGATGACTTGTGCCATCAGTGGTGTACCATATACATGTTAGCTGGCACATAGTGGTGGTATAGCCTAGTGAAGCAATTTCAACTCGGTAAAGACTGCTGTAGCTTTGTGCAAGAGGTGCACTAGGCAGGTGCATTTAATAAATTGGAGGGGGGGGGGGGCAAGATTTAAACTAAGTAGCAAGAATTTTTACTATTTTGGGGAAGGTTGTTGACCCTTAAACTAAACTTAGCTTCCCTTTAAAATTAATTCTCAGAATACGAAAGTTCATGTCACAGTTCACTAGAGGGTTGGTTCCCAATTGGGGGTTGTGATCCAAACATGGAAAGGGAGGTGGTTGCTTTCCATATCCTAAAGAAGATAACTGCTGAACACATAATAGCATCTGTTGAACATAATTTCAGTGTTTTAGCTGAATGCAGTTCAAGGTTATTCTATTTTTTCTATTTTTTTTCCATTTTTCTATTTTTTTTTCTTTAAACTGTATCTCCAGGCAACACCATGACATGGTTTACTGCAGTGGTGTTTTCTTAACTGGGGTTGCAGTCCAAATGAAAAGGGGCAGGGGGTCATCATTCTTTTCTTACAGAAGCTAATGGGAAGAGTGCAACACCATTGGAATCGAATAAAAACATCTTTCTTGCAAAATCACATCAAACTTTGAAATGAATATCAATGCATTTTTTGGGGGGTGACCAATATAACCTGTAAATTTCTTGGTATTTTCAACTGCTGCACTCAATTTTCGGTAAGTGCATCTGCAGTTTATTATCTTAAGTCAAACTTCTGGGTGGATTAGCATGGTAGGGGGCGCTATAGTAGGTGCAGTGATTATTATGACCCGTATGATGAGCTTCTTTTGGTGTTGGGTCCTGTTTGGCTGGAAAGAGAAATAGTGGGTCACCATGGACAGGTGTTATGGGAACTACTGAACTGGTGACAAAGGATGGAACTATCATTTGTCCATGTAACAAAGTCAGGACCGTGTATAATCCCTTCCCCTGGTTTGGTTGTCATTTGGCAGCAGTTATAGCTTTGGAGTGTGATTCAGCAAGAGTCTGAAATAATTTTTTGACGTTCAGACTTGCTATTTTGAAGGGAAAAAGGCCCTGTAAATCCCACTTCAGGTACTGCTTGAGGGATTTTGGGTGCTAAAGACCCTTTGCACAGTGTGTTATTGGCAAGAATGTATGGGGGAGGAGGGGGGGTTCCACATGTTTTCAATATTTTTTCACCCATTACCCAATGTCATTTGGCCAGCTTTTTGCGATCCTCTTGGTAAGTGTTACCCCCATGCCTGTGTTTTTCAGATGCTGGATTCAGCCTTTTTGTCAGGTAGCAAATCTGAGTGCAGTTGTAGGAGTGATTCACAAAAATGTTGTTCATGTGAATTTGTACAGTAATTACTGAAATTCACTCTTTAGTCTGATCACAGTGAACAGGTGAAGCAGCAGCCTTTTTCTGGATATTGCTACATTTTCTTTATTTTATCTATTGGCCTTCACAATCTGCAAAGTGCATTCAGAAAATATTGACATATCAATCAAAACCATAGTGAAAGGTTGTGTTAGAGTTTTCTGTTGACATCATTTGTGGTTCATAATTTCATGGATTCTTAATAAAGTATTAATGTTTCTTCTGTTATTTGTTGGGTGATTAACATTGTTGCCATGGTAATATGAAGGTTTATAGTTTGGTATTTTAAAAGTTATGCTTGACAGGAAAAATATGAGGATGTAATGATCATGCATGGCAGATTATTTCACAAAATGAAACAATTAATACTGTGTAGCATCGTGAATTATCGGGAAGTTTTTGTCAGCACAGACCAAACTTTGCTCTTTGAAAGTAGAAGAAAAGGTAAAAGGACTAAGTTTTGTTTTGTTGAAGGATGTTTGATGTTGTAAAAATTTTTTTGGGTATTCAACTGGAAAATGCTGTTTTTACTCAACAGTTATAGCTTTGCCGACCCTAATGGAAGATGCATTAGAATTTTTTCATAATTTTTGCCATTCTCAGAACGTACCCACAAAGTGTGACTCTTTCTGAGATAGTTTATACTGTACATTAGCTACAGTGAGCAAAAATAATGTTGTGGAGTATTGTACAGAGTAATATGACACTAATTACTTTGTTTTTCTATTTGTAAATAATCTGATAATTTTTTTGCCAGCTCTTTTGCAGTTTGATTTTCACGATATCTGTTGTGTCCAAAATAAACCCCTCAGGGCATATCACAATTTTCCTTGAAAGATGAAGAAATATTGTATATCATCAGAAATACCTTGCAATTCTGTCGTTACATGCCACAGGCTTTGCATATTTAGGATGCATTAGATTTGCACATTTAGGACATCTAACATCTTAATTCTAAGCAACTAATTTAGGGCATATTAGGATTGCATTTTTTAGCTAATTTTTGTTTACGCTGTGGGTGTTGAAGTATGGTTAATTATTGGTAATGATTATTGATGGGAAGTAACTGTGACCATTTTCATCATTTTTAATGCTTTTAACATCAAATAAGCAATGACATTTTTTTTTTCTTTTAATGAAGTTCAGTAGGAAGGAATTTTTGTAAGACCCCCAAGGAAGGTATTGCATTTTACATTACAATGTATATTACATCCCATTGCATTGCACAGTATTGTATGTATATTAAAGTGAAATCAGTCACCTAGTCTTATTTTGACACATCTAAATGTAACAAATCTCCTG
Source organism: Holothuria leucospilota (assembly GCA_029531755.1). NCBI lineage: Eukaryota > Metazoa > Echinodermata > Holothuroidea > Aspidochirotida > Holothuriidae > Holothuria > Holothuria leucospilota. The sequence goes on from CM055964.1 coordinate 35,310,211, forward strand.
TCATTTCCCACACAAGGATCTATCATAATTCTTCAGAACATAGAGATGGTATCCTGATGGTAAACCAAGGAATGACTCTGTATTAAGTTAAAGGGAGAAAGCAGTCATCCAGAGTTTCAAGAATCTACTAAATCTTACAGATCTCTTTTTTTGATCACAAGTATTTTCATTTTATTTCTGTGTAAAAACTTTGAATATTGAGGGTAAACCAAGGAGCTATTCTGCATGAATTTAGCAAATAAGTATCAAAAATATTGTCACATGATTGAAAGAAGCCAATCCTGAATTAGGATTATGGGGTACACTAATTCAACTAATTCATATGGGGGGGGGGAGGGGAAGATTGTACTTTCCCTCTAATAATTCAGTTACAAACATGTTGTCACATGATATAAAAGAGATATAAATGAATTAGAACACTAGGATAGTCTATAAATTCAATTTGAGGGAACTGAATTTTCCCTTCAAGGTACTTAAAGATGTTAGAAGTTCTGGTTTTGAAATCTTTTGACAGGCATACTTTAACTAAAATGTAAATTTAGTAAAAGTCTCAAAAACCTAAGAGCTTGTTCAAGGAGATCCTCAGTTTGGAAGGAGACGCAAAAATGTTAAGAACAGTCATAACAGCACATGGTTGAAAAGAAGAGTAATTATAATAAAAAAAATTGAAGAAAAAAAGCCTTTAGAAAGTTCTGCTTTGCATAAATCTTTCGGAATGATGAAATAATGCGACTCTCGTAATGTGTTTAAGATGTTTTGGAGCGCAAGTCACTGAAGCTTAAATTTATGAATTACTGAGAGCCAAGGAAAAGTCTCCCCATTAGACTCCAGGGGTTTTTGGTGGTCACAGAATGGATGGTACTTCACGTCCTACCCTTTAGGACATAAACATACTGAATTCAGGAAATGCAGCAATCAGTGCTCCAATATTTCTGACGTAGCAAGTTGAGTGACCCTATTTTTGGCTGCCCCACTTTGTGACTCACCGTTTAATCATCCGTGTAAAAAGCTAAAAAGGGAAAAATAAATACTCAGTGACCAGAATTCTTGTGAACTTAAGATTTCATCAATTTACCAGTTGAATGACATTCGTGATTTGATCTCTCATATCTTGTTAAACTCTGTAGGTTAACTGTTTTTCACAAGTGTAAGGTTCTTGCATACATGTGACATGATGCAACTGAGCCAGATGGGATAGTCATGTCAGGCTTTACTAAATTAAATTTGTTCTTCTCATAAAGGGTTTTCTTGTCTGTGCAAGTCACAGCATTGTTGAAGTAGCTAATGTTTTCTTGTTATTTGAACTGGTTCTTATGAGAACTTGTAAGCTGCCATAAAGTGATGTTTGGTATCTTGTTCCAAAAGGCAATGCCCTTCTTCGTGGACCTTTTACAATTATAAGACGAGGTTCTCGACCTCTAGTTGATGCCTGCAACAGGGGATGAATTAGAAAACGAAATTCGATTAGCAAAATTGCCTAGCTGTACGAATTTCTTATTTGTGTCACATTCAAGATTGCGATACAAATTAATGCTGTGTATCGAAGTTGCAGGATACTGATTCACTATTTTAAAATACAATGGACTACTCCTTGATTTGTGCACAGTTCAATTATAATCTGATAAATAAAAATTGTACATTCAGGTGTAAATTGCCAAGGTTTAGCCTGAAAATACCAAGGAAGTAGTGACATAGTCTCTATCTAGGGTTGGGGAGAGGGGGATGGGGGGGGGTAATGGAAAGGGTGACTTCAGAGTCATTCAGTTGTATTCTCTTGCAAATGTATGTGCTGTAAGCCCATCATAGACTTGAGTCTCAAGTTAGCATGAGGGTTAAAAATGCACCAGGGGAGGGGGATTTATCATGTGGGTGAGTCACCCTTACAGCAGCAGCTAAAGTCACCTGGAAAGTGACAAATCTAAATGTTATGAATATGAATTGTCAACAAAAACAAGGAAAATAGCTGCTGTGGAAAATAGTCCCCATACACCTTTGGGGGGAGGGGGGTTGATGGCAATTTTTAACAAAACAAACATTTCAAGAAAGTGCCTTTGAAGAAAAATTAAAATTTGAACCCTTGTTAGCACGCTTCCCACAATGCAGTGACATCACCACATAGCATATAAAGCAAAGGAAGCTAATACCTAGTTACCAGAGATCATTGACTATCTCTTCTGGAGAATTTTGGTCTCATAGTGCTTTGTGAAATATCTTATTTTTCCAGTGATAGTGATCCCATTCACTTATTTTATTATTTTTACTCATATTACCAGGCCTTTAATTAAATTCTTGTAAATGTTGTGTGCTGTATTTATGTATGAAAAGTGTTCTAATGAAGCACTAATTATGATAATCTTTCTTACATTTTACCTAGTCTGTACTGACTATTAAAATACATGAATGGCTTTCTCTAAAATATCCTGCCATCAACAGTGGTGGTGCCAAGTGGGGGGAGGGGGGGGGGGGGGCAGGGGGCCATGCCCCTCTGTCGGGAAGGTCCCCCCCCCCCCCCCCCCGTCGGGGAATTAATACAGTTCCCTTGGGAAGTCTTAGTCCCCAAAGGCGACTAGTCGCCCTGACAGTTTAGGCCTACCTGTTTTTTACTTTCAAGAGGACAATTTCTCTAATAAAACCCCAAAATTTTTGGTGTGCTAGACACGCTGTTTAGTCACTCAAGTTTCTTCAATAGTTCCATTTTACATAGCTAGATAGCACAAGTCCTGTCCACCTTTACCAAGTAACATGTAGGTAGAGTACACAGTTTATGTAGAGGTCATAAATTTCATCCCATATCTTAAAGCCTAGTTGCTGCTCTCTTGTGGTCCAGTCAGTTGGTGAGTGACTCACAGAACAAAGTTTGGCTATTTCATCCGGTAGTCAAGGTGGTTTCAACACAATGTATGTTATCCCCGATACGGAACACATCCTATGTTTTTTGTTTTGTTCTTAATGATTACATGTTTTTTTTGTAAGCTACCAAAAATTTTTGCCTGTTTGGCGCACTTTGCAATTTCACGGCTCATATTCAAAGGAACACTATCAGTGCGCAACTCGGCTGTTGAAGTATTAAGTGACAGGGTTTCCCCTGGGTTTTAGATAGTTTGAGGTGGTATTAGTTCAGGGGGTTAATATGATGTCAGCTTTGGCACCATCAGTGAGTGAGAACTATCAAAATTTCCATATAGTTAGTACAGTACAAGTGGCAAGTATAGCAAATTCCAGTGAGGTGGTGGCCAAGAACTGAGAGGCGGCCCCCTCACAAAAAGAATGCTAGGGGAGACCCTGTATTATGCAAATTTGCGCTGCAACGGCATGGAATAGTTAGGCTCCTTCATATCCCCTTCTCACCACCCCCTCGGCATAGAGGCTGTCGGAACTCGGGGTCACTGGCATGGCCTGGCTTCCTGAAGGCAAAATTCTATTGGTCAGTTTACTTATTTTGGTTTTCAAAAGGGTCATTTATGCAATAAAACCCAAAATTTTCAATACGCTTTGCCCACTCTTCCTCAGTTCCGCTATTTATAGATTAATATAGTACAAGCCCTTTCCACCTTTTCAAACTAACTAAATAAGTAGAATAAATGGTATTAAAATGTTGGGAATTTCAGCTCATTTCACTATTAAACCTAGTTAAATGTTCTGTTGTGTCTGTGGTGCGGTACGGTACAGCTAGTGACTCGAGGAGGGAAGTTCAGTGTAAGCAGTGCCCGATAGGGCCCAACTGCCTGGACAATTGACCCATATACTGTAAGCTTTAAATAGATTCTTTTTAGTGTAGACTTACCCAAGAAACTTTCGCACGCTTTGAAATTTCACAGTTTAGATTCCGGGAAATCATTAAATCAGCGCAGAACTACACTCCGCTGGTATATACAAATTTTATGCAATATATGCCCCGCAGTGGCATTGTATAGTACATAGGTTTTCATCAAATCCCCCTCACCAACCCTTCGAAGGCATCAGGGCTGTGGGGGCTTTGGACTGTTGCCCCTTGTTAGGGAGTCTGGCCCCCTGTCGGGCAAATCCTGGTGCCACCCCTGACTATTAATACTTACCAGGTTTTGCCAAGGTTGCATTGAGCTCAAAGACACACTTTGTTGACACAAACAACTTCCACAGAAATGCATGTCAAAGCTACTGTACTTGCATTTGCAACAGCCATTTTGGAGTTGATGATATACCCCACTAAGACAATAGAAAAGTGGGGTATGAAAGACAGCTTTTTAGTGCAGTTAATACAGTATGTACAGTCATACATTAATACAGCTTCAGTGCTCAGTGGATTGTTGTTTATGTAGTTGTGTTAGTTTGGAGCTGAGTTTCCTCTTTCAAGGCATCCTTCATACAGTAACTTAGTTTGATGTTAGGTCTATTCTCCAATGCCACATTCTGAATATTTTGGCCTTTGTATAGGGGTTCAAGGGGAGTGGGAATGACATTCAATACTGTAACTATACTGAAATCACTTCTTGGTAAAAAATTTAACTGAAAAATTAATTTACAGTGGAACATAATTTGTGATTTACAATGAAACCTTGTGCAAAAATTGCTTATCTGATTCTTTTTTTTTTCTTTTTTTATATGTGTTATTTATTTTTTGGCATGTCACTGTGACATTCTACTTTTTTATGCAGTAGTTCCCTCAAAAAGGGTTTGACTAAGTGACTGCTTTCATGCCAGACTGTAAATTGCAGTTATTTCTTTTTTCGTGATAGTTCAAATTTTGGAGTTTCGCATAGGGAGTTGCATAAAGCTAAAGGATGACAATATAGGGTTTGAATCACATTTTGCAATCCAAGAAAAGTAACTATTAAAAATTGGTGCAAAAGCTACCAGTTATATTTTCTCATGGTCTGCCAAGAAGTGTCATGTTGAAACTGTTGATTGTAGTAACTGATCAAGAAATGGAAATTACTTAGCAATTTCGGCATTAATTAGCAATTATTGTTTTTCAGTTTTGTTACACAGTTTCATCCATTGAGGGAGGTTAGGCTTTGAACTTTTATTGCAAAATGTCGTTATGATATTAAGCATAGCCAGTAGTGGAATCAGGGTTTTGAAAGGGAGTGGGTAGGAAGAAATTTTGAGGGGGCAGTGGTATATATATCATTAAGGAGCAGTATTGGCAGGGGTATTTGAGTGCAAAAAAGCTATGCAACCTTACTTGGGGCACATGCCCGGAACTCCTCTCCTTTGGAGCTGTCACTGAGCAGAGTTTGCTTTTTAGGGTTATTAGTGCTTAAAAGATGGTGTGTGTCATTGCTGGTAGATATTACTTGACAAGTTGAGTCATACTATGATGGCACACACTTCTATGCCAGTCTGTCAGACAATTTTATGCCTAACAGGATCATAAAAATTGTTAAAAGGCATTTGTGTCGGCTGCAAGTAGCATTGAAATAAAGTTTTTATTACTCGAATTCACATTTTGTTTAGCTGTTTCAAGCATCCCATGTAAAGATGCATTGTCCGAATTCAGGTGCAGAGTCAGGGAAACTTGAAGATATCAAGCTGGTTCTGACTTGAAAGTTTGCTTGAAAATGTAAATGGTATGAGCTAGAGGGGGTGTAGGCCTATGCTTCCCAGTGACATACCTCCCCCCCCCCCCACACACACACACATAAACATTCAGTCTCATCCACTCTAATGGTGTGGATAAAAGTCAACATGATTCTTCTCAAAGGATTTAGAGAAGGGCAACTATCAGTCACTGATAATTTTCTGAAGGGGGAGGGGGTGGCTGCAGTATTGTCAATATTTGATGCTGAGGTCTGCTGTCTAAAATATCTCTGGATTAGTAGAGGAGGGCTGAGGAAGTTTAAAGAGCTTTCCTTTTCTTGGAGCCCAAAGTTAAAATGCTACTGCTTGTGAGTGAGCAATTTCCTTTCTTGGCACACACCTGCCCCTTTCCTCATGTCCATCCAAGGTCATAGCCAGTAAACAGAAATTGGGTGTCGTACTTGTGCATAACCCCCCCATTACTCTGGCTCCACAGCTTTGGGTCCAGGTATTTTGAAAAAAATTGCTGGTGTGATTCATCCAATGCAAAATGTTTATGTTATGGTTGTTTTAGGGGGATAAGTTTAATTTGTAATATCAATGAGTTTGGAATTCATGTCTAAACTGAACAAAGTCACATTTACACTCAATTTGGAAAGCTTTTCCTAGCAATTTTTGACTCTTGCAAATTAGATTGGGAGACACATCGCTAGCTACTGCCAGGATATGATCTCCCACCCCAAAGTTCATAGTATGTATCACTGATATGACAAGGACTACCTTTGCATCTGCTAAATAGGACTGCTGCCACCATTCATGGGGATTAGTCATTGCTTGGAATAATTATCCTGCTTGTAAACAAACCTTCCTACTACTTCAATTGCTCTGCTAATCACTTCATTAATGTTTTGCAGACATATCAAATCAAGACAGCCTGTCAAGTTCCACCGTTTTGACATTTTGCAGCTGTGGAAGCATGGGATTCCATGAAATAGCTATACTGAATGTAAAAAACATGAAAAAGAAAGAATTTTGAAGTTATAATTGTGTCAGCATCTCAGGGTTATGGCACTTTGCCTTGGATACAAACTACACTATAGCATATATCATATTACAGTCATTTTGGATATATTGATTGCATACCTCAAAAGCGAGTTCCACCCTCACATTCACTTCCGTGTCTCATGCCCTGTTGGTTTTATGTCTTTAGACTTGTCTAAAAGGTGAAAACCATTTCTGTTCCCCACCCAAGACCCCAACCACACTCCAAGCCCCCATCCTGACTCAGGGCTCAAAATAAGCTTGACAAAGGGCACATCCAAAATGAGCAAATTGGCTGTTGGTCAATGTTACAGTATTTCATAGGACATTGACTGAGGGGCACCACGGCCATCAGTTAGGGCGCTACAACCATGGCTGTCAGTGCTGCAGTTATTTCGAGCCCTGCTGACTCATATAATATATTGTGTCACTAGCCCGTGCATATACTGTAGATACTGGTGGATTATGAAAACTCAGGGAGGGGGGAGCATGGAAAGTGGGTTATTAGATTTTTACCTCAGCAGAATTATCCAAACTGACATGCTACAAACCGTGTGCTGAGCTGTATTATTGAAAAGCAAGTAACAATTTTGAAAATGTATAATTCATCTTTCAACTTTAAAAACAACCACAAAAAAATTAAATGAAGAAAAAGAAACACTTTGATAACCAAAGGGGAAGGGGGAGGGGAGAGAAGGTGCAGAAACAGTGCCAGTGTACTTACTTGTACAGTAACTGTAGATTTCCAGCACTGCAAGAATTTCAAGGGTACTTTTACAGTATCTGGTTTACTTACAGTACATTGTAGTCAGCATTAGAGAATTTGTTCCCTTGAAAAAAGGACAAAATTGGCTGCATCTGATTCAAGGATTATATTCTCCAGATGTCACATTTTGCGGTTAACTGACTTGTAGTGGACATCAAGCCGCTTGAAGCATTATGAAGTGGTTTGCGCAGTTACACAAAATTATTCGCTGAAACTGAACTTCAGGAATAAATTGATGTTAAAACAAAATTTTAAAACAGAAAAATCGGTCCAGGTTTGGTGGAATTATCGATAATTTTTAGCATGTTACAGAATGGTGGTCAGTTCCTGGCTCTCATGCTGGGTAAATATTTGCTCCCACCAAGCAAACGATCGCTTGTGGTGCAATGACGTCAAAAATCGACCATCTCGTGCCGTGGTCGGCCAGTTCATTGTGCCAGTCTTCAAGGGGAGAGATTTTCTCATGGGGGAGGGGGGTTATAACCAGGCAATTTTCTATAAGGGACCATATATTATTCCCACCTGTGCAGTATGTTTGGATGGTTTTTAAAGGAAAGTGTGCAGTCTTTGGAACAGAAAATTTTTTCATGCCTCCAAATGCATGATATATAGATCTGGAGTGAAAGAGCTGAGTAAACCCAAGAAAAAAGGAGGTTCTCACACTGGAGAGAGAAGTTCAGTTTTGTAGCTGAATTGAGAACGATGCAACATTCACTAAATGAGTATATTTTTGGGAAGAAAAGCTGTTTCTAGAGTATTTTGATAAGATTGAATGGTAATGTTTAAAGCTGTTTTCTGACTGTGCCATGTTTATGGAATGTAAACACAATATTTGTCTTTAAATTTATTTTCACAGTCACATTCTTTGTGTGAGTCTTTTTTATTTTGTACATGAAGAACTTTGCTAGTGTTTGTTTAGCTGTGGTAAAACAATAGTTTTCTCTCTCTTTGTAAGGTTTGCCTCCTGGAGATTTTTTGTGCAATAAGAGAAAAACATGAGGAGGTAACATGTAAAAATATCACAGAGAAGTTGTGACGTGTTTTTATGGCGACATAGAATGAAATTTAGTTATTTAACAAATTTTACGAAAAAAGCTTTAAAATCTCTGTTGCATGTTGCTTAGCTTAATCTGCCAGAGGATATTGTTAGATAGTTTAACTAGGCAACCTTTAAATTGTCATTTACCCATATAGTTGTAGGATTATTGGCGCTGCTTGATTAGACTTGTATTTGGAACGTGATTAATTGTACATTCAAAGAATGCAAGCATGAAATAGAAGCTTCCTATTATTGGTTCAGGTTGGTTGTTCATCTTGATTGGATCTTCTGTAATTTCTGTTAAAGAGGTGAATAAATCTTCCTGTTGGCAATTTAAGCAAGTTGGATATGCTACTCCTGGATTCATTAAATGTTTCTAAACGTTTCATTGAACGCTGTCACACTTGAACAGAGAAGCCGGTGTCACGGATGTGTGGTCGCCGACACGGGCATCAGAGCATGTGATTGTTGGATTAACTGGACAGGTTATAAAACAACCAGTCATTCACTCTTACTGAATATCAAATTTCTCCACTAACCTATCAACTGTGGCCATTAGCCCAGGGCTAGGCTGAAAACAGCTTTACAGAAATAGCTCTTGGTCACCTTAAGCTTGATAAAACCGATAGAGCAGAACGACACCCTGGTAGGTGCCGATGTCATTCTGAAATTTAGAAGCAATTAGTGAGTTATGGATTTTGCAAAATTAAAGTCTGCAGAGGTACCGTGCAGTATGTACTGCTTGATGGAGGAATAAACTATTTGATTTCTGACAACTTATAGTGTACATAAAATCTCATTGGTTCTAACTGCCAGAATGTATTGTGTAATAGCACCCTCAATTTTCCTGAGTTTTGATGGAACAGCTGTTGTACTCCTAGCATTGTTGAATGGAAAGACATCTTATGACAACAAAGAAAAAACACAGGCAAATAAAGTTATTCAAAAGAGGTGTCGTTGGAAGGAAATAACTTTCAAATGTTATAATCCATAATTAAAATGTTATAGTTTATAATTATAAATAGAAGATACCCAAAACTATGAACAGTCTACCACTTTGAACTATGAATATTTGTCCATCTCACTTTTTCAAATGTGGGCATGCCCACCTCTGCCCCCCCCCCCCAACTGTTCCCTCATGTGTGCTTCTGGGACTACTTGTCTGTGAATTGCCTCTAGCAGTAAAAATTGAGATGGTGGTCTGACTAAAGAGCAACACTCTTGTTTACCATGTTCATAACATAAACCTGATTAACAGATATCCACAACAAATGGTCACTAGTATGATATATGGATGTATACATCTACCGTCAGTTAAATCTGATCTGATCACAGTCAGTTTACCTTTAGGCCTACAGCCCAGTGTTCCTTTAGTCAAAGGGGTTTTGCATTTAAGTATGCACTGTAGGATTAATAGACCATATAAGATGGGTTGTAAGTACAAGAAGGCCTCTTTCCAGTGGGCTTTAGGGATGAGAACAAATGTAGTTTAGGCCTCGTTGGCTGTACTGGACCAATAGGCTGTAACACTATAGGGTAGTTACTGCTAAGGTGTATCATTACATGGATACAGTCAATCAAATGATCACATGCCAAAGAAATTTCACGTAGGTTTTAGGTTTATTCAAGTTCTTGAAATGTCGTTATTAGATCTGTATCCACCAATATAAGGATTTAAATTTTAACAGCATATCAGTTCAAGTTAGTGATATTGTAATAGGTTTGACACCCAGTGGAAGCACCCACTTGACATGTGTTACACATGTGTGAATTTTTCAAGCTGTTTGTCATTGAAAGATTAGTCTGGCTTTGATGCTTATAGTCTAGCTCAGTGCACCGAAGTGCAAACCATAATTAGAGGGAGACATTATAGCAATGTTGAAGATACCCTTTATCTCACTCATCAAGTTTTGATTTGACTTCAGATGAAATACCAATGAGGGGAGGGGATGTTTTTTGATTGGTGAATTGTTCCCAAGAGCTAACATACTATAAATTGTAACTCAGCCGTGCAGGTTGCTTGTTTGCTTCTAGTGCATTGTGACTCATTCTCCCCAGTGACTGAAAATGTTGAAAAGTGATTAGTTCATTCTTCCCTGTTGTTGAGTGCTTGTCTTAAATATATTCAAGAGAGCTAGGTTCTTAGCCAAGAGAGGGGACAGACCCCTAAAGATATTTTGTCTTCCTCCCCTAGAAAGTAAAAAATAACTGTTGTCTTAAAAGCTTGTAGCATATTTGGCCCCCTTAAAATATTTTATCCCCCTTGGAACTTACCATGCCCCCCTCCCCCTTTTTACCTAGTCTGGGTACAGGCATGAAAGGGGGTGCAAAGTTAAGTTTCTTATTGCAATAGGGAATTTTTTTTTCTTTCTTTCTCTGAAAGCCATCTAGTATGGTTTACCACACACAAGCTGTGGACAAACACAGACAGACAAACAGCTAAGATACTATAAATTGTAACTCAACCATGCAGGTTGCTTGTTTGCCTCTAGTGCATTGTGACTCAATCTCCCCAGTGACTGAAAATGTTGAAAAGTGATTAGTTCATTCTTCCCTGTTGTTGAGTGCTTGTCTTAAATATATTCAAGAGAGTTGGGTTTTAGCTAAGAGAGGGGACCAGGAGGGGATGACCCCTTCATATATTTTGTCCCCTCTTCCCTAGAAAATTAAAAATTACTATTGCCTTAAAAAGTTGTGTATTTGGCCACCTTAAAATATTTTATCCCCCTTGGAACTTACCATGCCCCCTCCCCTTTTTTACCTAGTCTGGCTACAGGCATGCAGAGAGTGCAAAGATGTTAAGTTTTTTGTTACAGTGGGGAATTTTTGTTTTTCTTCTTTGAAAGCCATCTAGTATGTTATGCAAGTACAAGCTGTGGACAAACAGACAGACAGACAGACAAATAGCTGACAGACAGACGCAGACCAAAAGAGATCTTTAATAATTTCTGTAAATATCATCCGGTTTACTACTTGAATTTTTAGATTATTTGTGTGGGAAAACAGTATACTTTAAATATCAGCCTCTACTTTATAAAGGAGAGTGGGAATGCTCAAGATGGTTTAATTAGAAACAATTATGTGAAGGAGGTATAGTGCTAAAGAAATATTATCAAATCTGATCATTGTACCTCATGACATTACTGTGTTAAGCAGCTCTGTAGTAGGAAAAGTCCATTTGGTTATACATGAACTGTTGACTAATCTGTGAGGTATTTGTGTGGAAACGAAATCAATCAGTGAAGACTTGTGACAAGTTCAAAATCACTTTTTAGAGACTGTACTGTCATGGTTGAGGTATTTATATATTTATTTACAATGCTTTTCTGTTTTGTTAAAATAATCTGTATGTGTATTTTTGCTGACAGATATTTATCTAGGTGGAAGCACAGAACAAATTCTTCCAAGTCAATGATACATTGCCCTCAAGACAGTCCCTGTAGTTCAGCACCAGCTCTACCATGATGGGAAATGGTCTGTTTACCTCACAGGTACCCATAACCCCTTGGTGGAGAGAGGCAATTGAGACAAAGCATCTTGCTCAAGATGTCACATATGAACAATGCCAATCTTGGCAGATCTTCAGATGATCAATCTGATATGCAAGGTCCTTGATGGCCCCAAGTGGCTTCCTTACCCACAAATCCTTACATTTTGTTTTGTAAGGTGTCACATTTGTGTCTCAAGACATGCATATATGCATGATATCATGTCTCCAGGTTAGGTTAGGGTTGGAGACAAAAGGAAAGGTATAGGGTTAGAAGTCTTGAGACTTCTTATCGCATGATATCATATTACGGATTGGGTGTGCTTTCCCCGAAACATTTAATTTCAGTTTAATGCTACGTGTTCATGTGTAGCAGATTCCCAAACTGTCGGTAAGTTTTCAGGAATGAACCAAGTGGGAATCATATAAAGAATCCTTGGATCACAAGTCCATTTCAGACTCATATGGCACCCTGGATGAAGAGTCCTGGGTGAACGATAGCACAATCGTCTCCACTTTACAGCCTGCTGCGTACTTCACCACTGCGCCCCCCATGGGCTGGGGGTTGTAGAATATGCCCACGGGATTTCCCGCCTGTCGTAAGAGGCTACTAAAGGGAAGGACTTGCACCGTATTTAAACTTTGCTTGACACTATATAACACATTTGTGTTGGTGTGTCATTAAATTTCATCTAACTTCACCACTGCGCACATTTCAATTCGACTTGGTTGTCCCATAGGTCAAAGTTGCGTAGTGTGCATAGGTTAAGGACAAAGATCTATGGTTTATATAGGCCAGTTTCAGTGGCCATAGCCAGGGTTTGGGAAACTGAAAATGTTCAGATATCCCAACTGGAGTTGTATAGTTTTAAGCAATTCAACCAATCAGGTATCAGAGATTGTTCAAGAAACCATAGAAAAGTTCTCAAATACTATAGTGCCACCTTGTCAACATGGGCTAATCAGTAAAGTGCTTATACTGTAGTATGTGGGCAGTCTCTCATTTACCTTGAAATTGTGACAACGATTCAAAACAAGGCCATGAAAATGTAGTCAAATTGCAACTTGCAAAGCTGTACGTTGTGCCGTAGGCTGTAGAGTGGTGTTCAGGGGATGAGACAGGTGCAGTATGTACTAACCCTCCTGCTTAATATCCCAGCTTCACCAAAAATACTGAACACAAAGATTTTCTTTCTGTTTGAGCAGACTATTGTTGCTCAAGACTGGGATTTGAAGTATTACTGAAATTAGGGACCATCTCAGTTATAGCAATGCTACCAATGCTTTGGGGTTCCCTTTTATATCAGTTGCAATCTTTGAACCTCATAAAGACATTATCAACCCATGGAATCTTAATTTGTTGACAGCTGTTTGCCATGGGAAGTGGCACAATTTATTGACTTTTTTAGACATACCACATTGATAGGCAAGTCTGCAAGCTAAATGCACCTGTAGGCCCTGGTACCACAATTTAAGTTCATATCCATCAGGGTTCAGGTTTTATCATTTTCCAAGGGAGGCTCCATTGAAATGTTCCAATCCTCATTCATAAATAATTTTACAGGGTTTTTTCGAGGCTACACAGGCTGTTTGTGTTGTATTCCATTTACTTTTTGTTCACTTCTGAATTAAGAAGTTTATAAAACTGTTAAAGAAAAAAAAAAGAAAAAATATCGCATAACATACTGTGGGTGCTTAGAACACTTGTATAGTCAAGTTACTCTGTAATAAACGGTAAGACCTATCACATTGTGGAACAAAGTACAGTGTTTTTAGGACAAAAAAAAAAGAGGTAGTGATCTGAATACGGCAAGGGTGATATCACAAAGTACCGCACAGTGTAACATTTTATTGTTGAGTGAATGAGACTTCAACATTTTACATCTTATCACAGAAATGGACCATTAAAGTGTACTGTAAGTCTAAAATTTTAAAAATGTGTGTTACAAAGTGTGAAAAAGGAATCCAAATGGGCCACTCCTATCTTCACAGGACATTCCTGAGCTGAGATATAAAATATTGAAGCTTATTCCGCACTCTATTCAAAATGGTAGATTGTGCAATAACTTGCGTGATGTCTCGTACTGATTCAATTGACCATCTTTGTTTTTCTGTTTTGTTTTCAAAATCCCTTGCACCTTGTTCCAAAATGTGATCACTGTCTTACTGTTATAGGGTGACTCGGCTATACGAGTCCTCTTCTTCCACTATGCTATGCAAGAAAACAGTAAACTTTTTAAGACTATAAAAACAGTTTAATTTCAAAAGGAAACAAAGGCAGGTAATGTGAGTTGTACTGAAAAGATTTCACAACTTACACATATTACACAATGAACTATTACAAGTTATTGAATAATTTCAACATTTTTATTTCAGCAACGGAGCAAGTCATGAAAATGGGAGTTGGATTAATTTAAGATTCATTTTCAAAGCTCTGAAATATATATTTTTGTAATTCTAGACCTTAGTTACACTTTAAAATTGTAGTTGGACCAGTGGGATTAGTTTTTGAACCCTTTTAACATTTTTTGTTTTGTTTTTGTTTTTGGTGATTTTAGACTACAATTACACTTTAAATCAAAGAGTGTAGCATAAAACATTTAGCAGAAGTTTATGTCATCCTTTGATTGAGGTATCAGTGATCTAGATAATCAGTGATTATTAATCTTTCAGTGCTGCAATATAATAATGTTAGTTTTATGACTCAGTGTTTCGAATATGTTCCTCAGTTGAAACTCCATTTAAGGAATATTCTGTCGCAGAAGTACACTTTGAAGGATGGCATTGTAAACCTGTGTTTACAATACTTACAAAACCCACTTCCAGTCTTGTAGCATGGAGTCATATGTTGCTTTCTGTGTTTACAAAATAACCTCTACTTTTGAAGAATTTAGTACTGCCTCGTACTTTGGATCGAGTTACAAATAAAGACACAATGATTTAAAATTTATAGCTGCCATCACATCTCACCAGCCAGAAGAAAAAGGAAAAAAAAATTCCTAATCCACTTTTAAATTTAATTTGGGTGAATGAAGCAAAATATTCTGTATTTATTAGGTACTGGAGCTGACAGAATACAACTCACAGTCATCCTGAGTGTATTAAAGGGAATAAGCAGTCACCCCATATTTATTTTGAAACATTGCCTAATTCTTTAAATCTCCTCTTACTTCCACTACGAAAATCTTTTATGACGTTGACTTAAAAAAAAATTAAGTATTTCAGTTAAACAAATGAGTAACTCTGCAGGTTTTAACTCATTTTAGAAACATAATCCTGTCACATGATTAGAAAGAACCATTCATGAATGAGTAAAGTGGGGTATGCTAATTTAAATTAGAGTGACTGCATTTTCCCTTTAAGTCTATTTTGCTGAGATGGAAGTTAAATGATGCTAGGTGCCTCGACAAGAAAGCTTTCAACTTACTTACAATCTGCTAATTTGGATTAGACAATTTTCAAGATTTTGCAATGTTTAGGTTTCACAGAAAAGGCAAGGTCACCCAGCTGGAGTTAAAAGACTAATGAAGTTTGTGAGCATCTAATAGTCCTTGTGGGGTTGGTTCTCCCTGCAATTTTATTCCTAAATGACAAGAGATTGTACGGCTAATGCAGATTAAAAGCACATTATATCACAGAAATGCAATTGGTTATCTTCACAGTGTACAGAACAGTCATTCAACTTAGCAGAAAAACTTGTCACAAAAGGACTGTACATACTCTTATAGCATTATGTTGCGGCTACTCAGGATTCTTGCCATGCTTTGAGCAGACATTAGTTCGTAGTGCTTCATAATGTAAAACTTTAAATTAGCCACAGTCAGATGAAAATGAAATGGAACCAGTAGTAACAACAATTATAATAATTAAAATTTAACATAGGGCCGGTATCCACCAGATACACAGACACCACAGTCACAACCAGCAAGATTAAATGTTAGAAAATTGGTTGGTTTTCATTTTTTTTTCTTGAAAGTATCCAGAGAAGTTGGAGAACAAACAGATAGAGTGAGGTTGTTCTAGATTTTGGCAGCAGCAAAAGAGCAAGACCTACTAGTCAGGAGTCGGGCAACTGGGCACTGCCCGAGGGCCCATGCAGATAGGGGCCTACACTGTCATTCGGAAATTTTAATGAAAATCGGAAAATTCGGAAATCCAGGATGAGGTGAGGGAAAGTTGATTCAGGTTGGGAAGGAGGAGGGCCCTGGGCCCATACTCATTTTTCCCGAGGCCCAGTTCATTGTCAGTCCACCCCTGCTACTAGTTCATGTACACTGTATTGTTCGCACAATAGGACCATAAGTTTAAGACCTGAGTAATAGGCCCTATTCCAAATAGTGATTACAAAGGATTGTGAGATAGAGTTTTGGTGTGTGTTTGTTTTGTCAATATCATTTTACTGTGGCTAAAAATGATGCTCATCAATAATCAATCACATTGTAACGCTTTGTAATTGCTATTTGTAAAAAGGGTCATGTCTGATAATGCTGTTTGCCATTATAAGGCAGCTCCTGCATCAACATAACTCCACTTACAGCAGTGTACTCAGCAGAAGTGGTCTTGGGCAATGAAATTGCCTGCAAGCCTTGTCACCTAGACCTTTGTCTGGTAGATATTCAAGGCTGAAATTTTTAAATGGTAGAAATGGGCTTCAACTGCAGTTAGTTTGGAGAATGGTAAAGGCTTTCTCCTACATTACAAAGACTATGTGGCTATTACTTTTGCAGTTAGTTCCCCACACTTTTTAACAATAGTGAATGTAAGGGAATACTAAGGATTTGTACTGGATCTTCATTAAGCTGACAGTCAAAACTTCTCTTAAATTATACATAATCGCAAGAACTTTTATACCCACATTAGAACCTTTGCTGCGGCCAAGTGGATGAAGGAGGTGGCATTTGAAGCGATGAAGCTTAGCAGCCGGGAGGTTTTGGGTTTAATCCCCAGCAGGGTCAAAGTAAGGTGGATTTTTCATCCAAGGTCAGTCTGTAGTTTTCCCATCTGAACTCGCCTTCCAAAAGAAACCAAATTGGATCTAAATTGTTGAGTTGGTTAGCCACTCGATGTGAAGCTGTAATTCATAAGCCAAACAGGCTTCTCCCACATTCATGGTAGCTTAGCATCCTAAAACAACTGCCCTTCAAGGCCTGAAATATAAGTATGTTAATTGTCTAGAGGAGGATATCAGGCCTTTAAGGTGTGGATCATTTAAGAGCAATTTATGTTTCTGCCATGGAGGTATAACCTCTTATTTACAATTATTGTACATATGAACAGATAAGGATACAGTATTCACAATCAAAGGTAATGATCATAGGAGGGATGATAGAGTGACATCCCCCCCCCCTCCCTCCCAATTTCTGAACAACCCCAAAACTGGCAGAATCTTTAGAAATTCAGGCAGATTTTTTCTGAAAGGCTCAGAGATTTAGGCAAAAAACCCTTGTGCCCCCAAGTCAAAATGGGGTCCACACACTTATGGAGGGACCCATTTTGTGTCTCCCTCAGATAGTCAGACCCCTCCCCCTCAATATTTGGTCAAAAAGATTTTTTCATATTATGAGTATGGGATGACTTGACAAGGACTTGACTAATCATTTTACTGGGAGTGAAATGCAGGGTGATTAGGGACCAGTAGGTATTATCCAAAAAGTCACCCCCCCCCCCCCCATGGTTTATTGCATGGTGTGCCTGGTGCACATCTCAGGCTATTTTGGATTATATGCTTCCTTATCATTACGGGAGACATGGTTATTCATGCAGCCTAAGTAACTATGCATACATGTATACATGGGAACATATGTGTTACATACAACTATAGGGATAAATTTTCATATTGTAAAATTTCCCCTTCCTCCATTCCCATCCCCACATGCAAAACAGTGGTTGGTGTTGGTGTAAAAATTTATTGTATATTATCCACTCCCCTTCTAACACCCCTTCGCATCCCCCCCCCCCACACACACACACACACATACACACACCTTGCCATGTGAAACCTAAGCTTTGTTGAGTAGGTCTATTTCAAATCATTCCACACTAGACAAGACATCCATATAACCTACCCTTTCATCCCCTTATTGCTGTGCTGCCCTCATTTGTCCTGAAAAGTTTCTGTCAAGCTCTCATCAAAATTTCATGCTAACTTTACATTTGGTGCAAACTTCACAGTATCAATTCTATCAACCATGAAGGAAATAACAGCTGCTCACTTGGTCAACATCTTAAAATTATAAAAGTAAGGAAAGTTTGGCCAAGGGTTTAAAGAATAAATCAAACATTATTTTGTGAGTATCCTGCTGGCTGAGATTGTGCAGTTGTCACACTCTGGCATGTCCAGTACATTCATTCATTAAGTTTTAGTAGCTGACTCCTCTGAATAGTGAATAGACTAATGTAATTGTGTCCTTAATGCCATCAGTGGATGTTTACCATATTTGTCAAACATAGTTAAGGTGGACTGGAGAGCCAAGTGTTAGCTCAAGCAAAGGAGGACACTAGGCCTGGATATTCCAAACAGAAGGAAGGGAATTTAATTTTGGCTTGTGATTTTCAAAGTCCAGGTTCTAGCAAGAACTGAATAACCAAAAAGGTCAAATATTATTAGAATTACACTAGTGACCACAGCTTTTCACTACATAGACATCTTGTTGTAGTGGTTCTTTGTCATAGTGAGCTATGAACAGTTACCAAACATTCTAGTTGGGTTGAGAGTGAAGAAGGGAATTTCAACCCTGTGTAGGGTGAGCCTCCTCAATGTAAATGGCCTGGTTAGAACCCTGTAAGGCACCATGTCCAAAAAGCCAAGCTGCAGCTGCCTCAGCTAAGCTGCAAAGCTATAGTCCTGCTTGGTTGCTATATGACAATAGCATGATTATAGTAGTCCTGTTATTGCTATTTGTATAGTTACAAAACACCTGCAGCAGCTGCAGCCATCTCAGTCCCTTCAGCCAAGCTGCAGCATGGCTGAGGGAGCATCAGCTTTAGCTATTTTGACATGTTGCCTAAGCAAATAAAGGGCCTTGGCAGACTGGCTGGAATTAAAGGCCATGGCCTCTGTATTTTTGCGATGGACTTGGTTACCTACAAAATGGCATACTTTGCCAAGCCACTTTAGCCCTTTGCACCCTACCTAGCAACATACATCTAAGTATATCCCAGATAGCACATAATCTTTTAATTAGTCTTTGAGGTGGTGCCCTTTGAGATGCATTAAAATATGGCCTTAATAGAAAAATGGCCTTCCCCAATCCTATTTCTAGCCCAGCCTGGAGAAGGTCACATTTTGTATTTCAGAATTTTTAAGTTGAACTAGTCAGTGACTTGCTTGCTGGTCTTGTTATATGCATGCAGATTATCAACCTGCAAGGATATCAAAAACTTATGTTCTTGCTGAAGGATAAGAATGATTTAAGGAGTATGGTACTTTAAAATAAATTCATGTTACTGCATGTATGCCCTTTAAAGGGAGAATGCAGTCTCCCCAAAAAAGAATTGTATAGTAGACTATCCTATTTCCTGAATGGCTCTTGAGAATCATGTGACAGTATTTTTCTCACTCAATTGTACAATTTACAAGGAGCAACTGCTTGATTTACCTTGAATATGCAATATTTATGTTCTAAAGTATGAAAGATACTTGGAAGAAAAATAAGAAGAAATTTGTGACATTCAGCTATTGTTTCAAAATAAGTTTGGGGCGACTGCTTCTGACCTTTAAATTATATTCTCTCACTTGAATCTATACCTCAAGTCAAATATAACTGAATGCAAACTGAACACATTCAGGGAGTTTGTCTCCAGTCACTTTGTCAATATGAGTGTGTAAATCCACTTAACACAGTTTGAACACAGTGTATTCTAAGTGCAGTATGCTTGCAGTGCATTCATGGACTCATCATGTACAGTTAAGTATTCTAACAATTTTTAATGGCAAGAAAAAGATTATGTAATTTGCTTTTTATAGCCATATTGGTCATATTCCTGAAAACAATGTCCTATATTATGTATGAATATGTTTAAATCAGGATACTTATTTTGTGGTGGAAATTTTGCCATTTTCCCTCTACCTTTTCAAAATGTCATGAAAACTTGGTTAACCTTTACTATGCACAACCTGTAGAAATGTAAATTTATACCTTTCTGTCATCAAATGTGACTTACAAAACATTACATAAAAGTCATCCCCATATTAATGGAACATACCCAAAATAGTTCGCTGTTTTCAACATCCATTGTGATTCCCTAAATATGTACCCTTTCTTAGCAGTGTACACTTTTGTTTGTGGTAGAATAAACAGCCTAATAGTAAATGGTGGAGAAGGTTCCATTATAAATAGGGGGGAAGTTTCAGATGGCATGATTCATTTGTAAATGGGAATTGAATGTTTGACTAGACATTTAAAGTTGACAAGCTTTCTAATTAGCAAATTTGATGTTAAACTTAAGATGTCATTCAGGATAACAGTTTGAAGAAGATAAACCCCTCTAGGTTGTTTCAAATGGTGGGATATCGGCCAAACAAATATACTGTGGCATCTAAGACAGATCTGAACAAAGAGACAAAAGTTTGTTAAAGAGATTTTAACCATCCATTACAAACAGGGGGTTTAAAAACTCAGTGCCCCAACTGTGTGAGAGGAGTGGAAAGTTTGTCTTTATAAAGGCTTTTATTCTGATTAACTGTAAATAACTTTTAATTGCTTTTTGTTGATAAAGGGAAAAAAGGGTTTTATCTGACCCCAATTATGTTGGCCTGGTGAGACACTAATAGGTGTACTGTACTAAGGAGAAGAAAATGGTCAAAATAAATGTAAAATTTTAAAGGTTGGCATGTTAAGTCTGTGAATGTCCAAGATGAGGGTGCAAGGGGAGTTTCAGGCCATGGTGTGACTTTGTTTGTTTGACCTGTAGTGCCACTTAACTCCTTTTATTTTATTCTGGAAAGGTGATTATGGCACAAAATGTGGAATTTCATTTAATTTTTTTAAAAGAATAAAGCCTTACATGCTTTAAATTTGAAGAAAAAATAGCCAGAGAGAACACACTATTTAAATGTTATGAACATTATTTTGCAAATGCCTGCTTGCATGAGACCAATTGTTTGGTTGAAAAGAGAGGACAGGGTGGGGTCTCGTCTGCATTCTGCCATTAAGAGAGGACCATTACAGGGGGTAGGAGGAGGGGTGCAAAACCCCCCACTGGTTATGCTCCATTCCTGTAAAATTCATGTCTTACAGTAGGATGGCCAATGCGTCCCTGGAGTGTACAAGAACTTTACAAACAATTTGCTAAGGCAGGCAAGTACATCCCAGGATTACTTATCCTGACAAATTTTCACTCTGCTTGAAATATCTGAAAACAAGCCAAACTCTGTTTCTGAGACCAATGTAGAAGATTTCTGTGGTGTGCTGATCAATATATCTTTAGAGGTAATTCAAGATGAACACTGAAGCATGAATTGTTAAGACAGATCTTGTGGTAATTTACAGAAACTGCGACCAAAAGTTCAGGACTTTTTAGAATTTTCAGTTTTTTCTGTAAGTTGGAAGGAACATTGTAAATCAGAGGAATCATTTTGTACTTTCAATGAATTGAAAATAAATTTTAGGAATGTACAAGATTTATTTACTTAATTTTCATTTTAATGTTTCAGTAAATTTTCCTTTCGGAAGCAGATCATATGCTGTCTTGGTTCTTTTGTTGTCAACATAGACATCATTTGCATGTTATCCTGATTGCATCATATATTGTATCAAGTGTGACAATAAATGAGATAGCAACAAAAAAAAAGAAAAAATTACAGGCACTGACTTCAGTTCACAACACCCTCAGTGATACCACTATTAATACTTCAGAGCTTGAACTAGGATTCAAAAGGGGCACAGCTGAATGGCTATGAGTTCTTGCTTGTAATGGCACCATAGCAACTGAGAAGAGTAGCACAGCAAAAAATCCCAACAGAAAGGGGCACAAACAGCGATCTTCATTTTCATCAATTTAGCATATTCATGCATGAAACAAGTAATTCATTCTGATTGGTTATGACCCCCAAATGGGGGCAGTATTTTTGTATTCCTAAAGGGGCACTGTTGCCATTGGAAACTGCACAACAACCATGGCTATCAGATGTTGGTTGTTTTGAGCCCTACTTCTTTCTTGTTAGAATTTTCAGAACTGTCTTTTGCCTGTGAAAACCAGGCAAGTGTTATGTACAGTCCTGTAACTACCATGGAACATTATGAAGAAAAAAAAGTAGTATATACCTTTGCTTCGTGGGAAAGTCATTTTGCTAAATTAATGTTTTGGGGGTATTATTAACCGGTGCTGTGGCCAAGTAGATAAAGGCAGTGAAGCTTGCCAACTGGGAGGTTCGGGGTTCAACCCCCAGCCGGGTCAAAGTGAGATGGGTTTTTCATCCAAGAGCAATCTGCGGTTTTTCTGTCTGAACTGGCTTTTCAAAAGTAACCAAATTTGATCAGAATTGTTGAGTTGGTTACACACCCAGCATGAAGTTGTACAGTAACTCATAAGACATATAGGCTGTTTGCACATTTGTGGTCGCTTAGCATCGTAAAACAACTGCCCTTCAAGGCCTGATTTATTAAGAAAAGTGTTCAGTTGTAACTGATTTTGTCAGAGAAGATACAAAAAATATAAACTTGGGACTAGGAGAACATGTCTGCAATTTTTTTACAAAAGTCCTGAGAAAATGTTATTTTGTTAAAATGTGTCGTGCCTTTTTATGTAATTAGAAATGTGTGTGCTTCTTTGAGCCTCTTTAGTGGTGAGAAATGTCAATGCTACGAGGTAAAGTACTTTTGACTATTTACGAACCAGTGAAGAGGCCTTCGAAAGAGTTTTTCCTGGACTGTAAATTTGCTAAAGTACATTAACAAAATAACACTCACTCAGTAAGAGTTTGCGAGCATGATATGAATTGAGCATTACCTTCCCTTCTTGTCACAATGAAGCGAGTGCCTTTCATGCTGCCTCTGTAAAATTTGATTTATTTCAGTACATGCAGTGAAATATTCAATTGATCAGATCGCTCCCTCTCTTTGGTAAATTGTAAATCCGACTGTAGTGTGTACTTTTTTAATTTGAAAAGCCAGAGAAAATCCCTTAATCACAGTAAAATTGTCTGCAATGCCAACCTGAAAGGAACAAATGTACATAATATCTATCAGTGGCAAGTTAGGAAGTGACGACAAAGGTTCTTATGGTGGCTGCTTCTCTTCATGAAAGGTGAAGACTTGTAAGTTGCTTCCACTGCGCTAAAACATTGTTTTCTCAATCCCCACCTTCCTGTTGCTCTTCGGGGGTGATGCGCAAAGCTGAACAAGGCTTTAAACGATTGGATAACGCTAACCCTAATCCCTTACCTAATCCTGACACTCACAAAGAATACAATGAGTACAATACAAAGCCGTCAACCAATCATCAAGAACCTTGTTAAAGGCACTGTGCATCAACCTTGTTCTTCTGGAGTAACTCATTTTTCCAACCCTACCAACATGGGCCATTTTTTTCCATCACACAATTCTTAACCTTTCATGTTGCTAAAAATAACACTATTCATCAGACAGGAATGTCAACATGCAGAGCCTATATGCCCCTTACTTCTGTGCATTCTAGTGAATGATAACATTAATAC
This sequence comes from Holothuria leucospilota, assembly GCA_029531755.1. Classification (NCBI taxonomy): domain Eukaryota; kingdom Metazoa; phylum Echinodermata; class Holothuroidea; order Aspidochirotida; family Holothuriidae; genus Holothuria; species Holothuria leucospilota. The sequence continues at coordinate 35,333,699 of CM055964.1, forward strand.
ACTATGAAATAGGTAGAGGAAATAAAAATGCAGGGCACAAGAAAGAATTCCTGTTCTCTATCTATGAACTATTTCTAGTTGGAGAGAGCTCAGTACACTTCTCTGGAAGTAGTTCGTGTCAATCAGTTGCCTATCTTCACCACAGCTGTATTGTATATCATGACCTGGGTGATAACTGTTCACTCCTAACCATTTGCTTTAATGGAGAAGAGCTGACCATCTTCAAAGGAAGGCAATTCCTTATGTGCATGGCAGCAGAGATTAATCAGAGAAAAGTTAGGTTACCAGCCCTCAGGCTGATCTCACAGATGATTAAAACTGTCCATTCTGTACCTTCATCAGAATGATGTGACCATTTCATCGGCTACGTATGGTTGGATTTATTCACGTTTTTAATAAATCAATGGAACCAATAGAGTTGTCAGTATTTTGGAATAAGCCTCAAAAGAAGAAGAAAAATAGGAGGATTCAGCTTGATGTTGTAATAGATGAGAATTTAAAATCTTGTCACGCACTGAAAGTAAGTGCTTATCTATATTTTTAACCCATTGAAACAAGTCATTTATTTGAAAATTGTTACAGGAATAGAGCTTCTATCAAGAAGATCAAAAAGTTAGAATCATTGCTTGCAGTTGAAGTACGATGCCAAAGGTATGGAATGTAGGGTAAGAGTGGCCTCACAGAGCCCCAAGGATGAAATGCCCAGATTCTCTGCCATGTATTAAGGGATTTTCAAAGGCTGTTTATATTTGTTAGATCAAAACCTTGTCACAAGAAGATGACTTTTCTTTACAAGCAAACCGTGATATTGACAAGTTCATTTTTTCACGTGCCAGAAAAGTGGGAATTTCATCTCCTTTCTCTTTTAAAGAGGGGTAGGCCGGGGAGTGGGAGGCGGGCTCAATTATAAATTGTGTGTTTCCTGATTAATGCAGACTACTACCTGATTTCACCTGTTTTTAATTAGTCAGTGCAGGAGGTTCAGGTAGGGATGGGTATGTGATTTATGAAGTACTTTAACGTCTAGTCAAAAAAAAAAAAATCTTCACAATTTCTCTTGGGGTGTAACAGCATAATTTTAAAAGTGAACTAACTATTAAAAAGAGAAAGCCGCAGCACAAGTTCACAAGAAGATGTAAACAAGAAAATAGGGATTGAAAACAATTAGTGTATGCATGAATTGCATTTTGAGGAAAAAAGGAGGTTAAAGGAAGGGTTTAAGCAAAAATTAATTTTTATATGTGAAAGAGGAACTGAATCTACGCAATTTGGTGAAACTTCCATTCAAATCGGACATGTAGCACTCAAGATATCAGCAAATGAAGTTACTACATTTGTGACCCAAAGTGAGCTTGAGGCAAGCAGGGGTTAAGTCACTTCCTCACATTGATGAGAAATGATTTGCTTCCTTTGTTTTTTCAGTCTGTTGTGCTGACCTTGAAGTTAATAGGAATAGGACCTGCCCATGTGGAATAAGAAGTTTGTAAAATTCTTTTTCCTGCCATGAAATCACATTCCAATAACATGTGATTGTGGAGGAGAAAATTGGTTGTAAAGTTTAAAGAAAAACAAAAGAGTGCTCATTAATGGCTGTTATGTCATGTGTGCTTGCTTCAAGTTTACTTTGTGTTGAATGTGTGACAACTTTAACTGCTAATATCATGAGAACCACCCATCGCATTTCAATGCAAATTTCACCAGAATGCTTAGGATAAGTACACCTCTAATGTATCAAAACTTGATTTGAGCTTCCACCCTTCTTTTGAAGGAGGTATAGTGTATCCTGCTGTTAGGTAAGGTCTACTATTTGATCATAAAATCCTAAAAAGTTTGAAAATACCTATAAATCCTCATCAAAATCCCACAGATAGTGACCATTTTAGAAGACAATAACTGTTTTGTACCTACAGTACATCATGAATAAACATTAGCTAAACATGCCATCTGGACCCCTGGTGTCACTGTAAAGCAGGGTTGGGTTTTTGCTGGAAGAAATCTGTTTTTACCGGAACAGCGGTAGAAACTGGTAGTAACTGGTTATTACCGGTAAAAACCGGGAGAAAATGGAAAAAACCTCTTCAGGTAATTAAGAGAGTGCCGTTGTTGTGTACTGTAAGCCCTAACTTGTTAAGTGCTGTCACAAACAAAGCAACTACATGCCAACAGGAATAGGCAGAGGATTAAAGTTGGATTGCAAAATGAATAGAATATCAAGCAAAGTTTTACAAAATGAGGATTAATGAAATTGTGTTTTTATAAAAGTTCTCAATATGAAAGTTCAATCGTGCACCAAGGTGGTATAGAGCTTAAGAAAGAGCATGAGAATGGAGTGGACAAGCAACTTCCTTTATCATGTTAAAAACTTCAGTTTGATACAGCAGAGGAGCAAAGTGCAGCCACAAATGTGGACTAAGCAGCAACTTAAAGTAAATGAGTTTCATCAAGTGAGTGTCTCTGAATATTTCAAGTCCACTATACTGAGAAATAATCTGGTAAGAAGTTGTAGATGGCCAACCAAATACAAAAAGACTATTTGTTTACTATGTTATCTTCCTTGATAAACAGCAAATAGTAATCTTTGAATGAAGTAAAATTAAGTGGATAGCCAGCGCTTTATTTTAAACGAAAGTGGAAATGTTGAAGGAAGATGGATGGTTGAACAAGCCGGTACATAATACTGTTGGAGGACAATCTAAGACACTGAGTTACTGTAGGACCTACACATCTGCAAGTTTCCCTTGTAAGGGGTATACTCAAGAGTGGCGTTAGCAACTTGCCAGCATTCTTAGGAAAGTTTCCCATCTAAATCCTTTTTTATTCCATGTGCTTCCTTCCTATTTTTCTGCATTAAATATACATAATGCATGTACTCTTAACACAGAAACAGTATAAATCTGGCAAAAAGTGGCCAAAATCACTAAACAAATCATATACAAACTCTAACATGGTATATATTATTGCCTAAAATGATTAATCTTGATGTAACAAAATGACTTTTGTCCTTAAACTTTGAAAAACAGCATAAAAAGTACTTGTTAACAACATTTTTTTCAATGTAGCAGAATAGGTTTTTACCATTTTGTCCATTTTTCAGCAAAGATCTGTTTTTACCAGGACGGTTTTTACCAGTAAAAACCGCCTGTGGCAAAAACTGCCAACCCTGCTGTAAAGGAGGTCTGGGTAGAAGAATAGCTACATGTGGGCACATGTACACCTGCAAATTTGCCGTGCTGTGTTTTGAAACCTGCACAGCAAGCATAACTGTTATTCTAATATTAAATATATAGTCACTGCATGTAACCCTGTGGTTGATCAGTAGCAGTTATATAAATCATTATGTACACAGTGTGGTGAGTGTCAGGTAATAAAACATACAACCCTTTAACTTTGCACAGCTAGGGGTACTGAATGCAAATATCTAGCTTAGAAGGATAAATTGGCATGACTTTTTTTTTTAATTTCAAAGGGGTGACAGTTGTTTAAATGGCAGTAATATGTATTCCTTAAGAGATCTGCCGTGCAGGTAACAGTTGTCCACTTAAGAATGTTAACTTGTTGAAGACCAAACTGCAAAGGAGTTGACAAATAATTAGGGGATATATTCCTATCAGATTAACAAAAGAATTGCCAGCCTTGTGGTACATGTCCTCACATCATAATTACATGTCACTTGTATGAGTTACCTCAAAATTGATGATTGGGGGTATATGGGGAGGTGGGTCAAAGGTATGATACTAATTTATTCCACATTTTCTTTCAGGAATCTTTAGCTAAAATACTTGAGGTAAATATGTTTTGTGGTTTAGTCTATACATGGATTTTTTTTCAATCCCTGTAAATTTAGTGTGAAGTACAGTGTACAAGTCCTGTATGTGTGACTGTAGTATTATATTGCAAATTGTTATTTCAAGATTAGGTGTACCATTCCATTGGTTGTACAGGTCTTTTAATTGATACACCCTGACTAATGTCAGCTTTACTGGTGTGTGAATGTGGTCAATATCCTGAGTGTTTATGAACATCACTCCTGGGCACAATAGGTACTGTACGAGTTTTTTCTTGCTGGCTGTGGGCATTGAGAGGCAATAACTAAAGCTGATCAGCTGGTAACTTATAAATACAACTTGGCAAGATGTAGATGGTTTTACCCACTAGGGTACTTGCCCGCCTCTCGGAAAGTCCCATTGGAGATGTACACAAAGTCAAAGGTAAAGAACATATGTGAAGACTTTGGTCAATTTCAGTTAGTGGTATATTTTTACTTTGGAATCAATGGAGACATTACAGAGCTTTTGCAATCAATATCCAGTGTTAAATTTTGGTCGTGAAGTATAGCCAAGCTATTGGTTGTACGGTATACTGAAATCTTGGATTTATTTCTCTTTTCAGTGACTTGTTTGTAGCTGAAAGGAGCCAATGATTAGCCATTGGTAGACCAGGTGTCATGAATAGTTGTCACTTTGATGGATTACTCATTTCCCCCTTTCAAATCGTCTCTTACCTCGCTAAGCGTACAAATTTTCCGTCTTCAATCAAGAGAAAGTCAGAGACTTTGTCAGGAGCAATGCCTGTCCCGTTTCTTTCCCTTTTACTTCCCAACTGCAAAAGTACCCCAGTGTAAATAAACTTTTGGCTTAGGTGTTTCTTTTTTCGTCTGTCAGTTTCATTTGGCTGCTTCGATGTGACAGGACTTTTCTCTTAATGACGCTGCAAGAATGACAAATGACTTTGCTTACTACCAATATTGTTTCTTTATTTCTGCACTTCTTCCATTGAGTAGAATGTCTTTTTGGAGAGCATGCCTTCTCTTGATATAAGACTGCTATTTACTCCCCTCCCCCCTAATAGTCATTTAACAGAGAAAAATATTGCCTGTAATTTTGGTGGAAAGCATTAATTTTGTCAAGATGCTCAGCAGGCTATTCTCCTTCAAATGGACGTGTCTTGAAACTTCTTGTAACCAATCTGGATTTGGCAGTTTGTCATCGTCATTTTATTTACAGATGAGGGTGGTTTATTAATGGAGCACTCCCATTACTGCACAATTTTATGATGTGAACTTTATGTTGAAAAGGAATCACCATTCATTTTGTGCCATATTACCCTTTTCTAGCCACCTACTGTAAGGGAGCATAGTTTAACCAACCCCCCTGAAAGCTGGTTGGCAAGAGCTCTACCCATTGTGTTCCTTATAAATATTTGCAACTCTTCAAGTAAAGTCTGCAAAAGCAAGTTCCAAGTGGTCTGGCGGGATTTCAGAAATTTCCAGGGGTGGGGGTGGTGGTAAGTTCCCATTACCCTGGCTCAACCTTTTTACCCCTATATTCTCATATCTCCCCAAATTTCCTAACTCAGCAGCAGAGTTAGGGAATGGCTCCTTCCCCTTCTCTTTGTTCATGGCATTGCAATGTATTTATGATAAATTGAAATAAGTCCATCAGTTCTGCAGTTTTTAAAATATTTTTCATAACCGGTATTTTGAAGAAACACTTGTACATAACAAGGACAAGGTTTGGTGCCGTAAATATGTGGGTCTTTAAACTTATTTCACTACAGTAGAACCGTAACTATGGGGGTCTGTAAACATTTACTTCACAACAGTTGAATCCATCTTGTAACAGACGTCATGACGGTGGATGCCAAGTCAAAGAGCAAAATTAGGGGCACAAATTACGCTTGCGCTTTCAGTTTTCCAGTTTTATTCGATTCAGAGAGCACACACAAACATACCTACATACGTATATATACAACAACATGTTTCATGAATGCAAGGAGGGTGCACACAAATAAGTTTACATGCTCTAACACTCCTCGCCCCTTATACTGTATGTCATCTTGGTGCTCTTCCTTTGTTAATACCATATTGATGTAGTAGGTTACTAAGACTGTACAGTCATGGAAGTCCAAGGTAGCATAATTATTTCCATGGTAGAGCCCACTGAACAAACCATTGCCTACCTCATCTACCATGTTTTGCTGCCACCTCATCTATTTTTCCATCTGCTCATCCCATCTTTCCCACATATGCTTGTTCCATTCCCTTTCTCCTATGACCTTCCCTTGTTACCCCCTTCCCAACCTCCCCAACTCTTTCACTTTACCTTATCCTCCCTAACCTTGAAAAACCCAATGCCATGCATCAAATGCAAAGTTTGGGGATGTAAAGTACACTTTCATGGTAACTATATTGCAGACATTACCCCTTTCAATCAAAAATTAATCCAGTGTTGTAAAATCCAAAGCATTAGGAGGATCCTTTTAAAAATATATTCTGCAAAAGTGTAAAAATTAAAGACACGGAATTAATAAGTTGAAAATTCCCTAAGGGCTAGACAATTTGTGTTTATAGTATTAGTGTCTTTTGTTTTTTCTTTTTAAATGTTCTAAGTTCATATCAGCTTGCTGATGACTATACCATTAAATTGTCATGTTATATTACAATATTTTGTTTCAAGAACATTCTTAATAATTTGCACTTCAACTTTTATTCACAATGTTTCATGTAGCGATAAATTCTAATGACATATTCACAACTCGGCAGAAAGTGTTTCTTAAATTAATTTGTGAGTATTTCAGCCATGGCAATGATCCAGTGAAGGAAAGATGAGTTATATTGAAGTCTTGCAGTGCATTATGGCATTCTGCCCATTAGCTTGGTACCGTAGCGTGACGCTTTTCAACGGGGAGTGTTTCATCACCAAATTTTGAACCACTTTGCCATTATGTTAATAGTCTGAATAAACAACGGGCCGAGTTCGTTGTATTGGCCTTGTTTTAATTTGAATCATGACTGCCGTCTGCTTCCTTGTTGCTCTATATCGAGTTGTGACTCCAGTGAGGAGTCTGCTAGCTCTCAGGTTCCTTGCTGAGGTTGTTACTTGTCGAAATAGATTGCTATAAAATTAGAGATTTACTGTATGATAGCGCATGATTTACTGTAATACTGTGCCTTCCATTCACAAAGAAAAGTCAGTATTTTGAAATTTTATAACACAATTTATTTTTGGAGTGTTGCAGAAAGAAGGAGGCGTGGTAATAAAAATTACTAAAAATTTACATTTAAAAAAGTGCATTGCAAGTGAAATGTTTCTGTTGTTTGTCATTTTTAGCAGATCTTATAGTGTAACTTGGCAAAATGCGTGATTAGATGCCAAAGGGATGAAGTAAGGAAAAAGAAAATGGAATTAAGGAAAGCAAGTCATGTATTGTTTTAGGCATTCTCATCTAGAGGTATTATATCAGGAACGTTTTTGCTTTTGCCATGAAAACAATAACATTGACTGACTCATACATTTGAACACCAGTTGCATAAACAGTATTTTTCTTGTGGGAGACCTGGGAAGGACAAAAGGATTAAGTGGGGGCAAGTTACACTTGCAACATTGATAACAGTACTGTTATGTTTCTGGGAAAATGAAACTTGTGTCTACCCCTGGAATTAATATGCCAAATTGTTTATTTCAACCTTTCAGTGCATTTGTAATTTCCATTTAGTACCCTTTTTGCTTTCCAGTTAGCCCCCCTCCCCCACCCTTCCTTCCCCTCACTGGTTGTAATGCTACTGTTTCACAACTTAACTGCATGAAGAGACAAATGTGGTGATAGTTGTACAAATTTCATTAATTGGTAGTCAAATAACCTACCATTACAATTGCCCCTTGAACAAACCCCCTCTCCACCAAAATTGCTGTGGGTGCTGAGATTTGTATGGGTGAGAATTTTCCAGGTAGTTGTCAGGGGTAAGTTGTTAGGAAGGAGGATCGTGCAGGTGAAATTGTCCAGGGGAGTTGTCTGGAAACCAGTTGCACCCCTTGTCCTTCATCTTGCGTACTGTCTACCCCTTATCCTGCATACTGTAGTGTCTTTACCCCTCATCCTGCGTACTGTAGTGACTTTACCCCTCATCCTGCATACTGTAGTGTCTTTACCCCTCATCCTGCATACTGTGGTGTCTTTATCCTGCCTGCATAATGACAGTAGTGTCTCTACCCTCATCATGGGTACTGTAATATCTCTATCCCTCATCCTGTATCCCAGCAAGCAAGCCCCATTGGGTCCCAGTTGGGTTTTATTTGGGAAGTTTGGGCTTAATTGGGCTTGAGCCAAGGTTGGTGTTTACCTCGGGTCCCAACGGGCCCAGTTGGGCTCATGAGAGAGATGCTGTAAACTCGTTTGGGCCAAGTTGGGACCCAGTGGGGATTAATTGGGCTAAGTTAGCCCAATTTGGGTCTGTTGAAAACCATGTGACAAAACAGTTTGGGCCCCAGTAGGTAGCCCAAGTTGGTCCCAGTTGGGACCCAATATGTGTGTGTGTTGACTGGGATACTGTATAGTCTCTCTACCCCTCATCCGTGCACTGTAGTGTCTTTACTCAGTATAATGTACACCCACATTCTACAGTATGAAGCTCTTCAATGTTAAACTTAAATTACAAACCATAGAGTGGACACCATAACCAACCTCGTAATGCCTACATTGTTGCAGAGTTTTATGGCCTATTCTCCTTGCCAACTCACCAGGGCTGTGCCCCTGTATTGCTATGCTTTTAAGCTCAATCAGGTCTTAAACTTGCCCCAGTGTGCCTTGTGTTCAACCTTCACCAGGGCTTTGCCCCTGGATCACACACTTTCAACCACCACCAGGGCTTTGTCCCAGAACCCTTTGCTTTCAACATTATTCATCAGATTTACTGAGTCCCCTCTTTTCACCTTCCAGCAGATATCCTGTACTTCTGTGCCAGCCGTTAGCTGTTAGCCTTCAATCTTCGTACACATCTCCACTCTAAGATAAAACATTTATATGAAGCAGGGAGAGGACACAAACTCCATTGAGCTAGCTCCATTGATAATAATTATTTATGAAAAATTGAAGCCCCTGAATGAAACATCAACAATGTCAAAAGTGTGGGCTTTTAAAATGATCACGGAAACGGAAGATTTGAGACTCTGTTGATATATTAATATAGCAATGTATGTACAACTCTAAGACAGGAAAACAAACAAGACGTCCCTTCACACTCATGAGAACATTCTGAGTGGCTTCGTAGGAAAAGAGACGTTAGCGTTCTTCTAGAAACGACTGATTTATAGTCTCCCTCATCCTGGTGACATTTAGGTCACTTCAAAACCATTCTTAAGAGTCATTATTTATCACTTCTTGCAGTAATTTGCTTAGTTCCTCTGAACCAATTTGTCATCATTAGAAGGAGCGTGCCTAAAGTCGCTGTGCCAACGGACATAGAACGCGTTACAAACAGTAGGGTTGACTCTGGGCTTGTGCTCATTACTTCCCAACCTGCCTTGTTTATTATTCCAAGCATGAGGAATATAACAAGAGTTCCTTGAATCCTACAATTTTGTCAAATGTATACAACATGATTTATTAACTGCTATCGTAAAGTGTGAACACGGTCAATATTTCATCATTGAAGAGCACATATTTTCCCTGTACATTGCCCATGCTCCTCAAAGACACGTACCCGTCTCTTTCCTCTTGGGTGAAGGATTTTGATGGAGAGCTGCTGTGACAAAGTGCATCAGATTCGTTGAGCAAATAGAACGAGAAAAAATAGATGATGCACAAGTAACTTGAAAAACTATAAAATATGAAGTACATTCTACACTTGCCGTCGGCAAATAAACCAGAAGCAGTGATCACTCTAAGAGGAAGTACATTGTGAATGTAAAGTTATTCACAGTTGAATAAAAATATTTGAGTTTAGAAAGAGGTTCTGACACATGATGGACTTGAACGGAAGCTGTGGTTGAAAATTGAGGAGAATGATTGTCTTTTTGGCGTAAATTTAAGACTGGATAAGAAGAGGTCAAGAAGATTAATAAAATTTAAGAAGTATGGCAAATGAAATAAAGCATCTTGCCCAAGGACACTATGGGTGGGGAAAGGAGGGGGAGGGGAGTTGAACCAGCAATCCTTGGTTCACAAGTTCTACGCCTTAACCTATAGTCCACTATGCTTTCAAATGATCAGACGTATATGCTGTATACTCATAGTTGGGAAAAATGGGAAACTCCTGGAAAAAGTTATGTTTTTTGTCATGGTCTTGCAAGTTCTTAAAGTTTCACAAATTGATGGGGAAAAATCTCCATTCAGGTAGAAAAAACAGAGAGCCCTTCCTTGAGCACCTGTTGTTATGGTAACTGCCCTGTCGACCTGCCCTGTACAGCACATTGGTCCTATACACCCTTGTACAGTAGTCTTATGGTATACACTTAGATTCAAAATCCCATTTGTTGGTAGGGCCACTTGGCTGTGCTGTAACTTTCCAGAGGGCTGTATAGCATAAATGGTCTGTGGTTCTAAAGGACTGTATGACTCTGAGTCGGAAGTACAGTATGTGTCAACTCTGCACAGGTCGAGTTACAGTAAACTGTAAATTTTGCCAAAAGGTGTGAAATTTTGTGTGCATGTGAGAAGTGACTGAATGCGCATATAACTACACTTCTAGTTGCAGTGTTTCTGTGATGAATGTATATGGTATGTAGAAGAAGTATATATAAGGAAACAACCTGAACTAAAGCAGAAGATGTATCTCTCCAACATATGTAATGTACTTTCTTTGATTATTTCGTGTTGAGAAAATGGCCATCATGGACTTCTCGAAGTCTTAAATTTCAGAACTTTTTTTTTTTTTCCATCGTTTGTTTCAATATAACTCAAAAACATTTACATTCTATAACACCAACATAATTTTCTTCCAGATATAAAAATTTATGAAATACAAGATCAATGTTCTAAAGAAAAACCATATGAAAAGCAATTACAGATGGCATGGTACTTGTCTACACATTTACGAGATCATTTTTGTGAACGAATGTAATCCTCCACTTTCAAAATGAACTTTAATTTGTTGTAAAACTGAAAGAGATTTGGTTTACATTCTTGCAATCGGCAACTAAAGATAAAATATTTACAATGAAATTAAATTTCAGAACATAAAAGTGTGTAAACGTGAAAATAATGTACTTACAGTATCAACTGAATGGCTCACCCCACTACATCCCTGGAATGGTCATTGCACAGTGTACACTGTCACACCCCTCAGTCACTTCTGCAACTATTTTGTATGCAGCAGAATGTCTACACCTGAGTCCCACAAGTTACACACTGTTTACATTTTGGACTGAGGTGTAGGCCACTGAAATGTCTGACAGTTTTTCATTTACTACTGTACCGAGTTTAACATTGACCCACAATAACTCATTCAACCAAGGTTAGGATTTAAGTTACTGACATCTGAAGTGAAGTGACTCCCTCCATAATCACTTTGATGACTGACAATATTTGTACAGTAATGTACATGTATGTGAGTCACAGTGTCAGTGACCCACCTTCGACTGTCTGGGGAGTGTGGCGAGTCATTGAAGTGATAAGTTACCACCTTCGTTGTCGCTTTGATGACTGACATACAGCGAAGTACATGTGAGTCATACTGTCATTGGTAAGTGACCCACCTTTGACTGACCATGTCTGGGGAGTGTGGTGAGTCATTGAAGTGATAAGTGATCTATCCACTTCATTGTTGCTTTGATGACTGACAATAGTGATACACTGAAGTACATGTGAGTTATACTGTCATTGGTAAGTGACCCACCTTTGACTGACCATGTCTTGGGTTAGTGATGTCAGTCATTCCATGTAAAGAGCATTATTCTGAATAACACATTGTTCATGCAGGGTGTTATTGTGCATACACAGCTTTAGCTAGGAGAAGGCAAATTTCTTCAGAGGCAAAGGGCAGTCAAAGGAAAAACTGTCAATAACATCAATAACATTTGCAAAATGAACATAAATTAATTGAGGGAGATTTGGAGTGTGTGTAGTAGCTAATTTGATTGTTTATAGAAATACAAATTAGCACAGATTAAAGCCATTAGCCTCCCATCCTGTAGATAATAAAGAAGAGGGCCCCCTCTGTCATTCTTCACATTATTTCTTATACAGTAGCTATTTCAATAGAACTCAGAATTTAAGTGCTGCCTGAGGTTGTAGGTCCCCACCAAATTCATTTCTGCATTTGTGGGAAAACATAAAGATGTGTTCCCCCACATTTTTATTTTCCCTTTTATCTTTGAGAAAAGGCATTTTTCCAACAGAATTGAAACATTTAGGCCAAAATTTGGGGTAAAACATCCATTTGATTTTGATGTATTGCAAACATTTGACTAGAGACTGTTTTAGGAAATGACATGATGTTTATATAAGATTAATAGCAATCTTTAAGGGTCACCAATATTGACTGTTTACCTCTGGGTGGTCAGATACATTCATGTATTAGATCAGGGAAATTTTCAACTGTTCAAACTGTTTGTGGAGTCTGCAATTTGTATTTGAAAATAGAATAAGAATAAGGACAGGTCAGACCTCTGGGAGTATGCGGAAGTCATGCTCTATGCAGTCCTGCAGTCATGGCAAGGAGTGACACTGCATGGAAAAGTTCCAGGCCTAAAAAGTCCAAAAATTTTGCAAAGTCAGGGAAGTTGTTGTGGAGTTCACTGACAGACTTGTTGTATATAAATATACAGAGTATTCTACACTGACTCTCTAAAGACAAAGTCGCTATTAATCCCTTAAGGTTAAGTGTCACGACTATGGCATGTGCATGTTAAGCTTGCCAAGATGGCTGCTAAAGTTTTCTGTAGATGTAAAGTTCAAACTTGCTCAAGCGGTTGGGCATACACTGATCTGCAACCTTTTGTGACCCAAAACTTGGAAAATTTTGAAAAATGGTAAAAATCAACTATTAGGTATGGAAAACGTAGGTCTTCTTTTTTTTTATCATTTCTTCATATTTTTCATCATGTTCTGGCAACCATTTTGATAGGTCTCAGTTCATTTGAACTGTGGCAATGCTTTTGGTAATATTTATTAGAAGTTGATTTATAGTCCACTACATTCTGTATTCGAGTGAATACAACATGAGATTCCAATGAAAGTACTTTATAAGCCTTGTAGTCATGAAAAACCATAGGAAATAGTTCCAAGGCTTTAGAAGTCTCAAAAGGTTTACAAAAAAGCCCGAGAAAGGTGATAATTTCTTTACAGTGCACGATTTTTGTTCGCCAAGAGATATGGAATTGGCATGGTAAGAGGGAATTTCTTGGACATCATGCAAACCTGGAATATTTTGCCATGTTAAATAGCAAAGAGTATCCTGCTTGGACACTGTGTGTCGAATAAGCTGCAAATTAGCAAAGAACTTTTCAGGATCTATTTCTTAAAGCAAGGTTAAAAAATTTGCAGACCTAATTTAATGAAGATGGTGGATTGCAATTTTTTTTCTTTTTTTTTTTTTTTTTTTGTTCTGTGGTAAAATGGGAGGTACCTGTGACAAAAGAGGAAGGCGTGATTAAGTTTGTCTGATATTCTTTCACATTCTGCACCTTCCCATGCGACGATATTTGAAGCTGTGAGGGATGGTTGCAGATTGATTTGGAAGAAACTGTGCTGTCAGTGCTTGTTTCCAAACTGATATGCATGAATATTTGACTATTTTTCTCCTTTCTTTCTTTTTTTTTTTCCTTTACAGCTAACAGAAAGAGACGAAGATGGGGATCTTTGGGACATTGATTCAGATGATGAGAGTGATAAAGATAGATTTGTGTCAAATGGTGCTTGCTTTTCCAGAGGCGGAGGCCACTCTCTACCTCTAAAACTGTCGTTTCTGTTTGTATACACCCAGCTGATTGTTTATAACATTGAGAACTTGGTCAGCCCAATGACTTTGAGAACGTTTAGCATGGACTTCATTAAGAACATGCTGTATTATGGTGAGGTAAAAACTTTGAGGGCATTTCAGATTGCTTTGAGCGGATTATTCTACCTCTGGTCTCTACTGAGAGATGGAAAAGAGGATGACGATGTGGATTGGTGATGTGCCTTGAAAAGAAGTCTCTTAATGTTACAAAAACAAGTGCTTTTAGTATTGTGTGGACACTGTGATGTTTGAAAAACCTGTGAAATGTTCCCTATACTCAGGCCTGATTTTTGAGAAAATTTTCAGGTTGTCCATCGGACAACCTTGAAGCTAAATTTTGGTTGCCTGAAATATTTTTTGGTTGTCCGGATAAAATTAACAAAGAAAATATGGTCATGAAACGTTTATTTTCAATTCTGTGGCCTTTGTTTTCCAGTGACCATTTTCTTTTTACTTTTGTTTCAATAATGAATGACAGTCCATACCATTGTCTCAGTACAACTTCTTTACAGGATTTTTTAAAATTTTCTTGTCCATCGGACAAGCGCAAAGAGAGAAAGTGGTTGTCCGATGCAATATTTACTCGTCTCGGACGATCAGACGAGTGTTAAATTTCAGCCCTGATACTATTTATCCAGCCCTAGATTGTGCACAGACTTTTTCACAGAATGTCAGAATAGGTTTCCATGGATTTCCATGCTTTAAAAGCATGGAAGCCCAAGAAATATTTCTGTGAATTAAAAAATCCAAAGGCTGCAAACCTTTTGTCAGTTTTGGTATGTTTTGGATGTATTTGCCACTTACACAGCTCCATTTTTGAATTGAAGTGATTTTCGTGACGTTCTGTAGACATACAGCTCTCTACATTATTAAGTTTATGCCTCTGTGATGAAAAGATGTAACAGCAGCTGTATGCAGATCATCACGTTAAGCTGATGTTGAAAGCTATAAGACTGGAAGTTGTGGGCTGCAACTTTTCAGAAGAATATACTCTAAAAGAACTCTCTAATACTGTGTAAATGAAGGTGCTAAAGTTAACAAAAGTTACACAGATATGTTCCTCAGGAATTTGGATGTTTTGAAATTTCTTTTTTTTTCTTATTGGCACGATGAACAACCAGAGAGACTTTAGGAAATTATCTTTTAGATACTAATATTTGTGTTTTTAGTGCACTAATTATCTAGGCAGACCTAATCATAGGTGCAGCACAATATTACCCCTGCTCACAATAAATCATCCTGGAGACAATCCCTCCAGTGGGCAGCAGCTTTAACGGCACGCCCGATGACAATTTACTTTAGAGATACCCATTTAACCCCTGGGTGGAGAGAGGCAATTGAGATATAGCATCTTGCCGAAGGACACAATGAAATGACTCAGGCAGGAGTCAAACCAGCAGTCGTTAGATCACAGGTCCAGTACCTTAACCAATAAGCCACCATGCTCTCTGTTTAGTTTCATAAGATGGAATATGATTTTTGTATTGAAACTGGTGCATTTTGTGACCAAAATGTGCAAAATTTAATAACTTAAATATTATGGATAAAAGGATAAGCAAGTGTGATTCAATTTGCTTTGATTTATATTTGATTTATAATGTGGTAGTCAAGGCCACAGTTTTGAGTTTGAGGCCACACTGCCTGAGGCTGAGGCAAGCTTGGTGAAATGCTTTTAAAAATTTGCAATGGGGGAATGTGTCTTGGAGAATAAAACTACTCTTTTGAAAGGGATATTTTGGCCATTATGGGGTATTGTGTAGTACTAGCCTCAAATATTATTTCCATGGCTTCAGAGTAGGAGGCCCAAGTAATAGCTCATGAGGCTGAGGCCACGAAAAAATAGTCTTAGGGCTGTCCTTGGCTTTGACACTCCCAACACTGGAGGGTGAGGTCATAGTCCTGGCCCCCGAGGGCGTGGCCTCACCCAACACAGGTGGTTTGATACATAGTTTTCCACTTAAAAATTAAGCATAAGAATGTGTTCAAAGCCATAAGAATCTTGCCAACTGTCAGGAATAGGTTCCTTGCAAACCTGTTTTGGTAAACCTCTCTATATATGTTATAATTGCTAAATATTATAAAACATGTATGGTCAAATTATATATTTTTCTTCTTGTTAAAACACTGTGCTCAGATATTAACCTATGCTGTAGAGAGATCTGCAGATGTGTTTTTAAGGTGGGGGATGGGAGACCAGGAGGGGGTGGAAACTGAGGGTGACCCCCTCCTCTACACCAAAGGTTTGCCTCTGAACTATACTGTGGGGCTGTAGGTGAACCTCTACAGGTCATGCTTGACTGTCATGTCTCCAAGATTTGGCAACATGCTAGAGAGAGCAAATCTTTTATGATTTACAGTATTACATAAATAGCTTTGGACCAGTTATGAGTATTCAATATGGTGTGGGCCATTATTCATCATTTGTATCAGTCAAGTTCACTGTAAATACAGCTATACTTACTGACTGAAATTTCAATATCTATACTTCAAGAAAATGTGACATTATTTTTCGTATTTGTAAATATGAGTCCCAGTCAGACAGCACCCTAATAGAAGTGCACCATGGCCTACTGTACGATTTATTGTACAGGGCACTCATTTCTCAAATAAAGGTATAAGATGAATATCATTTGATATTGGTATTGAATATTGCAAAGCGGTAAAAATATCAAGTAGTTATAAAATCAGTACAGCACTTTACTGTGTACTGTAACAAAGGGTTTTTTTTCTTTGATCAGCACAAAACTTGTAATGCTGCAGATAAAACCATTCAGGTACCATTTCAGATTCACATAACTTCTAAGAAGTCAGTTGTATCAATAGGAGGGAGGGGTATATTTAAGATATGTAGAGCCTATCACCAATAATGGATGCCAAGCAACACAGAGCCAATCAGTCCTTTTATTAGTGACTGCCTGGGAATACTGGGTAACAAAGGCTTGAAAACATATAAGGAGTTTGTCCGTTTCAGGTCTTTGCTTGCTTCGGATGTAAAAGAGTGGTGCAGAGCAAGGATCTTCTGTCCCCCCCCCTCCCCCGACTTTGGAAAAGTGGCCAAACACTGGGATTTACCCTTGTCTTTCAGATGTGGATGTCAGTTGACAGTCACAGGAGTAGAATTGGGAGTGATTGGTACACCCCTGCCTGGTTAACCTCTGAGTATTAGTCAAAAAGAGAAGGCAAGTCTTGCTAGTGTTCAAGCATGGTCAACCTGGTATGGGGGCCTCTTGATGAGCTTAAGTAACTTGCTGACCAAGGGTGGTGCCAGGATTTTTCCAAGAAGGGGGCCAAGCTCCCTGACAAGGGGACCAACTACCCGAAGCCTTGGCAAAGATGACAGATTGCTGGAAGGAGGGAAACCAAATTTTCAGCACACTTCCCAGTGCCAAAAATATTGAATTTTCATGGGCAGAAAATTTGGGGTTTCTTGTGAAGATAATTTGTAAATGTGTTTTTTTTTTCACAAAATTTGCCCTCATTGAGAAGAAGTTCATGTAAACTGTTGGGGTAACTTGTTGCCATTGGGGCCTACACTTTATTGTACCCATTGAGGCTCCTCAAGGAAATCCAGATGCGCCCTGGTGCCATCCATGTTGCTGACCCTGAATATGTTTAGTTAACCTATAAACAGTAGGCTTTTGGATGAGTAAAAGGGTTGGAAATCATGCTTGTTTAAATTTTTGTCATCTTTGACATCAATTAGACAATTGTGATAAGTAACTTAGTATAATAAAGTTTTCCATATCACACTGAAATATTTGTGTACATTCTGTTATCTTTGACTTTTCATGTTTGGAATGGACTGACCTCCTTGATAACACTCTGGGTCAGGATCTCCCCCACACACCCTTCACCATCATGTTGATGTTCCCAAATTTATGGCAGTCAGCCATGTTTTCTGTCAGATGACTCATATTTCCCTTGGGTGTCAAATTGCAATAGTTGCTTCTCTTCTGCTTAGCATTATTTGGTCTCGTAACTTTGATTAAAAACAAAAGTAAGAAACTCTTCATCCACTTGCTCTGGTATAGAATTTGAGTCAGGGCACCACAGCATGTGACTTTAATTGTCAGACAAGAAGGGGTTTAGACTTGCTCCCCCTTAACTCGACTGCAAAGAAAAGCACTGTATTCATGCTAATATTAGATATGACTTTCCACCCCCTTGTGATGCAATTCACATTACAAATGAATGACCTGAGACTGGTACCTGGACCTTTTGCCAGTAGGATGGAGCTTTGCAGTATGGCATTATTGAGTTAGTGTGATCTGAATCCCCACCCTCCCCAACCAAATCCTAGGTACATACAATTTCAGTTCTACAGTGCTGTAATTTTTGGCCCATCTCTTTTTTTGGTGCCAACCATGCAAGGAATGATTTGGGGGTGTACCCTTTGGCAACCTGTTTTGGCAGTGACATAGCTAAGGGGGCATGACCCCCCCCCACACACACACACACACACACACACACACATTTCTCACCTCTTCCCACTGAGGTCCTTCACTGGAAAATCCAAGAGTGAAATATATATAAATAACAATTACATATTTTATTTGGAGGTCCCAAATAACCCAGCAGTGAATGAACAACACTCAGGGGCCTTCAAACTATTTTAAGGTGTTGTATGTGCCACATTTTAATATTGCTGTTTTCTTTCATGAATCTGAGCGATTAGCAATAATCCCGTAGGCTAGCGCATTACTACAATATGTTTACTAAAATTCTAAATTGAGCTTATTTTTCGGATATCTCTCTACACATCTCTATTTATCTTTTTACTTCCCATACAATTGCCTCTTTATGGTACTCATGCTGGGAATTTTAATGCGCAAAGATTCTCGTGATTTCAGAGAAGTTTCAGAATTTTGAGAATGGAAGTTCCCTATATAATATAAACGGTACAAAACAAGGAAAACATACATGAACGGATGTCGCTTTCCTGTCTGTACAAAGACTCGATCCTCAGTATTTCCATCAGATAAATCACGACCCGAGACAATGTGGTCGTAAAACCTTTACTTCCCCAATGTAACCCTCATTTTCATGAAGTCCAATTGAAAATTCAACTTTTGCAGAGGAACACGTTTCTTGTTGTCATGTGCCATCTTCCGCAACAACACACGGCAAGATTTCCCACCATTTGATTTTATTGTGTTGTTGAACCGAACAGCTGAATCTGAACTTTATCGGGCAGATATCTTAAAAGAATAGTATTTAGGGACGTGCAAATTTTTGCGCTCCAGTACAGTAGTCGAGAAGAAACAATTTATGTGTAGTATGTGTTCTTTCAGTGGTGTCGCAAAGGGGGGAAGTGGTGACGAGGTGCCCCAAACGTTGGCTGTGCCTCCCCCCCCCCCGGCATGGAATTTGGGTATCTAAAACTTATGCACAAACAAAAAGCTTTTTAAATATCGATGTGGACCACAAGGACCCACCGTCAACTTATCGGATAGTCTGTCATGGAACTAAACTTGTGCAATATGATCTCAAGAGTACAATTCTTGCGGCGCTCTTTCGCGCGCATCTATTTTGGAGAACTTTGTATAAAGCACTGCCTTCCTGGGAAATTCCGGAGTAATCGTTTCAACATCTAGGCCTATTATTGACAGCTATGGGACTACTGCGGCCGTGAGTCCTCTCCATTAAATACAGATTCAGACATTTCCAGACATTTTCGCATCTTTAAATCGTTAGTGCGAATTAGGCTAACAAAAATTTTCGAATTGTGATTTTTATTTTTGTTGTCTGCTTGTGCACATCCAATGCCATTTTGAGATAGTTAAATGTTTCATTCTAAATCGTCACAGTTTTATAAATGCCCCAGCGCCTCCGGGGACTTCTACTTCTGGACCCCTTAGGAGTGTTGTCCCTGGACAACACCGGAGCCCCTGGAACCAAATGTCTACAAGGGAGTGGTTCGCGTCACCAAAACGCCACCAGCTCCTCTCAGTCCTTCATGTTGGTGTACCCTTCGGGCGGAATGCTGTGCCCCAGTGCCTGCATCTCTCCACTTCGAAAATCTGGCGACGCCACTGTGTTCTTCTCAGCCAATCCAGAATGAAGCCATGCATGACAAACCCATGATGTATGTTTTGAAAGCTAAGCGGTTGGTCACGTTCAATTTGGTGTCCTTACGCTCTGGGGACATACGTTAGCCAGGAGAGAAAACTCATAATACTTTTGGTTTGGCGGCTTGGTTGTCGCAACTTTTTAAATTTAGTTCGAATGGTAGCTTTGTTGACGCTGCACAAGACAGATCTTGCTTGCCCTGTGACGTATCTTGCTTGCTGAGGAGACTTCTTTTTAAGCCACTTGTCCTTTGGGGTCGTCACTCGTCAGTGGCGTAGAAACCGGGGGGGGGGGGCAGTGGACTATGGTCCCCTCAATATTTTTTGTGGGAGGTCCAAACGTCATTTTGGCCCCGCAAAAAATCGCGATAGTGTTCAGTACATATAAAATAGATATGTACAGACTTTAATAAGATAGGCCCTGTCGTCTGCTTTTCTGATGTCATGAAAACACAATCATTGTGTCCGTATCATACTCTAATACAGTAATCTGATTATTTTACAAGAAAAAGCTATCAATAACACATTTATCAAGGTCAATGCTGATGTTATAAAAAGTCAGTATTTTAACTTTCAAGGGAATTTCCCCAAAACGGTCAATTACGGGAATTCACATTGAGTTCGGGATATTTTTTTAGGGAAAGCAGACATTTTTGAGAAATAACTTGCAGGAAACTTAATTAACACGTATACCCAGATTAGTTAAAATTATTGATAAGTTTAATTTGAAGTGAATTATTAATTTCCAATTTTCAAAGACTTAAAAACCTCTTTGGTATTAAAATAAAGTACTGATTTGAATTGCACCATCACCTATATGTTCGGTATTAATTCACCAGTGTGTTTTAATGGTTAAACTTTTACAATGATTATTAAATGGTGTATTTAGGGGGCATTGCATGGTCATTCCCTCCTTACTGATGCCGATTTTTTCCTAGTGAATATGATACGTAAAATTTTTAATAAAAAATTTAATTCAAAGGTAGCATACGTGGCATCAGATTGCATGTAAGGACACTTAGTTTTTCAAAGATTTTCGAAGGGGAGGGGGACACCACCTTCCCTTAGACCTCTCCCCCAGGCAGGCGATCACACAACATAATGCATACCCCCACCTCGTTGAGAGAGAAATCCTGGCAATGCCACCGATTATTATCATCATTATTGTAACGTCCTCCCCCAAAAATTATAATCGACATGAAAGGGTAGTAACATGGCGAATGATTGTATGTAATAGGCATGCGGTGTGATAACCGATACATACGTATATAAAATGTATTTTCTTTTTCTTTGAATATTTTGTTGTTGTTGTTGTTGTTGTTGTTGTTGTCGTCGTTGTTGTTGTTTGTTGCTGTAACTGAAATCGGAAAAATTAAATTGATCAAAAATGATGTTTTGGTGTGGAAAGGGGGTCAAGGTCGAGAAATTGCATCTGGTCTGCCCCCCCCCCCCATGTTAAACATCTTCCTACGCTGCTGCTCGTTTTGGAAGTAGTTTTAGATTTTCTTTTGCATTAGAAGATAGCCCGCACCATTTTTCTTAAACGAAGTAGTTCGAATCTTGCTCGTATGAAGCAAGTAGCCTACCTTGCGTAATCATGAGGAAAAGAGAATGTTCAGTCCTAGCCTGAATAGCTTCCCTGGCAATCTTTACCTACATCAGCTGAACTTAAGCGAGGAATGAGTGAGCAATCGGGAACATCTCACCATTCATAAGGGTCGTTTATGATCAGAGTCATCGGTCTCCTTTCAATAATTACATGCAAATAAGATTTGCTAGTCAAAAAGAGTCTTTAGTTGAATCAATGGTTCGCTAATCATAACAGAAGACGATATCGTTAACATTCATGGTAAAAAGGCCTCTATATTAATTATATTCATTGTAGAAAAATATCGAGGTGTTACTCACAGTGAAGGTTAGAATCATAAAGGCTATTCATTTAAATAGGACTTTAACCGAGGGGGAAGCAATATCCCAAATTTAGCCCATTGAGGGAGGCATCCTCAGAAACTTCCCGCGCTGGATGCGTATGTTTACATACACGGGGTGGTGTGTGGCCCAATGTCACTCCTAGCTACGCCAGTGAAGAATGATCACTTTTCGTAACAAAAAGGGTCAGGTGTGTATCCAGAGGGGGTATAGGGCACTCTACTCTGTCCTCTTGTCAAAGTCATTCCCTCTGTTGCTCCGCCTCCCAAATGAGATAGCAGGATATGGTGTAATTGTTCAGCATTACAATTCCTACTGTTAATTTCGTTTCACAAAATGTAACCTCCCCCATCCCCTCTGTCCACTCTTTCTCATCTACGCCACTGTAAGGTTTTGTTATTCCCCTAAAAAGGGCTAGAACTTCCTTTCTATGATTCCTACCCGAAAGAAAATAGTGCATGGCAAGTTCTTTAAATTTGGCCGGTGGCGGGCGGTGGTGGATGTCGACAGGATGAAAACCTTGACATGTATTATATACTACACTCACAAAATTTTAAAGTTCGACCTCCGGTAACCTCAAATGACCTTGGACCTCCACCAAACGATCTTTATTTCACTCATTGGTGAGCATCTGCATGCAAAATATGAGAACCCTCAAAGTAATCTTGAGTTATCATGTTTAGGATGTTTTTGCAACTTGATCTCTGGTGACTTCTCGTGACCTTTGACCTCCACCAAATAACTATTCTTCTTACACTCAATGTCGATCGTCTACATGCTCAGTGAGAGATCCCTCAAGTTTCATTTCTTGAATAGTCTATCATGTTAACAAGGTTTTCTCAACTAGACTTCCACTGACTTCAAATAACCTTTCACTCCGACCAAAAGCGATAAGGATTTTTAATTCATCGTAGGGCATCTGCATACTACGAATAATATTCCTGAAAGTTACCCTTCTTGAAATATTGTGTTAATGAGTTTTTCACAATTTCACTTCCGATGACCTCATATGACCTTTGACTTTCACGAAAAACAAGAAGTTTATTGAACTTAATGTGGAACATCTACATGCTTACTGTAAGAATCATCAAGGTCAAAGTTCATGAGATAATCGCCTTTTACGAGATTTTATTACCGTTTGACCTCTAGTGACCACATACTGACATATGACTTCTGACCATCACAACTTGAAAAAAGATAGGTTTCATGTAATCAACATATGGCATCCACACACTAAGTGTGAGATCCCTCAATGTTATTGTTTTTGAGTTATTGTGTTTACAAGTAGTTTACAAAGATTTCGTAGTTTCACCTCTTGTGACCTCAAATGAACTTTGACCTCCACGAAAAACAATACGGTCTTCTTAAAATGACAAATCTATTTACTGAAATATTAAAAGTATGACCCCTTGAAAAATCGCGTTGACATGTGTTTCGGGTTTTGACCTCTGGTGACCTCAAGTAACCTTTGATCACCAAATCTGTATACCAAGTATGAAAAGTACCCATCAATGGTATCTTGAGATATCGTGTGTACAAATGAACCGTCACTAACACACACACACAGTTGTGCTTTACGTACTGTTTGAGGACCTCATTGTTTTCTCTATTGTGTTTGCTTCCTTAACCCCAACTTTAACAATAGACTCTCTGTTGTTAAACTTCTGAGGATATGGGAAATCTATTGTATTTCCTTCAAAGGACCTGAAGTCCATTGTTTAGGTCCTCAATCTGAATGGAAAGTAAGTGCACACGTACACGCGCATGTGCCCAGACACACACTGCTTTTGTCTTTGGCAATGTGTCAAAAACGAACTATTACGAAGTACGGACCCTTATAATTATGCATATTATTAAAGGAACAACAAACCTCTTTTCACATTATGATTACCGAACCTTATTATCATTATGACTAGTGGGGTCTTATGACTTAAGAATCTATTTATTATGTACAACGAAAGTTTTCTTTCCTTTCTTCTTTTTGCTTTTTCATTTTGCATAACGAATCCCTTTGTTTAAGGTCAACAAATGTCACCTTGAACCTCAAAAATTCTCTCACCAAAGTTTACTTATGGCCCCTCCTTCAATTTCAGAAAAGCTCGTTTGATGCGCCTCACACTTAGACAAGCAACAATAGCCGCCAAGGCTGACTTTAAATTGCTGCAGGCCATATCCACACAGGCTGTACAAGTCATCAGTGACAGACCAATCAGAATGATGCTATTGTTTGAATTTATGTCAATCAGAGTGCAGTCACCAATTGTATGTAGAACTAGGGCTATTCCTAAATATGTTTGGGGGATGCCACAGACCCTTTAATGAAAAACACGTCATGAAATAACGGCTCCTACAAGAAACACGTGGACCTAAATCAAACTACCTCTGCTTCACAGAGTCGGTCAGTCCCTACCAGTGGGGAACGCAGGGGAGTGGAGGGTTGGGGAGGTCCGCCTGGGAACTAGCCTTTAAATGGTGCCACATATATATACACACAAAACACGAAATGAGTTTTAAACAGATAATCCCAAGATAGTACCATTTTGTATCTAAGCATAGACGTACGAGGTCAATATTTCTGGGAGGTCAGTGATAACTTTCGCCCGAATTTAGAATTTTGGACCAAACTGCCGGAACTTTGATACCGCTGTGTCGGTTGCAAAGGGCATAATTTATTTTCATGGCTGTCTCATTTGTCTGAATGGATCCACTGTTTTTGCCCGAATTGGGAGGGCGTATGCCCCCCTGCCTCCTCCCTCGCCTTGTACGCTTATGCATCCAAGCCACCTTACATTGGATACGTCCTCCCCTTAGCCTCCTCCCCCAGGAGAGTATCTTCTCCGTGGGTTGGGAGAGGAAGGTTCCGCCTCTGGTGCCAATTTTTGGGTACACCGAACCTCTTACGAGAGCACTCGTGTCAACAAAATCTTGAAGGCTTTGTACACCTTCCGACACAGAAATTGTACTTAATGCAATGTTTATACCTAATACCAAACGTAGATAATTTTACTAGCGGTATAAAGATGGTTGCTACATCTTACTACATTACGATTAACTGACATTTATATCTTGTAGATGTAAGTGGGCCCGGAAAGCAGTGAAGGGCCCTGGTCCAGAACTGCTATGATACATAGTTAATACAGTAATGTATGTACAGTCAAGAAGAATCTGCATCACATTTACGCCCTTCTTATAGGCAAGCAGCCTTATTTTGTGTTGCAAGAAAGATAAAACGAAATTGTTGTGCCAAGATATTAAAAGTTTCGTCTCAAACTCACGGCTACGGTTAAACAAGCAAGGAACCGGGTTATTTGGCCATTGCCAAAGGAGAATCAAGGCTGGTATTTCATACTCCGAGGTCAAAACCAGGAAAAAGATTCATAAAATCATGTCACATGTCTGATATCAAAAAAATTTGATTGGTCCTAGTTGACTATCTGTGCTGCAGGACAGTGGCTGAGGTAGGGAATTCGGTCAGAGGGGCGAGGGGGGGGGGGGGGAGAATGGCTTGTAGGGGCGCTTTGAAGTAGGAAGATACCCTATGCCTCAACACGATCTAAGTTATGGCTTTTCAAACTTTTGTTTTAAGATTTCCTCACCTGGTAGAAAACTGCTTTCCCATTCCTCCTCCCCAAGTATTTCAGTTTTAAAATTTTCTATCCCTTCCTTTCAAATACTAGTATAAAGGCGGCTATTATAATTCACTTAATGTTCATGTTTTTGTCAGGTCTAGATTCAAGATTTATGTAAAAAGGAACTAACATTATGCGGATAAAGATTAAAATCTGCTAGAGCCAAATGCAAGAAGCCTTAAAGGGGGAACAAAATTTTGGAAATAAGTCACTATTAGATGTACATTTTTGACATCTTGAAATCAAGATAAGAACACAAAGAATTAAAAGTTTTCATGAAATCGTATATCATTATGTATATCATTATGTGACCGTTTTGCAATAGCCAGTAATTAAGTACATTGTAGAAAATGGCCAAGATTTCAGGTCTGCTTGGCCCTCTACTCCTTTAGAGTACCTTCTTCATGAAAAATGAAAGTAAACTTTATCAGATGTGATTTTCTAGCATTTGAGTGTCACGAAAGTACAGAAAGAAGCATTTCCATGGCATTGTCATGCAGTGTCAGCTTACCACTCTTCATTTGCGGAGAAAGCAAGCCGGTTATTATGCTCATGTACCTTCGGAAATGGTCACTTAAAGGAAAGCAGAAAGGAAGCTGCTCATCAAATATAAGTCCAGTACTCGAAAGCCATTCCCACTAGGACAAGTTTTATTTCATTTTAACCCGAGGGTTCTTTTCAAATGATTTGGGAAATAGTTTGTGGGATCTGCATAGACTATTTTTATTATGCATGTTGACAATTATTCCCGACGGGAACAGGGCTATTTTCGCAACAATTATTTTTGCGCCCTCCTCAACATCATTTATGGTACTGCGAGGGTGAATTAAAAGTCACTTCGCGTACTTTGTTAGCTTATTTGTCCGGTTTGGAAGCAATCAACTAATCAAAGCTCCACCATACATTAGTGCGTATAACGCCGTATATAGCGTGTAGACAAGTTTGGGCTAAACCTTCCTCCTATAATTGAAGATGACCCTTTTCATCAGAATATCATGATAGTGCAGATAGTACAGATAATGGCCGCCGTTTGGTCAATTTGTTATCTGGGTCTAAAAACAACACTATTAAATCATGTCATTTGAAAGAAATGCCAATAACGGTGAAACAGTAAAGCACGGTAAACCTAAAAAGGTCACCGACAGGCGATTTGAGTCCTTCAGGGGGGAGGAGGCGACCGCTCCTTGGCTATATGGACGCTCCGCCACTGCTGCAGGAAAAAAAGAGCATTTGGGTGAGGCTAGAGGTTATGTAGCAACTTAAGTGCTGATGATAACAAAGGTGGGCCTGCAGGCCCGGACAGTAAAAACATAAGCATTCGATATGCGTACCTACGGTACGTACCTTTTTAGTAAGAGCCTATTTTTCCCCTGCTCATCCATCGATGCTCGGAAAAGACGTGTTCCCTACCCCCGTTCTTTTGTTCAAATTCCACCTAGCACCAAGGACGGGGCAGGGGGCTATTGTCCACTGTCAGGTAGGCTTCCCCCCCCCCCATTTCGTCCGGGAGCTGTAATGGTTACGATAAAGTATGTAATCGCCGAAGGCGACTAGTCAACCTGACGGTTTACATGATTTTAATCTCAAGGATGACAGATTCTTTAACAAAAGCTCCAAATTTTCAGTTTCTCAACTGAAAACTCCAAGTTTCCAACTTTTCTTTAATGTACCCCCCCCCCCCCAACAAGAAAGCGCCAAACTTTTCAAACATTACTCAACAAAAACACAAACTTTTTTATGCAAGACAAATCCTATATTTTTCGCAGCGAGTTAGCACGCCGAAAAATTTGACCCGTTAACCTTCCGGTAACCTGTCGCCTTTGTTGTGGCTTCAAGTTGTTGCTCCGGCGGAGAGAGTACCCCTTCTCCAGCTGGTCGGAAAAATCCTGGCACTACCCCTGCTTAGCTCAGTTGTACTAGTTTTTCTCTCACTCAAACTTTGGATCCCTATCGGGTTTTCACGCCCTCCCTGCAAAAATGCTTACTAGCTTATGCACGGAATACACCTCACATCGTAGGTAGGTGTTGGTTGAATGGGTTCCTAATCTTCGTGCAAAATGAGACCACGGTGATAGTTGTCTTAAAGGAGCTGTTGCACCACCCCAAACATATTTAGGAATATCACCATATCTCTGTCAACAGTTGGTGACATAAATTCTACAATAGCGCCACTCTGTTTGGTTAATGATATACTTAATACTCAGTACAGGCCACTGTATTTTTGCCTTGGAAATGCAAAGCCTTTTTTTCTTGAAGTGTACTACGTTTTTTAAGGTTTGTTTTCGCTCTCACGGGCGAGATTTATTGTCCTGTAATGTTATTGGATCTAAAGTAATGACGTCGTAGTTTAGTGGCCAATAGGGGAATGTTGTTCCAAAGAGAACATTTTTCATCCATTTTGGAAAGTAGGGAACGTCCATTGTATCCCCACGGTTCCTTTCTCCCTGGTAGCATGGGAAGGGTCGGAACAATGGTAGTTTCCGAAGTCCGCCCGTGTGTTATACTCCAAAAGCCACCGTCGCATTCATTGTTACAATCTGCTGGTTAGAGAAGACGACAATGGGAAAGTTTATCTCCGTGAAGTCAACAAAACTAAAGTTACTTATAAATGCATTGCAAGGCAATCTTCAGAATTTAAAAGACAGGTTCTTTTTTCCTTTCTTTTTTATGATTTCTCATTTTCCAATGCCTGTACAGAAGTTAAGCCTGTTAAATTGACGTTCACAGCTCTATAATCCACTCGGGACGGTTTACACAAGCAGGACGAACGGTTTATCCTATCATCGAATAAAAAAGTTGGAAACCTTTCTTCCGGCTGATATTATAGTATAATATAATAATGGAGATCCTAAGGATCTCTCGGTGTGAACATTTAAGAGAAGCCTTTTGTCACGAGCGTCTCTGCCAGGGCGCCCCAATAGATTGATTCCTCCCAGGCCTGTCTAGCCCCTCGAGGGAAATGATTCATACATGTGACGTAGCCGGGTCCTCCTACTTTGCGAAGTATTTTAGTGGCTCGTAGGGTCAGAAGAGGCAGAGTAAATTCATGTCTGATGCCAAGGGAAACACATCTGAGGCCGTGGACAATGAGGTTTAATATTTTGACGAAAGTACAGGAGAAAGGTTGGTGGCCGCGATTCAAGGATATTTACATCTTAGGCCTGTATCTCTTGATTGAGAAAGAAGTGTGTATTTTTGCCGAATTATGACAACCGATGTAGCGATGGAAATTATTCAGGCCGATGGCGCGAACGTTTTAACAAAATTGAAAATCTAAAAAAAGAATATATGAAGATATACTTGGGTCATACGTTTGAGCAAAGATGAAAAGCAAATTTGTGAGGCCGGCTCTTACGGCCAGAGAGGCCAAAGAAAAGTTTTTTGTCTGCTCGGCTGCACGGTCCCTCTTGTTTCATTGTCTGCCTTCTGGGGAGTGGACTTTAGAAAGGACCGTTGGCTACGGTACAAGGAGCGATATGACTAAGATGAGTTTTAGCTTGTTTTTATGAATATAGACCTAAACCTTCAGCTTGATGCGTTCCTGTGACAAGGGCGGATCCAGAGGGGGGCGGGGGGCGACCGCCCCCCCTTAGGCCGACCGAAAAAAATTAAAAAATGTAATGCAAAAAAAAAAATTAAAAAAAAAATACTACAAAATCAGATCTAACTCACACATTTTGTGGTACATTTCCGGCATATAGGGTATAGTGAGGCCCAAGTTTTTTACAATTTTGAAGATTCTTAAATAAGACTCACAGTCATGGTAAACATGCTATCATACATGTAAGAAACTCACAGAGCCTCGAAGCTGAGTACAGGGGTCATGGAAAGGGAAATTCCCCATGACCAGTCGCCCAGGGTCTTGATTTTGCTCTTACACACAGACACCCATCACCCCAACATTTCTGGTTTTGAGAAAGCAAAATTCTCAGGTGGTGAATGCGCTCTTTGATTGACATCAAAGGCAAAAGATGCAGAGCAGCTCACATTACCCAGCATGCACAGAGAGTGTTCTGATTACATTTGGCCTTATATGCCCATCAGGACATAGTCTTAAGCAATAAAACTAGGTTTGTGTCTGCTCAAGAGGAAGGGTTCATGACAGTTTTTGGAGTGGCTAGGAGTACCTAAGTTGGGGAAATTGGAACTGTCTTGGGATGATAAGAAAGGGAGCGGATTCTTCTATAGAAACCCAAATGTTCTAAAATTTCTCAGTAAGAACCAATTATTTCAATTATTCTTCAACAAAACCCACATTTTTCGGCGCACTTCGCGCTTCCCAAATTTTGAGTTCCGCATCGATCATTCCTTTGGGCATTCCGTTGCTTCTGGCCGGGGTTTTGGGTTGCAGAACCCGTTTGGCATATCCTTTTACCACCCCTTGTTGAGTCTGCATGCAGGAATTACCATCGTAAATCGTTTTCCTGCAAGATTTTGGCGCTTCGCGTTTGTTTATCACAATCGAAGTTGTATCACCAATGAACATCATAAGCCCCACAATATCAGTGAATTATTCTAGCCAACGCTAGGTGAAGGCTCGTAGTTAGATGTCGGACATCAAGGGGATTTCATGTGGCATTCTAATACCTTGAATAACATTCGTATCGAGATGGGTATATGGCTTGAAACTAAATTGACTAGTACCATAAATTCACTCAAAAATTTACTCTTTCTCTTCACTTTTGCAAAATTTCGTTCAAAGTGAAATGCAATAACGACCATGTCAGTTGTGAACTGTGAAGAGCTTGGTGAGTTCTGCCTTTCAAATTCCTGCTGAAGCTCCATACTAGTGTTCCCATTTTGTTAATTTCTCGGACATTCGGGGAATTTCACTACGGATCCTATCCAAAATTATGCTGGACCACACCAAGCCTGCCATATGACAGTTATGACAGTACCTGCTTTGGTCCCCTCTATATGTTCGCAAAGTACTCAAGTCATCACTTGCTCTTGCGGAGCTGAAGAACTATCATCGTAATCACGATCATAGCCGTATTCCCTTCACTGGTGGCGACCTTCCACGTCTCTGCATTGCAAAAGGAGGCAAAATTCCCACCAGAGGAGCGCAATGCACAGTGAATGGGCGTACGGAGCGGGGGGGGGGGGGGGGTTGGGGCTAAATCTCAGTTCAAAAATGTGGTGGGGTAGAAGTATGTTTTTCGCCCACCCTCAGTTCAAGGACGATGACCTCTTATTTGCTCCCTCTGTGAAACAAATGTCAAAAATTTGCAGTTATTTCCTTGAAATTTACCCAATATGTTGAACCAAATTGCATCTAAGGATCCTCAAATATTCAAACATCTTCCAAAAGGAAGGAGGTCACCCCTCACCTTGAAACCCTCCCCCAGGACGCCGGTCCAAAACAAAGTTCACCCCCTGAACCAAAAAACATCTCCTGTAAATTCATAACAGGTTATAATCTTCTTTTCCAGCAGCGATGATTATTTTAATTTTTTTCTCTCTGAATCTCAAAGTCAGACTTGTGAAATTGCAAAACTTGCGAAGAGTATCAAAATTTTCGACACACATAGGAACTCATTGAGAGCAAATAAGTTCAATTTTTTGTGCGGTGACTTATGTTGGGGATAACATGCATGTGTCGTATTCAACCGGTTGGCTGATCATGAAAAAGTCAAACCCTCTGCCGCGAACAGTATGACAAACTAACAAACAAAAGAGGGAACGACTATACGTATGCCAGTGGGGATGAAATTCTCGACCTTTACCTCAAACAGTGCAAGCCAACTGTACGTGGTTACTTGATAAGGGTGAGAGGACTTGTACCTTACTGTTTTGTTGTACGGAATTGGAATAATCTGAATAACCTGAAAACACAAAGCTCAAGAGAGCGCAAAGCCCGTCGAACATATTGGGTTGTTTATTGAATCCCCTCCCCCCCCCCTTCTTGAGACCAAGAGCAGATTAAGCCGTCGGGAGACTGATCACGGTAGGGATTAAAATTTGGAGATTTTTTTAATACCTAACATCTCATTCCATCTGTTTTGCCTTCCCTTCCACCTCACTTTGGCCAGACAAATTTGAAATTTAATTTCTGTCTGATGTCGCAGCTCAGTCGGTTCTACCTCTTGAAGATGGACGTACTATCTCGGTCAGTCCTTGTAAGAATGATCCTTCTATCACCCCTGCGCAGTTTTCAAGCGGTCATTGAGGCTAAAATAGCCTTATAATATTTTGTTACCAAGTCATACTATACCGTATAGTGAAGACTACAAACACGGTCCGAGTTACATATTTGTCAAATTTCTCCTCAAGGGTTAAAGAGGCGCCGTATTCGTCTTACAAAGTGGTCACTAAACGTGTAATTAAATGTTATTGATTAAGGAGAAAAGTTTTATTTTATGTTTTATTTTGTGTTTATTGAGCGGTCAGGAGCTGAAGTGGCCAGCGGGGGAGGGAGGCACATTTCCCCTACCCTGGGGCAGTAACACCATCTACATCGAGAGGATGAAAAGCCGATATAAAAAACGTAATTACACCGGAAATTGCAAAAAATCTTCAGCCGCGAAACCAAGACGGTCATTTTGATTAGCGAGATTTATTCTCTTTAAGATGAACAAAATGTCATGCAACGCTTGAGCGCTTTGTTACAGAACAGAGGAACACAAAACCAAAAATGGGAAATCTGTATATCTGGTGTTACAGTCTCTACTTAAATCAGTGCGATACCACTAAAGGTTTGCTTCTTTTTGGAAGCATTTGCGCTTCACAAGCTGACCAGTTCACAGAGCTGAGGCTTAGCCAGAAAATTTCATGGGGAGGCATCAAATACGAAGGTGTTATTTTATTCACCCCTGAGTTTTCCAGTGGGCGGCTGGGGTGGAGACTTGTGGGGGAACTTGAGCCGGCGCCACAAGTCCCCCTCCCCAGATATGCTACTCTGCCAGTCCACCGTGTATAGCCAGTCGACAGTACGGTAACCTTGGCGCTGATGATACTGAGATAAATATTTAAAACACTTTTTGTGTTTCTGTCACTGCACTGGTCAACATCATAGAACGAGGTATGGGGTGACATGATGTTATCACAAACTGAAAGATGTGGGGAGTCGGACACGGTCCGCTACCGTCCCACCCCCAACAAAACGGAAAACTTGGTTAGAGACGAAAAACTTTTCGTCCCCATTATTTAAAGTGAAAGTGCACTCACCCCAATTTGAATTAGTATACCCCGTTATCCTGTTTCATAAATGGCTCTTTTTCACTTATGTGCCAAAACCTTTGTTACTAAATTCTTTTAAATTCATGAAGAATAATTCCTTATTCACCTAAAATATTCATTTTTTATGTGTATATGCAAACAACATTACTTTGAAAGATTTAGCTGTTTCAAAACAAATTTGGGGCGATTGCTTATTCCTTTTAATAAACGGATGTAATTTTTGCAGATATTTTGAATATGAAAGGGCTATTGTATGTATTGCGTTAATTGGTAATCATAGTAAGGTCATTTTTACCGGCAAGTTTCGCGCGGTACGGTACGTGATATCAATTGCAAGGGAACAATATGAACACAAAGTTGACACATAAAAGTGTAGGTTAGGTCCCATACGCACACGCAGAGAATATGGTATAATTAGTACCTTTATGTATATTTCACGTTAACTTATAAGTATACTTACACGTTTGTATTTTTATCGAAACTTTGAAGTATATTTTTCAAAGCTGTAGAGAGCCTTATATGTACAACTTAACTGTTTATATTGTAAGAGTGTGTCTCCACACTATGGCAACGTTACGAAATGCGAAACTGACTATGGAATTCATTAATCGAAGCGTACAGCTTCGATTTGCTCAGTTTGTCACGGGAATTTGCGTCTTCTTTTGTGGCTCGGCGTATGAATTTTTGTGTGATACTTCTCCATATGAACACCTGATGATAACTACTAACATTCCCAGCATTCTTCATCTGCCACGTAGTTATTTTGACCATTTCATGAAGTGGAAATTTTGACCATTTCCTCGATTCGGCAACAATTTAACCGTGTTCCAATATAAATAGCCAACCCATCTGAGGCAAAGAGAAAGGCATCATCTCGAAGGATGGTAAGCCGTTACGCAGTTCTATTGACTTTCTTTGTAGTTTGTCAAAACTTTGTGATCCGTCATTAATCAAAATAAAATGTCCCAGACTTGAACACCAGTCTACGCAGGCTAAGTCTGGCACTGAAGCGGTACCAACACCTTTGAGAATCTCCGCTTGTTTAACACGCAGGGCCCTCCCGCATAAGTCCGTTCGAACGTCTCGGCTTTAGCTGGGTATGCGCAAATACCCGAATCCGATTTAGAAACATCTTACGGCCGTCTGTTGCCTGCTTGGAAGATACGTTTCTTACTCTGTGGGGTAAAGTTGTGTTTGTACCATAGAGTAGGATATAGGAACTAGAGTGCTCACTCCCCGAAACAGCTATGATCGCATGGGGACTCGGCCGCCATCCAGTTTGTACACACATGCTCGCGCACAGCATAGTTTCTTGCCTCCACCTAATGGCGAACGGGTCCCCATCACTGATCTACATGTAGATCAGTGGTCCCCATGCAATCACAGCGGATTTACGTACGAGGTATTAGGAGTGCGCACTGTAATTCCTATATCCTACTCCATGGTTTGTGCTGAACTTGGCAGCAGACATTTACTTTTTTTTTTTGCTCTCAAAAGTGAGCATGGCAAGCCCTTTACCCCTTTTTGTACCACACTCGATGGTCTATTTATTCGATCAAGAAATCCGTCGGTGCAAATATTTGGGCATTTTATCTTCGTTTCATCCTAGATTTCATACCATCTCCAGAGGCTTTGATTTGTACTTGCCTGCAAGTAGCCTATAAACTGCCTAATATTTCGATTGCTTTCACTACTGCTTACTCAGAGTAATTCATTCTAACATAGCGCTCTCTATCGAATGAACCGCGTCTCCAGGAGGTAAATTAATGAGGATTCCAGGGTAGCTTCGTAGTTCTGCAGCATTGGTAAATATGTCATTACTGTCTCCTTGCGATGTGTGTGAGGTATTTCTTCATATTCTCACGTGCTCACATTACATCATTAATAAACATTCCTGCTGGTCAACCGTGACAATTTGCACCCAAACTCTGGCTGAACTATTCCAATTAAAGCCTATTACCCTACATGACAGCTATCGAGTCTCACGGGATCTTTGGATTCGTTCACATGACTATCATCAGCGTTATATTATTTAATTCCTATTCCCAGTATTATTTTACTGTTTTATTACTATCGAAACTTCATTAACTGTGCATCAGACGTTCTTTTTTAATTACATGTTTGCTTTCATGTTGCAGTGAAATCATAATGTTTTGTGGCGAGCTTCAGTGAGAGTAGGTATGGACTGCGTAGCTGCCTGTCCGGTATCTCTCAATGTATGAAAGCCTTAATGCTCAGCTAGGAAGGTATGAGCAAAGTAGCCTCAGCCCTGCAGATTAGCATGTCCACGGGTCATTGATCCTTCGCCGGTCAAGAAATCGGTCGGCTACCAAATTCGGACCCTACTAGTGAAAAGGGTTGTACGACAATTAGCTAAAACTTCCAATCATGGACTTTTTGGTTCAATTTCTGGTCATTTCATTACGATGAGTTCTTGTATGCGCAAGGTTCTCTCAGTTAGGCATAGGCATACTAGCAAGGAGGGGAGTTGAAGCTCATCCCTTCTCTGCCCACGCGTCTCCACGCAATCGGGGCAAACCCAAGGTCTCCGCAGATTACGGGGAAAACAAACGATTTTCTCTGGTACACAAATTTTTCTCAGGCAAAATCGGCTCAGTGCCCCCAGACAACTATCCCCCTACACCTGCACAGTCGGGTGAAGGCTCCACCCAGGTGTTACGTGGGGAATTGTGAAGTAGTGTTTGACCGACGGATCATCTGTTGTTGTATTCTAAAGAAGAAATTTTTGGGACATGTCATCCTTTCAACGTGGTTAATATGCACCTTTAATTATGCCTGTGAGACAGGCTTTCAACAAATGAAAATATTATTGTTGTTATTACTTTGCCATGTTCTGAAAGGAATGTGAAAAATTAAACCCGAAGACCTCAGGAGGTGCATCGTTGCATCGCAGGAAAGTTGTTCTTTTCAATGTAATTACAGACATTTATTGTGCGTTTGGGTATTTAAATAATGACATTTGATGCAGTCATTTCTGTAATTGTGTAGTCACAATCCAGAAGTGCTTTTCAACAATGAAACAGACTTTGGGTTCTACTATCTGAATCTAAGATGCTTCAGTTTGCCAAGCCGTGGTCTCACTAGAAATATGCGAATACGTCCAAAAACACTTTAGCAGGTGCATGGAAACAAAATTTTGATAAGAGGTGACTCGTTAAAGCTGAAAAGTTCCTTTCTACCATATAACATCCTCCAGGGACCACGTCATAGGGCCCGTTTTCCAATATCCCCTTGACTCTTTGGCGAAGAGCCGAAGGACGAAAGCCAAATTTACACCCGAAGGACTTCTGCTCACCCAAAGGAGCTACGTCCTCAAGGGGCAACTAAGACTTAACAGGACCAACCTCTTGACATTCAGACCTCTACATCATGGGTCAGGCATGCGCGGCTCCGTTCTAGACTGGCTGAAAAGAACAGTGCTATATACATGATCTAAGCCAAAAGGCCGAGAAGCTTGGGAAGACTGCTAAGATGGTGGAAGACTGTGTCCCTTTATCCCCTGGGTCTTAGTAGGCCCATTTTCGTATGTAAGTTTTTGCCGTACTAAGGTACAGATTATGATAATCTTTCGAACGAAAATGTCAAGCCCATAATTCTTGGGGGCTTAAGCTCCCCATCCCTGCCCTGCTGCAACGCCATTAGAATCCTGTTAGGCTACTATAGGGAATAATCGCGATGGTGGAGAATAAAATATACCATGTTACCCTTGTCACCCCGTTTGCGCCAAGTTAAATTAATGTGTAACAGGCATGATCGATTTGTTTCCAACCTCACAAATCAGCCCTCTTACCCCCATTTGCCCAAAAGGTTGAAGGTAGCCGAAACACGGCAAAAAAAAAAAACAGTCCTACTGTTGACACCATATTTCAAAATGAGTAGTGATGCTCTCTTTTGTTACTGTGATTACCTATAAAGGCCCTTTCACACAAAAGGCGACGCGGTGTGAAACAATACGATAAAAACTGAAAACAATAGTTTTACCCTGGACGCGATACGACGCGACAAAATTGAGTTGAAGTTATTCCCACTTTCGCTCACTGTCGCAGAGCGATATTCCTGTGACCCCTGTTTGTTACTAACCAGAAACTGGAATATAGCTGAGAGATGAAGAAAAGTCTCCTGTATAGTTTGAAAAGCCTGGCGACAGTTTTATCGCTTCGAATCACGTCTTATCGTACCCAGTACAGTGTGATAGACCCTTGAAATATCCATAAATGTGAAACTTACACAAGAAGGTCCAGCGGCATCGCATTACACAATTATTCATTATGGTACTTTGACTACTTAAATTCGTTCGCATCGAATGCTTTTTCCGGGATACAAAGTTAATTCACTCTGAGCGGAGCTTGTACCAGTAGAAACTAGCTCATTGCTAAAAGATTTTTCTCTCAGCAAAAAAGTACTACACCCCTGTTTCATTTATCTCGAAAATGATGATAAAGCTATTACTTCGCACATATTCCTATGACTTTTCAGATGGGCGCCCTCACTTTTTTCGAGGTTGATAGGTTGATATAATGTTTGGTTTAAATCGACGAAGTACGACTGGACAATATAGTTGGCACAAATCGTAACAAATCTAACCCTAGAATCTCCAGCTTCGCTGACAAGGAAGAGATGTGTAGGCCTAAAGATTTGGCGTGCCAGAGAGCACCCTTCTTACTAAAAGACCAAAACTAGAACTGTGGTGTCTGTCGTTGTAAGCCCAGTGGCGGTGAAATATTAGTGACAGGCGACCGACACCCCCACTCTTTTTCATAGCCTGTTTCTTCAAATTGTCCCTCTCTTTCAACCACGAATACAATTGTCTTGGCCAATGAGGCAGCTATATAGGCTATAGCGACTGTTTATTACAGTAGACAGACACATAGTAGTGTCAAATCGCCCCACACTTCTCATATGGTTCCTCCTCCTCCACCGCCGTCGCAAGTCCGACCATGCATCAGTCGAATGAGATTATCTCTAATTTTGGGTTGTTCAATTTCGTTCGATTTCCATTCTGAGAAAGGTAGTAGGTCAGTATTCGCAGAACTGGTGGCTGCCTGCTTGCTCACGTTATTTTCAAGACCTCGCAATGGCATTTTAGGGTGCTGTGATAATTTGAGCGTTATACACCAGGTAACGCTAATTAATTCTTTTCGATGCGAAAGATATTTCCTTGAAGAGCTGTCGTGCATGTGAGAGTCTTGTTCATATCGAACGTGCCGTCGTAGGAGTGGCGGCGCGTGAGGTTCGGCAAGAAGAGAGAAGGGCGTTTTGGTGTTCTTTGTAGAAGATAGATGCATACCCAAAGGCTAGACACCATCTAAAAGAAACGTCACAATGTGGTTGGGGCGTAGCGTACAGTTAGTTAGATAATATTTAACGACACACCAACACGAATGTGTTATATAGTGTCAACTAGATAAATTCGTTTCAAGTCCTCCCCTTTAGTCGCCTCTTACGACAGGCGGGGAATACCGTGGGTACATTCTACAACCCCCAGCCCACAGGGGGCCCAACCATGGGGGGGGGGGGCTTGCTCGGTTTTGTGGCGCCGACAACCGGCCAGTCATGGGATGAGTAATGACGGTATCCTGTGCGCATTTTATAGGCGAGAGTTGGGGACAAACTACTCGCCACGCACTACCTCCTCACCCCACCTGGATGCAGTTCAACGTCATACCCAGGACACGCGTAGCGTACAGAAAAGGTTTGGCTGAAATACCTCTCGACTTGCCCGGAAATTATCCCTTCCCATACCCTGCAAAGTTGCAAATTAAGCGAGGTTAAAAGATGAAAGATGTACCATCAGTCCCATGGGCCATTGGAGTGGAGTGGGGTGGGGGTGGTGGTGTCCTCGTGGCAACATGGAAGCTTTGCTACTTTGCTATACAGTAAACTATATCAACGCATACTATTGTGCTGTGTCATGATGTGAATGAGGTTAGTATTATGATGATGTCAACTTCTTTGCGCAATTTCCTTCTTTATAGAACATATTCTTCGTTGGTTGCGTACTTATGTGAGACTTGATAACCTGGTTTCTTACATGAAGCCTGCACGATGGTGAGATCCTGAGAGAAAAGAGAAAAAATATTGAAATGTTTTAAAGGGCTTTGAGGGATGCAATCGTGAATTCAATAAACATTCATACTTCACACACTTTTCATGTTTCGAGAGCTTCGTTTGAATATAGCCCAAGGTAAATCTGAATAACCAAGACTAGCCTTCATTTCGAACCGTAAAAGGCCTCGCGTCAAACATTCAGCCATGAAGAACTGAAAGTCCTTTTCCAAAGTCACTTTGCTCTAGATTCACGCTTTGTTGCATCATTTTCAAAGAAAATTATGTTGCATGTAAAGCAGATGCATAACCAAGGACGGGGAAGGGGCGGCGGTTGGGGGCTCAACTTCCCATGTTTCCAGAGCAAGAGATACTGCATAAATTACCTGCTCCTGTTTGAAAATACTCCTATATGACACAATGCCCCTAATGAAGAAACGCCCTGAGGCGGGCCCCGACCCCCAGGCCACAGGAAGGGCTTAGCGTTTCGGCTGCGCTTCTGGTGTCATCGTTTTGAGAGGCCTGAACGACCAACCCCCTCCCCCCCCTCTACCACCACCACTTGAAACCCTGGGTACGCGTCTGCATAAAAGACTGATTAAAAACAAAATCAACCCGACTGTTCATTATCAAAAGCGAATAGTGAGTGACCGAGCTAAGTAACTTTTGTGGTGCAAATGCTTTGACTCAACAAGGTTTGTACAAGAAGGAGGGGAGGAAGTTGATGAAATATTTTGTAGCCTGCACCCAAACACACCAGAAGCGGACGGATCTACGGAGGTGAACACGTAGGATGTGAGTCACTCGTCGAGTGATGCCAGACTGGCTGGATGAGCTCACCTGATTGCTATGCCGATTTTGTGGCATTAGTGGGCGGTGTCAGTGTCCCAGTTACCAGGTTACACATCTCTGTTTGAAGTACAATAGTTTATCAACTATTTTTATCTGGTTTCGACTACACGACTCCAAACAAAGCTAGTTTGAGGATAAATACTTTAATCATGCGCTTGTGTTTTTCTATACATACAGAAAATGAAGGAAGCAGCATACTCACAAATAAAATTGACTCGGAAGATATGGTCGCCATGCTGTCTAACAGAAAGAACTATACTTAGACTTGAGCCTGTCAATGGGAACTTTTATTGGCTCATCAACTTCGATCGGGCTGTCGGGAGTCTACGCCTTGCTGGACTGCTACACTGACAGCTTACAACATTTATTCCTAAACTCTGTCTGCTAGCTCCTTTCTAATGTCATCGAAAGGAAATGTAGTAACACGATTGTTTGCCATATTTCAGAAGTTGGCAATAGAACTCCCTGGCCATATTTACAGGTGAAATTTAAGAAGGAACTGAACGTGCCTTGTTGAATGATGGTGGCGACGGTGGAATGGGTACGTCGCCGACTACGGCACTAATAATGACACAAAACATAACTTGATGTATGTACATAGCATACAAGGTGGGGAGGCCGAGAGCTGAGAGCTTTAGCTCCTCCCTTCGGGAAGAAATTTTGCTATTTCGGCAAATGTATGCTATTTTCGAGCAAACATGAATTGAAATTTCGGGCAACGGGCAGCAGCCCCCTTCAAGTTAGAGAGTAATCCCGTACTCGTATGTGTATTTATATGTGACGGCGTACCTTTAAAATTCTACCAGAGTTAGGTACTCAATGTGACTTTCAGACATTCCCAGAATTCCCACTCCACACCAGACCAGAGTCCATGATAGCCACAAGGGGGACACCCCTGTGATATAATTACGAAAAAAATTGCCCCCAAATCACCTGTTTAGGGAAAATGTTCGGATATGACTCCCTGGCTATCCTGACCGGCAATCCTCATTAAGAAGAGACGCCTGTGAGGAGGGCCGCTAAAACCTAAACCATGGGACTTTGCGAGCTTGCTGCAGTGCCTGTGTAGTCCTTGAACAGGTCTGCAGGGGATCAAAACTTTTTTTGAATTTGGGAGCCATCACGCGGAAATGACCCAACGGCTCCGAGGGCGCCGTGCATGGAAGGGCGAAGTTTGGGGTTCAGGGGCCCTGAGGTGGGCCCCTGGTGGGTCCTGGGACAACCCCTGTAAGGGTCAGGGGGAGAAGCTCCCCAGAAGCTCTGGGGTATTTGTAAAATTGTGGACTTTTGAAAAAAGCATTCAATGATCTTCAAATAGCAATAAATAAGCACTAAACAGCCCATGAAAAAAAAAGTTTTCTTAGATTGTTTTCAAACTAACCTAATTCGCACCAACGGTGGGTGATTTTGTCATGATGCAGCAGGTTTGATCTGGTGGCGGATGGATGACTACAGAGGTTACACGGAGTTTGCAATAATCCCACCCACGCTGACCCACGGGAAGTATTTATGAGATAATTAGGGCATATGATGGAAGCTCGAGAAGCGGACCCCAAAATAGCAATTTTGAGGACATTTTAGTAATGTTTTAATGCGCTTGTTTTCTTGGGAGGGAGGGGGCAAAATTTTGTTTTTATCCCAAACTTTTGATTTGGGGGACCATGCCCCCTTGCCGGATTCCAGCTATTTGTGCCCTTGTATAGTGTTTACTTTACCCCCCTCCCCCTGCCTTACTACTGAATCCTACCTGGGCACCTGCCGGGGGCCGTCTTTAAATAAAAGTAATGAAAAAAGAAATCACGATAAATTGCATTTAACCATTTAAAGAGCATGTGCAATCACTCACAAATCATCTAGAAACATAGTAATAATTCTTGTGTTTCCAACTTCCCGGAAGTAATCACCGTAATGCCAACGTCAACTTCCTTTCTACCATTAAGGCAGAACAAATGAGTCGATTACGATAAAATTAATTTAACACTATACTGCATAGATCAAGTCACTAAACGTTTTCATTTTTTTTTTCAGAAAACTGCAACTATCTTTTAAAGCGCTGCCCTACAGGACTAATATAAATTCAACTACGTTGGGACAATTGCTTGAATTCTTTAACTTTAAGAGAGTGGATTTGGTTCTAGCATTTTCCTGGAAATTTCACTGCATTTCAGGAAATTTGCCTTAAAATCGCGACTATTTGATACACAGTTTGGCTGATTTATCTTTTCAATGTGTTCGTATTGCTACATTAAACTTAATTGTTAGTGGTTAATTTACTTTAAAGAATCGTATATCCCATTATCATAACAATAGCTCGATCGGGTACCCTTCATAGGCAATCACCCAGTGGCGTAGCTAGGTTTTTCTCGTGGGGGGCAGAAGCAAAAAAGTTCCGACAGATAGATTATTACCTTGATATCTTGATAGTTGTACGATTCGAAATTCTGAGGACCTTTTTTTTTCTTTTGCTTTCCGGGCAATTTTGAGACCGACTTTTGATTTTCACGTTGACATATCGATATGTAATTCTGCTTAAAAACATAGGAAGTGTTGTAAGTGTTTCAAATGAATTGTTTTTATTTATTTCCGACAGAGACTAGAAATTTCCGACAGAGGCCTTCGGAGGCTTTGTGGGGGGCCCACCGCCCCCTGCCCCCCTCTAGCTACGCCACTGCAATCACCATCTCTCTCAGCAGGACCCTCGGCTGACTGAGTGGCTAATTCCAACTCCTGTGCACCAATTGTTTCACAAGTGTGTGGTTTCCAATCTCGCTCTAGGTACGTGGCCTCTCCTCGGGGCACCCCGGCTCACCTTCTCACTGACACGGCTTGTCGTCAAATTGGGTTGCCCAGATGAAGCCGGTTGCGCGTAAGAGTGAAGCAGACTCGGCCTCACCAATTGACTCCAAATTTGCTTTTGCTTTCTCAACAGCATCGGAGGTCTTGAGGCCTAGCCTCGCTTCGAGGAAAGCTTTGGGCCGATTTTTGTGGCTCCAGCCTTGTTAGCTTATGCCTCAGCCACGGTGTCCTACCATTTGACCTCCTCGGAAATTTAGCTGAGGTACGTCTCTTCTAGACCGATGCGAGACTGCCTATCAAAAGAAGCCCCAAAATGTCCCAGAGATCCAATGCAAAAATGTTATTTCTCCTATAGGAATAATTTCCCCATTGCAAATGTTTAAGAGTCACGTGTTCCACCAAGTTTGGCGTTTGGTACCGAATCAAGTTATGTACACTACTGTACAACATAAAAGACAGTAAGGCAATTTATTGCAATGGTATATCATATCGGTATACCGATAGCTGGACTCCACCTCCAGGGCGTCGCCTCGGCCTGGGTAGGGTCTCCTTGTAGAATGTAACCTTGTCCTGGGGATTTGTCGTTTGTGGCCCCCACTTCAACAGTGTTTTGAGATGTCTTCATTCGAATATGGAGCCTTGGCAAAAGACTTAAAATAAGTCTAAGAGACTGACAAATTCTGACGTTTTACGCCATGAGGGTGGACAATGTCTTTTGGCTTTTTTATGATTTTTGTTTCCCTTTTTTATCTCCCTTTATATACCCCCATTAGCTTCTCAGTGTGTATAATATTTCAAAAACTCTGTTCTCGGTGTATGCATTTCTGAAATCAATGCGTAAATGACATAAGCAGCCGCCCAAACTTTACTTTGAAATATCAGCTATATTTAATCCGAATCTTATCTTATTTACTTTACAAGTATCTTCATTGATATCTCTGAGAGAAAATGCTACACACTGAAGGTAAACCAAGAAGTCATCTTGTACGACTTAACCAAGTCAAATGTTAAGTAACAAAAGTCTTGTCACGTGATCAAGACCAAACACACATAAATTAGCATAGCGTGGTATGTAAATTCAAATCAGTATCGCTTCATTTGCCATTCAATTGGGGGCATGTTGTACCACATGAATATAAGAAAATGTATTATAAAGTATAATATACAGGAGGGAAATGATTTGAGCCGGTGATATCATTATAGACTGGTCACAAGACATTTTCTAAAATTTGAGACAAAAATTACTATATTTCGACAACCAAACAAGATATCAAAATGTAATTAAAAGCAGGGAATTCAGAATAGCCTATCGCTGTTTTGCCCAAATATTACCCTACAAAAATATGATGCTATTTCTTTTCAGGGAGTTGCTCTCCTTGTTTCTTTTCTTTTAATTGTTCGTGCTGTCAATAATTTTCCTAATTTTACTTCTATAGAATGACCTGCATTTGAAGGTACCATTACAATGTAGACTGCGGTGTGTATTCTTTTATCTC
The DNA here is from genome assembly GCA_029531755.1 of Holothuria leucospilota. NCBI lineage: Eukaryota > Metazoa > Echinodermata > Holothuroidea > Aspidochirotida > Holothuriidae > Holothuria > Holothuria leucospilota. The sequence continues at coordinate 35,377,428 of CM055964.1, forward strand.
ATGCCCTTGTTCTCAAAATACAAGACTAGGTGCTTTTTTTCAGACATCTTAAAATTATTTGTGCCACTGTGCTTTTCAAAAAGTACATCGCCACACGTAGTACGTTACACTTGATCAGTTGGTGAAAAGTTTATGTAATTTAAAGGGACGTTATGATAGTAAAATATTGTCCCCCATAAACGTCCATCTTCTCAATAATGTAAACGTCAAAAATGATAATAACAAGCCGAGTAGGTATGCGGAGGAGGTGAGACATTGAGGCTTCTGCAGATGTAAACGAAGAAATAGTTCACGGACCCAGAACACACTCATCCTTACTTAGATGCCCATAAAAGGCCTGTGATGTATTACGTCACCCATGAAGGAGGTTATGGTTACTATGGCAACCATGAAATGTCAACAAAGCCCAGATAACTAGCACCGCATTGATTGGTTCAAGTAGAGCGTTCCCTTTTCTCTAGATAGGTTTGATCGTTTTAGTTCGATACGCATATTATAACTGACATTTCGAGTGCCCCTGGGAGACAACTGGTGAAATTTTGATGGAAACGCCTAAAGGTCAATTTCATCCGTTTTATACAAATTTTGAAACCACAATTAAGCTTATCAGATCCCCTACTCAATTTCCCCAACACACCTCTCATGTAAGTGTGTCAGGCTACTAACATCATTTACCCTGAGATCATTTGCACTAGACAAGCTATAGTGTTGTTCATTGAACAAATCGACTTTCAAAATGGCCGCCGGCGGGTAGTATGCATTCTCTTACGTTTTAATATTCCAGTTTTGCACATGTTGGGTGAAAACATCTATTGAAAGGGCCCTCTCTCTCCTCATCCAAACGTTAATTTTCTGTAACCCTGCAAACGAAAATAGCCTAGTAGAAATTTTATTTCCCCTCCTAAAAGAAATTTCCCTACCCTTTTCTTTTCCTGTTTACATCTTATGTTACTGACAAAGAGGTGATTGTCAGGTTTCTCACTCTGTTATTTGAGTGCCATACGGAGAGTTTTATTCATTTTGGGTAGCTTTTATTTCTATAGGAGTGTGGGACAGATAGCGAATTACGACCAATCAAATTCTTGGATACCAGTCATGTGACTCACTTCTGGAAAACAAAGTTCTGATTCATTTCGCAGTTTTGATCTCTGATTATGAAAGCCTGTCCTCCACTCTCTTTGGCCCCGTGACCCCAAACCATTTCTTTAATTTAACTCTAACCTTGGTTTTAAAACAAAACTGTTAAGTCTTGGGAAGATTGTTTCGTGCCTATTAATTAAATTATATCTGTCCTGGAAAAATTACTTGAAGTGACGCATTAAAGAAAGGAGAACTTGCCTCTTTGGTGAGTCTAGTGAGTGTTTGTATGTTAAGACGGGACCTTGATAACGGAATGAGTCGGGTATGCCACGCAGGATGATCTATCTCGTGGTCCTTCTTTTCTGGTGATCCTGCAGGGGACTCTGATCAAAAGTCTCGTATTTTCACAGTAGATCAAAGGAATCGGTGGGGTACACAGCATCCATTATGTCTGGTTATGATTGGGAAATTACGCTGAATAGCACAAGTTCCTCACATGTTGTGTAACTACGGTTTCCTAGATCAGTTGATTGTAAGTCCGACGTCTAATGTTTCTTGTTTCTAATTTGTCATGCAATAGGGTTTTACTACACTCTTAAAACACCGGGGTTAAATTTAACCAGGATCGGTGTTCTATTTACTCCAACACAATCCTGGTTAAATTTTCCATGAGATCCTGATTAAACTAACTCAAATTTTGGTTACGTAACTGGAATTTGAGTTACTTTCATCAGAATTTGCGTTAGTTCAACCAGGATTTTATGGAAAATTTAACCAGGATTGTGTTGGAGTAAATAGAACAACGATCCTGGTTAAATTTAACACCGGTGTTTTAAGAGTGTACACAACCTTGTCTGCCAAGGAGACGGGGTTGCTTCTTAGGTGTAAGAGTGTTTACATCCTGACTGCCTCGTGGCTAGTAACAGGGTCACCCGAGAGGTCAAACAGCGGCATAGCCAGGTTCTAAAAGTTATAGGGGCGAGAGTCGGACAAAGTGCTACATTTGCCGGGAAGAGATTTATTATAAAAATGGAAAGTTTGGACAACTATAATTCATTCTATCATTTCATTTGAGGAAAACAGGGGTAAGGCCTCTGAAGAGTTGGAAATATTCTCTGCCCCCTTTGCCCCCCCCCCCTTATGGCTTCCCCCTTGAGGTCAGGTATTGTGACAAGTCTTGTTTTGGCCTTACGAATCAAGGAAACACCTTACACACTAATCTCAGCTTAACTATATGAAAATGTGTAAATTCCTCCCGAAGAGGACGGGAACTCAGTGTTTTAGTGTAGAGAGAAAGAGGGCCCTCTGTTACAGCCCACCCACGCAATTTCTAGTTTTTCCCGTTTATGTCGAGTATAGTCCAGTTGTTCAAGGCTTGCCCTAAAACCTCTAAATTAATGTTTTTTTTTTCGGTGGTTTCTTTTCGAGGGCTTTCCAGAGAACCATATTGTTTGGATCAAAAGATTTTCATTGATACAAAGTTAGTTCTCGTGGTGATTTATGCTTTGCTGGGACAACTGCTCTTAAATGTATATCGCCCAGATATATAGAGAGTGGCGGACTTTCCTTAAAGTCAAGGGGAGAATGCCCCCCGACGTACTCAACCAACTACTGGTGTCCCTCTCAGCTTTTAAACGTGCTTTCAGCTCATTATATTATTGACATTGTTTCCCACTAAAATAATTGAATCGTAGTATTTTTGAGGCCTAGGTAATAAAATGTTCAAACGGCGGTCATTATCGGCAAGTGGAAGGGATTATTTCCTGCAATGTAGGAGGTATTTTGCCAAAAATTTCTAAACGCTACAAGCCAATCTTTGGTGGTGCTTCACTTAGATTAGTGATTAGTTCAAAACTGGGTCCATGTGGACCGTGAGGGACATTTTAATAAAAGGGGGTGGATCCCTCTCTGAGAGGTGGGGGGACTTTTTCACTATTTGCGAATCATCGGGCTGGGGAGGGGTCTAAGGGGAGGGGGTGTCCCCCTCCCCTTGACCCCCCTTGAAAAGAAAAAGAAATTGTAAGGTGCCTATATAGCAAATCGTACCATATTTGGGCGGAATTTAGCTTTTAAAATGTAGTGTCAATTCGTAGTCTATGTTATATTATTGAAAAAGTGGGGGGACTTTTTGGAGATGTCCCCTTCCACAAAAGTGAGGGGACGCGTCTCCCCGTCCCCCATGATCCACGCCCATGTTGTAATACCTTACGAAGAATGCAGACGAAAGGGGAAATGATGTTAGATGGGAATGGCAAGTATACTGGAATCCTTGATGAACTAATGAACAGACTCGCCCTTTTCCCTCTCTCATCCATTTTGATAGCTTTTTGATTATAATTACTGGGTAGCTTGTTCCAAAATTGCTGAGTAGTCACTTGAAAGTGCAAAATAATTTAAAATGCGATTAAAATGCTTTTTAAGCACGTCTACCTTGATTTGCATATGACCAGAAATTCTATCTCACAGTGTTTAATTTGTGGCAAAATATTCTTGAGAGAGGACTCCAGATCTTCAGTCTTAGACATATCTAACGATGTATGATCTTATTAATATCCCAGTGGTCAGGCTAATCATGATATACTACTTCATATAAATAATGTATGCTTGTTTACTTATGTTGGTCGTCAGATGCTATGAATTCGCATCTTAAAACCCCCACAACCCCCTCCCTTCAGGACTTCTAGCCTTACGCTCTTGCAGGTTTAAACTTCAGCCTCCCTGACACAAAGTGAGCTCCTGCATGTTTTCCGCAAATCCTGCAGGATCCAAACCTGAAGGATGACGTCATTACTTTGGGTATGCTGTGTAAGTACCTCTTGTTGGAGTCTCCGCTATACAGGACTAGTTATTATTAGTTATTATTAAGTTGTGATGTTCGCCGTACTTACAACAGTATGTGAGAGTAAGTCATATAAAATACATATTGCACTCTTGTAGAAACATTCAGGGGTGGAAAAGTTGTCACCCACTGGCAGGTAGGTTAATCCAAGAGAATTGGTTAAGAAGCACTGGCTTAGGTTATCACTTACCACAGAGCCCCCTAAACACCATTCTCGCCCCCTCTGACCGAAACCCCTTGCTCCGACACTGTTTATCGATTACATGAATGTACTAAACCTCGGCAAATCTATTACAATATTTTGAAAGTAGCTTTCGCAGTGTCGTTAGAGCAAGCCTGCTCCTTTCAGTTAAAACAAAACAACCCTGAACAAAAGAACAACAGGCAACTCACTTGCATTTGAATAAGTCTCCAGAGGTACTTCAAATTCTCCAAAGAGCCCCAAAATAAAAGGGAAGACTTAAAATTTAGCCCATGTCGTAAGGAAGTACACCCGCCGTGTTTATTTTTGTTAAAGCCACTAAAGGGGAATCTTCTCGTGCTTAGCCATGGCAGTTAATATGTTATACAACCTTAACAACAGACTCACTTCATTTAATGGATTTTATACATTTTCTCGAGTCTTCAAGCGACAGTGACCTGCCGAATGCAGATGAGAACCCTCAACTGCATTCCATCTAAATTTTCCTCACTAAATACATGCAAGGAATAGCCTTCATACTTGTTTTATATAATCCAATTAGATTATTTCGTCTAAAGTGTCTTAACTCAATAACTCTCAGACCCTCTGTGGCCATGATAATTTAAATTCGTTTTCTCAACTTTTGCGCGTTGTATATTTTCCTCAGTTACTTGCAAAATAGGTAAATTTGTTTCATTGATGGTCCCTTAAAAGCACAGGCGAAACGAGCAACATCGATTAAAGAGTTTTACGAGAGCGAAACAGCGCTTCTGTTACTAAACTATCGTCCGAAGATGACTCGGCTCTCGTCAAACTCCCTATGAATTTTTTGAAACAACTGGTGATTTTAAGATCCGTTCTGGCGCCGTCATTCTTAGCAGCCGAAGAAGTCTTTCTTGCTCACACGGTAACAACCCTGTTTTCACGAGTTTAAAGTGTTGTAACCTCTTGCAGTTTAGCAATAACAAACAGAAAATAAAAAAACCATGCGGGATGGGTGGGTGTTACTGCATATGTACGTTGCAATACAGGCGAACGCCGTTTGGATATTTCTTTGTTTTTAGATCGATCGTAACAAGGATTGGTACTCGGGGTCGTTGGTGTGTGTACCGAATTTTAATTACCGCACAAGCAAATGGCTGCGTAGATCTAAGGCGTCAAATGTTATAATCCAGGAAGATTGAAGTCAGTGGACGGAAAATAATGGTGATGATGACGGACTCTCACTGCAACCGAAAGACTTGATGTTATAGTTACAAATGAGAGGATAAAGACGGTCTGTTTGTTTTTTCCCCTCGGTAAACAGCCGGTTCGTGACGGCAGAAGATATCGTGCGCCTTCGCGTGAGACTCTCTGGAGGAGTAGTGGTGCCACATAAAACATTTTACGTCACAAATCCAGACTAATTACTTCCATTCTAAGCCAAGATATTTCTTCCAAAATAGACATCGGTTGCCTCTTTGAGATTTGACAGAGCAGGTTCTGTTCAGGTGGTTTAGCAGAGACAATTAAGTCGACGCGTGAATTCTTGGATGCGTCCGTATGTGACCCGCCGAATCAAGGAGAAACGAATTCCCACCTCCGCGCGAGTGGCCACAACGCGCGTGAAGAATGTTCGTTGGCGGTGTCAAGTTTGGTCTCCGGAGACACGGCTATTAAAATACACCGTTTAAAAGCCAGCCACTGCAATGCAAGCATTAATTGCAAAGGCACTCAAAACGACTTAACTTTCGCCAGCTTGGCAATGACGTTTTAATAGGGATAAAAGAAGGTATCCTTTGGCCGTCATGTACTGAGTGACACGTACATTAAAAAAATTGTGTTGAATAGACGCAGTGGTGTGTGAGAATAATTACAAGTCTCAAATGTTTCTTACTCCTCCCTTCTTAACTAGCGCTGTCATTTTATTACTATCGTGTGAAACATTTTATTATTCCCGGAAGGTAAAGAACCGTCCCAAGAGCATTTTACTCCTGAATGCTCTCTCATCTTTAAGTTTTGTAAGATTTCATATAACTGATTCATCGGAAACCGTAAACCGTGTCAGGTAAGCGATAGGCTGCTTAGTCTGCGTAGCGACTTCCCCGTAGCTTCCACCTTCCATTTTGCGTACCTCAAGTTGAATGACTAACTTCGTCCAAGCTACTGTAAAAGATAACTCTGACTGTAAGTAGTTGGAGATTCCACTACACACACACACACACACACACACACACACACTCACACACATATGTACCATATATATATATATATATATTTATATATATATATATATATATATGCATCCTCCCCTACCCCAGGCAATGAAATATTTCTATTTCGCGCCTTCCCATAAATCGCCCCTTCCCATAAATTTCCCCATCCCTTTCATCAACTGTCTTCCTCGTAGATTGACAGGTCATGAACTGACACAGACCCCTAATTTGTGAGTAAATCAGTGTATGAGATACACAAACAGGCTCGATTGGGACCAATTACTCAAAAAGGACTTTATAAAATCTACATGAGGACTGGGTGTATTTATACATTTGTGTATTTTCAACTATAATAATCACACCATGAAAGAAACAGGTCACGCTCCAAGGGTCATGTTACTATTTCAAAAATAGATGTACTCAATTGCGAAAGTAAAATTTGATCAATTGCTCTGTCGAATATCTCGTGGATTAGTACAAATTACGTCGGCGTTTGTAAAAATGTACTGCAGTGCTTTCGCGCCTCCTCTGTTATTGGCCTCCTCCAAATGTTACAGGAGGATCATTCATCCATGTTAAAGGGGGTAGGTTCTTCTTTAATTTGATGGATCAAGCAAAGAGTCATTGTCCGCAGACTCCTACGTATACGTCCGTCAAGCAGGAAAATCCAATTATTAATATGCGTGCCTCTCTGCGGATCACGCTCCTTGATTTTATTCACTTGCACGGGTCAAAATTCTTTTCTTGTTTTTTCTTCACTCTTTTTTTTTCAAAAGAAAAATGAGTCATCTACCCTCAAACGTCAAGAAATTAAATCTCCTTGAATTCTGCTCCAGCTGGGATCCCAAGGAGCGGAAGCTTAAAGAGCTGCGAAGATAGTTACCCTGGGGACAAGCGAGCCGTGCCTTGGATATGCAAGTGCACTGTGCCTTCTGTTGCCGGCCTCTTTCGGCGCCAGTTTTTCGTCATTAACTCGCAAAGTCCCGTGGTCTACGCAGTCGCGAGCCGTCACTCCCCCGGGCGTACATGCACAATTCTATACGTCACAATAATATTAGGATAGCGAAAAACAACTTTCCAATATTCCACATTATGAAAATAACATTGCGCGGGTTATGGGAAGGAACAGCGGTGCCAATCAAAAAGACCCTAACATGATCATCTATACAAGATGAAATTCCCAGAAATAGAAGACCTTCAGAGTTCGATGAAGATGTAGCGTTTTGAAGACGAAGTGTAAACGAGGATCATAACGGCGGGAAAACAGTATCACAACGAAAGACCTTCAACTCAGAGTAAAGCTACCTTGATAGTTGGGTATAGCCTGGCGATGCTTCGGAAAGCATATTGCCGTAAGCAATGTGTAACTTGACTTTTGAAAACTGTCCAATCAATATAAACAAGTAAATACAGTCATTGGCGAATTCATTTGGCTTGTCAATTGAAATTAAGTCGGGTGTTTATTCGTTGGCTCAGAGATAATGTTTCATCGTGGTGTTTAAAGCAGTTTGCAAAAGATTCAAAGTGCAAAAAACAAGTTTGATCAGCTTTCACTGATTGGCAAAGGTATCATTCATTTTTTTTTACCAACCAGGGACTAAAAAGTAAATTCCTGTGCTGGGACATATAACACACGAAAGACATATAGTTGTTAGCATATTGTTATGAAATAGGTAAATATGTATATGGACAGTTATAACTGAATTTTAATTGGTCGCTTGGTCATGTGTGTTTACCACACGACTCGATAACTACTCGTTTCCCAATGAAAGAAACCCGTTTTGTGAGACATAGTCTCTGACTTTTTTTTCTCGAAAAGCAATGCTGCATCGAAAATCCAGAAAAAGGAGGAAAGATTCCCTCAAAATGAACGGCATACTTAGCTAAATTAATAGAGCAGATGTTATATTACCACCAGGGTTGATGGCGGAAACAAAGGACAAGGTCACAAGGTCAGGTCACATGGGGCGTTACGTCATGCAAGTTCATGTTCGTCAGTCTTACATTGATGTTAATGTAACTGTCTTGCTTGTTATGTTTCTATTATTACTTTTATGAGGCACAGGTGGTCGAAACTGTTTTTAACGAATAACAGCTTACAGCTCAGCAGGGGGGTTGTAAAAACAACAAAAATGTGGCTTCAGAGATAAAAATGACTGTAGGCCCACATTAGTCAGCGAAGAAATTATGTGGTAAGGCCTTGGATTCAGACGATTTTAAATTATTGTTGCTTTGTATGAAAAATGACCGGCGTCCTCGTTTTCACCCTAGTAGACTCAAGGCTCGTCCTTTGTTTTGTTATTTTGTTCGTCTTGAACGAAGGACATTTTAGTACTCCCAGCGAGAGCGTTTTACTCAGGTTCCGTGTGGGGAAAAACGGGGCAGTTTTGACAGTATGCCTTCAAGGGATATAGTGTTTCCATAGCCTTACCGCCGATGCAGTAAGAGTTCTCTTCCCTTTTCTGTAGTTTTCTGTAGAAGTATCCCTATGTGTTTAATCCGCCAATGGTCAATTAAACAGATGTATTCAATTCTACACGAGAAATGTCACTTGATCACAGCTCAGCGGAACCCAAGTTTTATGACCCGTGAATAATTACCTTAATATTCAAAGACTGTTACGTAACAGGCAAACGCACAGCATAAGCACGGACTATCGTAACTGAAGGGGGGTTGCACCCCCCACTTGGCTTCCGGGGATGGTCTGTCGGTACATTTGCTGATCTTGTCGGTACATCCGCCCGGTGTAAGCGACGACTATTCTCCCCGACGGTTTACCAGTCTTTGCTCTCAAGAAGTCAATTTCTCTAACAGGAACCCGAAATTTTCGGCGCGCTACGCACGCTGTAGGGTCACTCCAGTTTCTTCAGTAGTTGCTTTCCACATAGCTAGATAGCATAAGTCCTGTCACCCTTACCAAGTAACATGTGGGCAGAGCACACAGGCTACGAGAGGTAAATTTCATCCCATATCACAAAGCTATTTGCTGTTCTCTCGTGTGTGTCGTGCGGTAGGGTTAGTTGGTGGGCGACTAACGGAGCACGCAAAGTTTGGCTATTCCATCGGGCAGTCTAGGTGCTTTCGACACAATGTATGTTATCCCCGATACGGTCTACAACCTCTACAGTTTTTATTCTTGTTCTTTATTCAGTTAGTGTTCTTAATAATTACATATGTTTTTAGTGTAAGTCTACTAAATATTTTCGCTCGTGAAGCAATTTCACGATTCAGACTCAAACGAACACTATCATTGCACAAGTCTGCTCTTGAAGTAATAAGTGATACTGTACTGTGCAAAATATGCCCTACAATGTCATGGGATAGTCAGATAGTCAGGCACCGTCATATCTACTTCTCACCAATCCCTCGGTAAAGGAGCTGACGGAACTTGGGATCTCTGGCATGGCCCGGCCCCTTGTCGGGAAATTCTGTCGCCATGATCAATTTATTTATTTTGGCTTTTTAAAATGGGTCATTTCTGGGATAAAACCCAAAATTTTCGGTACGCTTTATCCACTAGTCCTCAGTTCCGTTACTTAGGCCTATAGCTAAATATAGTAGGCTACAAACCCTTTCCATCTTTTCAAGCAACTTTATAAGTAGAATACATGGAATTACTGTCGGGATTTTCATCTAATTTCGCTAGACTTAGTTAATGTTATTTTGTCTGCTGGTATCTGTCTTGCGGTACTGCTAGTGACTCGAGGAGGGAAGTAAAATGTAAGTTGTGCACGATAGGGCCCAACTGCCAGGACAATTGACCTATGTAAGCTTTACATAAGCATAGATTCTTTTTAGTGTATAGGCTCACCCAAAATAATTTCGCGTGCTTCGCGCGCTTTTTCACAGCTTAGAGCCCGGCAAAAACATTAAATCTGAGCGGAACTATTTTCCTCTAGTAAATACAAATTTTATGCAAAATATGCCCCGCAATGACATGGTATAGTACACAGATTTTCTTCAAATTCTCCCCCACCAACCTCTCGACGGGATCGGAGCTGTTCGAGGCTTCGGGTCTCTAGCTGGCCCTCCCGTCGGGGAGTCTGTCCCCCTGTCGGGCAAATCCTGGCGCCACTCCTGAGTGGATGGGGGGTCACAGGTACGGGGGTGACTTCTTAACTGATAGCCCTTTAACACTAAGTGTCGATACATTGACTGTATGCTGTCGGTACATTTACCTTATTTTCGTCCCTGCCCCTCCCCCCCCCCCCACTTCAAGCACCCCAGTTACGCTACTGTAAGCACAAATATGATAACTGATTACCTAGAAGAAGTACAGCATTGCATCGAATTCCACCTCTTGCGTGGACTTTAAAACTTAAGCAATTACAAGAGTTCAAGAAAGTCTTTACCAGACTTTCCCAATAGATAAGTCTGGTCTGCCGCATGTTGTGAAGTAGTAAAGACGATCATTACACCAGGGAGCTGTTACTCGGAGTAACAGCTCCCTGATTACACACTACGATTTTTTGGTTTAAGGTCAGTGCAGGGCGCAAGTCATTGTTCAAATCAATCTGAGGTCAACAGCATTAGCGGCTCGCCATAGGGGCACGGGGCACGCCCCCCCCCCGAAGTTTGCAAAGCATGGTCTTCAATTTTCAAAAATAAAAACAAATAAAAAAAGAACATGTAATTCGAGATGGGTCAGGCCCTCCCTTTTCCTTGAGTGGGCTTAAAATTAAAGAAGTGAATAACTTTCCAATGCAATGCGAAGGTTAAACATCAACAAAGTGCTTTCAAAACATTTTTTTCGGCGCGCTTCGCGCGCGTTTTCTCAGTTGCTTTTTTGTAATCTGATTAGCTTAGGCATCATAATGTCATTTACAGGGTGTAACGGTAATGCTGGAGTTAAATGCCCATAGTTTTGCAGACACTTCAGAGCTTTCGGGGTCATTAGATACACAACCCATTAGCCGTGCTGATTATCATCCACAACAAAAAGCAGTTTGTCAGGGTGTCACCTAGCCAGATTAGCATAGGTATCTGTCTACAAAAGTTGTAACGAGCATGTAGTCTAAAACTGTTGTGTTGCCCATAGAAGGAGAGGTTTCCCTTCCCTCGTCCAAATTGACAGCGTCGTTGGCCCACGAGCGGTCTTATGACTGTCAAATGGCCTGTTATGAGCAAAAGGTTATCCACTTCTGTGCTTAAGTATACCGTTTCAATTGATTTAAAATAAACACACCAAACAGTCAATCTAAGCTCAGTGTGATGAGACTTTTGACTAGTGGCCTAGCTATTTGTATATAGGATGAGACGTCGTTCTGAGTTAGGGGAATCTCTCTCCCCCTTTAAAAAATTCAATTCGGAACGGTACTGAGATCTAAAATACTTAGTGCTATCATTTCATTGTTTTCAAGTTTCTTCATGCTCGAAATTTTCGTTAGTTTAAGAAAACAATCCAGAAAACCAACATTTTATGGCTTCTTGGCAAAGCTGAAACATATTGTGACACAATGAAAGAAACAATAAAATATTTAAAGGTGGGGCTCATTTTATACAAATGGATCAAGCCGCTTTGTCCATTTCACCTGCCTCTTACTCCACCCCTATGGTAGTACGGTAGCGATCGGTTGATATGGTTGTATTTATTTTTAAAGTAGTCAGCTCATGACTAACTGCCTGAAATGGTTTTTGAAGAGCTTTTGAAAACTACATGGGCATTGCTGTAATAAATTATAATAACCATACTCCTATAGGCGTAGGAGGCGGGGGGCTGGCGGGCTGCAGCTCCCCCAACAAAATATTTTTGTGAAAATTCGGGCAATATTCTGAGAATTTTTAGGGCACCTATTGAAAAAAAATAATGCAATAATGTAGCTTAACGGAAATCGATACTTTAAAAAACTTCCTTGGTAATTAAAATATAGTGCTGATTTGGATTTCACCATCACCTATATATTCAGTATCAATTCACCAGTGTGTTTTTTAATGGTTAAACTTATATATTATGATTATCAGTGGTGTATTTGAGGAGCCATTAGGCCATTCACCCGTCACTGACGCCGATTTTTTAGTACCTAAAATAAAGCACAAAATTTTACTTCAAAGGTAGCATATGTGGCACCAGATTGCATGTAAGGACACCTAATTTTTCAAAAATTTTCAAAGGGTTGGGGGTGATGCCTATTTTTTCTTTTAGTACCTAAAATACGTACGGTAAATATTTTAACACACATTTTACTTCAAAGGTAGCATATGTGGCACCAGATTGCATGTATGGACACCTAATTTTTCAAAAATTTTCAAAGGGGGAGGGGGACACCCCTTCCCCTTATACCCTCCCCCAGGCCGGCGATCACACAACATAGTGCCATATGATATGTACATTAACATTTGGAACGCGGGCGGAACGCGCGGAAATTTTTGTTTCTATTTTTCGGGCAGATCTTTACAGCCCCGCCCCAATCAACTTGGGCCCCTACGCCTATGCATACTCCTATTGAGGCTATTGTACTCTCCCGAGCTCACCATTAATATTGCTGGGGGGGTCTTCCGAACCTCCCCGAATACGGACTTGAGTTTGCCCCCCAAACAAAATTTCTTAGAGCCGCCCATGGTCAACAGGTTAACTAGTCGAAGATAAATAAGCTATCACACGGTGCCCTGTACACAGTGCTCGAGGCATGACATCCCAATAAGCAGTTAAAAGCGATGATGAAATTGCAGGGTTAGACTTGGGTCAAATTTGCAGTTTGACCCGAACGAGGGTTTCAAAATCGCGCACAGGATCCAGTGAGTATCAAGCCCGTAGTCAGGGAAGGGGGTACAGGGGAGGCGCCCTCTAAACATATTTTCTCCTAAATAATTCAAAATTACCGTTGCCTCAATGCACTTTAGTGTGTCTCGCCTCCCACTCCGCCCCCCAAAAAAACATATTTAGCCCCAAGCTTTTTCGCCCCCTTTTAGTACCTTGTCTGTCTAAGGGCCTAGTGAGTATGTCCTCAGAGCAGAGAGCTGACGGACGTTAGATGTAGGTCACATAAATTTAACTTTAAAGAGGAACTTGAACGCGCAAAAAGAACACAAAGACCACAAATAGTGTAATAGCCTTATCACTCTCGTGACTTAATCAAATGCCCATAGATATTTTAAATTGCATTTGTAAACATCGCTTCAGGCACAGCAAAAAGGTTTCACCGAAACTAGGAAGAAAGTTTGAAAGATAACCTTACGCTGGATGAGATAGGCAGAAGATACGCTCTTTTCGTGTTTTCCACAATGAAAAGATAAAAGTTATTTGTATATCATACTTTTTAAGAGATACCGTAATTGTTTTATTAAAGTTTTGCCCATCATGTGTGTGTGTGTGTGTTTTGTAATAATTCATGCAACTCAACAAAGGATGTACATCTTAATTAGTTTGTAGATACAATTTAAAGGACGTTGATCTCTTGTCCCTTGTAGGATCAGCGAGGATTGCAAAATAAATTGAACCCTTAAATGGTAAAATGACAAAGTTTCACACAGCAGTGGTAATTTAGTTTTACATTTCTGCAAAGTTCATTCTTTTTCCTCGAAAATGCTCTGCCCTTTTTTCTGGCGTGATGTGTAAAACCATTAATCTTGAATTCTCAAGCCTGCCCATGTAAGTCAAATTTGAGGCTCTTAGGAATGAAAATTAATGTAAAGTGGTCACATTAAAGTAGAATGGTCACGCGTCAAACTCACATTTGAGGTTCACTTTACGCATGGCTTGGTGGTTCTTTCTGCCTTAGTCAGCTCCGTTTTATTGACTTACAATTTTGTGTGATTAATTATGAATCATATTAACCTTAAAATTTTCATGTACACTTATTCATAAGTTTATGTTATAGTGCTATTTCCTCTGTAATCATGTGCTATCAGGCTTTTCTGAATTTCTGAAGGTCCAATAATAATACAGGGCGCCCTCCTTTAGTGGTTGGGGTTGCAAAGAGATAATTACTAATCTAAGCAACCACCTACGCGTGACAACTTCATATTGGATGGCTTTTAGTTAAACATTGCATCTTAAATTTGAATTCTTGTGGATGGAATCGACCCTCTGCCTCCTTCGAAAGATCTGAGGAAGGTTTTAGGTCAGATTTTCAAGTATACTACCGGCTGAAGTTACGTGTTATAGTTCAGCATGATAAGGCTTAGAGCACCACTGGTTTGCTGGTCTGGAGAAATGTCACATAATTTTAGACCTGTGCTCGTAAGAAGGGTTTCCTTTGAATCTTAAGCAGTAACGAAAATTTGCGAGTAAAAGGGGGACGGTGGTGATTGAGGGCCCTTGAAGTAAAATCTGAGTGAGTGGCTACTAGCCCTACTCCTGACATAAATGCATAAAGACAAAGCAAGAGACCTGAGAGTAATATAAGGGGATGAGGGGTTATAAGGGTAAGGTACCGGTGTAACATTTTCCAAAATTTTACCTGGTCTAGAAATCTTGTTTCAATTTTAACCTGCAGAATTAAGGTCATCGGAGGAATGATTAACTGAGAAGCATAAAAGTTTAGGGCGCGATTTATTCCTAAGTATAATATGATCTATTCGATGGTAGGTATAGCAACGTATATCAACCCCCTGAGAACATCATCCGGGGAAGATCTTCTAGAGGCGGAGGATATGTAAACTGTTTCACCGGCCCTGCTCAAACACCGGTTTCCACACGTACATGAAAAACAGCCTTGCATGGCATTTGATACCATGCACGTCATCTGATAATGGTCTGCAACAATGTGTCATGAAACTATTGGCGAAAAGCAGTGAAAGGCTTACGATACTCTAACTGGGGCTGCTTCTTAAGAGGTGTGAGACGGGACCAAAGCCACCTTCAGCCCCCAAATTGTTCGGGCTGAGATTATGGCACCTGAAGTAAATCGAAACTTGCTACAATTCTACGTTTGCCTACGAAGTAAGTATGGCGGAAACTTTACCAGTAAATGATCTGGGCTCAGGTTCATGGGAGAGAAAGGTGGATTCGGCCGCCATTTTAGATCAGCCACTAGAAAAGAGTTCATGTAAACAAGTTTCGATGGCGCCCTCGTGATAAGATCACAATTTCATGACATGCACGATTCCAAAAATTCGTCTCTCAAAGTAATGATAATACTGATGATAATGACGACGACGATGAGATGACGATGGTGATGGCGATGACGACGACGACGGTTATGATGATGCGCAACAATTCCACAAACTTGATCATGGCACAGATGCAATGATAAGAAACAGTAAAAGTGACAACAAAGATAAGCAATACAATAAACTATCACAGTAAGACAGTACAGACAAACTTGATGAGCAAAGCCTTGCAAGTATAGAATAGATGAAAATAATGAAAAATAAGGAAACTAGCTAAAAAATGAAGGAGAACCAACAAAATGAACAAATGAAAGGCAAAGAATTAATCATGATGGCAAGATTAAACATAAAAAGCTTGATGAATAAAAAAACAAGTTTTCAAGCAAGTCTTAAAAGTTTCTAGAGATGGACTACCAGGAATATTAATCGGCAACTTACTACATATATAAAACTAGAGAAATGTGCTTAAAAGTCTAAGAACGATCTCCATACCCCCGAATCGTCATACTGTAACTAACCAGGGAGTTGTTACGTAACAACTCCCTGATCTAACAAAATCAGTGTCAGTGTCGAGCATATAATTTAGGAGTATCTGAACTTCTCTTCGATACATACAGTTGACTAACTCACGTAAGTAGAGTAGAACATAGGTCTATCCTTGAAAGCATCGATATTTATGTAGTAAGTAAAATTTTGACATCAGTTCTATAATAGACGGCAAGCCAGTGTAACCCCATTAAATATTTCGATGTATGATCAAACTTACTGGCTCTGATTTCATACCTCTAGAGTAGCCTTCTGCACACGGACTAAGGGTTCTTAAATCTTAGAGTACAAACCAGCAAAAAAGAGTTACAATAATCAATACGTGAAGAAGCAAAAGCATGGACAAGTTTTTTTTTTGCGGTATCAGAACGAGATAAAAATTTTTACAAATTCGGCTTATGGATCAAATGCAATTATATGCGATTTGACAGATCAGTAGATATATGTTGTTCATGTTAAACTTTTAGAGAATCAAGAAAAAAATATCACTTTTAAAGCATATGAGACTGCATCATCAGAATCGTTACAAATTTGAAGTTTACGAATGGGAACAATATCTTTATCAAAATCTTTACCAGAGAAATAAATGAAGTGTTTTAATCATAGTAGGAAAAGTCATCGAAATATCACTCACAGTCAAGATTATTAGATATGTAATGATACACTGTGTTGTTTTTAGCTTAGAAATGAGCCCCACCGTATCAATAGTGAACTTTCCCGTGACTCGAGACTCGGACTCTCGATGAACCTTAGAGCCCTTAATTCAATATGGACTGCAAGTTCCATTAATGTATCACGCAATGGTGATGCTGTGCTTCGAAACCAATACCGATATACACCCGCACGTAAGTATCCCCGTTTGCTCTTAACTCGTTTCATGAAACGATAACCCTCGTATCATCATGATTTAATAATGTTTGTTTTGTCTGCTCGCAATCACACCGTAATCGTGCACTTGATTCTTATAATTTTCTACGATGACTGTCTGTTTTTCCCCTCGTGTGCACCTCATTACTCTCCTACGGGGTTCCCTTCGTTTATTTGCAGAGAAGAATTAACAGTCATGTTTTAATAATCACATCATCAGCTCGATGGCAATTCAAGTGTAGTCAAGTGCATACGCAACTGCCGACCGAGCCAATGTACTTTTACGCATTGCTCACGGCAGTAGCAGTACGCCGCCGCACCGGTCGCGGAATAGCGGCCACAAACACATACTCTTGTCTTCCAGTTCCCTGATTGAAAAGGGGAGTTATCGCGAAATGGCGTGGGGAGCTATCGGTTGAAAACTTTTCTCGACTACTGCTTAACCGACCCAAACAAACATCCACTTGAACCCTGGGGATATGGCGATCTCTAAAATGAGAAAATTAATGATTTCACGCCCATCTTCAGTTTAGTTGCAGAATCTGCACGACAACCCCTAGGGAGATATCCACTGAGATAAACTTAGCTCAAACTCTTTGCTGATATGGAGAAAAGTGGTAAAATGCAACCGCCCTGTGCGAATTTCATGCAACGAAAATGTACCCTGATGGAGTTAAGAGACGGAACGTGAAAAATTGACGCCTACCCCTGATGCGAGAGTCGGATAATTGGAGGATATCGAGCGAGCTTCGATGGCCAGTTGCACCCGCCACCTCGGCCTTGGAGGTCGCGCCGAGATACGACGAACCGTCCGTAAAATCAACATGGCTGCTGTCGCCTGAGAAAATTACTTTTTTCTTTCTAAAGTTGGTTTTCGTTCTAGATATTTGACGACAAAAAGACGACGTG
This sequence comes from Holothuria leucospilota, assembly GCA_029531755.1. Taxonomy (NCBI): domain Eukaryota; kingdom Metazoa; phylum Echinodermata; class Holothuroidea; order Aspidochirotida; family Holothuriidae; genus Holothuria; species Holothuria leucospilota. The sequence goes on from CM055964.1 coordinate 35,395,096, forward strand.
GCGTTATAAAAACAAATCAACTAAGTGGTGCTGGTTTGAGAGTTTCTGTTGAGTGCACTCCTCGGTGCGATATATAATTTAATATATACATATATATTCGTTTTTCATCTTGTTCGCGTCATCTGAGCACTCACTCTGCTTGACCATATCCTAAGGTCAACAGAGTACAAGTTTACAGACGACGCCGAGCGTTACTTATGGAGATGAATCAAATCGGATTTATTCCAAAATGCCATTACACGAAATATCAAAGAGATCTTGAAAAGTCCAAAAGCGATTACACTTTATCCAGATTTCTTTGATCGCAAAACGTGGGTATGGATGACACAGGTTCTTGTAAAAAAGAAAGCGTTTGGGACGGAAGCCTTGTCGGCTTGTCGAATTATCCAGGAAATTATCTAGGAAAAATTCAAATTTTGGTGGTTGCCCCAAGCGCTCTAGTTGGACGTTCTTCTGTAAATAGCCTTTATTTGCTTCATGGGCAACTATTTTTCACAAACCATGGTCAAATATGGTATGATTTTAAGTGGGCTAATTTCAAATGCCCCCTCACATGTGTTCAGAAATCATTGCACATATCAACTATATGTCCACGTGAAGCATATTTCTAATAGGCTTAAATAGACGCTACCCATTAAGAGATGGACTTAAATTTTCGTACACACCGAACAACTTTATTTTCCAATGATAATTATAATAAGGCTCTCGTGTTCTGCAGGCTATATGAACGCAGCAGCCAGGGTCAAGGCAGTCTGGACAGAGTCACACTGACGGACAGCGCATGCGTAATGTACACAGAGCGTCAGTGCGTGGTGTACAAAATCACTCGAGTATTTTCATTTAGGTCAAGAGTAATTAGTCCTAATGAATCCATCTCACGGCCAGAAGCCTTGTAACTAACCTTGACAAGAAACTAGCGAATATTTATCGATTGACAACAACCGTCAAATGACTTTGGAGAGAGATATAGGAGAGAAAACCTTGAAATCGCTCTATTTACTATACGGGAGTGAGGAGATGAGATTGCATGGCTGTTATGTAAGGCTTAGAAGGAGAATAGGTCTGAAAATAAAACGAAGAATTCCTTCGTTTGACTTCAATCGAAGGTTAAGGGATTACTCTCCGACTGTGCAGGTTGCGAGAAATGGCTAAAACTAATGGAAGTATACGCTATTGCTTACTCGGCTGGCTATTTCCAGACGGTGTGATGAGATATTGTCGAACTCATTGCCGAATATGAGAATGTAAGACGTTACTTGCAAATATAGTGTAGCTCAACGCTGTAGGGAAGGGTCAACCACCCCCTACAAATCCCTTAGCCATTGGGGGAGGACTCGCTGCCCAATAAAAAAAATTCTACCCCCACCCCTTGAAAATTTTTGAAAGATATCTCACCTCGTGAAACTCCTCCCTTCACACCTTGTCTGGCAACGCGCTTCTCCTTCTCACGACCATAATTAACTGACTTGTAGGTGAGGGTTGTAGTTTGGAGGACCAATGTATTTGGAGCATGAAGTCCTAATTTGCATAAAGTAACGCAGTTTGACAAACCCTACAACGTCTTTGCTCCTAAGACAATATGTTCGTCAACTTGCTTATTTTGTAGTGTAGACCAAAGGAGTGAAACTATGTAGGCTGTAATGAATTATCACTCTGTTAAGTGAACAAAGTGAAGTTATGTGATGAAGAAGATAAAATTGTGTGATTTAAGGGAATGAACTTTTGTGATCAATAGAGTTAACACAGTTAATTTCAAAGAAATAAAATCTTCTTGATGTTTATCCACAAATTCGTTCACTCCCCTCATTTGTTCACTTCCCTCATTTGTTCACTTCCCTCATTTGTTCACTCCCCTCATTTGTTCACTCTCCTTATTTGTTCACTCCCCTTATTTATTCACCCCCTTATTTGTTCACTCCCCTCATGTGTTCACTTTCCTCACTGAGTGTCCTCCAAGCGAACTTGAATGCAGATGTTAGGCAGCCAGAAAGAGTCCTGAACCCAGTGAAAACTCTGCAAAATGTTTATGAAGACAGAGTTGGAGAATGACGGCATGTGATGGTGGGAATGAAGTTAGATGATGAAGGGGAATGAAGTTATATGAAGAAAGGAATGAAGTTATATGAAGAAAGGAATGAACTTACATGATGAAAGGAATAAAGTTATATGGTGAAGGGAATGAAATTAAATAATAAAAGGAAAAGAAGAAAAAAATGAAGGGAAAGAATTGATATGACGAAAGGAATGAAGTTAAAAGATTAAATTAGGAATGAAGTCATAAGATGAAGGGAATAGGAAATGAAAATAAGGGTGGAGGGAATGAATTCAAAAGAGAAATGGAATGAAGTTAAAAGATGGAGAGAACGATAAGAAGAGACAGAGTTTAGGTGATGAAGAAAGTGAAGTTATTTCATAAAGTAAACAAAGTAATTTAATAAAAGTATAAAATTGTGTACTGATGAGAAGTAATGCAGTAAACATAAGAAAAGTATGCAGGATCTTTGCCGTGTAGAAAAAATTATGTAGTCAAGTAAGGTCATTGATAGTTTTCAGTTAAGAGAATAAAGCGAAGTGTTATAGTGAAGACGGGAGAATTTTGATTTTAATTCACTTATAAAAAAGCTTTAAATCTGTCAAACTACCTTTGTAAATACTGTACTGATCAAGGAGGATAGAAGTTCTACCATAGAAGAGAGCCAAGAATACTCTTTTCTAAAAAAAAAGTTAAAAAGAGGGCAAAAATAAGAAAACAAATGTCTTTCTAATGCCATCATTAAAACAAGATGGTTTGGTCTAAATGTAGTTTTAATTTGTTAATTAAGCAATCTCGTGAAATCTAAGTTCAAACTTGTAGTTTCAGGGATATTAGATTGTTACATTGTCGACCGGAAGTGAACTTGAATAAGAAGAGGTGACATCATAACCTCAAAATAATCAACATTCTTTTTTCTTCTTTAAATTTAAAACCTTTTTGCGCCTCCATAATCCCATGCTTTCATAAATGCATGAGAGGAAAAGAGATTCACAAACTTTACAACCCCGTGAGAAACCATAGAAAATGAAGTAAAAGGAGAACCCTGACGCAGTGTATCGCTGTGTGTATAACCAGTGAAGCCTAGGTAATAGTGAGGACACTTCCGTGCTGTATGGCAAAAAGCCAGATGATATGTGAGTCTCCATACGTACAGTGTACATCTAACCTAGGAAGTGAAACGAAATATGATCTGTTTTCCGAAAGATACGGGGTTGTTTTTACAACGGAGATTAGTTATGGTACTTCAAGTTTTCGTTAGGTACCGGTACTCCTGAATCAGTTCCTCTGCCAATAACTGGGGCAAAAGCAGCAACGTATTTTTGTATAACTCGTCGGTGCTGTGTTGCCGTACAGACAGCTAGATGAGAGGCCTCAGGCCAGATATCAGGATATCATTCTCCCTTGCCTCAAATTGTAAGTGGTAAACTCATTTCCGAATCTATTGCAATGTCAAAACTAATGGCTGAAACACAGCGAAATCGTAGCATTGCCTATCAATATGAAAAAAGTGACAACACTCCTGCTTGCTTTAAGTTCACTTTAGTGTAAAAAGCCATAGACTTAGCTAAAACCTTGGTGAAAAGCCATAACTTTCTTTCAATTTTACTCTTAAACGGAAATATGGCATACAAAAAACCCCAGCTTTTATCATTATTAAATCATTGAGTAAACTTTCATAATTGTTTATCGTCTAAAAATATTAGACATTAAAAAAATTATGAATGTTACATTTGAACGATTAAAAAATGGGGTGAAAAAATTATTCATGTGCTGAATGAATTTGTTTCGGTAAGAACCAAGTTATTTCTTGAAAATAAAGCAACCAAGCTATCTTGCTCTCAATTGCCTATCAGTCTATACCGACAAATCATGGCCCGGAAGATAAGATTTTTGTCTTCAACAAAAACGTTGTCTTCAACAAAAACGCAAAATTTTCGTTTTAAAGGCAAATGTTGTAGGATTATCGCAATTCCAGTGGAAGCAGCTTAATGACCGATATGAATGCATATTAATGAAAAGCTCACTCATGGCAAAAATCTTCAATAAAAAGATAGGAGAAAACAGGGGGTTAAGAAAGCAGGGCTCCTCCCGACTGTCCGAAGCAAAAAAAAAAAAAATACTCGTGAAGTGCACTGATCAAAATCAGTTTATACAATCTGTTTACTGTATTCCAAAGCTTTTCCATGGAGTGACACCACCAAGATAGGGGGCATGGGGAATCCCCCTCCCGTCAAGGCTTTGGCCCCTACTTTCCCCCAGTCCTCTCCTGTAAAAAAAATCATAGGCGGGATTACGGGGGCCACTTGCCCCCACTTTTGTCCAGAGCTTAAAAACTAAAAATCCTATATAAATCGATAACGGTTAAAGACTTCGCTGGTCACAAATTCCCAAGATGCAGTCTCCAATAAAAATTACTTACCTGGCACTTTAACTCCTGATGCCCTTGACAATGTCCAAAATGTAAAGAACTACCCGCAAAAGATTCCATGGACTTCTTTAAGTATCACATAGTCTATAATCTTCAAAAATCGACACTAACCTTACTTTTCAACTAATAATAAAGTTGAGGGGCACTTGTCCGAGACCATCGACAAACTGAAACATGAAAAGAAGCCTCCATAGAGCAGAATATATAGGTTCCCATATCCTGCTCTATGGATAGATCAGGAACTTGAGGAAGTAGGAAAATTGTTAATGGAATAAAAAATACTGCATTTAAAACTAAAGAAAAACAGTAGGCTACAATTAAGTGACTCGACGCTGTTTTCTTCTGCGCGCTTGGTCCGCACCCGTTTTAAATATTGCTTCGGAGTTTCGGGGCTACTTCCTGTAGAACATACTGCTTGTCATACCTTCGTAAAAACTCTCTTAATGTCATTGAAACCACCAGTGCTCCCATAACCGTATGCAGCGTAAAGAAAGTTCCCAATCCGCCAGGAATTTTCAAAGCAAACTTTTCATCACCATCGATCTGTGTAAATTTACCGACTTTTTAAGGATTGTTTAGATGCAAGTTGTAAGGCACGGAAAGTATCATTTTCGGCACTGTTATAAGGGACAGGCGCTTAGCGAAGGGGTGGCAAGAGCCTTCTCTTTGAGGATACTTTTCTTTCTTAGCATTTCTATTACTCATATCAATTGTATGAAAATGCGATTTTTTCAGCGCGCTTCGCGCGCACCCATTTTGAGTACTAAATCTCCCATTTTTAAAATTATTGTTCCAAAGCCCCAGGAATTGAAACCCTCAAAATAATCCATTCTCCCCTACTTCTTCAAGCCCTCAGCATTGTCGATGTCATCTGACTGTTAGTCTCATGGAGTAAGAATACAATTGAAAAAAGTCCAATTGTGATTTTTGTGGTATGTCCATTGCCCACCTTATGTCATTTAAAGTTGAAGCTAAAATGCATCATTCTTAATGCCTACAATTTAGTAAATACCCCAGAGCTTCCCGGGGGATCTCCCCCTGGATTCCGCCAGGGGCTCTGAGGCGGGCCCCAGGACCCCACGCCGTTAGAGGGAACGGCAGCGCCTTCGACACCCTTTGACAGTCCACTCGGCTTTGTCCCCCCCTCACTTTCAAACATCAAATCCCGCCCCTGTGTAGAAAGATATAGTTTACAGGAGCAGTGCGCACAGTCACAACATTTGCCACCCCTCCTTAAACTTTCTGCTTGCCACAAGTTCAATTCATCCCCATACTACTTTTGAAATTCCAGTGATTCCGTTGCTGTAGCAGTGGAAACTACCTTAAGAATCTCTCTTTTGCTTCTTATTAATGCTCTCACTGTAAACCTTCTAATTTTCGAACACTTTCCTTGCGATTTGATGATGGAACCATTTTGTTAAGTTTTAAGGAATTTACACTCTAAAAATTTAGTCAACAGGAGAACGAAGCGGAATCTTGTCAAACAGTCAGATGTTTAAACAGATATAGCTTAAAAATTGACTCAGTTTTGTTCAAAAATGAACCAATAAGGTTCATTGTTTAGCCAAATATTTATTGACTCAAAACTCTGGTGAATACTTTTTATGCTTATGATTTGTCAAGGTGGTGGGCAAGTTCAAACCCCCCCCTCCCGTCTTGAAAAAATAGAGAATATTTAGCTGACAAATATGACCTTATTCTTTTAGCCCTTATTTTAATCTAATCAAAATGAAAAGCTTCTGTTACGACTTTTAACCAGAAAATATTTTTGTGGCAAATGTCTCCCAATGACAGATACCCGTTTAGCATTTTGCATAGACAGCCCCCCCCCCCCCCCCGTTTTTTTTACCTACGTATTGACACGAAATGGAACAACTGTCAATTTTTAATACAAAGACTACACTCTTTCGAATTAAATACTACCAAATTAACTTTCCTTCATTAGCAAAATATAACCTTTTTCCGCAGCGACCTTACCATGAAGGTTAACAACCCAATGATTTACGTAAACCCTTCAGGTATTTGGCTGGAGAATCGGAGAAAAGAACAAAATTATTCAAATTTTGCCTTTTTATCCTCCAAGGAAATCTTCTACCACAATTTACGATAAAAAACCTATGTTGGGCCTGGTATCCGTAGTTGTTTTCGATCGGATTAAATAATTGCATTAGAGGGTACTCAGTGTAAACAAGTATATTTTAATTCTGTTAAGTAAAATGTCAAGAAAATTTTATTCGCGGCATATCGGCAATTCAAAGTGAAAAGCATTTCTTTTTCTTTAATAGTACCTTTTTAACTAATTGTTTCATGACGTCACGCTGAGAATACGAAGAAATGAGAAGGTTGAGTAAACCAAACACTCTGTTTGAAAGCGCTTTAAGAAGATTCAGCATGATCTGTGAACATACCATAACCACGTGGCTGCAACGAACGCTTTGTAATTGCAGCTAAAAGTTTATGTTTTACACAACAGTTGATCAAAGGACCTGTGTAATATGGTATCACTGATGCGCAGGCCAGCGATTACTGATAAGTGGGTCTGAAGACACAGTTACACATGGGCTCTATTAATTTAAGCACAACTATCCTCACAGGTTGTAGCCTACAACAGCTCTCTGGTATGGAAGTAAGGCTAGTTCTAATTTGTAATGCTCTACCATATGTGAAGAAAATATGAGAGGAAGGTAAATGTAATCATTTGCCAAAACTGATTACTTGAAATAAGTATGTTACGATGTCACAATCAAAGTCGTGCGAGGATGGGGGGGGGGGGTGTGGTTAAGACTCCCTCAATCATTTGGGAAAAATATATGCTATTTTCTGACAGTGTGCATAATATTTCTGTCATATATGTGACAGTTTGACATGTACATTTTACGCAAAAGTGCCCACACCAACCAGTGGCGTAGCTCGGAAGGCGCATGAGTGGGCACGTGTCCCCCACGACAAAGCCGTGCCACCCCAGGTGCCCCGGTGGACAATTTTGGAATGCACAGTTCTGTATATAAGCCCTATTGAAAGGGAGAGAATTCAGAAATTGTGCCCCCTAGAAAGGTTCGTGACCACCCCCCAGTGCCCCTGCTCAAAAAATCCTGACTACGCCACTGGCCTGCACCCCAATTAAAACCGGTCCCGTACGCTTATGGTCACAAAGACACAAGCTGAACATTTTCCAAGTTTCTTTAAGAGTAATTTAAGTTACGTCTATTAATTCCATGATCAGAATTTGAGTTATTCTTCAACTAATTTCACATTATTTGTCTAAAGGTAAATTTTATGAAGTGAGATTTCCATATATTATAGTTATGCCTTTAAATGTACGGGTTGATTTAGAAAACCAGGAAATAGCGTACAGATGGGATATTTATGACGATGTTATTTTTACACTTGCTCCAAGTTCTCGAGGCACAGGCGATGGAGCTTTTCGGGGGGGGGGGTTCGGACCGCCGTCCTGGGTGAGGGGTCTAAGGGGAGGGTGTTCTTAGATGCAATGTAGTGTAACCTGTTAGGCAAATTTTTGACATATTCTACATAGGAAATATATAAGGGATTTTCGTCCTTGGCTTGAGCGGGCGAAAGCTTACTTCCGCTACCGCTTTCTACGCCTTTGCATCCAGGGTATCTGCTTACTTTGATATCTAGCTTGAAATCTAAGTATCAAACAAAATATTCCTTGTAATTATAGGATCTTATTAATCTTTTAAAGGGAATCAGCAGTGGTCCCAAGTTTGTTTTCAAACTAGTGTTTGCACCGGGTCCAAAATTCGGAACCGGGTACCCGAAGTCGATGGTCGGTCGGGGGTACCCGGGTACCCGAAAATATAACTTCTGTTAGGCTACAAGTTTGTTGTAAAGTCATAATAAGAAATTTTCCTTTGCACGTTGATATAATATAACACCAACGTATCTTGCGTATGGGCATGAAAAGTGTTCTTAGGCGTGTGAGTGATAAATTTTGCCAGGAAAAGTAACATATTAGGTGTTCTGTTACACGTGCAATCTATGTTAGTGAAACTTTGGATCCGGGTAACAATTTCAGAACCGGGTCCTGACATCGTAGGTCGGGTATCCGGGTACCCGGTGCAAACACTATTTCAAACATCAGCTAAATTTTACAAATTTTCTTTTTTCCCTACAATTTTAATTCATAATGTTTCTGCAAAAATATTGAATATTAAAGGTAAACCAATGAGTTACTCCGCTTGAATTTACCAAATAAGTAACAAACATATTTTCACATGATTGAAAGGAGCCATTCCTGAATTAGGATAATAGGGTATGCTAATTTAAGTTAGGCTGATTGGGTATGCCATTAAAGATTTACCTAATAAAGCAAAGGTTTCATCTTTACTTGTAGTCTTTACAAGAATTGAGAGATAATACAGGGACCTTCGGTAAAATTTCTGATTTACGTAAGAATGAAAACAGCTTTCTCCGCTGTAGCCTACATGATCAACAGCCGCGACTGAGTATTGACACTTGCATAAAAGTAGTCGAGTCTTGATCGAAAATATTTGTTTCTCTGAAAGCAGAAATGTATAATAATTTTGCTCACACTTTGCTCTTTTCAGCATGAAATCAATTTATTACGCAGTCTTTTACTTAATGTGGTGCCACGTCGGCAAGCATTCTATTGTCAACCCACGCGTCACTCGCCCATTGCGAGGATATGAGGAACCTGACTTATATACTCTACGAGAAATGGAATTGGACACAGCTCTAACGATTTCTGAGGTGTCTTTCCTTCAAGGAATTACAATTAATGAGATCAAAATCATCTTTTTCCTTATCTTTTTCCTTCTCTACGCTAAACCTTTCCAGTTTCCGCCTCTTATCCACTGTTTGCACGGCATCTTTCATCATTGCTGGAGGAGCTAGGCAAGACCCGGCAGAAGCAAATCCTTTTAAAAGGACCCTGATCTGTTCCAGAGGGCTCGGTTGCGAGAGGCTATTTCTCACGCGATGGAATGCATTGGCGCCGCTGAGAGATAAGATTTAAAATAATTATCTCTCCTTGGGATGAACTGAGGCAGGAGATGCTGGCTAGCTTCCAATCTCAACTTCTGAGATGAAGATGAAACCGGAGAAATGATTATAGAAGATAATGTATAGAAATTACCAACTCTTCATCCTCTTGGATTGCAGCTACATCACAGGAAGTGAAATTAATATCGTTTTTACTGTGAATTTCGTTTTAGGCTTACAACTGGGAAATGAGAAGTTAATAATTAATGCGTGTAATGAATTGTAAGATATGAAAGCATTGTGGAAAATGATGATATAGAAGCGATTCCCCTGCCGGATGTTTCTTTAAAAAATGGGGCATTTTAGGGATTTCCTGCATTATTTTCTGTAAAAGATAAATTAAGTCACGAAATAGGCTCTTCGTCATTGGTCGCCGCTTGAAAGAGAAAGGAATCGAGGGTATTTTAGTCGGACGAACCGGTTCATCAATCCGATGTATAAATAGACGGAAATGCAAGCAAGTTTAACTTTTCAAAAAGTGCAATAACCCCTACTTTTTATGATGCTGGGTATAATAGCTGCTGCTATCGCATTGCTGTCTGGCTGATTCAGTCTCCTTAAAGGAGCTATTGCATCCCCCAAATTTATTTAGACATATCCCCATAGTTCTAAATCTAGTTGATGACTCTACTTTGATTGGCATTCATTCAACAATAATGGCACCACTCTGGTTGGTAATGATGACTTGGACAGTCAGTTGTGTTCCTAATTAGACTCACAGTCACACGCAGTTTGTCTTTCAATATTGTCTGGAGCAATTGAAACTCAGTGTAGGCTACTGTCGCTCTGTCTTGGAAGTGTTGTACTACTAGACAGTTGCTTGTGTTTAAATTGGAGGCGGGGCTAAAAGTTAGGTTAGTTGGGAGAATTGTTGCTGTCTGGGGTGAGCTTAGAGGGCCTTTAAGTCTTGTGTCGCTTGGGGTCGTTCTTCAAGCTTTCAAGCTCCCAAACTTCAAGAACTGGTAAGAATTCATAAGTGTGTGTAACATTAGTTAGGCTACGTACATTATGTATGTGCGAAGGCAGGCCTAGGCTACTGTACCATAACATTGGCAACCTGCCTTGACAAAAATAGTTCTACCATCGTCATTTTACCATAAATTTTCACAAGTTTTGTGTCAAACAAAAGATGAAAGTGTGGCCAACATGCCCCTATACCATAAAAGAAAACAAGGACGATTTGCATATTAGTTTCCATGGAAACAAAAACTGGTATTTGCTGAGCTAATTTGCATATTTGCATAATTAATGAGACTAATTGGCAAAAATAGTATGCTACATCGAATCCTCGAACTCTGACCTTTTCAATGATATAAGGGTCTCTGTATATTTTTTTTGTAAAAGTGTCAAAAAATTAACAAATTAAATAGTCCTTCTATCCTGCACTGACGTGAGGAATTGGGTTAAAAGTAGTTTCAGGCTTTCATCTTCAGTGAGATATAACTTGCATGACTTTCCTTAAAATGAAAAATAACGTTTGATTTACAGATTTTTGTTTATGTTTTTGAATCCCGGCATGATTTCAGATACATAAAGATAGGCAATTCAAATAAGGTAGCTCCGTAAAATTTTTTCAAGAAATAAAGTTCTCACAAAAAGAAATTCCCTGTCTTTTAGCTAATGAATATTTTGTTCACCCAAACATTCACGTTTACAAGTCATGTAGCATTCAAAACTCTTGTAATACGCAGTATTTTAGGAAAAAAACTACTGTCAGGGGTCATTGATGAGACTTAATGGTATGGTAAATATGACAAAAGCACACGTTTTTTACATGGACTATGCTAATGTACTTTAACCACATTAATTCCCTTTGAAAAGCACCTTGTTAGTATAAATCACACCATACTGTCAATCTCTCGCGTTTTCAGTTTGCATGCGTGTTGTATATTTGTGTCGAAAGGTAGCTATTTAACCGAAAAATATGGCACAAATATTTTAAGGGGGGACAGCTTTCAGCGAATACTCTTTGCAAGCCATTAATGATTTAGGATGACCAAAAGCTATCCAACTGTTATATCTTAGAACGTTTTAAGCCCTTCAAATAAACCTACCTTCTTTTATTTCTTCACAGGCCCTGAGGAAAACTTGGGTACCGGTATGAATTTTAATAAGTAATAGCAAATTAAAATGTACGCAGTAGAGCACTGCCAACATACTCAGCGGCTTTCTCCTTCGCCTCACGTTATTAGCAATATGTAATTGAAATTCTGTAATCAACAGCTCTTTGTCAGCCTTCAGGAGAGTTTAATGTAACTAACGACGGCATGCAAACTTTAGCATTATTCAGTATTGATTACAGCTTCGTATGTTCAACTTCATTTTCGTTAACTAATCATATTTTCCTTTTACTTTGAAACCGCCTAAACACCTAGGTCTACCCCTACTCATAGCAACCTTAACTCTGTATCAGTCTAAAAATTGTCAAGGCTATTTTTACAAATCTGAGTGCGTTGACCCAAACATATTTTCAGATAGTCTTGTAAACGTATACCAAACTGCCTCTGAGCGTTAAACATCTACTACTGAACTGTGAGTACATTTAATAGCCTGTAGAAAAGAAAAACCAACGTGACACGTAATCTCTACGGTATAGATGTTTTACCCCAGCCGTTTATAAAATGATTACAAATTCGACTGATGAGTCGAGGTGATTTATCGGAAATGACAGTGTATGACATTTGATACGGTGATAATGAAAACATCTGCAAACGATAGCTTTTGCAATTAAATTTAAAAAACGCAACCTTGTGCGGTGAAAGCAAATGCGACATTTCGTTTCAATGGGGAAAAAAGCGCAGCTAATTACTCTTTCAAGTTTGGTAATACGAGGCTCAATTATCACCACACGTAATTATGGACGCAAACTCCCATGGTGTTAGAATGAACGGAGCTGACAATCTCGAGAATATAAAATTACAAAAAATGATCGATCTCCTTCAATTTGCTATCGTACGTCAATGCCGAGAGAATATTCTTCACAATTTTGTTGCAAAAACAGGAAAAAAAGAGGAAAGTTTGAAAATACAGTGCATAATATAACCAGCTACTGATTTCATAAGATGAGTAATGTTCTCACAAAGATAATATAAACTGCTTTTAGAAATCACTCCTCCAGAAAGCCGAAAGGCCTTGACTTGCAATGAAACGAGGTTGGATTTTTTTACCCGCTGTCTTCAGTGGAGAGGGAAAAATGAAAACGTTCGAAATACAAGATTTTGTCGTGGGCGTTAACATTCTGTGCCATTCAGGTTAATGTCCGCACACGGTTGTAATCAATGCTCTTATGCTGAAATGCATGGAAGCGTGTCCTTAAATATTTTTTGTATTTCCCTTTAAGCACAATGGGACAAAAAAGGAAAATATTATTAAATCTAAGAGATTTTTGAGATTTCCTGCAAAAAAAATTGTCCTGAATTTTTTCGCACAATTTGACAGTCTTCAAGGTCCATGAATTCAGTAGTCGGTATTCACTGAGTTCAGAGCTTCAGATGCTGTATGATGAGACCGTCAAACTTGAAAAAGAAAGCTTCTTTGGAGAACCATGTGTGGTCGATACGAGATGATACATGGGGTGATGCTTTGTTGGAGGGCTTTATCTAAATAGCTATGTCATCACCTTTCATAATGGTCTGTTTCAAAAGCAGGTTTTCAAGGAAACTTATCAGGTCCTTCCCTGGATTCCCTGAAAACATTTGCAACGGTCCCTTTTTCTTTCTTGAACATTGAGGTGGATGTGGGGCTACCTAAACCTCCAGCCTTTCCAACATTTTATATAACACTTCTCCCAAAAGGTATGAGACATACCATAAAGTAACACTAGTATATTTTCAACTTTATTTTTGCCCATTTTCCACACAACGTAATCGTAAATCGTTTACATGCGCGGGAAGCGAGGGAGCAGGCTTAATTCCAGGTCATAAATGTGGAGGGCTAATGTATGCCTCCGTCCTAAATTTGAAAGGACAAAATGTCTTTTTTTATCCACTTTGTGACTTCTATCAAACTTTCCATTAAAATAGCCAACCACTTTTTGATGAACAAACTTCATACGATGTCCATGATGTAGCACCATTATCAAATTACATCGAAGAACCCTCAAATCCTACAAATTTCCCAAAGAGGAGTGGGAACCCCTCCCCTTAAACCCCTGCCTCCTAAAACGTTCAGTGCGCCCCCAGCTGAGAAAAGTTTGTTATGCCGACATTTCATATGGTAGGTAAATTTTAAGTTTTGTCATAGTTTTTCTTTATGCCTGGCTGTCTGAAAGGACAGCAACTATATACTCACCGTGGGGTTCACTGCCAAAGCTGTTTAATCAGGGCGTAAGGCTTGAGTTAATACCGAAAGGATGCTAAGCCCGAAACCTTAGTCAGGGAGTGACCTGAATCGGATTAACTCAAAATTTTTATTATACATTGACCTGTTTTCTCAGATGTTGGGGAGATTCTAAAAGCAGGCTAGGATTTATAGGGGCGCATGCCTTCCCCTCCCACTCAATAAAATGAAAGAGCGAATTCAAAGGAGGAAAAAGAGAAGAGGGAAACGAAAACTAGAGGAATTAAACAAACTTTTCCTAAAATGCTCTTAGAATGTACAGGGTGGAGTCTCTTTTAATAGACTACTAGTTAAATTCAATTTCACCAGCAATTCCGAGAGACTGAGGGTCAGATTGAGAGCTATATTTCGGGAAGAGCAAATGAGTTGCTGAACATTGATGCTAATTTTGCAAATCGGTGGACATGAACGTAAGGAATTAGTGCGCACTTATGGGAAGGGTGAGGAAGTATAGAACTGTAGTGGCAAATTTGTCTTGAATAGTGCGATTTCCTGTAATTTAGGGCTGTAGGGGGTCTGGAATGCTTCGCCATCGTGGATCATCTTCTATGCAATTGAGATTTACCATCGTGGGCCTCTCCCACGAAAATTCCTTGATCCGCACCTGCCCAAAGGGGAACTAGGTCCCTTGAAAGGAGATATTGGATCACCCCATATCTCTAAATACAATTGGTGACTACACCTTAATTGACATTAATTCCAACAGTAGCTTCACTCTCGCTGGTCAACGATGACTTCTTCAATCAGTTGTGCTCACACAGTTTAAAGTCAGTTTACAGGCTACTGTTACTTTAAAAGGAAATTGTACTAGGCAGGTATTTTGTTTGAATTAGAGGAGGGGCTAGAAGTTAGCTGAGTAGGAAGTATTTTTATTGTCTGGGGTGAGACTTGTTGCCCTTTAAGCCAGTTTAGCTCATTGTACCTGTGAACCTTTTTAGGGTCACTTACATAACTTTTGCCGTGGTCGCTTCAAAAAATCGGATCCGACCGAGAGAAGTCCATGCACTGAGTTTCCAAGCAGTGGTCGTAGCTACAGGGGGCAGGGGGCGATCGCCCTCCTGCTCAAAAAAAAAAAATGAAAAATTCGGAAATTTACGATAAAGTATGCAGTCCCTGACGGCGACTAGTCGCACCGACAGTTTACCTGTTTTTTTTTTTGCTCTCAAGAAGACAGTTTCTCTAATATGAACCCAAAATTTTCGGCGCGCTACGCGCGCTGTATAGTCGCTCCAGTTTCTTCATTAGTTCCATTGCACATAGCTAGATAGCACAAGCCCTGCCCACCTTACTAAGTAACATGTAGGCACCATTTATGTAGACGTCGAAAATTTAATCCCATATCGCTAAGCCTAGGTGCTGTTCTCTTGTGTGTGTGTGTGTGTGTCATGCTGTACGATCAGTTGGTGAGCGACTCACGGAGCGCAGTTTGGCTATTTCATGGGGTAGTCCAGGTGGTTCTATACTGTAACACAGAGCTGTCACCTCTCACGCATTCAGCGTGTGGGTCACGCAATCTCACGCTCTCGCGATGATGAAGCATCAGTTCCTCAGGCAATGTCTCAGTATGGTGTTAAAAATTCCACTTACAACGCAAACGATGCGTCCGGTGTCGGTAAAACGCCAGTTATCACACGACCTGAGTTCCTTCTCGTCCAACTGATCATAGTCTGCAGTAAGCTGACAGTAGTGCATTATACAGTAATACATGCCAGTAGGCGTCAGAATTTCCAATTTATCGAAGGCCTATTTATAACGTGAACAAAATGTCTCCTTAAAACTTTTCAGGAACATGAAACATCTGGAAACTGGAAATTCTGGGCATGCAGTAATGAGGCACGGGAAATGTAATTTCCTGCAATCTAGGGTATTTTTGGCAAACACCCCCCCTGGCGGGACGCTCTGCGCGAACCGATGGTCGCTCTCCGCGTCAGTAGTCTCCCAGCGAATCTCACTCTCAACATTCACTAAACGTTTACATCCCTGTGTGATACAGTGTATGTTATCCCCGATACGGTCTACAACCCTTACAATTTTTTTCTTTTTGTTCTTAATAATTACATGTGTTTTTGGTGTAAGCCTACCGAAAAGTTTCGCGCGCTTCACGTGCGTTGCAATTTCACGATTCAGATTCAAAAGAACACTACCAGTGAACAACACTTATGTGTCTGGTATGTGTTACATGTACAGTAAGCCGTATATTTGTAACCTACATTGCAGAATGCAGAACCTACCCTAATGCAGTCTTTAAGAAAAATCGGAAAATTTTGGTTCTTGCCCCCTGGAGAAAAGACTAGCTACGCCACTGTTTCCAAGTGTGGCCTCTCCCCTTCATCTGGGCCCTCAGCTACAAGCCCCGACAGTACATTTACCGTTGTGGAGAGTGGGAGTGAGAGAAGTCTGCTGTTGTTGGGCAGGGAAGGGAGGTTATAAACTTGGTTGAATTTTAAGTTTCGTAGATGATGCAGACTTTCATACAAAGTAAATGTGAGAATCCAAGTAGTCACTGACAAGGGCCACGGTTACTCTGTTGAGTGTAAGGACTAAAAGGGCAACAAGCCTTGCTCCGGACAGTAAACATTTTCCAATCAAGTTTACTTGTAGACAGGGCTGTAACGTCCGAGTCCGGACTCGTCGTACGCGGAATTGGCCTGGAATGGGAGATCCTGGAGTCGGAATCAGCCCGGAATGGGCTGCAGCTGGGCTCGGACTCTGAACCGATTTCAGCAGAGTCCAGAAAAATAAACATCATCATAAGTGTAACTTAGCCTAAGGCTATATTGTTACTTATGTACAGTTCAACACATGATGGTCAGATAAAGTCACCTAAAATACAGGGTGAACCAGGGTATGAAATTCAGAACTTGACTTCTTAAAATGCATGCCCTTTTCAATTGAGAGTAATAGCAAAATTGTACAAAAAGTATTTGTACGAGATGCTACATTGTCAAATGGCCGGACTCGGAACTGGCCCGGAATTGGGGCATTTGGAATCGGGATTGGCCCGAAATATTAAGGTTAGGTGGACTCAGATACAAGCCTTGTTTGTAGCTCCTCCTCCATTTTTTTTTCAAAGCTAAGTAAGTTTGAAACCTGTCTAGTACACCTCCCATAGACAAATATTCTGAATTTAAATTACTCAAGGTCGTATCCACACACACCTACATGAGCGAGCTGTTTGCTTTGATTGGAAGCTGGGTGCACTATAGTGAGTGATCTATCCGCACAAGTCATCTTTGACCAATTAGCCAGAATACTGCTATTTTCTGAATTTATGCATAGGCGTAGGGAGATTTTCTCACTTTGTTGAACGTTTTAGACCAAAATCCTAAGGGAGGAATCTTAGGGGAATCTTAGGCGAGGGGTGTCCTCCCCTATAAGAATTTTTGTTTGAATATTTGAGGGCCCTTATACGCAGTTTGATGCCACATTTTTGGGGGTACATTTATTGTATACTTGATAATTTAGTGGGAAAGTTTGATATATTGCGCAAAAGTGGAAAAATAAGGGTTTTTTGTCTTAGACAAGAATGGGGGCTGAAGAGACACTTAAGCGAGTCACATTTTTGAGTGGGGGCTTGAGCTCCCAGCTCCCTCGTCCTGTAGGCCGATATTTATATATGTACAGTCACAAATCGTTCATAGAAATATACAGTGATATTCCTAAATGTTTCTGGGGTGATGCAACGACCCCTTTAAACAATTTTTAACCAGAAGAAAGGAGTCCAATTTAAACACAGTCAATTCAATAGGGGCAGGACCTGGAACATTGACATATGTTTAACTGGATTTGATTCATATTTGACATGCACTTATTAAAAGATGAGCAAAACTGGTTCGTTACATTGGCTATTTTAATCAAATCTGGTAAAATATTTGCCGCTTGGAGTCCGGTTCGTTTCCACAATGATGAATTTCTTGTCTGATTTCAGTAAGACGATTTTAGAGTGAGTGTATTCCTAAATTTATTTTTCAGACCCCCCTCTTCCCACCCTTCTCCCATGCACCCCTCTTTCCAAACATCCTCCCGTCGGCCCCTTACATTTAGCCTACCCTAAAAATCAGTTAAACCTCATTTCCACAAAACACTGTGAAGGATATATCAGCATAACAACATACCTCTTACTGTATGTCAACAATATAATACGACTTGAATGGCACATATGAGACGACGGACTCTTTTTCGTCACGTCAGGTAGGGTAATATCCTTGCGTGACTTTCTGAGGTGAAATGTGATCTTATCATCGCCGTTTTTGGTGCAAAATCCTTATCTTCCTTTCCATATTCTAACCTGATTTTTCATCTTTTGTTCTACATTATTATCGATGCAATTTTGGGAATATTTCTAAATATGAGATCTTGTTAAAGCTCGTCAGTAAAAGTCTTAAATAGTTGCTCCCTCCGGCGGTGTAGGAGCAGATTGCTGTAAAAACCCACTTATAGAGACTCAAATGTTATTGGTTATCAGAATATATCTTGAATTCATTTCGCCGTTTTTCTTCGATTTTTATAGGTTAAGCCCGTCATCCTATGAGAACGCACGTTGTGTTATTTCTGAACCAAAAACAATAAGAGCTTATCACTCAAGAGCGCTGTAATATTAATTTTGGAACAAACCTCGGGAGAGATAAGAAAAAAGAAAAAACTAGAACCGAAAAAAAGGAAAACAAGACGACCATAGCAATCTGGAAGTGGACAGATGAAACCATTGGTGAATGCCAGAGGTCGCCATGGCAACCAGTTCTGTGATTTATTGTTGCTTCTGATCACACTTGACCGTATTCGCTCTCAATCTAATGCAGTTATTCATCGTCCTAAGATGTCCATTTCTATTCCTTGGGCCTTTGAGACTTTGTCCAAATAGCTTTGACCTCCGGTCGAGTTTGCTAAGGGGCAAAGTTACCTTGTATTGTGTGATATATCCAACGGGTCATTAAGTGAGCGTTGGGTTGACTTTTAAGGCGTTGTGTAAAATGGTCTTGTAAAGGTGAACCGATTGCTTATACAAACACTACAAGACACGAAATAGCAGCGCCACTTACCCGTAGTTAGGAATATATGACACGTCACGGATTATTACTCTTACTTTTTCGAAGAGAAACAAAATAAAGAATCGAAACTACAATATAACGTTGCCATGAAAGCAGACTTAGCTTTACGTCTGTTGCGATTGCATCGAAAATTTCCCCACCGAAAAGAGTAAAAGATGAAAATTTTTACGCAGAAATGCCATGGTATTTGTTTACGTTCATCGGTAGTTCCATTCACATAAATTTGTTACAGTATTCGTTTATTTTTATTTTTAGTGAAATCTTCGTTAAGCTTCTTCCTACGTTGCTCTTTTATTAAAAATAAATGAAAGTATTACAGATTATTACATTTTGCTGTCTTGTACAGTATAACAGTCTTTTTTCTGGTAGATTGGAATGTTCGACACCGAATGCATTTTGCAATAGGCCTAGCCTAACTACAACACGTAGCGTTGCAAGCAGTTCATTATCATAAAGACAATCGGGTAGTAAAGACGACTTTAAACATTTCAGGGAGTTTCCCTGTTTTTGTTTTTGAATGCCTTAGGGTATGCCTCAACAATTTTTAATGACTCCTTTTAACTTCACACACCATTCTCACGAGGGGGTTCCCCGGCTCAAATACAACCGTAAAACCACGTGGCGCCGCCTCGCTAGTAGTAAGCACGATAGGAATACTTCTTCTGTCCACCCTTCGGGCACAATCGATTTCGTCAAGTATATACTCGCGTCCCTCCGTCGATGGGCCTCTCGCTTTTGCGCGGGGATCTCCGTGCTCAGCGTGCTCTCTTGCCCTTAAGAACAGGAGACACATGGACGACCGCTGTCGCCGACCGTTCGTTGCAGCGAGTACTTTATCTTCAAGCCGATGACGCTGGGAGGCTGTGATCGTTACGGAGAGGTCGACTTAACCAATGCTGGTAAATTGCGCTAAAATAACACAAGCCAGAAGCCTACCCTGGTGCATGTCGATTAAACTGTGTATTTCTTACCACAGTTGACCCTTAGATGTCTCCAAGGTTTCTACTGGTCACTGTTTCTCTGGAAAGAAGAGAAAATGAAAACGTGTTAAATCACTGAAAAGGATGGGTCTAGTTAAAGGATTCTAAATGCTTTTAAAAGGCCGTGACAACAAGTTAGGCGGGAACACAGAACACATTTTAGACTTCGAAAGAAAATGGATAGAGTGCGTTTACATGTGACTACGAGCTCACCGGCCTTGTGAACGCCGTCGCAATCTTGATGAGGTGTTGCAGGGAAAAATCATGGTTGCCCGTGGTCAAGGGGGGCAGGGTGAAGCACCCTCTGAAAAATTTCGCCCCCTTGAACATTTTGAGACAAAACTTTCTATTGCCTCGATACATCTTAACATATCTCGCATCCTGAAAATAATCGTTTCCTCCCCTGGGATCTATCTCGCCCCTTCCACATCTTTTCTGGATACGGGCCTAGTGCAACTTCCGTTCTCTCTCACGTATCTGCAGTCAGATATCTGCCCTTTTTGCAAAAGAAAGATCAGATCGCTTTGCAGTAATTACGCGATTTTCAGTATAGACCTTTACTGTGATACGCCCTCGCCATCCAGATTAGTACATGCTTACGAAGCCTGTGAACAAGACCACCATTTGGACCATGGAACAACGCAGACACGTTGTGGTTTCTGAAGCTTGCTGTCTCCCACAGTAAGAATGGTCGTTTCCAAATAGAATTACACTGTTGGAGGTGCTAAAGACGATAAGTAAGGTTGGAGGAAGGGCTAAAAGTAAACATCATTGGGAGAACTGAACAATGAGAATTTGCATTTATTAGCGAGCACGCCCTCGTTATTTGACCAGATGTTATGCGAAAAGTTTCTTTTACATTTCTATGAGCTATAACTACAGTATGTCCATTACCCTCATGCTAGTGTTTGGTAGTGTTCGTTTCAAAGCTTTTCACCAGAGGTCGAATATTATGTGCATCTTTTTCATGCAAATATTTCTAACACCTGCAGTCAATAACAGAGATCACACAATTTGACTATATTCATGAGACTATAATTTCTAAGTTATTTCTGGACTGGTGATTAGTTCTGACATGAAGGCATAAGTTTGAATAGTAATATTGAATGGCGGAGCTTAAACTATAACGTTGTTCTACGACCTCACTTTTACACAGAAAGTCAAAAGAAGTTCATGAAGTCAGTTATGAGCAAAGGAGATTACTAAATGAAGCCCAATTTAAGGTCGGTTTATACTTCCAAAGTTTCACGCGCTAAAAAGCTTTAAGAACCATGCTTTGTCATCCTTTGTCCCTAGTCCTGGCCAATCACCTACATAGCGTAGAGTTGAACCAGGGAGTTGAACAGTGCTCAATTTTCATAACTTTATAGCGCTATACTGAAGTATGAATGGGCCTTTACTTTGTTCGTGCGAAATGCATGGTGACCAGACTTGCTTTAGTCGATTTTTTATTGAATATTCATGATTTGTAGCTTTAATGTGATCGTATATATTTCAACTGAATCGCGTACAATCTGGACGCAAATCAACGAGGAATTGTTACAAAAAAATTCATGTGAGTGCATTCAATATAGGTGAAAGAGTAATGCACGGTCACCAGACAGGCAATTTTCAACTGAGCACGCAGTAAGCGTTTTTTTTTATATCCGTTCTACTGTCAAACGTATGAACCTTATAAGACAGTACTGGACAAACTGACAAAGCACTGGAGGGGAGCGAAATAGCTCCCAGGGCTGCGAATTATTTTTTAGAGGAGAATTATACTAAAACGCATTCAAGGCAATGGTAAATATTAACTTTCTATGGGGTGAAAAGTTTTCTAAGGGGTACGCTGCCCCACCCTGCCCCACCCCACCCCACCCTTCCGGTGGCTAATGGCTTGACTACAACTACTGTCTATAATGGCACTTCTAGGAATAAAACGTTTTATTCTGTCAAACTATTCGAGAAAATCCGAGTTGAAAATCGGAACCCTTTTTTCATTTAAAAAGCATTTGGAAGATTGCCAGGATAATGTTTCATTTCATTTTTGACATTGTTTACCATTTATCGTAAATTTTTCAAAAATGCCAAATATCCTACGTTTGAGGACGTGTACGTCGAATTAACCAAAACTCCCACATGACGTTCTTACCAATCTAATTACTCTCAAATGTCAGTAAACCTACAGAGTATTGAAATTTCTTACACGTTTTTCTCAAAGTCGTTTCATTTTCACACGATAACTTGTCTCACGACAGATTAAGAGGCTTTCATCGTATGTGACATTTGTAGAGTTTAACCTTTATTGTTATATTATGACATTGTGAAAGAAATGAAATCATGTTTAAAGGTATCAACTGAAAGTTTGCCTCTAATATGGTATTTGTAAGTTACCTTCATCGAGGCTCTATTAAACATGTAAAGGTCTATACATAAAGCACCGATATTTGTAAGTAACATTTATATCAGCAAGGATGCTCTGCCGAAACCTCACCCGTCAATCCAACGAATGACTCAGGTACAAAATGCGATAAAGGGACGATCACTGCGAATGATTATTTCTTGCCCGGCCAGGGCAGTCAGTTAATGCCAACGCTTTATTTTGCCCCTTCAAAATTGCAGATGCTAGACTATTAGACCTGACTCCTCTTGACTTGTGTAAAATTTTTCTCCAGCCTATACAGTGATTTTAAGAGGAATTCCTTTACTGTTTTTGCCACTAACAAAGAATACAACTATACAATACTACAACTATACACTACAATACAACTACAGGTGCATTACCATAGATTATATTGTAAGTGGAGATCAAGGCTCACGCCGGAACACACAACTTAGGCACACCAAAATGGTAAAGGCTAGCTGAGTCCAACTAAACATTTAAACTGTTTCTTATTTTGAAGATGAATCTAAAACATTTCAAACAAAATTTAGCATGACTAAAGAAGATATTTGTAGTATACTCTATACCCATAGTTCGGGGTTTTTACCATGCAGCCTTGCTCAGTACTTTTTCGAAATTTCCCAAGTTACGTTTTCACTCGTGTCATTTGCCACTCACTGTTGACTATCAGAGTGTGTATCTCGTAGATGAAACCACTTGAGTACGTTCAAACGTTTAAAGACTACCGTAGTATAAGGGGCCATTTATGTATTATTACATACGGTAGGATACCCACCTTGTATGCACGCTTGCAACACTACTATACGACATTACTAGGTCTCTACGTACAGATGTAAGCTTACGTCTGTGAATGTACCCCACACTGAGGTTTAAAGAGTATGCTTCTTTCATATTTAGCCTACACTCACTTTAAATTTAGCTTACGCGAATCTAGTCATGTGCTAAAGTCCTCATGCAAAAAAATGTATGTTGACGCAGCAGACATGGCGTCGAGTATCCTCCCAGCAGTATCCCTGCAGGGGTTTTGATCCTTCAGCCCGAAGTTTCTCAGCAACGTGTCTCTCTCAGTGTCTCCCACAGACTTTCTTTGTCGTCACCAAAATCTTCGCTTTTTCTCATGTTACGAGCTTTCAATATACTTGTTCAGGATCCTCTGCACTTTCCCTTCATAATGGACTCCTTCCTTTATTAGTTTTTCTTTACCTCTAGATGTTTTAGACAGTGTTTGTTAGCCCATACTTAGGAACCAATGATTAAAGAATACGGCAGTATATATTACGTTTGTACACTATAAACTACAAGCCTGTTACGTATACTTGACAAGTTTTTCAGAGTTACTATTTGACAAAGCAACTCCCTATGGGCAGTATTTCATTCTTTGAACGAACAACATTTTAGTTACATTAAAAAAAGGAAAGTGTAACACACGAAAAATAATATCGTCAAAATTGACTGTTTTAACTTTTTTATACAAGAGATGAAGGCCTACTGAATATGTTAAGAAAGCCCAGACCGGTACAAATGTACATGCAGATGACGTCATAGTTACGTCGTACAAAAATTAATTCAGAAATGGCAAGGATGAGTAATGTTCATTTCAAAAGTTGTACTAAACAAGTTTTGCTCGTCCCCTTTTATAGATTAAAAGAATAAAATAGACTGAAGCTATGACCCCTGGAGTAGAAAGGTTTTCAAGGTGGACTAACAATTTATATCAATTCAGGAAAATAAGAAATAAAGTCCGTTGGTTAAAACAGTATGAAGGCAAAATGGAGCAATAAAGTTTTTTTTTTTAATGTGAAGGATTAAATTTTTCGCTATAGCATCGAACCTTCATAAAAAATCCAGGGAGTGCAATAAAGCTTTCCTCCTTTATAGCCATTGCAGGAACTAAGGTTCGTTTTGTGATATCTGTGGTGTATCCCATATCACCAGCCCTCCAAACAATCCCAGCTAGTCATGTATTCAAATTCATATTTATTGAAAGCTGAGTTTTACCGCTCCATCCCTGCAGGCTTCATAGCTAACAAAATTATAAAGTCCTTTTTCGAAGGTAAAGATAAATGTGCATTAATTTACGTAAATATATAACTTCACACACACCGACCGCTTACGCCCTAAAAAGAGAAACACGGGTTTAGGTATCAGTTGAAGATAACAATAAAAAGGAGAGGAAAATTTTAAACCTCACATAAAACTGCGTCTAACATATCCTGGGTGATTGACCAGATATCACCATTCTCATCATTTGCAAGGACGCCGCCATATACCCACTTGTTGCAAGTTTAATATGATATCACAGACCCACTGTCTTTTACCATATGTAGTTTTTCTCTTTATAAATGTCTCCATTCAGGTTGGAACTCTAACCGCCAATCAACAATTGATTCCAGAAAAAAAAAACACTTAATGCACTGTGAGAATACAGGGTACCAAAGTTTTGCAGTCTGATACCAACAGTTACATGCTACCCTCGTGTGAGGAGAAAAGTAAAACAAAGTACAAAGAAAAACAAAGAAATCTCTGCACAAAAAGCTTGAAATAGTCAAAATCGACTTGTGACAAGTCAGGTAATTTGAAAAATGACAGCTTCCTCGCAAATTATAAGAATGTCAATCATAAACGTACGAGAGGGGAGCTGCACCGCAACCTCTCGAGTTGCGGAAAACTTATTTCTAGGAAAGATTTTTTTTTGGAAAAATCAGACAACAAAAGCTTTGTGGGAAAATAATCACTCCCTCTCCTCCCCCTCCCCAATGAAATATCCCGGAAGCATGTGATGGCAAATATCTCGGTAGCTAAACAAGATGCGAAAGTGTTGTGTTTGCCCTACTTTTGTTCATATGTGTGATATATAATTCGTTTCATTTCCCTTAAAACAGTCAAACGTACAAGGTGAGTCACTTCGGTGATCATCAATGTGTAAGTTTTGGTAACACAGTTCCCAATGGAAGGTTCCCACAAGTATAGATAAAACATGAAGGTACTTTATTCATATCAAGACATAATGTCTTTTGTCCAGAATATCTGTCTTGAAAGAAGTAATTGCAATCCGTACAAGGGTTTTGGTGATAAATACGTTTAAGCTGTATGGAACGCCAAAAGCTTGTAGATTCAGACTTGACAATGGAAATGCAAGAAAGTTGAATAAAAGTCGAATAATATCAGTTTTTAGGTAAATTATTACCTCTCCAGTCGATGAAATCCTTCGGTTTTGCATCCCATAGCAAAAGAATCCCTGGTGTCAGCTTAATCAATTTCTACAGTTTGAAAAATTAAGTGTGGGAGAAAAGCGTTGTTAATGATTCATCAATGTCCCATGGTCTGCATTTCAAGGCCAATTGTTTACGAACCAAATGTCATTCTTGCGTCTTTAGGGAGGATAAACTTCACCTTTAATGTTCGGTATGATAGTTAGTCATTGGTTTTATATCTCATGGATGATACTTACAAAAATCAGAAATAAATGCTGCAAAGGGCAATACCCTCCAAACCCGATTTATCTAAAAGAAACGAACCATAATGTTTCTGAAAGTGATATAGTGTGTGGATCAGATCTGTGTCCAAGGATCCATTCAACTTGGATATCCACTCAATGACGTACGCAGAACTGTGCCGCCGTTACATGTACCGGGTTCCGGGTGCTAAGGGACCCGGTGAAAACTATCAATGAAAATTTACTTATCCAATTAGGTAGATTGTAGGCCGGTGAAATAGCTAGTAAGAATCAGTTCTGTTGTCAAGTAGTTTTTATGCTAGTACTGTATACAGCAAGTCCGAGTATCAAGTGCTATGGTCAGAGTACATTTTCTGGACTAACCGGCTATCAAGTACTAGGGTCCGAGTACAGCCTGTGGAATCCGAGTACCAAGTAATAGTAGTTTTTTATCCAAGTATTTTTCAAATGATTTTTTTTTCTTTTTTTTTTTTGCAATTGGACTTCATGCTTTATGATATAGTACTGTCATTGACTTGACTTGTCTGTTTTTAAACATGACGTATTCTCAAAATTCTCAATAAATTCAAGTTTTGTAAGAATGCTCAGACAAATGAACAAATTTATTGATCACATTTGTCAGTGAAGTAATATCTCCTTTACTTTCAATGGATGGCTAACTTTTGAAAAAAACTTGGATTATGATTGACATAAAAGAGAACTACGTCAGACAAAACGTAACGGTCTGAAACAGTGGCGTAGCCAGCAAGGGGGGAGGGGACAGAGTGTCCCCCACAGAAATTTTGGGGACGCGGTGGGCGATGTTGAAAAAAAAGAATGGGGAGCAAAGAAAAAACGGCGAGAGGAGGGAGGGATGAGAAGTTGGTGGGGCGAAGTGAGGGGGCAGGGGCCTAGGGGGAAGGTAGTTGGGTTATATTGGCTTCACAAGTGTGATCTTTTAATGATACTGAGAACTAAGAAGAAACAGATAAAAAGAACAATTGAAACAAAGTGTTCGGGAAGGTGTGAAATTATCGTTGATTCGAGGTTGCGATTGGTCATACATGCGCCTGTTGCTCATACGCAGTTGAAAAAAACACAGGTATGCGCCTCTGGGATGAGTAATGACGATGGGATCCGCAGCAGAACCGACGGCATTTTTATTTTATGGAGGACGCATTGGCAATAGACCTCCGAACAGTCAGTCCAAACCTTGAATATTAATGATATCATAGCTTCTGGAAACAGTGTTCCGGATCTTTTCTCCTTTTTCAACAGATTTGGCCTATGCCTTGGGGACTGAACCCTAACCTTTTTTCGAACCCTAACCCAGATTTTGAAAAAAATAAATAAATCCCGAAAAAGCATTGGTTACCAATGTCATTTTCACTCTGAGGGCGGGCCGCCCCTCCAGGGGTGACTCCAGGTGGGGGACAAGGGGGGCCCCGTCGGGGAGCTTTTGCAGTTTCTTCGGGAGTCTTAGTCGATACGGTAAAGCATGCAGTCCTCGAAGGCGACAGTCGCCACGACGGTTTACCTGTCTTTTGCTCTCAAGAGGACAATTTGTCTAATAAGACCCAAAATTTTCGGCCCGCTTCGAGCGCTATAGGGTCTCCCCATTTTCTTCAATATTTCCATTCCACATAGCTAGATAGCACAAGTTCTGTCCACCTTACCAAGTAACATGTTGGCAGATTACACAGTTAATGCAGAGGTCGTAAATTTCATCCCATATCGCAATGCCTAGTTGCTGTTCTCTTGTTTGTGTCATGCTGTACTGTCAGTTGGTGAGCGACCCACACTGACAGGGCAAAGATTGGCTATCTCATCGGGTAGTCCATGTTGTTTCGATACAATGTATGTTATCCCCAATACGTTCTGCAACCCCTACAGTTCTTTCTTTCTTCTTGCTCTTAATGATTACCTATGTTTTTGTGTAAGCCTACCAAAAAATTTTTCGCGCTTCGCGCGCTTTGCAGTTTCAAGATTCAGATTCAAAAGGACAATATCAGTGCGCAACTCGGCTCTTGAAGTATTAAGTGATATTATGCAGAATATGCCCTGCGATGGCATGAAATAGACTCATTCAAATCCCCTTCTCACGATGCACCCCCTCGACGTAGTGGACTGTCGGAACGTGGGGTCTCTGGTATGGCCTGCCCCCCTTTCGGGAAAATTCGCTTTGCCCACTCTTCCTCAGTTCCATTACTTATAGCTAAATATAGTACAATTTCATCTCATTTCGGTAAACCTAGTTAATGTTCTCTTATGTCTGTCGTGCGGCACGGCTAGTGACTCGAGCAGGAAAGTACAATGTAAGTTATGTCCGATAGGGCCCAACTGCCAGGACAATTGACCTATATAAATTTTAAATAAGTACAGATTCTTTTTAGTGTAGACTTAGCCAAAAAATTTGTCGCGCTTCCCGCGCTTTGCAATTTCACAGTCCGGAAAAACGGTAAATCTATGTTCCTCTAGTGTTTACAAATTTTATGCAATAAATGCCCCGCAATGGCATGGTATAGTACACAGGTTTCCTTCAAATCCCCCCTTACCAACCCCTCGATGACATCGGGGCTGTCGGGGCATCGGGTCGCGTTCCCCCACGTCGGGGAGTCCGGCCCCTATCGGGCAAATCCTGGTGCCACCCCTGCGCCTCTCTAAAACCCCTGTGGAGAACACTGGGATCTAGTATAAAAAAGAAGCAAAATACTCTCTAAATGTAAAAGAGTGAAAATTCACCAAAAAGACTGACTGCAGTGACCACTCTCTGTTTCGAGTGGAATTCCACTCTCCTCGGAGTGGAATTTTTACTCATTTAGAGTTAATTACCACTATGAACATAGTGGAATTTCAGTCTATTTCCACTCGAAAACAGAGTGGTCACTGTAGGCAATCGTCGAAGAGTGAATTTCACTCTCTTACATTAAGAGAGTATAGCACCATTTTGCATCTAAGCCCCCATACCAAAAACCTGGCCACGCCCTTGGTGTGAAATGGTACTAAGTTGTCAGATGAAAATATATAGCTTTCAGAATAGGACGCCTCTTTTTCCCGAGAAAGTTCGATACTTTTCCTTTTCTTACTTGTTTTAATTTCAACGTATACTGCTTTGAAGCAAACAGGTATCATAAAGTCTTAAACAACCCTCGGAAACTTTTTGTAATGAATGAATGTTTCATATGACATTCTCACCTTGGTTTATTAATAACCCGCTGTCACCAGCCCCGTAGCGAGGCAGGTACTGAAAGGGGGAGGGCGAAAAATCTTCCAGGGGGGTATATTTTAGCGGGATAAGATATACTAATATGAATAAAGGCAAGAGTAATTTTGAACGTTCTTGGGGGCCAAAACTTTTGTATGGGCACCGCCCCTGCACCTCCCCCTCTCCGTGACTACCTGCTTGTCCTTTAACGGTACAGGTATGGGCGTCCTTGGAAAAAAATTAGGGGGTAAAAACTTTTAACTGATCAAATCAGGGGGAAATTTTTACTCCCAGAAAAGAGCTTAACTGCTAAATGTTGGTGCCTTTTACAGGGGTGTAGCCAGGAATTTGCCAGGGAGCCAAACCTGTAGGCAACCTATCTAAGCGTGGTATCACCATAGTTTGGCGCGAAGCACCAAGAAAAGTTTGGCTGAAATGCCTCCCAGATCACTGAAAATGGCACTTCCCAGGCCTTGTGAGTTACATCTAATCATTTTCTATTTTGAAAGCTCATGTTCTGGAAATTTTCTAGCGATATTATAAGCAAAAATATTGATGTTACTTTTTCTTCAAGTTTTTGATTTTGCAAGTGCCCCTTTGCCCTGTCCCTTCCGGACGCCCATGGGTACAGGCCTTATATCATTGGAGAGATGGATGACAAGAAAGACAGAACCTAAAAAGAGTAAAAAGAGAACAATTTTAAACCAAACTTTTAGGACAAACTTAAGTTTTCTTAATAAAGGACAGGCATGTCTGCCTCAATGTTTAACGCTGGGTGATTAATTTCTTTCAAATTTTAAAGAAATTATATTGATACACGAACTTAACAAGTTACAATGTACACATCCAAATTGTGGTCACGCGACGTTTCGATTCGTGATATGTCGCGCCGTAGGCGGCAAGGTGGTTTGTATTACATATACGATACAGTAGCTACTTCAAGGAGCAGTAGCAACCTAGGGAGTTTACAACCACCTATACGTATATACGAGTAACCTACAACTACTTATTGGCTTATACGGGCCATGTGGACGGACTGCAGTCCCAGGAGTTTGGGAAGGGTTTTGCCCCAGCAAAAACTGTAACTTCAGTTACAGAAAACTATCCCGTACGCCTCCCGAAAACTATCCCGTACGCCTCGAATAGATACAGTAATACTACAATGGTGTGTACAATACGATCGCATTCTATGTTCTGACGGCTCTATGTTAGGAAACAGAGAGTAGTCCCAACAATACTATGGAATGCCAGAAGGGTAGCAAAACTACGTCGCTCACTTTTGTAACTGCATGTCAATTTTAGTAACTGTATTTTATATGAAATTTTTGTACAGATACTAGGGTAAGCACTAGTTGTGGGGGTGCAGCGTACTCTCATACCGAGTGCGCGTACAAGTAAGAGTATCTTAGTGTGGGTATCTACTGACATGTACGAGAATGCTACTTTAACATCCGAGCACAACGCGTACCAGGCTTGAAAAAGGCACTCCAAAAGTACTCCAACACCGACTACCATTCGAGTGCGACAATACTACGTTAGGGTTTGGGTAAAAGCAAACTTTCGTTAGGTTGGGGTCGAGTCCCTTCCTGTTCCCCGGCACTGAGGCGTGTACTCCTATTTACGCCCTCTCATCTGCTGCAGGAGTAGGAGGGCACATCAGTTACACATACATGATGGAATTAAGGTTACTTGGCATCGGAACGGGCACAGCTGTGATGCTGTCCGAACGCGGTCAGTTTGGCGCAACTTCATTTTATACGGTCATGGGCAAACTAATGTTGGCATGGACTTTCATATGAACATCGCTGCACAGACTCACATGATGAAACAATTATGTAGCCTAGGTATATATGTTTAAGTCAGTGTTGATGGGCTGGCAAGACAATTCAAGATGTGTCTCAGGCTAGTCTTTATGGAACAGTCATCACAGAAATTAAAGAAAGGGTGAACTTGGACCCAGTGCATTGCTGAGTGTTTATTCAGTGAAGCCACGAAAAAAGCGAGGGCGCTTCCGCTGTACGGCAAAAAACTAGATGATTGTTGTATCTCCGTGAGTACAGCGTGCATTCAACTTCAGAAGGTAAATGCTAATTTATCCATTTCCGAAAGATTAGGAGTAATTTTACAACAGAGATAAGTCATGGTAGGCGGCTTTGTTATTACACTTAACTTGAAATCTTGTAGTTTCTCTTCCAATAACCTGGGCAAAAGCAACGATGTAATGATTGTATTACTGCTTTGTTGCCGTCCAGAGAGCCATTTGAGGGGCTTCGGTCCAAATCGTGTGACGTCATTCTCCTCCACTTTAATTTCTGTGGGAATAACCCATCTGTTTTTATTCTATGTAATGGCATTACAGTAATGATCGTATTCAGAACCACAGTTTGGGTCCGGCCTCTAAGGTATAGGCCTATTCGAAAATGTTTGAGTAACGCTGTCACATAGCCAATTATAGCCTTTTGCACGTAATTCCATAGGCAGATAGGTAGGGCTTGGGTGTTCATGTCTTATGAAACACACGAATCATTTGCGTATATGGAGTAGACGTTTAACCCACTCCTTTAGGAGCTGAAATAACATTTGTTTACTGTGATTCCTGTCGAAATTTGGGTTTAACCGCCCTTTTCTAGAGTCAAAACCCTGAACCCTACCCCTTTTCCCCAAATCCAGTGTCTGTCCCCGGCCTGTGCATTAACCAGGCCCGTAACCAGACAAGGTGATGAGAGGAGCGGAGAGACAGCGTCGAAAGTGAAAAAAATTTTCAGGGGCGAAATATACTAAAATGCATTCAGGCAATGGTAATTTCTGACATTCTAGGGGGCGAAAAGCTTTCCAGGGCGCTTCGCCCACCGCTTCTTGGCTACCGGCTTTGAATCGACATAATAGTGTTTTAGTATAGGTTAACGGTAACTATCCCTACATCTACATATATTCAAATGTAAGTTTGTTTGCCGGTCCAATGTTGAACGATCGCTTTTGTGGGCGTTGACCTTAGTGTCCGAGTAAACTTGTCTCCATGTTCTGCAAAAATGTTTTTTGCTTCCGTCACGTGTTTTGATCTAGCAAACACTGCCGTTCGTACAAAACACACGCATTTGAAGTTTTTATTAATCGTGTGTAAACGCCCACGAAACTCACTTGTACGGCAATGACCTACAGCGTTGTGTAAGTCTAATCCATCTTATTCAAATATCGCTTTAAAATATTACGTGTTTTCCTTTGCATTCCACGACATTTTCCTGTATATCGAGTGACTGAACTTTGTCTCATTAAACGTTGGCCTATAGTTTATTCTAGTTTTATCACCTGGTTGTCTACTCGATTCATTGAAACTGAGGAATAAAATTGAAGGCTTACTCAGGTGTTTCGCAAAAGTGTTAGGGAAAACACTGAGGCAGGTGCCAGAGCGAAACCATTAATACGATTATGAAACCTCACTGGAACGTAGAAATTGTTTACCATGACATTTTTTTCATGCCTGTAGTGTAATTGCACCTTTCTCTATTACAAATTCCCTTAAAATGCCCCGTTCTACTCTAAATTTGCACACCGAGAGCCTAAATAAAAGCGCACATCAGGACCAGGTGCATCATGGGTAATTGCTTCGTACGTAGCACGTTTTGACACATTTAAGTGGAACTTTAAACAGTGAAGTAATGACAGCATGTGAAATGACCATTCCTCAAACCGGCATTTTTGTCATACCCCCGTGCGAAGATGTGATAAGTTGATCTAGTTCGCTATAGTCTGTTTACTAAACCGTCCATCTTTTCTCGCGTTTTAGACTTTATCTAGGGCAATAACCTCGTGGCCTGGCCAGTTCTTGTATTCCCGTATCCATTTCAAATTACAAAGCGAAATATGGATTTTTCCCTCAGACCTGAGAAATCCTTAAACAAACAGGTTAATTAAGAAAATTCGTATTCACTTTCCCAAGTTGAAAATTCATGCCCGGGGTTACAGCACTGACGATAGAAGACAGACGTGCAGTAAACTTTACAAAAATAGGTTTTCATGTGAAAAACGGTTTTATCGTGAAATTGAATGCAATGGGGTTTCATTTGAATCTAGTACAAGCAGTAAAGCATGTCGCGTTTGATTTACGCACTGTTTGCCGTTAATAATTGTTTCACTTGCAATCTTTGTGTGTTTACCTAGTTTCGTAACTGCGATTTTTGCCTCCTACAACAGACTGCGATGCCAATTCCACCTCGGCGTACGCCGAAACCTTCCACTAGGTCAACGACCACAATGTTGAGTCACTACGGCGGGCTTTGCACTTCCAGCACAGGTCAATCATGGTCGCCATTTTGAGCGACGTTGGCAATAAAATATGATGTGCGTTGGTTGTCATTTTCACTTTGACAGAAGGAAATATCACACGTAATAAATAAGTGACATATCAGTAATGTTTTAGAGGGTGATCGATAAAAGCCAAAGGCAAAAAGGAACAGCATAACCTACAACTAGCGTCTTAAAAGCTCAGGAGTGACAATCGACATAAACGTAGAAAGAATTAGCCAGAATGATCCATCTACGTTTTTTTTCCCTCCATTGACAAGGCTGAAATGATTTTATGAATGCTGTAGTCCTTGAAAACCCTACTCAGCATTTAAACAATGAGGCTCACACACAGTACAATCCTATCGTTGCAGCTGTCTCCCTGCCTCTGGCGAATGCTAGCAAGTTATCAATTAAAGACTGTACATTGTAATTAAGGTCTCAAAGATGTTAACAATTTTAATTGACAGTTGCATGAGAAACAAGGGAAGCAATTACTCGCCGATCGTTTTTCGTTAGATTATACAGGAAGAATTATCGCGCTGCCAACGTCATGTTACGATCGAGGTGCTGCACATCAAAAATAGTCTTCAATTACTGAAGTAACGATGTGTATAACTCAAACAAGGTAAATGCAGAGGATTACTTTAATTAAACTCTTAAAGCTGAAAGTGATCGCCTCGTTGCGAGGTAAGTGTCTTTGATTGATACGAAGGTTTTTACTTACCATTAAATCGGTACGGTACTCTTATTCAGCTACTATACGCTGTATTATCGATGGAAGAATTTAGTCAGAAATAAACAAGATGCTCGAAAAGGGAGAAGGATACTTTCCACCTTTTTTTTTTTGGTAAGATGGATGAAATGAAGAAGAATAAATGCGAAAGTACATCCAATATACTGATAATGTTCCTGTCATATTCGGTTGGTCATTTTTAATGTTTTCATGTTTAACCGAGGAGTTGAAATTAAAGAACAAAAACCGGTGCAAGTTAAAACTGAGCATGACAGCGTAGTCTTTCAAGTACCGCATCAGTTCAGTGATTTAGTCTTCACTTCGCTTCACTCTTCAATGCACTTCGGTCAGCACTTATAGTCCTATATATACCAGGGCTTTCTGTACCGAACGTACATGTTTGGATTTACATATATGACTACGTCTTATATGGTTCAGAGTCGACATTATCCGAGAAAATCCAAAAATCAACGAATGAAATGAAGCACTGAGATAGTCATGTTTGAATTTTGTCTGAAATGTTGCAGATTCATCACCAAATGACGAAAACGACAGTTTCGCTGGGGCCATCTTGTAGGGCCTGTACATGTAATATTATATTACATGATATAACATGATATGATATGATGTTATGTTATGTTATATTATATTATATTACATTACATTACATTTCATTACACTACATTGTATTGCATTACATTGCATTACATTACATTACATTGTATTGTATTGTATTGTATTGTGTGGTATTGTATTGTATTGTATTGTATTGTATTGTATTGTATTGTATTGTATTGTATTGTATTGTATTGTATTGTATTGTATTGTATTGTATTGTATTGTATTGTATTGTATTGTATGGTATGGTATGGTGTTGTCTTGTCTTGTCTTGTCTTGTCTTATATTATATTATATTATATTATATTATATTATATTATATTATATTATATTATATTATATTATATTATATTATATTATATTATATTATATTATATTATATTATATTATATTATATTATATTATATTATATTATATTATATTATATTATATTATATTATATTATATTATATTATATTTATATTATATTATATTATATTATATTATATTATTATATTATATTATATATTATATTATATTATATTATATTATATTTATTATTATATTATTATATTATATTATATTATATTATATTATATTATATTATATTATATTATATTATTATTTATATATTATATTATATTTATATTATATTATATTATATTATATTATATTATATTATATTATATTATATTTATATTATATTTATTATATATTATATTATATTATATTATATTTATTATATTATATTATATTATATTATATTTATTATATTATATTATATTATATATATTATATTATATTATATTATTATATATATTATATTATATTATATTATATTATATTATATTATATTATATTATATTATATTATATTATATTATAAGATGTTTATTCACAACCATGGTAGATACATTATTTTAGACCTTGAAATTAATACTAAAGTCTTCACAATTGTATGTGTTTATGGGCCAAATACCGATACTCCTGCTTTTTTCACAGAAATCAGTTACAATTTGTCCAACTTCCTTGGGGACACGGTTGTTATTGGAGGGGATTTTAATTTCGTATTTTCCTTACAATTAGACAAAATGGGTGGCCAAGCAAGAACAAATTTTAAAGCTAGGGACGAATGTTTGACTTTAATGTCAGTACACAATTTAATTGATATTTGGAGAGAGAAAAATCCTTTTGCAAAGAGTTATACATGGGCCTCTAACATTACACCAGGGATTCATTGCAGACTTGACTTTTTTCTTATATCTAATCATTTGAAAAATTCTGTTCGATCTACTGCTTTCTCACCTGGCATCCAGTCGGATCATTCCTTTTGTATTTTTACTATTTCCCCTCAATCTATGGAAAGGGGGCCAGGTATTTGGAAATTTAACAATTCTTTGTTAGAAGACCCTAATTACGTTTTTCTCGTTAGTAACCAGTTAGGAAATGATTTAAACCTTGTAAATGTTGGCAATGCAGGGGTTGCTTGGGATTTTATTAAATACAAAATTCGTCGTTTTTCTATGAACTATTCAAAGTCTAAAGCCAAAGAGAGACGGTTTAGAGAGGAACAACTTTTACATACAATTTCTTACCTTGAACAGAAATTTTTTGTAGACCCTTCTCCTGAGTTGTCTGCTAGGCTGAAAGAAGCCCAGAACGAGCTGCTACATTATTACGATTTTAAGTTGCAAGGGACAATTATTAGATCTAGAGCCAGATGGGTGGAAGATGGCGAAAAAAACACCAAGTATTTTTTGAGTTTAGAGAAAAGAAATAAGCAATATAATACTATTAATGGCATTGTAGGTAGCGATGGTCGTGTTATTGAGGACCATCACAGGATCCTCAGTGAAATCATGCAGTTTTATTCCAATCTCTATCAGTCTCGTACTTCTACACCCGGCCCCTTTTTCAATGGTCTTCCTGACCGTGGTGCCATCGATCTTGATTTAGAAATTTGCGAAGGTGAACTTTCGTTAGCTGAGTGCACAAAAGCATTATTTTCTATGCCTAATGACAAATCACCGGGCACCGATGGCTTATCTGTTAACTTTTATAAAAAATTTTGGCACTTAATCGGCCCTTATGTTGTGGAATCTTTAAATCTTGCTTTTTACACTGGCTCTCTTTCTACTGAACAGTCACGAGGGTTTTTTTCACTTATTCTTAAGCCTGGCAAAGATTCAGACAAATTACATAATTATCGTCCTATTTGCTTACTTAATACTGATTATAAAATTGCAGCGAAAGCCTTAGCTACTAGATTGAAATCAGTAATACCTTCTCTTATTGGACCTACGCAAACGGGTTTTGTTAAAGGTCGTTTTATCGGGGAGAATATAAGGTGTATTTTGGACTTGATTAATTATACTTCTGACGGTGATATTCCTGGTTTTATGTTTTTTATCGACTTTGAAAAAGCGTTCGATATGATTGAATGGAATTTTATTCAAGAATCTCTTAGGTATTTTAAAATTGGTGATGATTTTAGGAAGTGGGTCTCTATCCTTTACAATAATAGTAACGCATGTGTGGTCAATAATGGCTACTCAACGGGGTATTTTCATATAGGAAGGGGCGTCAGACAAGGCTGCCCGTTAAGTCCTTATCTATTTATTTTGTGTGCAGAAGTTCTGGCCCTTAGGGTTCTATATACTCGTGATATAAGAGGGATTCGTGTTGATGCTTATGAATATAAAATTTTACAATATGCCGACGACACAGTTTTTGTTTTGGATAATTGTATAGATTCTTTGCAAAAGATATTTGATATTCTTAATGAATTGAAAATTGCTTCTGGATTGTCAATTAACTTCACTAAGTCAGTACTTTTTCCGCTCGGTCCCCTCGTACGGAATTATCCTTTTTATCCTACAACGGAATTTCTGTAAGTATTGGACCCATTAGTTACTTGGGAGTGTCTTTTACTAATAATAGAAAGGACTTATTTGAACTCAATTATCCTCCGAAATTATCTAGGCTAAAAAACTCTCTTCGTTCCTGGTCGGTGAGAGATATGACCCCAATAGGCCGTAACATAATTACAAAGTCCTTTGGTCTTTCACAACTCGTGTTTTTGTTCCTTGTTTTACCTAGCCCACCACTCACTTTTATTAAAGAGGTTGAAAAGGCTATCTACAATTTTATTTGGTGTGGCCGGACGGAAAAAGTCAAACGCACCACAATGATCAATAATTTCTGTGAGGGTGGTCTTAAGGTTACACATATTGAGAGTTTTGCAAAATCTTTAAAATGTTCATGGGTTCGTCGATATCTTAACGATTATGAAAGCCCGTGGAAAATTTTTTCACTAGGGCTCTTAAGCCTTACGGCTCTGATTTATTTTTTTGTTGTAATTGCCATAAACGTGATATTAGATTGCCTAATGACAATTTTATTTCCCAAGTCATAGAGGCCTGGTGTGAAGTTTCATATACAACTCCTACAGGAGACTTTGGGAACCAGATTATCTGGAACAACTCGCATATAAAAGTTAGTGGCAAAGTAATTTTTTATAAAAAGCTTTACGAACAGGGTATATTAAGAGTAATGGACCTTTTCGACAACCATTATAAGCCACTTGATTTTTATAACTTTACTCAAACTTACAATCGCCTAGATATCTCATTTATTCATTACTGGGGACTAATTAAAGCTATCCCTAGTCATTGGAGAAATGCTTTAAATAATGCTGAAGTCAGTCCCCGGGCAAATGTTACTAACTTGTTACAGAAGGTGATGAATTGTGTGTCAGTGTCTCGTTTTGTTTACCCTATTCTTGTAAAGAATGTTTCTGCTCCTGCCACTTCCTTAAAGAAGTGGAACAATGATTACTTTTACGATGATGACAATTGGCGAAGCATTTTTAGTATGCCGTTTAAAAGTATTACCGAGCCCAGATTACAGTATTTTCAGTTTAAGTTTCTACATAGAATTGTGTATACAAACAAGTTTCTATTTTCTTTAAACATTGTGGCTTCTCCATTTTGCTCGTTTTGTGACTCAAATGAGGAAACAATTGATCATTTATTTTGGGATTGCAGTTTTGTTTCAAGTTTAATTTTAGATGTTGAAAAAAGGCTCTTAAACAAGCAGTTTTTCTTTTCTAAAGAGGATATTTTCTTTGGTTTTCAAGGAAAAGATTATAGTCCTTTTAACTTTGTGATATTACATCTTAAGTATTTCATTTATTGTTGTTCAAGGAAAAATGACAAACTGGATGTAGAAGCATTTTGTTATAAGTTTAATTTTGCACTGAAGGTAGAAAGCTAAAAAAAGAAACGTAAAATTTACAATGATGTATTGAAGATATTAAAAAAGCAGTGATTAATACGTTGTGTTGAATGCAGTGATTGATGTAAATATTGTAATCATATAAGAAATGAAAGATTACTCAATAAACAGGAGGAAAAAAAAAATATTATATTATATTATATTATATTATATTATATTGTATTGTATTGTATTGTATTGTATTGTATTGTATTGTATTGTATTGTATTGTATTGTATTGTATTGTATTGTATTGTATTGTATTGTATTGTATTGTATTGTATTGTATTGTATTGTATTGTATTGTATTATATTATATTATATTATATTATATTATATTATATTATATTATATTATATTATATTATATTATATTTATAAGTTAATTAGTTGTAAACCTCCACCTAAGAGTTTCACGCTAGTGCGTTCATCAGGAGGAGATAATATACTAGCTCTTTATTCATATATATATATATATATATATATATATATATATACATAGGTCGAAAGATTAGTAGTTATCTA
Organism: Holothuria leucospilota; assembly: GCA_029531755.1. Taxonomy (NCBI): domain Eukaryota; kingdom Metazoa; phylum Echinodermata; class Holothuroidea; order Aspidochirotida; family Holothuriidae; genus Holothuria; species Holothuria leucospilota. The sequence continues at coordinate 35,434,389 of CM055964.1, forward strand.
ATGAAGTAATTAATTTCGACCTACTTATTCATAGTCGATCTACCATATTCAATTTGTAAAATTCAGTCAGCTTGAGGCATTAACACTTAGACTTGCTACAATTCTACAAGTCACCTTTCTTTTGGTTACGTTCCCCCACTAGATATATAACAACCGAAGGTTACTCATTAATCCAGCTTTCATTGTTTGACCCGAGTTCCACCGCTCTCCCTCTCTCTTTTTCTATACGTAACACTGGATGTTGTGTTTTCAAGACTTGTTAGTCATTATACCTTACTTACCTTTTCGAATACACTGAACTCTGAATCATTGTTTTTTTACATAAAAATGCAAGCTATTTTTCTGTCCTGTTTTCACGATGAAGCCTTCCGTTTTGAGAAATAGGTCAAAAAATTTGAACATTAATGTCAACGATTGAAATCAGGCTTTACGGTGATAACAAGCAGTTTTCATCGAAGTTTTCGCTTTGAGGGATATGTCGCTAAAACTGAACCAACATACCTTCACGTGTGTCAGGCATGGTTTGCGAGAGAATTCATTTGCATAGTTACCTCTAGCACCAATAGAAATGATGTATGTTACTCAAATTGGCTAAATCTCGCTGAATATCTGTGCTCCAGAAATTCCGGCCGATACTGTTATGTATAGTAGATGTACCTCTGTGCTACACAAGAACTATGCTGAAAATGAAACAACCGGACGGATCAGATAAGCCTGCCGTATCTCTGTAATCTACTTGCCGAGAGGAGAAGCTTACCAGTACCATTTAAAGATTAGAACAATTTTTTACTTGATTTGATCAATGCAGTGTTGGGAAAAATGGCCAAAAAGGGTTCCTGAGAATGATGTCACATTTTATAAAAGCGGCAAGTGTTCATCAGTGGATAAAATCTAGTTGTGTCGTGTGAATAATTAAACACAATTTATATCCCTGCTTTATGCAGTGTCCTCTGATCATTTACCGTTGTTAGTGACTATAGGCGGAAGACATCGGACGATGACCTACACTTAACGACAACCACAACCATAGACTTGAATCAGCCGTTTATTTGCAAGTCTTTCTCTTTTTTTGTGCTTCAGTTTGCGCCTGAAAGAAAATATGTCAGTCGGAGCGTCCTAGGTGTACTATATCCGATAATAGTGTGGACAGTTTTCTGATGGACATGGACAATTTGAAAATGTCGATTTATTGATGAATTTCGGTAGAACAGTGAATTATCAAATAAAGACATTCATCAATTAATCAATCAATCAATAGATCGAGCAATCACTAAACGAATCAACGAATGAGTACACTCTTACAACATCGAGGTTAAATTTAACCCGGATAGGTGTTGTATTTCCGCCCACACAATCCTGGTTAACTTTTCCATGAAATCTTGTTTTAATTAACGCAAATCCCAGTTACTTTAACCAGGATCTGAGTTAGTTTAACCAGGATTACCTCAAGCAATTAAGCATGATTGCGTAGGCGATTGTGTAGATATTAACAAGTAAAAATGTAGGTGAAGCATATGAATCATGAATATTGTGCTCTGAGTATCATAGTTCGTTTAAACGTACATCCTGAAAAAACAAAATGTTTCAAGCTCACTTTAAGATAAATTTTCGGGCCTCTAGGCTTTTAACTTATCAATGCAGTGGCCTTTGTTGTTCCAGCAGGCTCACACACGTAATATGTGCGCGGCATTAGCTCAAGCCTTCCTTGTGTTTTGCCCAGTCAGCAGAAATGATTTGGTGAAAACTTTACCTTATTTGAAATAACCTTCTTCTAACATACTACTACTAACCTATAATTGCTGCTTATCTCCACTGTTTTTTTTTTGGCAATATTCCACCTCCTCTTCTCGCATTTTCTCCTGCGTTTAACCGATTAAAAAAAAACGTTAGAGTCCGCGCATTTAGGAAGGCAATTAACCAAGCTCACAAAAATTGCTACATCCGTCATTTCACTTTTTATAAATGTCAACCAACATTTTTCCTCCAAAAATTCTTTAATTGTAACAACACTGCATGCATCAATTTCATACACACTGTCAGCTTTGATATTAAACATTAATAAAAATGATTGCAATAGATAGGAAGAATAGAAGAATGATAACTTTGATTATAAGCTCCTTTCTGAATTAACTCGTCAAAGGAGAAGAATGAAATTATAAGACTTTACTTCATCAAAGTTAATCTTTAAGATTTGCCGCGGAGATTAATTTCCCACCATTTTGTTACCTGCAACACGTAAACAAGGTGCACGTTAATTGTTTTGGTGTGTTAAATACAACGTAAACATATGGTGACAGTGCGAAACACACTACGTAGGCTATATGTGTCGGTTCTTATTCTCGGAATGCGAATTGTCAAATACATCCGCTGTCACGAGTATTATAATGAATATTCATAACTCAACCTTTGTTACATTTTTGAGCATGGTAATGTAAACCGAAGATGTCATTTATCCGTGTGTCAAATCAAAGTCACTTCAAAAGGACTACTACTATACGTGCAACGTTTACCTCCCATTTTTCAACGTTAAGATCCAGTGGGGCAGAGATGTACAGCTTTTATAAACAGAGAGAAAGCATCATTAACAAAAAAGCACCTTAGTGATTTCTTGCCGAAAGGAAATAGTTTTCACACTGAGGTTTATCCCTCAAAGTTACCCTTGTTGAGATATAATGTGTTACGATGCTTTCACAATTTCACCTTCGGTGAATCAGCATGGGTCATCCACCTGCTGCGTATTAAATCCCTCACAGTTACATACCAGGTTTTCACAGTTTAATCTTCTCGACCTCAAATATCCTTTCGCCGCCACCAAAAACTGTTGCATTATTGAACGCAAATGGTAGCATTCACATGCCAACTATAAGATATAAGCCAGGATAACCTTTTATGATCTATTGTGTTTACAAGGTTTTCGCCATAAGAGTGACTCCAAATGAACATACACTTCCACCAAAAGAAAAGGGTTCTTGTATTTAATATGTGGCATGCAAATGTGGGATAGCCCGCAGGATTTTTCTTAAAAAGTCAATTTCACACAAAGACTGTTAGCTTGAGAGTACCCTTTTCGTCTTGTTTCATCCACCCCTCCCCCTGTTTAATCCACCCCGCCCCCTCCCCCTAGTCATCCCCTTACTCCCTTAGGTGTAGTGGAAAAGTTAGCTTACACTTCTGCATTGCTATTACCGTTTTTAAACCGAGATACTGTTAATTGCATTTCTCGCTTTCCATATACACTTGTGCTCTTTGTGCGAGCTTCGATTATAAAATACAAAATTGTAAACTATATACTTGAAGGCTTATGTTTACATTTCAACCTATTAAATGAACAAATTTAGCTCATTTTTGCGGCAGACTTTATTCTATATTTACAATCTTTGAAATAAAATACAGTCACTTGATATCAAAAGTGACCCTTTGACGTAAAATATCTCACACATTTTTTCAGTTTTTTTTCTGGTGTAGTTTGTGATTGCTTTAGTTTATTTTAGTTACTGGCTATCTGTGGATAATGATAGGACAATCAAAACCCTCACGAAATGATATTAGGTCATTTGGATAGCTGATATGAAATTTAAGTGTATACCTGCAAAGTCAGCGTGAGGGTCATTATTTTTACATAGCTAGCGACCACGGGGTTTGGGAACCTCGTAAGGAGTAGCTGTGGTAACTGGGGTTACGAAGGGGAAAGGGGAAACAGTTCCCCATGAGCGTGTTTTGAAGAAGTTGGGCATTTCATTTTTTAACCTTGTTGGTAGGTAAATATGAATGAAATGTTGTGTCGTGACGACTTTTAAAGTGCTCTCCCATAGACCCTTTTCCATATAGCAGTCACAAAGGATTGTGGGATACACTTTTGAAGTAGGTCATTTTTCTCAATGGCATTCTACGGTGGCCAAAAACGACCCACACCAAAATCCAATCCCACAATCCTTTGTAATTGCTATATTTGGAAAAGAGTCTATAGATTTGGAAGCCCCCATCGGTATGGGCTAATGAATGACAACTTCATATCCAATTCAAATCTCTAAGTTTGAACTGGATTCACATTAATTTGCAGCATAGGCTGGGGCGTCTTCTCACGAAAGAGTCTGATTTACCGTATCCCGAGGGGCGGACTCTGTTTGCTCAGTCCGTCTTTAAGTACTTCTCCCAAACTGAAAAAGCAATATACCGTACGCCTGCTACGTAGGGTAGCATTACCCAAGAAAGTTGCTTTTTTGGAAAACCTGACCAAAAAGTTTTACAGGTCGTATTTTGGGAGGGGGCTGCGGAGACCCTAGCTCGTGCGCCTCTGTTTGAAAGGTATAGATTTGGAGAGTAATTAATTGCAAAAATTTACTTCAAGGTCCGTAACTACTAACACCATTTCAATTTTTAATGTGGTTTGTCACAGTTGCGAATAGAATGGAAAATTAAGTTAAAGGCAGTAGTCAGTCGCCCCAAAATTTGCTTTAAATAATAAGCAAATTCTTGCAAAACTTCTCTTATTGCATTACAAGCAACTCTGAAGACATTTTGACCATAACTATTACAAACAATAGGTAAAGCAACGAGAAATTCTCCTTGAATTTCACAATTCACTAACAAAAACATTGTCACATGATCAAAATAGGCCAGTCATGAACTAGAGTGACGGGGCATACTGACTAACTCTGATTGGGGTGACTGCCTATTGCCTTTAAACTATAGTCGTGAAAGAGTGTTTAAAGTGGCACGTAGCTTGACACCTGCAACCCTCCTGAACGGAAAGACATGTAAAAAGACAAGATACGCTATTAGTTCATTTACTCACGAGCTCATTAGATGAAAAGTTGTAGACAATCACCCTTCTTACAAATGTCATGGTGTTATTTATACATTTGGATTTATATTCTTACGTACGTTATGGAACCATATCGTTGCATTTCACGTCACGGGAGAGAAAAATACTGTGAAAAGAAAAGATCCCCTGATGTAATAGTAATGCATACCTTTAAGAGCCTACATAAGTGGTCGAATGTCTGTCCCTAAACTAATGTTTTTTTTTTGTCAGATGCGGGGAGGGGAGCGGAGTTGAACGAACTAGTCTCTGCTTCGCAGTACTTTATCATTGCGTGAACACGGTCACGGGAGAAATCAAAACTGTGATCGAAAAGGTTGCATTTAGATTTATTTATACTTCATTTAAGCCAATTTCTAATTGAAGTGAATATATACCTACTAATTCTATTCATTTCAGGCTTTTAATCCTATTCATTCCCTTCAGGTGACTATTCCCCACAGTTTGATGTATGTATCTAACCTGATAGAAGTTACTGCATAGACGGGCCTACGTCTGTCCCTGAATTAGTGAGATTCTTTGTGATTCGCAGGAAGGGGAGGTGGATGAGGGAGGTGAACACACTTAGCCTCTGCTTTGCAGTGCAGGATTTAATCCGCCTAGTAGCGGTGTTGTAAGTAGTCGATAATATTTCTCAATAAACCTTTCCGCAATTTCGACTGCGCATGCGCACGTCTTGAAAAACTGGGGAGTAAACAAATACACCGCCGTGCCTACAACACGTGCCGAGAAACTGCACTTACTTCAGAAGCTATTCAAATCATCTCTATATAGATTAGCTCGGAGTGTAAGAAGTGATCTTGCCAGTGGTTTTGTGTCTTGAACAACATTAATATCCTTTTCTTGGCCTTAACTTAAAATTGTTTCATGATCTGTCCCAAATTACGTGCATTTCGCATCCTATGTACGGAGAGAGAGGTTTCTTCCTTGTTGTCCCACAATTCCTTGTGGCAATCGTAATTGCGAAAAAGCTTATTGAAAAGTAATATACTTGTTTTGATTGTTTGCACTTGATGAGATGTAAATATTATACATTGCCAAGACGAAGCTGGATTGCGTAATCCTTTGACAGTCGTTTCATCTCTACGGTGCCTAGGTGATCATAAACGACGAGCGCTCCGGCCGAAGTTCCTGAAGACACTTTAACTTGAGATGCTCCGAGCGTTTGGTCTTTGAGGAAATTCCCAAGGGGTGAAGGGGTTTGAATGGGGGTCATAGGAGGGGTAGCGTTTCAACTACGAAAAAAGCACCAAGAAAATCTAGATGAAAAATGAAATATGTGGATTCTTATAGTCCAACTCAGTCAAGTTGATTTGTTTCCCCTTACCCCACCCCCTATCTATAAGGTCACCGTCCTTCCAAATGTGTAATGTTTTCAATAGCAATGGCCCAGACTGGGTATGAATGAGGATTTTGGGGGAATTTCTGTAGTGTTAATGTGGGATTTTCTTTGTTTTTTTTTCTTCAAGATTGTTTTTTGGTGACAAGGGATTGCTGCACCTTTATTAGCGGCATAAATTGCTACCTCTGCAAAATTAGATTTCTACATCAATAGACGAGTTGGGAAATGTTTCCACGCAATGCAATATGGGAATTAGGTCAAAGGTGAAGTGTATCACGCTTACAGTGTCCCAGCGCGGGTGTTGCATGCTGAGCACGCAGAGCTACACACATTGCCCGTTGTCATGGTACACTTGACCTTGTGACCCGACCGGAAGTACTGAATTTCCCAACCCGTCTATTGCAGTCATTTAGTAGTCTAGTTTTTAACTTCGAAATTTTACACCGGTCACTATCCTCTCAGTGCTGAGGCTAAAATCAATTTCCTTCTACAGCTTTATATGTAGATTGTGTAAACCTAAAAACCTGAATGTGCTGATGTGTAACACACAATTGAAAGGATGAGAACCGACACGACAATCATGCCGAATTGATGTACGAAATCGAAGACATTGGAATCTTAGGGACGTCACGTTAATTGAATACATAACTGGGCCATCAAAGATCGGAAAGTGAGAAAACACACTAGCCCCGGGTCACATGATTCATACACGATATCCCATTGGTGAGATGAGATAGCATATTCATGACATAAGCTTTCTATACATTTGGAAATTTTGACATACAAGTTTACGAGGTGTTATGAGAGCATGGATTTACTGTACGGTTAGAGAATGGGGGAAATCGTGACGGTATAACCTTATCGGTAGCCATGAGATAAGATAAGAATGTGAAATATAGATAACGTGCAGCTATAGTGCAAATAAAAGATGTCAAAATATTTATACCACGGCACCGTAATTCCTTCTTTTGGGCGAGTGAACTTTGTTTTATGTGACTCCGATCAGAAAGGATGGTTGTGGGAAATGGAAGGCTTGTAGCTCTGATATTAAAATCGACAGAAGAGCTTACAAAATTGTATACGTTCTTATTAAAAAAGTCGAACTGAGAAGGATATTAAGAATTAGAAGACCATTTTCGGCAAAGTATGTTCAAAATTATTTCTCAAAACTTACCGAAGACGATGACACTATCTGAAGGGGAAAAGGTAGTCATGGTGACCAAAAAGCAGATAATTTAGAAAGAAGGGGAATTGTGCTGGACATTGGGAGAGTGTATCGTTTATGTATGTATATATATATATATATATATATATATATATATATATATATATACGTAAAATTACATAATTACCAGGGAATACACGATTAATACGCATGTGGTAACGCATGTGGTAAAGAAGGTTCACTCGAGACACGCATAAAAAGGCCGCCTTTCTGTCATCATCAATTAATTAAAAATGAACTGTCTGGTGCTAAAATATCGGTAAAATGACTATAGCCTATCCTTCTGTCAAGATAGGTAGGTCTTTTTCAGTCTGGCCACCAAATAATTGGGGACCATGATGCCTACCTCCTCCCTCTATGGTCGCCCCTGGGCAGCTCTTATTTGCGAGGAGAAAGGTTTAACTGAGTTTGATGTAATGCAAACAGGCAAAACATGTCCAATAGGGTTTATTATGAGTTGGTAATCGTGCTCAATCCTCTACACAAACGCATATATCTCAGCAGGTTCAGTACCGTACCGTATATATTTAATCAGTGGCGTAGCCAGGTCTTTTGTCAGGGGGGCAAGAGCACCAAGATTTTCCCCCAATTAGTGATCTGCTTCCTAATAATCAGTGTTCTCCGCAGGTCCAAATTTTGTCCGGGTGCTTTCCTCTGACCTGGCTGATGTGACTGATCGCCGTCCTGGGGGAGGGGTCTAAGGGGAGGGGATTTTTGCTCATATAAGGTGGGCTAGATGCAAAATGGTGCCACATTTGGTGCTAAATGTAAACTGAATACATCACCAAGAATTCATATTTTTTTAGGAAGCTTTTTTATCTTGCTTGTCTTCAGGTCTTGGTGAATTTTTCTTGAGTCCTACTGGTAGATCAGAATCACAATGGGTGAAGTACAGTAATTAAGGGAACCCTGGTACACCTTTCCCTACATCAGTTCACCACATTCACCACAATCAGTCGAAATTTTACGAGGACCTGCCCTTGTAGCAGAGTATAGCACTTGACCCATTCTAACAAACTGCATATACCACAATGCTGCTGCTTTAATTATCAAGAAACTTTGGAAGTATACAGTAAAAGGACAGAGTCCCTTGTCAGAGGTCCAGAGATCTCATGCTGTATAAAACAGATAGTAAAACATAACTAGTACAACTATAAGCATGGTGTCATCATTCCATCTCTGAAAACCTTAATGATGACTGGTTGTGCCAGTGTGGCATATACTTTTAAATAAGTAAAGTGTACTGGTTGAGAAATTTAAAATTTTACCAGATCATGCGCAAATTTCACCATGTATTCACTTTCAAAATTTCCCCCAAGATTTTTCCAGAGGGGGCAAATCGCCCCCCGTCCCCCCTGGCTACGCCACTGTATTTAATCAGATTAGTTTAGATGTGCTCAATTAAAAAGGCGACTATGAAAAAATACCATTCCATTTTTTGACAGGAACCTGATTTTCTAGTCGGGCAAAACCCCGCGGAGCGGACTCTGTTTGCTCACTGCCCCTCTTTGAGTATATGACTGAATGAGGAATATGCCGTACAGCCTGCTTCATAGGCAAGGTGGGCAGGTAGTTTTCACTGTAGGCCTGTATACATGTATATTAATTATATTTGAATTTTGAAGATCATACCAAAATATGTTCATACCAATTTCAACTGGCGAATTGAGTTGAGGGACAGAAATATACCCATATCAGTAATATCAGTGTACGTACACATTCCTTCAGACCTTCAGAAATATAATGCAGGCTACACTGCGAGGGTGGCGCCAGGAGGGCCAGCAACCCAAACCTGCACCAGAGCGACGAACTGCCGAAAGGATGGAAGACGGAAAATTTGCGGTGCGCTTTTCGCATGAAAATTTGGGGATTTTATAAAGGAAAATATTGTGATCCGTCTTGACGACGGGCCTCCGTCGGAAATTACATGATTTTTCGCACCTCTTGAGGCTTCTCGACGAAATTGAAAAATTTCCCCGACGGGGGCATGGGAGTTTTAGTGTGCTAAATTTGTGTGTTAGCACCTTCAGCGTGGAATTCCCACCTCCGCACCCTCTCAGTTAGTAACCTCATGATGCCTCACGTTATCTGCTATTCAGTTGCAAGATCTAACTATAAGTTGAGGAACAAATTTATTCAAGTGCTCTTTCAGCTTCAAGTAAATTCAGTCTTCAACTAACTGAGAACTGACTAAACTGACGAAAGATCAAGCCATAATTTAATGACATTTTCATTATTGTTACAGTAAAAGCTTTCTTATGACACCGTACCTAACTTTTTATTTTGTTTTGAAAATATTTTGTTTACTTTGAAAAGAACATTCTACCCTCTCATTGACTTAGCTGGCACCAAGTGAGGCGAGTAGTTTGCTTCCCCGCAAAGCAAATTATGTTTTCTCTCTAAACCACAATTGATCGACCAATGGGCGACTTGGAGCTTTAACAAGACGGATGTCTAATGTTCGTTTTAGTTTCACGTGACGATTTAAAAGTTAAATCAAGTCTCCTGGATAAGACAGGATTTTCGGTTCACAGACAGCCTAAATCTAAATAATATCCGAGTCTGTTACTCGAAGCGTGTAACAATGATGAGGACGAATGAAAACCAATTAAAATGCAGATTTTTTGGCTAAACAACGCTGTTGAACATCCGTAGAACTTTTTCTTCATGGAACGCGGAAAGAGAAAACATTTTATGTCGTGTGAACTCTTAACTAAAGATAGACACTAATCACCATACATTTCTGGTTTGGTTCAACCGGAATTCACAACTGGTGACTGCACTTTGACTTATGAAAAGTTGGCAAATTCAAATTATGCCTTCCAATTTAGTTCACTTTGAATTTTCAATGATTTCTGCAGAATACACACCGTAGTGTACTCAGCAGAACGTAGGGCCTTCAGCACGTATGTTTATCTTCAAAGTGCTGAAAACAGTATTTTCAAAAATTGCAAATGTGGGTTAGAAGTAAACTTTATAATTCTTCAGTACATTTATATAGCCATCTTGGGCGTTTAAGTGTAAAATTTAAAAAAAAAATGGTTTCCAATTTAAAAACTAAAATCGGAAACGTTACCTGACCAGACTTTTGGTGTGAGTGCAATGTCAACTATACGAGACAGATGTAGTTGTTTGTGGGTACAGAATCTTTTTTCACCAGTATTGGTACAAAATTTTGCATTATTAGGCTACAATTGCTTGAATCTAATACTGTGAGTGGGAATACGAGACATACAAACCCATTCTCATGAATATGAATACAGATAACTGTGATAAAGCGTGAGTATACGAACACATATACCTACACAAAGGGACGAATCTGCCACTGGAGACTTTTTCCGAGTACAAAATTCATTCTCATGAATACGAGTACGGATAACAAAGAGTGAGTATATGTGTACATGTACCCACAAAAAGTGACGAAACTGCCACTAAAGATATACATGTACCCACAAAAAGTGACGAACCTACCACTAAAGACTTACATGTACCCACAAAAAGTGACGAAACTGCCACTAAAGACTTTGCAGAGTACAAATCCATTGTCAAGAATACGAGTACAGATGATTGTGCCAAAGCGTGAGTTAATAGCCTGTACACAGGCCCAGAGTCAAGGGGGGCCAGGGGGACGAAGCCCCCTTGGAAATTTTTTCGCCCCCCACCCCAAGATCAAAAATTAGCATTGCTGTAATGCATTTTAGTATGTTTTGCCCCCTCTGGAAAATTTTTCGCCCCCTAGAAGCTTTTTCGCCCCCCCCCCTTAGGCACCTTGTCTGGCTACGGGCCTGCCTCTACAAGTGAGGAGTCTGCAAACAAGGAAGCAGACTTACAAAACAACGTACCCTCCATGAATAACCTTCTATCCAGACCACTTTGTATCCAAGTTTCATGGGGCCGGATTTAGACCTTGGTCTGGGCACGTTTTGGAGTTCGGTCGGTTCCTCATATCAGGGAGTTGCTATTTGACAAATTGCACTGCTCCCTGCTCATACACACAGAAACTGAAAAGTTTACTTTATTGCATTTCACTTTGTAATAAATGGAACTGAAAAGTCACATACATACGTAGAAAGATTAAATACATATGTAAAGTAAAAGCATGTACACAGGACAGCAAAATTAGTCACGGTAAAAGTTAGGACATAACTAGCTTTCTTTTATACACAAAACGAAGCTAGTGCGTTAAAATCGAATACAGGACAAGGTTACTGATTGCGATAACTGAGTTGAAAAAGAACACTGTTTGCCTTTAACCTTGAAAAATGTTGCGTTCAGGATGATACTTTGATGTCCAAACCGGGAAACCAAGTCTCATTAACAGAGGCCGTTTCACCGTCCGTAGCTGGGAAGCAGCTGTCGAAACACGCCTACAAGGGTCTCCGTGTGCCTCCCAAACAGCACATGAAATGACTCGGTTGCGACAAACCTATCTTATAGGAGTCTCATGAGGAGTTTCACATTGCATTGCCTTAGGTTGGAAATGAAATTTGATTTCGTGTAATGCCGGAGATGAGTGGTTTTATATGAATTTTTAGAGGTGTAATAACAATACCACCTTGGCCCTCAAGCTTGAAGTGCAGACATTGGTCGTTGGTGGACGAAGAATATACCCCAACCCATGCCGAGTGTCCCTGGGTCAAACTCTCGAATTTCTGGATTTTAAAGGACGTTGATACCTGACCACAGTCATATCTAGCAGTAAAATAATATTGACAACAGCCAAGTTTTGAAACTTCTCAACTTTTTTACGGTTACCTGGGTTCGATCACTAAGTTGAGTTTTAAATGATGTCACTGCATGGCTGTGTCCCGTAAACTCATCGCAGTTTTGATAGTGATCTACTTAAAGTGATTATCTTCAGAGATCACTTTTTTTACTCCCAAGAAAAATCCACAAATCAGTTTTTCCTCCCAAGCATAAATCTTCAAAAATTAAAAAAAGTTCAAATTTTGGTATTTATTTACTCATCGCAGTTTTGATAGTGATTTACGTAAAGTGATTATCTTGAGAGATAATGCATGGAAGGCGCGTTAACACTTGCACAGCAGATAAATGTAATACACTGAACGCGTGACAGGCATAATGACTAACTTACAGAGACACAGTCATGCAGTGACGTCATTTAAAACTCAGCACCTGAACGAAATGTGACTTACCATGTCACGTGACGGTTCTTGCTAACAGGAAACAATGTGCAGTTGTACTACTACATATCGAGGGATTTCATGTGACGAGTGGGATTCCCAGGCACTGAAGGGCAAAACACACACGCAGTAAGCGTATTTACGGCAAACTCGAACGGCATAACCATAGATACTACTGTGACACAATGGACGCGTGCCCTTCAAAACATAAAAGACGCGCAATCTTGCCCTTCAAAATTGCGTCTAGTTGGTTAAAGTCACGTGACTGAAATCCCTCTATAGGATAAATAGCAGGTTTGCAGGAAATTTGTGCCTGCACTAACATTACAACATGTTTGTCTGTAATTACATTCTCCAACGTCCACCCTACTCTCTGGCGAAGAGCCGAAGGGCGAAAACCAAACGCTTACTCCGAAAGGAGTTCTGCTCCCAAAGAGATATGTCGGCAAGGGACAACTAAGACTGAACATGACCACCGTCTTGACCTTCCGACCTGTACATATCATGGGTCTGTAATGCGTAGCAACCAAATGCAGGGAAGGCAAGGAACTTGCTTGTGAGTAACATTTCTTTTTAAAACGAAAAACAACTCAACAAATATTTGTTTTGATATTGTTTCAAGAATACGCGATGCAGGTGATGGTTATGTAAAATCACATAATGGCCGGCCGAACGCTATACTAGCGGTTAGAACGCTCTCTCCAAGCTATTGGAAGATCATGTGACATCTTTCAGTGGTGTAGCCAGAGGGGGCAGGGGGCAGACAGAGTGCCCCCCCCAACAAAAATTTTGGGGACGCAATAGGTGATATTGAAAAAAATGAGGGAAAGCAAAAAAAAAAAAAACGAAACACAAAAAAACAGGAGGGAGGATGGAAAGTTGGTGGGGCGAAGTGGGAGGGGGTAGAGATCTAGGTCTCGGGGATGAGTAATGACGGTGGAATCCGGAGTAGAACGGACGGGGTTTTTTTTCGCTTTTTCAACAGATTATGTCTTGGGGACTGAACCCTAGCCCTTTTTTCGACCTAATCCTGATTTTGAAACAAACTTCCAAATCCCACCCTGGGCAATTTCCCCTGGTTCATTCCCACCCTGGGGAATTCCAAATTTTGGGGTGGGGGAGGTGTCTGAGGAGTAATGTTCTTGGAGGAATTATCAGGGGGAAATTGCCCCTGGGATTTGTTTAGGGGGATTGTCAGGATGGAAATGGTCCTAGGGGAGAGCTGTCCGGTCACTCTGGTCAGCACGGTTGCCACTTTTCTGCGGGTATCAGTTCCACGATTAGAGAGACGTGAAACGGTGGGAAAATTTGCATAAGCACCGACATAAAAAGAAGACAACTGCCAGTAGGAATAAGCAACAACGCGTATGCAGGAATGAAGGATGTACTGTTACGACATCAATTTTGCTTCCATAAGCTCGTTGGTAGTGTTGGAAGTCGAGAGGCCTGGCGTCAAGACGAGGTCGACCACAAGGCCAGTTTCGTGGTTTCGGCCAGTGCCTCGTTGGTTATGAATGTCTCGGCCTCGTAACCCTTGGCCTCGCAAATTTAGCTGATGTTCCTTCGAGGTAGATCTAGGCCTGTTATATCTACATGACGCTCCTTTCCCGAAAAGTCAAAAATGCAAAAATGCAGCTTTTACTCTCGAAAATCATTTTATATTTGGAAATGTTTAAGAAAGTGTCTAACTGTAAGTGTCGCAGAGTATCGAAACAAGTCATACAGACTTTAGCCAAACACACTATTTCATTGTAATTATATTGTACGGTTAGTTAGTCTGGGCTACTGAGGGTACGGTCTTGGCCTCGTAAGTCTCGGGACCTGTGCCTCAACCGACCAGGGGTGTAGGAACATGTCAAAAATGATGATACCAAGGTCTTTTTTGACACATTAAGCAATCCTTGCGTCCCCATTCCATTGGAAGCTGTTTCTAATACAAAAGATTAGTGCAGCCATATACATTTCGTACAAGCACTAGATCAAGTTGTTGAGGGCAAGTAAGGGAAAGGGGAAGTGCCCCCATGCCATGGGTTAGGCGGCTTGTGCCCTGCAGCGTACGCCCCGGGCCTTTACCCTCCCATTAGCAAAATAATTTTCGTAACTGGAGGTGGAAATACTCTCTTCGATAGTTGCATGCCTACGCCACCTATACGAATTTAATGAATGAAAAGCCAGTGAGCCGGGAGGGGGGCATATGCCTTTCACTTTTGGGATAATCTTATTTACCTCATTGCCCCTTTTGAAATTGAAAAAAGTCACTTTGGACCATAGAGTAGGATACAGGAACTAGAGTGCGCACTCCTAATACCGCGTACGTACATCCGGTGTGATTGCATGGGGACCACTGATCTACATGTAGATCAAGTGATGGGGACCAGTCCGCCATTATAGGTGGAGGCAAGAAGCTATGCCGTACGCGAGCATGTGTGTACAAACTGTACGGCGGCCGAGTCCCCATGCTATCACAGCACTTTCGGGGAGTGAGCACTCTAGTTCCTATATCCTACTCTATGCTTTGGACCCTCATTCCATCTTACTTTCATCCGAGTACTTGAAAATCAATGTGAAGTACCTACAGCTAGAGTCCACCATTGCTTCGAGGTACATTGGTACATGACCGCAACACTATGTTGTTGCATCACAACTGACAAGGGGATGTGCTCTGCAAATGCAGTGTGGCATGGTACTGGGGAAACTGGCCGAACACTAGCAGACTGAGGGCACATACCCATATTTACGGGAAAACTAGAAATGTAAACGACTAGTCACTTCTTACAATGACAGTGCCCCATGGAGGTACTCTGTGCAGCCTCTTCCTCCTACTATCACCGAAAGCAAAAACTCACAATCCCATGGTCCCTTATAGGACCATTTCGATTTGGGGGGGGGGGAGGGCACAAGGACTTTTGCCCTAACCTCTGAGCCCTGTAAGAAAATTTTGCCCGAATTTCTACATATCTGTCCGAATTTAGTGGATTTTCCAAAATTTAGAGGAAGGGGGCACATTGGCCCATTTCCCCTTCTGATATGCCTGTCCTCTTGAGGTATGTGCTTTAAGTTAAAAAACATAAGCAAACGTTTTGTGAAAAGGGTAACTTAAGATTCCTGGACTGTTATTGGTAAATTCATATTCCAGAAGGAGAAGCGTGTCTCATTCTTTCATGTACATCACATTCACAGGACTAGACCACTTGCAGGCTTGATAGCAGAAGCTATAGTGAGGGCATTTTTCATTTTCAAGAGGGGCACATTTTACCATTTTCGAAAAGTGTCCCCAGTTCCCCTAGGTTCCTATACCTCTGTCCTAGACTATAACACTGTGAGTTGGGCGACATCCCTTCAATGAAAGTTACAACAGTAGCAGTACGTACATGTGTACAACGGTGAAGTAAACGTGCACGACCAATCTTGTACAATATGTGTATCAAATACATGTCAGTTACCGTTCAACGTGCTGTCAAACATATCAGTGATACTTTGATAAAGCCTACTTTAGAGTATCATTATGATTAGTACTAATTTTAATTGCCTCTGTGTGTGATGTACTTATTATTACTTCATCTCTTTTTTTTCTTCATTTTTCTTATTCCTATGTTACAGGGGATACAATTTAAAAGTATTGAACTTCTGTTTTCTCCTTTTCCCGCATATATCTTTTACATTGTATGATTTGTACTGTTTACGACATATGATTTGCTGGAAATAAACTGTTTCATTCATTCATTCATTCATTCATTCATTCATTCATTCATTCATTCATTCATTCATTCATTCATTCATTCATTCATTCATTCATTCATAACATCTGCACGTCTTCCATACAACAGCTCATATCAAACACAACATCAAACTAAAGACTCATTTCAGATTCCATGTGACGTCATGTTTCGCATACTCACCCATGTTGGAGGCACACGGGAAAGCCACAGTCTTGACCTTATACATGACGTCACAAAGCAGACAGTGCGCCCTCGGCTGAGGTAAGCGAGTAACATTATATCTTACACCAACACAAATGGGGCAGCTAACTTTTGTAACGTTGCGGATATGCGCCCACCATGGGCGTCCGCAGGTAGGGGCAAGGGGGGGCACTTGCCCTCCCCTGGAAAATCAAAAATTTGAAAAAAAAACGAAGATAAAATAAAGAAAAAACGAAGAAAAATTAAGATCAACATTTCTTCACAGTTCACTCAGTGTTACCCCTATTTATAT
The DNA here is from genome assembly GCA_029531755.1 of Holothuria leucospilota. Classification (NCBI taxonomy): domain Eukaryota; kingdom Metazoa; phylum Echinodermata; class Holothuroidea; order Aspidochirotida; family Holothuriidae; genus Holothuria; species Holothuria leucospilota. The sequence goes on from CM055964.1 coordinate 35,451,134, forward strand.
GCAGAAGATAGGCTTTAGAAGTGCCATTTCCAGCGATGTGGGAGGCTTTGGGGGCCAAAATTTTCTTGCGCTCCGCGCCAACCCATGCTTGCGAGGAGCTTTTCCCCCCTAAAAAATTTTTGCAAAAATTTTTGCCCCTTCCTGAATTTTTTTCTGCGGACGCCCATGGCGCCCACGTCTACGTGCCGGCGTGCCAAGGCCACTTCGTGTGTACAGTATATGTGCCAAAGTCATGTACCTTATCTACCTAGCTTCATTATTTGTCCTCTCACTTGTTCTCTCACATGACGCATGCGTAACCTCATTGCGTAGGGCCTATATATTTTGTACACTACTTTTATTCACGTGTTGTAGCGTGCAAGCGCCCGTAAGATGCACGCGCACCATATCAACGCATCATATTCGATGGATTGTTCACGATACTATGTGTGCTCCTGTATTACATCCAGGGCCTCGCTGTTTTTCCCAAAATGGCGCTTTTTAGTGTAACCATACAAGAAAAGTGACGAGGTGAATTGTGTCGAAACGGCACCCGAATCGACATACATTGTGAACTTCATCATCTTTCACTCTCCCTAATTTGTATGGACTTAATTTCAATCCCCATGCATAAAGTAACGTAGAATTTAGTAATTTTATGATTTTACCGCCCATATTGCACTCAGTGGGACAGCTGGGTAGTTTGGAGAGTATCTGCTAATGAACTGGCGGTTTTTTACCTCTCACGGTGTGCTTTGAAGAATTTATAGACAGTTATACGACAGCCTTCTCGATGGAAGTCGTGTTTGCAATTTTGGTGAAGCTAGATGACGATTAATCAATTAAGTTTACAAGCAACAAAAGTCTTGAGTGTTTTCTTACTGATTTAGGTAAAATAGAGCTCCTTATTACTCAAGTTTTTAGGTACGATCATATCTCCACATCGTGACTTACCATCCCTTTCCCTCCAGCGTCAGGACTTGGAATGACCCATATTTACAGCCGGTCCCCGTAGGGTAATGACACGACTGAGGAACATTTGATCAATGATCCAATTTTCTGGTATAGAATTTAAGAAAATTGATTTGCGTTGAAATTAAAGAATTTTCACCAAAGCCATAAGAAACTTGCCGTGATTTATCACGTTGGACGAGTAGGCCGTTGGTCACACTTGGGACAAACTTAAGAAGAGCTGCACGTTAGGAATGGGTAATTCCATGACGTTTCATCTTCCTCATCTAAAAAGAAAAAAAAAAAGAAGATCACTGCAAGGCGAAAGAAATAGCCTTGCCACACATTAAGCACGGTTTAGTCAAGATAACGTTAAAATGAAACTTTCTTAAACTGGAGCTATATATAACTTACACATTGTGGGTTGCTTAAGTGATACTATGTATGCAAGGAGCTTTTACACACTGTTTTTGTGTGTAGTAGTGTATACCGCAAAAAGCAAGGAAGTTCAACGTGAGGATGATAAAAGTCGATACAAACAGAACTGACAGCTAAGTCGTAACTTCTAATAAGTCGAATTTGTAGTAAAGGGGAGTTAACTAATTTTTTTGAATGCAGTAATTTACACATCACTTATATTGTCAATAATCAATGACTTTAATTGGCTGTGGCGTTTAATGGCATAATAAAAATAAAAAGGCTGCTGTTGATCACATAAGAGATATTTAGCGCTGGTAGGCTAATGTAAGAGAACGAGTTAACGTCCTTGCTACCGGTATGAAAATCCATTTGCTGTAAAATTTTCTTAAAATTAGTTGAAAAAGTGGGAAAAAGAATGATTGAAGAAAGAAGTTATCAGTGGCTGTCAAACTCCTTTAAAAAGTCGTGAAATGTATTCTTATCTTTGATCAACAACGTTGCTCTTTTCACCTTAAAACTGCAGGTAGCAGATCCTTGATTAACATAACCATATTAATCCGCCATAAGTAAACGGTCGTAGGAAAGTAGTTCCAAACTGGAAACATCAACTGTTCTAGTGAATGTATATTTTTACGATACCCTTTTTTATACATTCTGTACATGTTGAGAATGCATGGGATCGCTACTGGGTCACGAACAAGTATTTTCCAGAAAAAATTTCAGTTGTTACTATGAACCAATTTTCCCATTCCATAAAACGTTTTACTGTATGCATACTATTTGCATATACATGTATAGATATAGGAAGGACGTGTACAGTTCTCGGTGGAAGCAATTCCATCCGTTCCTTCTTTTTTGAACTCCATTTATGGAGGCCATGCAGCACCCATTTGACCTCATTAGGATTTCAATGTAAGGTTCGGTTCATACCTACTCTTTCTTTCTTTCTTTTTTCTTTCTTTTTTTGACTTTTTTCTTTTTCTTTCTTTTTCTCTTTCTTTCTTTCTTTCTTTCTTTCTTTCTTTCTTTCTTTCTTTCTTTCTTTCTTTCTTTCTTTCTTTCTTTCTTTCTTTCTTTCTTTCTTTCTTTCTTTCTTTCTTTCTTTCTTTCTTTCTTTCTTTCTTTCTTTCTTTCTTTCTTTCTTTCTTTCTTTCTTTCTTTCTTTCTTTCTTTCTTTCTTTCTTTCTTTCTTTCTTTCTTTCTTTCTTTCTTTCTTTCTTTCTTTCTTTCTTTCTTTCTTTCTTTCTTTCTTTCTTTCTTTCTTTCTTTCTTCATGCTAATCTTTAGCAATAGCTAACCACAGATTTGATCAAACCCTTGTAATTAACAACCTCAGACATGTTAAGTCCAAAGTTTACAGGCGGATTTAGGCTATATTAACTAGTTTTAGAAGAAACATCGGATTTGATTTTCCCCCTCGACCTAATTTCCTCTGACCTCGTAATCCCACTTCTCCATTATTTCTTCATAAGTGGGGACAGGATTCCTTAGGCATTTACTGTTCAAATAAACAGATACGTAACCTTTCACGTATAGTCTGGATCTTGATGTGTACTGGTCGGATTCTGAAAGAGGACTTTATAAGTTGCGGGTGTCATTTCCTGTTGTGTAGTGATCCCCATTCAAGAAGGCTATGCAGTACCCCTTTTAACCTCATGAAGATTTGCTTTGTAACTTTCTGGTCATATCGAAAGTTTAGGCATATTACAGCCTCTTCGGCAATACAGCATCTTTTGATGTTCATTCAAATGAATGCAAATTGGAAGCCGTTCCCCTTAAACCATTTTCAACAAAGCTTCACAAAAGTTTGGCAATCAAGAAACTGCCAGGAAGGGCGACGAAACTGAGCACGTGCTCGATTTGTTTCCTTTTCATCTTCTGTCACTCGAGATGCAGGTTCTCACAGATATGTCAAATCAGGACCTCCGAATAATCATTTGGAGAAACTCTTATTAAATAACAACGGAAAAGCTTATGGAACGTGATCGCAAAAAGTAAGGCACGATGTGACCTGAACGGCGTGCCATGACGGATTAGATTGTTCCTCTGAGGTAAAAGACCTAAATGCGATCGTCACAGAAATCAAACGTAAACCACTATGTACTGTAGACGCTCACATAGCAACCACAATTACAACTGGTAATGCAAGGCTAAAGTTAAGAAATAATGTCTCCATAAACCTACTTCGCTTTGGCGAATTTCCTTCTATACATTTGTTGGTATCTTCCGTTTGTCCTCAGAAAAGCTGGGAAATTAAGAAATGTGAATATTAAAAGGAGAATAGATAAAACGCCCCTTAGTAGCATACGTTGGGTAATGGAAACATTAATGTTCAAAGAACTGTTATGTTTTATTGAATGTGAGGTATGATGGAATATCTGTGACTGTAATCTGAGTAAATCGATTAGACATAAGTTGAAGTTGTCCTTTATTGATATTAGTGAATAGAACTTTGTCATTCCTTGATAAATAAGTGTAGGCTATGAGACATTTTTCAGGCGGAGGGCGGGGGCGGAGCAGTTTTTCGAAAATTTGCCCAAAGTATAGGGTTTTCCAGATAACCGGAGGCTATATATATATATATATATATATATATATATATATATATATATATATATATATATATATATATATATATATAGAAACCGACGAACAACACGGTACGAGGACTGTTACGAAACTTCATAATGCAGAAAAGATAAATAACAAAAACTAGAAGTTCCTGTAGATCTACCCAACTACCCTGAAGACCGCTATTAAAAAGTAGACGTTTCGGATAGATCTGCTATCCTTGGTCACTATATAAAGATTCGTTATATAGTGACCAAGGATAGCATAAAGTGGTCTATCTTATCGGTATGCCCCACACGCCAAGCTTCACGCAATCAATGCTCACTGCGCATTCAGGAAAAGCTTTGTTTTCTCTCCATGAGAAGCAAGTGCAGCTTGTTCAACTCCCGTTCAGAGCTAATCTCCGCTTCTTAATGCCCAAAAAGTCACATTCGGCATGTTTGATTAGGTGATTTCTTATACCCATGACCCTCGACCCTCGCCGACCGTTCAGATGCACTCCCACCCCTCTCTCTTTGACAATTCCTGGATATGCCTTTGCTTGTATACTCAGTATATTTTAATAAATGGAGAGTAAAAAATTGCAAATATGATATTTTACGCGTAACTGATCGTGTGACGTAGGCCCAATGACTTTGTCAGAAAATTTTGTCTCGTCTTTGGGTCAGGGAGAATTTCCCCATTTCAAGATGATTAACGAAACCTGGCAACTGTCTTATAAGGAGAAATGAACTCACCAGATGGTTTCAGTTAATTTATAGGCTTGTCATTTAAGTACCCGTGCAGTGCCCCTCAGAGTTATTTAATTATCAGAGAATGTCAGTCAAGTTTTCTTGCAATTTTTGATCCACCAATATTTTCCTGCTATTTCCTTTCAGTTCTTTCTTAGCTTCAATGACGAGAAAAGACTTTAAGCCCGTTCTCACATGGGACAGGGTCAAATGCATTCTTAGTGAAAGCAAATTCACTCTCATTAAGCCATGTTGTGGTTTAACTGTTTCCATGTCAAATAACAATATCGATGGTACTCTTCAGGGAGACTTCATCCTTGCTCCAGCGTTCTTTATTGGCAGTTGCCATGGAAACGCGTTTCGTTTATTTACGCGAAATCTCAAGACCAAAAATTATATTTCTGAACGGTACCTGTTATAGCCCCCTAAATTCTCTCGAATAAAGAGAATATGTTGAAAGTTTCCACCTTTAGAGTGGGTGTAACGAAACGGCGCGTCAAAGATTATATGAGAAATGATTACTTGATGGATGATCAGAAGTATCGGTTTTAGACTTTGACGAATTAGAAAGTTCAAGAAACTGTTGCAACAATGGACGATTGACGGCCATGCACTATAAAAGCTCTTTAAAGGGCGGGAAATAGTTGGTATCTTTTCTCCGTTACTTACGGGAAGTAATTGAATGACAAAAAAAAAAAAAAAAAAACAAAACAAATGGAGTTGTAATTGCAAATAAAGACAGCAAACGAGGTCATGAATTAAAATTTCGCCGTCACCAAACCTGCATCTTTCTAAAGATTTGTAGCGACAGGGTAAGTTTTCAACGCATTCTGTTTATCTTAGGGAGAAAGTAAAAAGGGTAGTTGTCTTGAGGAGTTAGCTGGATAAAGACGGATGTATTATTTAGTTAAGGTTTGGGGAGAATAAAAATGGTTTTTAGTGACAATTGCGAAAACGCGATTTAGTGCCATGAGGAGGAAGAGGCGGGTAGGTGCCAGCATCTTGAAGATATAATTTAAAAGGTTTCATAATGTTGGCTACCCTTTTAAAGTCTTTGCAAAGCTGCACAAAAATTCGAGTAGCTGTTAATATATGTCCTGATACTTTCCACAAGCACTGCTCATTTTGTAACGCATGCAAAGAGGGCGCAACCCTGTCTGGGGTTTAATGTGAGATTTCGTGTCATTTCATGTTAAGGATAATGGTCTGCTTTCTAATGGGCTATTCAAGCTTCACGATACCAGATTTTATCCCAATTTCGAGTTTTCTTAAGGTAAAAGTGAGATCATTGAAGCTTTGGTTTGGGTCCTCTGACTGAAATTTGCTCAGAACCAGCTTAAAACTGCTTATAAGATTGAACTAGAATTAAGTTGGACTGCAAAATAGGGTCATGACAATTGCATGTATGTTCTGTATACTCATATAACGTACTCATATGTTCGTTCTGCATACAGTACTCATTTATTCTGTATAGGCCAACTTATACACTCACTCATTACACTCAACCATATCCTGCATACTCGTATAGAGCTTATGCATATGACGTCACGCTTGCCTCCAATGGAGGCAAGCGTGTATCATTTCAACTTACCCCTGCAAATGCAGACAGCTGATTCGTGTATCGGTCGGATACGCGCGTAGTATTCTGTCGCGTGCGAAGTCTACGTCGTGCGTGCACTGTGCTTCACTGTTTTGGCGCCAAAGTGACGTCGCATGACGTCAATGCATAAGCTCTATACTCGTTCAATATACTCATTCTGCAGAAGGTTCGCGTAGGCTACTTGGTACGAAAAGAAAGAGGTCAGCAAGTTGGCAAGAATTTTTTAGTGTTTCAGTCTATATCCAAGCAGGGACATATCTCAGGCCCCAAGACTTAAATGGGGGATACTTTGTTTAAAAATGTTATTTTGGTGAAAATCGTCAAGATTTTAAGGCATGCCTAAACCCGTAAGTCGTAAGTTTTTCCACTCGTTTGTCTTTCCTGACGTATAAAAGTATTTGTAAAATTAAAAGTAAATAAATCAACAGATGAAACAGAAATTAAAAATAACAGACATAAATAAGATGAATGAATGAATGAATGAATGAATGAATGAATGAATGAATGAATGAATGAAAGAACGCCCGAACGAACGAATGAATAGATCAGGGTGGGGAACCTCCGTTCCGCGGGCCGTATGCCGCCCGCGAGACCATTTTCCGGCCCACGAGAAAAATTCACACATGCAAATACACAATCACTGAAAAGTAAATATCTTTTAACCCCACGGTGCCCACCGTTCATCCTTCTTAATGTCACTTTCCGGATAGTTCACGTAAATTGCTGTGAAACACATCCGGTATATTGCCAGGGAGTAGTCATTCAAATGGCAACTACCTGCAAGGTTTATATGACGCAAAACTCGGTATGCAAAATGCAACGTGTCCATCATTTCGTGAGACTTAAATCTTTGTACTTCCGGTGGTAACCTGATAAGGAAAGTTTTGCTTGGGAGGCTACATATAGCACTGAACAGGCACTTCACCTATTTCCGGAGGTAGATCCGGGAAGGGGGTAGAACTGTCCCTCAGAAGAGTGAATTATACGTTGTAAAAAGTGGATCATTTTGTAATGTACAATGAACAAAAAATAAACGTTGGTTTCAAAATACGAAGTTTTTCAGCGCGCTTCGCGCTCACTTTTCATGTATGCTCCTTCATTATTACTTTAGACATAAAAGAGACAAATGACTATAATGTGGTACTTCTGGTCTGTGCAGCATTGCACATTTAACGTCATTTTAATGGCAGTGAATGAAGATTCTATTGCCTGCAAAATTTTGTATAACCTCCAGAGTCCCCGGGGGCTTCCCCCCAGTTTCTTGCCTGGGCTTTACTCCCAACCCCCACCAGGGCCTGCTTAGGGCGCCTTGGCCTGCGCTCATGAAGAAAACTTGATGCGCCCTCGCTGTCTGCGGTCCGCGAGTGGATTATGATAATCAAAACGGCCCATCAGAGAAAAAGGGTCCCCACCTCTGGAACAGACGAATGGATAAAAGTTCTCTTTCCTGACGTAAGGGCACATAGTCACATCAACGGTTTGAACTTCTACAGGTTACTGGTTTTCAACTTCACCTCGCAAAAGTACTTCTTAATAAGAACAAGTGAAGTAATGTCACAAAATCGATCATTTTCAAATCACACCTACAAATTATTCTGCCTTCTTATATTAGTCTCTAGGAAGAGAGATTCCAAACTTTATGACCATAAAGTGTACTCGATCCACGTTTACTGTCGTCAAGATGAGCTAGATGCATGTATCAATTCATATGAGTGTTTATCCATTTAGTCAGCATCAGGTTTTCCTTCGGATTACAGAGTTTTTAGTATAAATCGCGGTAAGTTCACTTAGATCAATTTGTCTCTCTCACCACCGGTCTGTCATTCCACTTGTAGGAAACAGATTGGAGTGTCTATGTAATGTTTTGTAAGTATATATCCATTACAGACAGTGTATCGGTAGCTTTTGGATTGATGGACAATGGGACCTTCAGCTGTACTTTGATCTTTCCGTAGATGTAAAGGCTATGAATGATATGCATGTGTTTGCCTAAGCCGCGTAGCCTATCGTGCTTTTTGAATAGTAATGTAATGTATGACTCTACCTGAAACTTGTGGGTGTTTGGCAATGTATTCTGTGTAAGTGATTGATATTCATCCTGATCAAACTATTATTATAACATTGTATTATTGGAAAGTATTAGATTAATAAATTACCGTCATGGAAGATGATCTGCCTGTTATACATACAAGCCGACATAGAGAGGGTTTCATAACATGTAAGCTTTGGATTTAAATTGATGAATAACCTTGTATTTGGACTTTATTTTGTAATCTAATCGTAAAGGAGCATCTCTGCTTGATGTCCCAACTTAAGCCGTATTTCAATCATAAGGTAATTAAGAACCTATGAGAACATGGAGTCACCGATTGATATATACATGTACAATCGATTATCGAATTCACGAACGAACGAACGAACGAACGGACCAACGAAGGCAAGGAAAAATAATCGCCTGATCGACGCTAAAGAAAGAACGAAGTGACTATAAACTGGAAAAAAAATATTCTCTAAACAAAATACATGAACTGTCTTCTCTAAATAAATGTTCCTATTTTCATCTTTAGGCATCTTTGCAGATTTTGTTCCTGTTTTCCTACGTACTTTTCTAGTTCTTACATTGCACACTTTATATTAAAAAACGACGCCATGCATTACTGAGTACCTGACACGTTGGGTTCAAGATGACAGACAACGTAACTGGAAGTTAGCCAAAATTAAATTGAGTGGGAACGGGGGTCTAAAACTTTATGTGCCATTACTTTTACATTGGTTTCAAACAAGTGCTGTAGCATTCGAACAGTTGTGGCCATTTTATAGATACAACCGTGGCAGGCAATTTCTTGTTCTGATCGTAACATGTACTAGAATTGACTTCTTATTCCCAAGTCGTGTATCTTGTTGGGGTAGCTCTCCTGTTTCGTTCATCTCTTTTCGAGAGAAGACGTCTTCGAGTTACTCTGTCTGAAATCATTCAGGATCTGTCTTGATAAAAAGCTCGGTCTCATCTCGGTTGGACTAAATATGTCAAGTTGATAAATGACATTGGAAATAAAAAAATTAAAGAGGCATACGCTAGAAAATCATTCTGTTTGCTCTCAAAGCCCAACTTGGCTTTTGTTAGCCTAGCTATCGCTGAATGGTTATGGCACTAGATTAATATTGCTTTTAACAGCATGACATGTATGGGTTTGGCTCCTTTACGTATAGACGGTCAGATGTATTGGCTTGGTGTGCCTTAAGAATCATCCATGCCGAATCAACAAAGATAAGGGGAAATAGCAGAAGGAAACTTGGGATAAGGCGTCACAGCAAAGGGGAATGGTTTCGATCAAAACTAAGATTTTGGAGACACCGCGCTGAAAGGAAGCTAATTTGAAACATGGAACACTGTTTTGATTGAGGTTTACTAAATCCTTTGGCGGTTTCGGCGTTCGGTACAACACAAGCTGGGTTGGTTCTGAAGATTATGCTATGATGTAACGTAATTACAACATATGACGTCAAGTGAATGTGTCTTACACTGCCCTCGTTGTGAAAGCTCTGAGGTGGACGAGTGTCCATACTTCAAAGCTTGCTTGTAAACTATACATTCCAGTTGTAAAATTCACATATAGAAAGGTTGGGCAGACAAAGAATTTTCAAGGAAACTAATAACGAATGTGTGAAAGTTGTGCCTGCCATATAAACAATACTGGCTAAAGAATTATGCGCCTTGAAAAAGTTTCAGTACATAATAATAATAATCATCGTCATCGCCATCGTCATCGTCATCGTCATCGTCATCGTCATCGTCATCGTCATCATCATCATCATCATCAATGTTGAATGTTGTTGCCAAGCCGAAGAAAAAGAGTTTATGTAATTTTAGACCGATAGTAAAGCCATGTGGCACTAAATAGCTGTAAAAAAGTTTACACCAGTTGACCAAATGTTGGGGGTGAGAAGTGTTCTGTTAGTTGTCGTTCAAAATAATAACAGGTGTCAACCTGAGCTAACACTTATTCGGTACCCCTTCCCATGATCGCCATACTTAGTGTCATTATTTCTATAAATTCACAAGTAATTACCCCACTGATTACCCCGACACGTTTGACGACGGTTATTTTTCCCGTTTCTTACCACTCTGTCATCTCCTATTATAATTTCTTTAAATTCGCATTTGCCTTCGCTACACTCACTTGGGCTACTAATTTTTAACAGCAATTCTCTTAACGTTATAACAATTACAAAGGCGCATGGGACATTTTCTGGGGGCAATGCTGGGCCATTTTTGCCGAGAAAAAGCTATGCCTCCCGAGAAGATTGTCGACTTGTTCCTTGAACCTATCCAAAATGTTGGCCTAGGTTTTTGCAGTTAAACTCAGGAACTTCAGCCACTGCATTTATGTGAAAATTATTTTCAACAAGCGAGTCTTCGTTTGCTGTTTCAGCTGTCCAGGACATGTGGTACTGATCTCTTCCACCGTGACAGGTGTACCGGTATTAAAATGGGAAACAGTATATCCATATTCATTAGATGATTCCGTGAAAATACAACGAAAGGGTTACGACGTAGATTTCCTTTGATGTTTCAAAAAAGAGGGCATATATTATATATATATATATATATAAATATATATATATAATATATGCCCTCTTTTATATATATATATATATATATATATATATATATATATATATATATATATTATATATATATATAAAACTTAATTCACCACGCTGTAAGATCCTTAAAAGATATACTAGCTGAGATGCCCCTTTCAGGAATATTGTCTTGAACTTTCCTTAAATGACTCAATTGAAACGCATCAGTAACAAGACTAATTGTCATAACGAAAAAAAAACCAAAAAAAAAATGTGTAGGTTATATGTGGGCCTGTTTCGATGGACATGTGTATGTGGTTAAGCCAGTACAGGCTGATATCAATAACACTACACTGCTGTATATTTAACACACAGTTTACATAACATATAGCTATAGAACAGGATAAGCAAATCGAGCCTGTGGCACGGGTGGAAGCAGGGACTCCTAGAAATATTTCGTTGCCCTGAAAATAAAAAATTACCATTGCCTTAAAGCATTTTAGTATATTTCGGCCCCCTAAAAATATTTCGTCCCACCTGTTGAAGTTATCCCCCTTCAGTACCTTACTTTGTCTGGCTTCGGGCCTAAAAAAAAATTAAATTTAGAGAAAAAACATTAAGGCAACTACAAAAGATAGCAAAAATGAACTTCAGTCTTTTAGTTGTCGTTAAGTATAACGTATAAACTGTAGTCAAAGGCATACGCGCCGGTCACAGGCTCTGGGGGCTACAGTCCTGTAAGTTAGGTAAAGACCTATTTTTTGGACGAGTTTTTGGGAAAAATCGGACAATTTTCTCGGTTAAGACAGACTTTTCTGTGGCAAAAGGGCTCAGCCTCCCAGAATAAATACCCTGCACGTCTATATCTACTGTATTAGCCTACATGTACCGTCGTACTTAATACATTTCCTAAGGGAAGAATGGACAGTAAAACAAGCAATGTGTTAGGGCACAAGACATCTTTCAAGACTTTTTTCGTTTGTCCATGTCAAAAGTGTGTGAACTTCTCAAATCCAAGGACAATTAATGCGCTGATGGCCTCCGATAGCCCTGTACATAGTCGCTTAATTTGACAGGCAAGTTAGTCAGTAAGTAAATGGAGCAAAAATGCCTGCGGCGAACCTATACAGCATTTGTTGCGAATTTCAAAGTTTGTTTCACCTCGATTGCCCCACATCTGTCAAGTTTATTGCTGAATGGATCAGTAAGGATTTATGAACGGTATACGGAGTTTCATTTAATTCATCAAGCGTAATTCACCTTTTAAAAATGCAATGCCCATGTTTCATAAGGATTTAACATAGGCGTATAGGAGAGGGGAATGCAACCCACAGCTCTGGCAAAACCCAATTTTTGTTCAATTTTCGAGGGTTATACAGACTTTCCTTCAGCAAAAAACGTTCTGGCCTTGACATCCCAGCAAATATATCCCACACACTTATGGGAGCACACTATCATCGGGACTACACTGTTTTCGCCTAAAAATGTTACCTAACGAAATGCGCCATGCAACCAATTGACTTTTTAGGACTCAAGTTTCTGAAGTCATACTTACTCAGGCATATGGTCGAGTGGAAGCAGGAACCCACATTGAGATCAATGGGGTTAAGAAGCTAACGAGATACCGTGCCCCTTCCTTGTCGGGTCAAATCAAAAAAGGATTTCCATTTTATCAAAGCACCATTAACGCTGTTCCTTCATCATTAAAAATGAGTTCCAGATCTGAGTCAAGGTGTTAAAACGAAGCCAACAGATGTGACGCTTTTGTCTGTAACTTTGTATTCCTTTCAAATTGCGGTTGCTTAGCGTCATCAATGGCGTACTAACGTGGGGGGGGGGGGGGAGTGAGGGGCAGCCAGCCATGGAGAGGAACCATGCATCTGTCCAAAATGAAATAGAAAAACTAGAAATATTAACTTAATAAGAATCCTTAGACATATCGACATTTTAAAGCTTTGCCAAAAAAGAACAAAACGTTGCATTGACAAAAAAAGGACATCAAACATCGACATATACGAAGTGGATGGGCAGGGTCACATGACGTTTCGCGAGTGAGATTAGAGAGCCTTTAAGTAATACACAATAAAGGCCTGTAGTTTTGATGCAAACATCTATATGTGGGTTATGTGGGTTCACTGTATGGGTTCACCATGCATTGTGACCTGTGGCTCCATTGATGTCCTGGCAGCCTGGGCGGAAGCACAGAAGCGTTGGTAGTGGCAGCTTAGATATCGCTATCAAACCTGCTACTACCAGAAGGTTCAAAATGACTGCACAGAAGACGCTGACAGAGCTGCTCTCTGATAAGGTCCTGTTAGTTTCATTAGCATATTATTGGCGTAACAGTCTATTTACAGACAGGGGAATTCCCGAACTGGTTTGACCGGTTATCGCTATTTGCGATCGTCCCCCGAGAAAGTGTCGTGCCCCCTTGTGCCCCCAAAAAGAGATCGAAACGTTTCAAAAAGGTATTGATGTTTTTAATTTTTATCGTATAAATAAATCTTTGCAATCTCAATAGCGAATGTTTGAAATACAGTACTACAGTTTTGTGATATTTTTACTCCCAGACAATACGGTCATTCAAAAATATTCTTTTTTCCATTAAGAAAATTTTCCATTGGGAGATCCATTTTTTGCAATAGGCCACTCACCTAGTGGCTCATTGAAAAAATCAGAATTTGCATGAAAAAAGTAATAATAATCATAACCGTTTAAAGCTCATATTGCTTGTTCGTGAGTGCCATCAGATCACATCAACAAAATTCTTGGTCATGTTTCTTCTAGTTTTAGTATGGTAAGGTATTACTTTAAGCAAAATTTCTTTGGTTGAGTTCCAGTATTTTCATAATTATGTAAAAAAGTCCGGGAGATTCTCCCGTTTGGGAGAAAAACAAAATTCTCCCGAACGGGGGAAAACTTATGCAAGACATTGTATAGGCTTGACAGCCGCCTAACAAAGACAAGGTTAAGCAAGAATGAAAACCACTCAAAAACTCAAAAACGGCGTGGTGAACCACCGATTAGGACGTGGCTTTTCTGTAGCTATGACAATAAACCTTCCGAATCTACATTTAATTCCATTACATTAGACCCACAATTTTTTCAAGGAGGTTCCAAAGCCCATTCGCCATTGGCAATGTACACAAAAAACGCGTGGGATTGTGGGTAAAATAGACAAAATGGCGGCGCCCATGACCAATTTTTCTCCCGATCCGGAGAAAAGTAGATTCTCCCGAATGGGGGAATCTCCCGAACCGTAAAACGAATGAAAATAATTCATTAATTTCCGACACAAAGTTGCTTCTCCCTGGATGTAAAACTACTGTTACCCCAAGTTTTGTGTAACTTTTAATCTTAGGAGCACAGTTTGAATTTAGTTTTAGTAAAATAGTGGGGCAGACTTCCATCTATTTGTGTCTGGAAATCTATTCACGTATGAAAAAGTCATCATATCAAATAAAGTCTGGGTCATTATTTCAACATATCTCGCACGGTAAGGTATTACTGTAAGTAAAATTATATTGAATGAGTTTGAGCACTTAATAGGTTATAAAATGAGATAAAAGTAAATTATTCATTCCAGGAAAGAAATCAGTCTAACCGAAGTTTAATTGCTTTGAAGATTTGTTTCTGTGAAAGCAGTGAACATATGTAAGCATGGTGAGGTGGCCAGTACTCAGTAGGGGCATTTTTAAGTAAACACATGCGTTTTCGATTGCAATTTACCGATATTAAATTCACTGGATGGAACTGTATATTGGTGCTTTCTTTATTCCGTTCCCTCTGATTATGTAAATACAGCATATGTCTATATCAGCTCAACTGTTCTGTTGCATTATTTTATGATAAGCCATCCTTCCATATCAGTAAAGGTCTGCCGTTGTAGAAACAATAATTTCTTCATCTGATATAAATGATCAATATTTTAGTTAATTATTGGAGTAGTTTTACCTCAGATACAACTCACTTTGAGTATCCCAAATTTGTAGTAAGAATATAGTACAGGCCAAGTCTAAGAAATTGCTCTAGAATGATGTTTTAAAATACATCGTGGAAGGTAAAACCCATGAGCTTCCGGAGACTTGTCTCCTTGGCCCACATCGAGGCTTCGCCTCTGAACCTAACCAGGGGTCTTTGTGTGTCTAGACCCCACTCCGCCAAGCGTGCGGTACTCGCTCTTCGCGCTCTGCGGCACCCTCAGTTTCTCAGTTGGTATTTGCTTGTGCCCTCTGTGAAGTCGTTGTGCCCCCAGTGCCCCCGGTTTGAAAAGTCGGGCGCGACGCCACTGACCAAGGGTGCATGTCTTCCGTGTGCAGAGTAGCATGAGTGCAGTGCAAAGTTTATCAGACTGGGCTCAATGGAATCTTGGCTGTGACTATAGCTAGGATGTAAATAATACAAATAAGATACCATAAAACAGTAAACTAGGGTCCGGACCCGCCTAAGTTTGGGTTTAATTTTCGTCATCAACAGCGTGCCGTGTAGCAGCCTCTTTGGACCAAAAAATAGGCCTATGCAGTGACGTAGGTCGGAGGTTGGGCATGGGTGTGATCCTCTTTACATACTGTACACCCTCATTGAGACGATTATTGATGCTAGACTGGGCCTACACTCTACCAGTACGTGCAGTCCCCAAACCCACCGAAATGTCACATTTAGTCTTGGTGTAACCGTTTGCCCCTTTTGGATTTCTGCATTTTCAGTTTAAAACGTGAACCAAAGAAGGCGATATAATATACTGGATGATTAGAGTAACTCTCACAGCGGAAAGCTGTACCGACTTTTCCTTTATTGATCCCCTAGGCTTTTTAGACACAGAGAGAGAGAGAACGTTTACGTTATGTTATGGTCGAGGAGACTTGAGTAGGTGGATCTGGTCAGTGAGGTCACCCTTTCTATGTGTGCTTTAAAATCGGTTCGTCTTTTATATTGACGTGATCCGTCTACTTAAGTACAGTATATGCAGTATGCATTATCGTCAACATCTACTTGACAACCGACCCTGACGTCATGTTAGAGGACAAACAATGAACTGTAATGTACAATATAGTTTGGGTAGGGGCTTCCCTCAGCCTATGGTTCACTTCGATTTCTATGGCTATGCATGTGATGTCATATATACATACGGTTTATAGGATTTCTACGTTCTCAAAAGGGAGGAGATACACGCCACCACTAAGACCAAGCAATTGGCACCGCATTCATAGACTCGGAACTAAGATTATTTATTGACGATAACTATTTTACCCTCAGAAAAAACCACCAACTAACCAGCTAAATAATTAAAATTTCTCAGTGTTTGTCAAAGATATCACTATTCATTATCTAAGCTACTGCACATTAAAAAAATTCTCAGAATGGAGGGAAATCCCTCTAAAAAGAACGGACCAAAACACAAACTCAGTCTCTAGATCTAGCCAAAGTAAATAAGGAGCATTTACTGAAAATGAAAGTCCGTTCAAACATAAAGTTTAAAGCCCCTTTCAAACACAACCATCTCTCATCTAAGCTATTTTACATTAAATAAAAAATCTCAAGGGGTGGAGGGAGAAACGTGCCTTTCCTTACATCCCTCCCCAGGACCACATTTCCTCCACAGGGTGGCGGAGGAAGGATTCGCCTTGGCCAGTTGGCTGCCACCTAGAGTACTCTTAACCTTCATAGCAGGTGTCGAGTATGTACTCCTCTTTTGACGTGCATAGTCTAACACGAGTGCAGCCAATATAGGTGCAGGAGTAACACACGTCCGCTAAGCAGGCAAGGCTACTCTAGAACATCCACTGAACATGCACTCAAAAGGCTGACGTACATAAAAGAAATGAATGGAAATCGGCAAACATTCTCTCTCTCTCCAAAAAAGAAAAGAAAAGGAAAAAAAGAAAGAAAAAGATAAAAAAGGGCCAGGATGAAAGTAAGAGTACTATGAAAGAGATCAATAACACGCCAGCATTTTATGCTTTTGTCAAGTATCACTAACAACTGTAACAGTTTACCTAAAAGAGGATTTTTGTTTCAAAATTTAAAGAAGGCTACTTTATACAAGTCTGATGCTACAAAAGATGTCAGACTACACCGGCAAATCAGATCGGTTAAATATTTACTTAAGATGGAAACATGTAGACTAAACACATTATACCCCCCTTCTGATGGAACATTCTAATCACCTCGTAGTACATTCGCAGTAGCATCCTTCAAATCTGTGACTGGTGAAGCTGTTTTTTTTTAAAGACAGACGACAGGGCAATTCAAATTATGCCTCCACAGGCACCTTGGGTTCTCTGATTGGCCAATTGAGTGTGCAGATCAGTGATAAATACACTTGATAGCTGTCGAGTGGTTTTACATAGAGGCAACATATCCAGATTCCCATAATGCATGAAGATGAACTGTTTGGAAAAGACTGACATGCCAGAAATAGAGAAAACCCTCTACATATCCAGTCTCAGCGACTGTCTGAGCTACTCCCACTATGCAGCTTTACCGTCTGTAAGGGCAATTCTCTGCAATACCGTAGCTTACCAACCCTTTCCTTACATTGCAAAAAACCTTTGTTGCCTCTATACAGCCGCTCTGCTGTGCAACAGCCATCTAAATCTATCTGACCTGCAGTGACCTGTCAGTGACCAATCAGAATGGCCAATGTACTTTTGGATATTCCTTATCTATATATATTTTGAGCGTGCCCTCTTTTCATATCTTTCTTTATCAAAGTAACTTTTAGATATGCGAATGAGAATGTATCCTGCGGAAGTTGCGGTAATAGCAATGTTTACCTAATAAGTTGCCTGTATTGCCCAAGAACAGAAGCGTATAGCAAAGAGGGTAGACCTGCTTTGGAGTAATGTCATGCCACAATAAAAAAAATCTCACCAAATAGTGAGAATTTCTCAACACACGGCAGTTCAACGCTTTTCGAAAGATTGCAGCATTTTGCATCTAGTACACAACCTTACATAAAAACAATTTCTGAAAGGGAAAGAGAGCCACCTCTTCTTTCCCCTCCATTCCCCTCATCATAGCAATACGGGTAATATACATTCATTACATAATGATAATTTTTTTCTTATATGATTAGTTGAAAGGTTTGCCGAAGATTGCACCATTTTGCATCGGAGCAATTTGACCTGAACAAAAGTTCTCCATGAGCTGGGACGTCACTCACCAAAGATTCCTCTCAAGGGAGACAACGCTACACGGGGTGACTAGGAAAGAACCGTCCGAGTGCCAACTATCCTATAGAGCTTATGCACTTACGTCACGTTTCTCTATTTTTCCATCCAGGCGTACATTGTGCAACAATTGTTACTAAGGTGCTATCGTGAGCGCGTATCTTTAACACACCTACTACGTATGGCAGTTCCATCCAGGAAGCCAAATTGAAACGCGCTGACGTCACGTGCATAAGCTCTATAGCCTAGAGCTTATGCACTGACGTCGTGTGACGTCATTTTAGCGCCAAAACAGTGAAGCACAGTGCACGCACGACGTAGACTTCGTGCACGCCCGACAGTAGAATACTACGCGCGTATCCGACCGATACACGAATCAGCTGTCTCCATTTTGGTAAGTTGCAATGATGCACGCTTGCCTCCATTGGAGGCAAGCGTGACGTCATATGCATAACCTCTATAGGTAATCCATTGAAACTAGTGTGGAGTTACGTGCGACCTGTGCAGTATATAACACGTGAAATGTAAAGTAGTAGCTTTTTGGAGGAATTGAAGTTTTCCTAATCTGTTGAAAAATGTTTTACATGACAACTAAATCTGTTTCTAATTTCACTGTGTCCTGTTAAGCCTCCTACTCCACCCCCCCCCCCCCGTTCCCTCTTGAATATTTTCAGAAAGCGGTACTTTTGAGTTTTAAAGTCTTTAAAACGTAGGCGTAAAATGCTATAGCCCCCAGACAATAATGTGGTGGGCGGAAGTATGCTTTGGCCCCTCACAATCCAAAGCCAAAAATTCCTTACTTCTTCTCTTTTTAAAAAAATGTCAAAAATTGGCAGTAATTTCCTTAAAATTTACACAATATGTCACCCCAAATTACAATATAAGGACCCTCACATATTCAAAAATTCCCCAGAGGAGCTGGGACACCCTCTTAGACCTTCCCTCAGGACGGCGGTACGAAACAACGTTAACCCCCATGAGAAGAGCATCGTACGCCTATGCCAAGCTTTCAACGAGCTTTGAGACCTGATGACAAATGGCTGAAACATAAATTTAACGAGCAAGGCCGTTGAATCAGGGAATTGCTCCCTGGTTGAATCGAGTTTGAACGTGATGCAGTAGAATACAGCAGAATTTTGGGGTTTTTTAATTAAACCCCGAGGGGTTAAAGTACGCGTCGACTTAAGAACCTCTGAAGTGCCCAGTGCTGAACGTTGGGTGAGCTTGAAGTACACCAAAATAACATTTTAAGACATCCTATTAATGCTTTGTTTTATTCTACATCATAATTGCAGTATAGTTTCCCATAATATAAATTAAAATTCTCTTCTAATTTCCTTCTTCTTTCGTGTGAATGAGACTGTTTCCTGATTGCTCTTTTGTTTTCTTTAACTTTGTTTTATTTTTCTTTTATTTATTTTGAGGTCTAAGGATATGAAAGTGTGAAAGTGGTGCGCTTCTGACGGCTTTGTGTGAGAACCAGTGTAAAAATGAAAGTGAGAACCACTTTACCACGCGTTTTACTTCCCGCAATCACCAAAGCACCTTAACTTGCTCGGTTGTGTCTCTCATGATAGAGAAAACCATTTCACCGATCCAGCTTCACATATATTACGAAATTAAAATTAATTAACAAGAACTTTAGGCCATCTGTTCATCTGCTTTGGGCTTGTTTCACATGAATCTTTGATTGCATCTGTATGTTATAGACAACTTGAACCAGGTCCTTCT
The DNA here is from genome assembly GCA_029531755.1 of Holothuria leucospilota. Lineage (NCBI taxonomy): Eukaryota > Metazoa > Echinodermata > Holothuroidea > Aspidochirotida > Holothuriidae > Holothuria > Holothuria leucospilota. The sequence goes on from CM055964.1 coordinate 35,470,876, forward strand.
ATTCTCCTTCGTTCCCTTTTATAAAGATATACCCGCCACTGGTTGTGCTCGGCTAAATGTTACAATAACAAACTCACCGAAGGCTAACAGAATGTCTTGCTATATAACCATGTCTGCTTCGTTCTATCAACCAATAAAAATCTTTCTAATCACTGCCATTCGGTGACGTTCTAAACATTCAACTGTAACATATATAAGACCAGTCCGTGTCCGAGACATGGTAAATTTTTCACGTAATATTCACGCAGACTTAATCACCATGAAGCTATGTTCAGTATGTATCACTGAGTCCCAAAATGCATTCGAAGTTCATTTCAGTTAAAATTCACTCGTGGCCAGGTTCTTAAAGCCGGTTCATTCTCCACAATGCACCGCCACTATAGAATATGTATGGACCATATATGGATGCTTTCACGCGTTACTTGGTTCTTTTTATATTTTTCAACGGCGATAATTGTGGTAGTATCAGCCGGCCTTAACGGTTTACCGATAAATTCGAATATAGACGGTGCTGTCGGTATAATTATTCAGACCGTGTAGACTTTAACATTATACCGATATATTGCGCATACAGGTATTTGTGGGACAGGGCCATGCTCTTGTAAACCGTGTCATTGAACCGCCTAAAATTGGCCTAATGGGCCTAGAGACTTGACAGACGGTGTCCACTTTCACTGAGCATATATTATACGTAACGTACGACATTGCAAAATCTTTGGTTGAGGAGATCGGTATCACTGCTAGTCCCAGGAAGTAATACCGAAGTTTGATTCTATAGTCATTCCGCTGGACCTCATAAGGGCGCCTTATAAAACCTGCCACTGTAAAAACTTTTTCCTTGAAGTACAGATAATGCACAAACTGAAACTTCGTTTTACGACAACGGAAGGCCCTCCTTACAGGCGCGGATCCAGGATTTTGAGAAGGGGGGGGGGTGCACACACCGTCGGTCGAAGGGCGAAAAGCGAGCGCCGAAGGCGCGAAGCCACAGCGGGGTTTGGGGGTCCTCCCCTAAGAAAATTTGAATTCGAGATGCGTTTAGATGCAATTTCTCAGCATCTGGGAAGCATATTTTCCTAACCTACTTGCTCATTTTTTTCAGAGTATTTAAATCGTTGGTCATCGAAAAAAGGGGGGCGTGCTCCGGGTGCGCCCCCACCCGGATCCGCGCCTGCCTCCTTAGAAGAGAATTTGATTTTGCACATGCATACTCATTCGAATAAATTTATGATTTGCACAAAAACCCTGATATAGTCCAACATGAGATCTTGTTGAATGAGACATAGTTTAATTAGATTATACAAAGAGCAGCATCGTCACTGCTTGAAAAACCGCTGTGCAGATACTTAAAGGGCAATTCTCATCATTCCAGTCAGTTCTAGTTCTCCCAACTAAGTTACTTCTATCTCCTCCAATAAATGTATAAAGCTTCTCCTTGTGCAGACACAAACTTACTGTTTTTGTGTGCTTAAGGCCATGTCCTGGTGAGCATACAAGGCTGTAATGTGTAATATGAACACTCTGTATTATGTGGAATGCGTGGTACTCTGCATCTTTTGAATTTTCAAACTTTGATGTCAATCAAAGAGCAGCAAACTGAGAATTTTGACATCCCCATATCAAAAATATCCTTTGGGGTGGTGAGTGTCCGTCTTTAAGATCCTGAATTAGCCGATAAGTACACTGAATAATGCTAAATGATATCGGATTACTCAAACGTGCATCACACTGGCAGATCCATCCAAAGTCCTTCGGATATGAAACAAAGAAGGTTAGTTTCAAAGGTTCTATAAATTTACCATAAGACATCTTGAAATAAAATTCATTTTCGGTTATCGTCCGCCATCTACGGTTTTTGATTTGTGTTTTTGCAACAGGTATTTGACAGATTCTACATTTTCATTCTGTTTGACAGCCGGTTCAGCGATTGTCAATGTAGCAAATAAGATATTACACTCAATCAATGATGTTGAACACTTCATCTTTCGTCACCAAAGAGATGTAAATCCGTTTTACCTGTCGTCCTGCCAATTAATTGCTGGTTATACTTTCCGCCTTTCGCAACCACCTGTTCTCTCCTCCTGAATTAGCACGATTGCTGATCTGTTGTGGCATTTGCATTCCGCGCGTTCCATGGTTAATGCTCATCGCTGAGAGTCGCGGCTAACAAATTTATTTGTGTTTCTCTCTGGTGCCGTTCTCGTCTTCTCTGTGAGGCCCCACAATCTTTGCCTGCTTCCCGCTTGCTCTTACAACCGATTACCCCGCGAGGTTGTTCCCTGGATGAGTTAAGTCCCTCAAGCATACAATCTCCAAGAATCTCATAAAATGTTCTCATGCTTGACCGGGAACAGCGGGCATGTTCGGCTTGGTTCACACCCTAAATCACCTGGCGTTTGTGTTCACATCGATGGTACGATTTTCACGCTTATTCGCGCACCATTCAAAGCTCGTTTTGCCATAGAATGACAGTGAAGAAGCGAGAAGAGGAGTCATTGTGTTGAAAAGATTATGATAGGACGCCATTTCGAAAAAGAGCAGATTCTTTCTCTTGCTAGAAGGGTTCTTATCAACAGAAAGCAAAATGGGCTACTAGAGTGTTGAGTAGCCAGAACCATCTAAAGTAGATGATTCATATTTTACCTGAATCCTTCGGTTCTTCTCATTGCATTACAAAAAGGTTAAGAAAACGTGTCAATATATACAACTCACATGTGCGCATGAGATACGTAAGGACTAGCTTCTGTCATCTTTAGTACGGCTGTGATAACATCAATTGGTATATTTCTGTGCATGCTACATCTCAAAGCATTGTGGTCCGAGACATAATATGGCGACTTCACTTGCATAACAATTAGCATCTTTCGGCCTTCTACGTTTGGTTAATGTCTACATCTATGGTTTCACGCTGTTTTGTGCATGGAATCAGAACATGAGAGCGTAAAAAGTGTGGAAAGTAGAATGTGTAGCACTAACTCAGGTTAAGAGGCCCTAACCCTCCCTCAAGAAATCGGCAGATATTTTGTTTCGAATTTGCCTGAAGCTCGAAGCATTTGGTTTAGATTTAAAATGAAAATTAGAGCAAAAAAACAGGTCGGTGGTTGATTTATTAGGTTCACTGTAAGTTATCGGAGAAAGAAGCGTCACTTGAATCGTAAACTACAACTTACGAGGGAAGAAATAACATAATTGCTGGAATTAAGAGAGAGCTTTCATGCATGCACAGAATTGGAATTATCACATCTTGGTAAATAAGCACACTATCCGACTATTAGATATAGAATGCTAAGCTTAGCTATGGCCATTCCGTTTATATTTTATATGATGTGTTTATATACTAATCTTAGGCTACACGGAATGAAGTAGGTTAGGCTATACTGTTATGCCTATGTGGTTAGGCCTAATCCTTCACTAATAATATTTCTTCTCCATCACGGATCCAAATTTAAAATTTCTGAACCAAAGTTTTGAAAGTTTTCTTCTCGTCAGACTCGCTTTCCAGCAGTAGGATACAAATAACTCACGTCATTACGAGTAAAACAGCTGAGTTATACTTGGCACAGAATAACATGATCAGACAACAAAATTGTTAAAGCCTTCACATGAATTGTAATGGACAGCCAGAGCAAGAAACTAGACGTGCGCTGTCAATAGGTATGCATACTTTTGCACGGAAAATCATTGATTTCCAGCAAAATGCAGGTGCCAAGCTTTGCGTAGGTCACAATGTTTTCATGTGAAATCGAAAAGCCCTTTGCGTAATTTCATTATGAGAAGGTACGTTGGGGATTTCCAGCCTCGTATTTGTGTCACAGAAAGTAGTCCTGTGTGTACAGTATATAGCATATCCTTAGAAAGCTGTTTTCCGTTGGAGGAACGTTGTTTCGGACCTCCGTTCTGCGGACAGGGTCTAAAGGGATGTTTCCCATCCCCTTGGAAGTTTTGAAATATTTTGAGGGTACTTACATAAAAATGGTGTCACATATTGTGCAACTTTTAAGGAAAATTACTAAAAAAATGACATTTTACAGATGGAACACACAATACTTTGTGCTTTCATGCTTTATATATAAACATTATTGTTTATATTTGAGTTATTTTGTTAGGGGACCACATTATAAGCTTTTTAGAGCTTCTTTGGCTTCTCCTCAACCTTTCATTTATGTTGTTATGTATATTGTTTCTGTTATGAAAGCTGTACCGTCAATTTGATTGTATCCTACTTATGCATTGTCAATTATCGTTTGGAATAAAGTTCGACTAATCGAAACTTGAACTGAAGGGGTCTTCGTCCTTAAATGGTGGGGACGAAAGCATACTACAGCCACTCCACATTTTATGGGGGAGGATTTGGCCTCCATGCTGTCCTCGGTATATACTTACGTCTATATATGTACAGTACCTACTGTACTATAGTTACAAGAGATTATTACACACTCTAAAAAAGGTCTGGTCAAATTTGAACCGAATCTGATCAGAGGGGCACCGAACAGGAATCTAATCAATCATTTGACTAGATTTGGTTCAGAAATGATTAGAATTGGTTCATTTTTGAACCGGATCTAGTCAAATTTTTGACCAGATTCCTGTTCGGTGCCCCTCTGATCAGACCTTCTTTAGAGTGCACTTTAAACTAGACTACATAGCAGTCTCTTTACAAAAACGTTGCCTGTAAGGACAACTTCTTGAACGTATACGGTATAAAAACCGTGAAAAGCATTATGGTTGCCGTCGGCTGCGCATACAGTAGCCTACAATCTCGCTAAACTAATACTCGCCGAAGCAACGCACATTAGCAAGGTGAAAACATGATGAAATTCGCATTTTGTTATACCTTGCTCGTCGTCGATAAAAATCTCATTTGATTCATTCCATCAATTTTTGGTTCGTGTTAAATTATAACTTTTTAATTTACAGCCTTAACCTTTTATGTTTGATGGTTCAAATTAAGGAAATGGGTTTCTGCCGCCTCTATTTATAAAGAGTGTAAATTATTAGTGGTTTTATTTACCGCACACTAACGAAATTATGATTTAGTTGCATTAGCGTGCAGGAAATGTGATGAGAGGTGTGTGAAACAATGAGCGCTTAGCAGAGACATTGTTATACTATTTTTTGAGAAGAAAGGAAACCAAATTTATTGTATCAGAGCGTCAGCAGTTTACCTTGGTGTCACGTCGTAGCAAGTCCGTGGTGTTGATGTCATGGTTAATTTAATGGCCAGTAGTTTTTAAAGTAAATTGACTTGTCCAAACGACAGCTTGAGTTAGTGGAGTAAGTATTGGATTTCAATAAATATATAGGACACGACGAGACCCTAAATTTACCACCAAAAGTGAGAAGGCAAACCTTAAAGGAAGAAATGTTCTTGTGAGCACTTCTTTACAAGCGCTCCACCTACACTCGAGGCCGGCAAAGGTCAATGACAACACTGGCGGTGTCAATATCGTCACAATGCGATCCTCCAATTATATATATATATATATATATATATATATATATATATATATATATATATATATTTATATATATATATATATATATATATATTTAACTTTTTCTGTCTACAGCCATTAGACTACTGGTACCGACCATACGGTACCGTCCGTCAATCACTTTCTGTGTCTGGGGAATGTCGCGATTTTTATATGTGATTACATCTTTTGCAACTACACTGTATCTTAGTAGGGTGAGGGACTTCTTAAAGCCCATTTGAACGGGAGGTCTAATACCACCTCCCAGTGATCTGATCATCTGAGCTGCAAAAATTGTACTTTTATGAATGAATTTTACTAATTATGCAAAACTGTACTTAAAGGGTGCCCCGCGCGGTAAAAAAATTCTGCCTACTAAGTGTATTCTTAACTCCTACAATTTAAAAAACAAAACATCTGTCTATCCTGTATGGGCTTTAGTGCAACTCTTATACCAGGGTGTAGTAGTATGTACTGAGTTTAAATTGATCAAGGGTATGGCCACCTACTTCTGTATGTGAACTGTCTGCTACATTGGGCAGCTGAGTACACTTGCATAACAGTCATCATTGACCAATCAGTGTGATGCTACTGCTTCAATTCATGTCAATCAAAGTGCGGTCATCAATTGCAAATAGAGATATAGGGATATTCCCAATACGTTTAGCGTGACTCAACAGTCCATTTTAGAAGACAGGGTCTAAATTTACTTTTTAATGCAGCTATACGTTTATTTTCTTCACTTTTGTTGGCTGCCTTGGTTCCTTATCGCTTATTTAACAATTTATGATTCGGGTCATATCATTAAACTGACTCGACACTAGGGTAGCATACCCCATAGAAGTAATGGCAAAGTACCCCATACAGTAGCGATAAAAAAAAACATGAATCACTCATACAGTTTCCCGGATTCTAGTAAAAATAACTTTATGCAAATAATTCGAATCCACTCAGCATTCAGTGATTTGCCAATGGCTATACCCACTTAATCACTGCGGGGTATACCAAGGTTCCATTGCTTCTGTATAGACCTTCACTGCTCTATCAACGGGATTCTATACGTACTGCAGTGGGCCTCCAGTTCGATATGCAGAACCTAAAAGCAATTGGCTGCCAATTTACAAAGAAATGATGACAGAATTATTGGCCATACTGGGCCACGTAGCTTTCATCATTTAAATTTACAGACCTATCACTTTACACACGCTAAATTGTTCCGAAGAGATATAAAATGTTTATAAATGAACTGAAAAATAATATATGTAAATTAAGAACATAGGCTTATAGTCAAAGGAAATTTGACACTTCTATACATAAATGCAAAGAAAATGCCATCTTCCAGCCAAAACTTTACAAACCTATTCAATGATATAAAAAGATTCTCCACGCGCTTGTTTTAACCTTTTTGTGAAAACTTGACTGCATGCTACTAACTGCATATATTCCAGTTTTTAATGTCACGGTGAAGTACAAATTAAATGACCCACTTTCATTCATAATTTACCGACTTCTTGTCCAATTACAGCCCATCAAAAATAACTTTAGCATTTTTTGAATATCTAATAGCATCTCGTCATTGACAAGCCTGTGCACATTCGCACGTTTTTTATCAGTCATAAAATTGTTACAAACTATGATAAATTGTAAGTGATTGCTCAGTCGGTACAGGGCATGGCTGTCTGTTACACAGAAAATAACGAATCATAAACCCAGAAATGGAGTGGTAAAGTTTTAAAAAGGGACCGTGTTAAGGGATGAACTAGTTTACTTCGCGGTGGTATATATACGTTCAATGGCCCATTTCCATACATGCTATGGTGTTTGTAGTTTATAAACGATGTGATACAAAGTTGATTGATATTACCCCCCTAGGTATGGAACCCAAATACATAACTACCGAATAACACGTTTGTATTGGCAAATTGGAGTGACATCTTTACTCCAGCATGTAAATTATGCATATACTACGGTAGAGGCGTCATTGTGATGTCAGCTTGGTGAAAAAGGCCGTATTTGAATGCTGTTAATATTAAAAAAAGAAAGACTCTCGCCCCCCATACCTCATGATATTATGACATTTTAAAAATCACCCCTCAATCTAAAGTGCATTCGGTTAATAATAGTCAATATATGACAGTTGTACGACAATTCGAGATGTTCGTGTATTCAGCACACTGTGTCTCTTGATACCATATAAAACTGAACATATACGGTACATTCCCTTCACTGCAGTAAAAGGTCTGTGGGTTGTGTCATTAACTTTGTGTTCCATGCACAGAGGTGGTGCCAGGTGAGGGCAGAGGGCCATGGCTCTCCATCGGGGAAGGCTTACCCCTTCCCATGGGGAAATTTTCCAGTTTTGTCTGGGCACCTTTCATGGGTACGATACAGTACGTTATCCCCGTACGGTCAAAGGGGTATGGCACAAGCAGCTTCCTGCCCAAACGTATTTAGTAATAGCCCTATATAGTTCTAAATACAGTTGATGACTGCACTTTGATTGACATTCATTCAAACAATTTAGCTTTACTCTGGTTGGTCAACGATGACATGTACAGTCAGTTGTGTTCCCAATTAAGCTTACACGCAGTTGTGTGTCAATATGGTCTCGAACAATTGAAACCCAGTGCAGCCTGCTGTGGCTCTGTCTTAGAGGACTTCTAGACAGTTATTTTTTGTATTTTTTGTTTAGCTGAAAGTAAACTTAGTAGGGAGAATTTTTGACTGTCTCGGGTGAGAGTAGAGAGCCTTAAATTATGCTCTCTGGAAGGGTAGATTCTTCCAGAAGAGCTCAAGTTTTTCAAATGTTCTTCAATGAACACTCCAATCATCAAAATTCTCTTCAATAAAAATCCAGAAAACTCAAATTTCCTTCGATAGAAACCCCAAATTGTTAGCACTTGAAGCGCGCCCAAAATTTTGCATTTGTCATTGTTCTGGCAAGTCGTCGCTTCGGCTGGGGCTTCAGGTCGCTGGCCCACAGTAGGGGAGCTTGGTCCTGTCGGACAATCTCTGACGTCACCACTCTCCATACACTCCGTAGACTGACCATGGACGAGGAATTTACTCTGTCTGTACTAAAATTTCCTTAAATGTTGCTCCTGCATGAAAAAGTTTTACTCCTTTCTCCTAGTGTCCTAGTCACTGTGCAGGGGTGGTTCTCAAAACGGAAAGTTTCCAACGTTACGGACAAATTGTGAAAGTCGTTTACGAAGGCCACAAGAAAAAACAAACCAAAAGAAATAAATGAATGAATGAATGAATGAATGAATGAATGAATGAATGAATGAATGAATGAATGAATGAATGAATGAATGAATGAATGAATGAATGAATGAATGAATGAATGAATGAATGAATGAATGAATGAATGAATGAATGAATGAATAAATGAATCAATCAATCAATCAATAAAAAGAAATAGAGACATTTACGGAGGAAGCCTTTGCAAAGGCTACCTATGTTCTCTTGAGATGTGTTTATCATAAAGCACGAAAGGCCGGTTCTAACTTCAGTATAGCGCGATAAAGCTATAAAAGTTTAACACATTTGAACTCTGATTGGCCCCGCAGAGCACGGGATGACAATATATGGTTCTTATAGCTCTATAGCGAGTGAAAATTTGGAAGTATGTTCCGGCTTTCATATTCGTTGAGTGTGTGTATATAAACAACCACAAATGACGAAGTGACAGGAGTTGTAATGTCATAATCAGATATTGTTAGCTACTTTAGTAGAATGGCTTTTTAAGTCAACGCAGCGATTAATTGACCTACATATGATGGCGGACTCGAATATCTAGGTGAAGCTGTTCTGTACTTGTTCAAGTTTCGAGGTGTTTTTCTTAAAATCGTCCGAGTCCTGTTTATGCATAAGTGGGCTGTCGTTATCAATGCGTGTGACCCATTTTCAAGGCGACGGTATGCAAATGAGAGTTAGTAGCAGTTTTCGCGCATAATTTGTTTTGAAAAGTGGGAGCCATTTGACATCATTCAAATGATCATTTTAAGAACAGCTATACACCATCCTCCACAACTAAAAACGAAGCCTGCTTGGTTGACCACACTGTCCCTCCCTGGTGCATGTATATGCAGTAAAATGTAGGGAATGAGCTAAGTATTTCTCCACCCCGCCTGTTATAACAATGTATACGCTTACAATGTAACATGCTTGCATAACCAGCATTGCCCGTTTGATGAATTTCGATTGATTTATTATTACTTTCTTTCACTTTTATTTCATTTTTATTAAGCTATTGAAGGACAGCGTTCAAACGACTTTAAGCAAGCATAACTGAATCTCGTTCTGTTATTATACTGTAGACCTATCTGTAAGTTTTTATGTCGAGTGGATAGGATCACGGGCGTAGGAAAGGGGCGTGGGCTGCGCCCACAAACAAACCTTCGCCCTCTACAAATTTTTGAGAACGAAAGACACTACTGCGTTAATACATCTTAGCCTATCTATTCTCGCCCTTCTGAAGAGGCGAAGAGGACTGCGTCCATTGGACGCAAACTTCATTGCCATAATACATTTAATATGACTTATTCATGTACTCTCTCATTATTCATAGACCTTTTTCCAAATAGCAGCTACAAAGGATTGTGGGACAGAGTTTTGGTACATGCTGACTTTGTCAATGACATTCTACTTTAGCATAAAACGACACACACCAAAATTCCATCCCATAATCCTTTGCGATCTCTATTTGGAAAAGGGTCTCTGCTGCTGTTTTTGAGTGAGTGTCCGTACTCCGGTAGTTGTAAAACTGCAAGCCTAGACTGAGTCTGGGAAGTTCAACTATTATTCTGTTGCATAACCACCGGTGCAGTGGGTACTGAGTGTTGGGCTGCTTGCTTTTCATAAGGTTTTTTAGTCATAAGGGCCATTGTTCATAAGGGTCGTTATTCATTACGTGCTTTTCTACAAAAATTAGGTTCAGTTTTCATAAGGTTCGTTATTCATTAAAGAAAGATCAAAAAAGGTTTATTAGTCACAAGGTTCTCTATTCGTAATGGCCCAAAAGGTTCGCTGTTCATAATGGCGAAAGGGTTCTATGTCCATAATGGCAAAAAAGGTTCGCTTTTAATAATGGCAAAAGGGTTCGATATTCAATGCATAGTAGAAGAAAAGATTGGATATTCATAATGGACAAAAGCATATTGAAAAGTATGTAACATTTTGCTGAACATTTGGCTATCTGCCGTGTGAAGTAACATATCACTGTGCTGTTGATAAAAGAGGCTTAACATATTTTGCTATAACTAGTTTCATGACATGTCTCCTTGCCAAATAAAATAATTTTGTTAGAGAAATCACATTGCTCTTTCATCTTCGAAAAGCCATGTCATTCCTTAATAGCTCAGGCTAGATTTTCTGCCATTCTGTAGTAGAAATATTACAGTAACGCATAACTCTCAGATCATTCAGTTACTTTCTGTGTAAACTACAGTGTAAGCGAATCTAGTTTCTAGTTTGACACAGTATATACAGTTTTCATGCTTATCTAGTTGTGTAGTCCCTTTAAGAACTCGACCAATAAAAAGTGGACACAGTATTTTAATGTTTCACCAATCATACTCTATAATAATCAGTTTGATTGGCTAGATAGATTTCTTACCAAATTTGCTGACATTTGGGATGTTTTAGCCACTAAAAATGAACTTGGGAGATTCCAATTTTGTCAATATGGACTCGCTCTGAATTTGACTTTAAATTATGCAAACATTCTTCATGAAAAATAAGAACGTTTGTGACGAAAATATATTTTATAAAGAAGAAATTTTTAAGATCATAGAATGTTACAAACTTAGAGGAAACTTGCTTTAACTATTACTTCAAAATAGATAGGATAGTCCCTACATTACAATGGTATAACCTAATCAACACGCCAGGCTTACATGCAACAAATGATGTGAAACTTTTTTATATGATTCGCTATTCATAATGGGGAAAAGGCTCGTTATTCATACTAAGAAAAGGAATTCCATAATCATATAAGAAAAAGTCGCTATTCACAATAGCACTAGAGAAAACACATTTGAGCCTATAAAATGGAAGGAAAATTTCGTTTTTCTTGAATCGACACCTCAGATACCTTTGTTCCGCCCCTGTGTGTTACGAATAATGAGCCATATATATTTTTATTATAAAGAACGAACCCTTTTTATTATGGGTAATGAACCCTTTTTCCAGTTATGAATAGCGAACCCTTTCCCCTGTAATGAATATCGAACCCTTTTCCCATTATGAATAACGAACCCTTTTCTATTATGATAGGCCTAACGAACCCCTTTTCCTGGTGTGGACAACGAACCTTATGAATAGCGCATCCTTTCTTTTATTATGAATAACGAACCTTATGGTCAATGAACCTTATGACTACAGAACCTATGAACAGTAACCCCTTTGAATAAAAAGCTTTATGAATATCGAGTTGTCCACAAAAGAAAGGGTTCGCCTTTCATAAGGTTCGTTATACTTAATAGAAAAGAGGTTAGTTATTCATAATGGCAAAAAGTTTCAAATTTCATAATGGGTGAAAGGGTTGGCTATTCATGGTAGGAAAAAGGGTTCGTTACTCATAACAAACAGAGTTTGTACTTCATAATAAAATATATGGTTCATTATTGATAACACACAAGGGTCAGGGGAGGATTAAGGGTTTTTGAGGTGAATATTCCAGAACAACGAAATTTTTCTTCCATTTTACGGGCTAAAATCAGCTTTTTAGTACCATTGGGAATAGGAAATTCCTTTTAGTAATGAACCTCTTTCCTTACACCCAACACTGGGCACGTATGTGAAAATACTGAAATTGGGTAAAGTTTGCCCAATAATCGATGTTTATTGGGTTACCTGAGAGACAGGTTACCCAATTACTAACCTCTTGATAAGCCCATTAATCAACAATTATTGGGAAAAATTTACCCAATTTCAGCATTTTCACATACGTGCCCAGTGTTGGTGAGATTTTTGCCAAACTTTTCTTATAGTGTATTAAGAATAGCGAACCCTTTCCCCCATTGTGAATATCGAACCTTTTCTCCTTTTATGAATATCGAATCTTTTTGCCATTGTGAATACCGAACCTTTTTATTATGAATAGTGAACCTTCTTTGAATTATGTATAGTGAGCCTTATGACTAATAAACCCTTTTTATTCCTTTTTATGAATAACGAACCTGATGAACAATAAACTTCAATTTTGTAAAAAAGCATGTTATGAATAATGACCCTTATGACTAAAAAACCTTATGAGTAGCGGGTGAGCCTCGACCAGATGTTGCATTCTCTTGAATATTCACTACCAATCAACCAGTCTTGGGGTCACATTTTTCTATGAATATTCAAAAGAATTTGTTCGGTGTTCACGTAAGCAGGCGTTAGGGATATGACTGAACAAGGAATATGCCGTACAGCCTGCTACGTAGGCGACCGTCGCCCCCCCCCCCCCGAATCGGAGCTACCCGCACCTGGAAAGGTTAAGCTATACAATGTCTAATATTTTTACCCAAGTGTAAATTCTTTCTAGACCCTGAAGTATTAAGAAGGTAACCAAACAAAACGGTGAATCCATAAAAGCTGTATGGTTGGTTGGTTGACAGTGTTTCACGCAGTTGTGTACTTACCTGGCGCAGGAGTATCCGTGATCACGAGATCAAGGAGATCCCAGGTGGGACCTATTCTATTCAGCCAGTCTAGAACGGGAACACTGTCGGGTAGGTCAGTTAAGTCAAAGTTTGTCCCTTGGGGACGTTGTTACTCCTTCAGGGAGCAGAACTCATTCGGGAGTATTGTTTGGTTTTCGCCCCTGGCTCTTCGCCAGAGAGTAGGGGGACTTTTGGAAAAAAAGGTTTCACGCAGTTGTGTCTTTTCATATCTACCATGCAGGGCCGGGAAGGAGAACTCAACTCTCTGCGCCTTGCCATTTGAATGAAGGCACAAACATACAACTCTGAAGACCGTATCAGCACTTCCTGCGTCTAGTATTTCATGTCATACTCACCTATAACAAATATATCTTGTATAACGTGAACCTAGAAAATTGAAAATTGAAAGCGGGGTGATCAGATCTCACTGTAAGCTTGACGATGTATATTGAGAATGTCACTGTAACCTGAACTATTTGAAGTCACTTTAAAGAAGTCTGATCAAAGTGAAATTTCCTTGCCACGAGGTGCCCAGCGTTTCGGGGCTTTAGTATATGCATACATTAGTATCCCAGCGAATTTATTAACCAAAAACGAGCTCTCTGGAAACGCATTATGAATCACTTCGTTTTCTCAACAACCTAATACAAGTTGAAATCTAGTTCGGTTATATTTCTTAAGCTTTCTACGAACACTGCGGCTCAGACACACATCAAAAGGAATTTTATCACGTCATTCCTGCATCCAATACGGTATACCATTACTTCAGCCCTCATTGCTGACTGAATTTAATCAGGAGTTTTTTTGGGGGGTTGTTTTTCTTTGTGCAAAGGAATTACATTCGCCGACGTTAAAACAGACTCTTTTCTCGCCCATCAGCCCGTGAAACGTCGCAGGCGCCAATGGCGTGCGCTGCTTCAGCATATCACCGATCAGTGCAATTAATTGCAGAGAGTATTATTTCAAATTAATCACATTGGCTATAGATTGATTTGGCTTTTTCAGTATTGCTTTACACCAAAAGCGAAGCTGAATGACAGATTTTGTGTAAGCTATCAAGGCCGTGCCGTCGTCAAAAAACCTACCAGACACGAGTGTTAATGAAATTATCAGGCTAAACTCTTCAAAAGTACAGTGAATATGGCTTCAGGCCTCCTTAGTGAATTTGTGTATTGATGGGTATACTTTTATCAGTCCCTAACAACAGCAGAAACAATAAACATAATGTGGACGAAATGTATTTAATTTGTTTCTTGCAGATTGTCGGAAAATAACGGCCGTATTCGGAAAATTTAACAAACTAATTTTTCGATTTCATGGCCACGTTCCGAAAATTTAACAAAAATGTTGTTCGATTTAAATCCAGGCTGGTCTAGTAATTTTAGAGGGAGTAAAGTTCCATTACTTTCGTTCTACTTTTTTTTTACTTTTCATGTATAGCCTACTGAGTGATACCGTAAGTAGGCTACTACACACATGAGATAAAAACAGAACGTAAATTTGAAAATGTGTACAATGGATAACATTAAAAATGTATAGGTAATGCTGAATTGAGTATTTCAATTAAGCTCCATATGAAATGGTATGTACCTTTAAAGCAAAAGGTGTCTTACAGACTATAGAGTCAGAACGCACCATCCCGCCCTCATTCTTTATCTCCAAAACGCCAGTGGTGCCATGGATTTTTGGTAAGAGATGGGGACTTGGACCTGCACAGTGCATGGGCGGCGATCCTGGGGGGAGGGGGATGAGGGACATACAGTCCTATCACATGGAATTAGGTGGGGGATACTGTACACTATACTCCCCGCATCCCCCCATGAAATCAACCCGGCAGATTCGAAAATCATGTAAAGAAGGTTACGTTAGTTATTATGAACACTTCTTTCAGGAAATATTTCTGACAGTTGTCATAGTATCACGTTGCAAAGCCTGGAAATGTCATTTCTGGTGATCTTGGGGGCACTTTTGGCCAAAATGTTTCTTTTGTTCACTCCGCGCCAACTAATATTGGAATATTTTCCCTTTTGGCTGGGTGATACGAAAGAGGTGTCTTCAAATGAAAAGGACCATTTTAGATACAGAGTTCACATTTTAAATTGCCAAGAAAGCCTGTGCATATGTCAGCATGTAGATCACGGTAACATATGAACTCCCAAACTCTCTCATCACAGGTTTCACCAGGCAAAACAGGTAGCAACATTGGCAAACCGAGCACTTCACAAAAATCGTCAAAAATCGTCATTCACTCTAAAAACGGTCGGTTCAAATTTGAACCGATCAGGGTCGGAGGGGCAACTAACCAGAATCTGTTCAGAAATTTGACTAGATTTGGTTCAAACTTAAACCAACTCGGTTCAACTTTGAACCAGATCGAGTCAAGTATTTGAACAGATTTCGGTTAGTTGCCCCTCCGACCCCGGTCGCTTCAAATTTGAACCGACCATTTTTAGAGTGTATTTTCGAACGAGAATTCAGACCAACATCTACCCTCTCAGAACACTTAAGTGAAAGAAGAACTCCAAAACTTGTAACTAAAATACTTCATAATTAATGTAGAATTGACTTTCTTCTGTGTAATTGCTCAAGGAAAAGATAATGCCTACAATACGTATGTGTAATTTTACTGTATTGCACAACGTATGTGTAATTTTTACAGTATTTTTGTCTAAATTTTACTTAAAAGCTTTGAAGTTCTTATTTTAAACAAACTTTGAAGAGTATTTCTGTGAGCATGCGTCAATCCTGGGGGGACAGGGGGACACGTCCCCCACATTTTGAAAATACACCTATTGACTTCAGATTTTTACACAGTATATTTTTGATAGTAGTGGCCATGCCCCCCCCCCCTCCACACATTCGAGTAAAGATTGACGCTCATGTCTGTGAGTGTACTTACGAGGGGGGGGGGTATGCGAGAGGGAGGAGTTGGTATACAGGTATAAACGAAGAACTGATGATTTAACAACGTATCTTTGTTAATGTATTAATAAAACAGTCACCACATACCAGCGATAATGGGAACGCGCGAAGCACCGAAAAAATGTTTGAAAAACTTTTTGTTATCAGTAATATGGGTACACTCTTAATGCAAAAGAGTGAAATTCTTTCCAAAAGAGACTGTAGTTTGAGACCACTCCTAGTAAGAGTGAATTTTACTCGGGGTGGAGTTAAATTCAAACGAAGTAGAGCGATATATTATCATTCCATTCTTAGTGAAATATCGCTCTATTTGGAGTGAATTTTTACTCCACCCCGAGTGAAATTCACTCTTACTTGGAGTGGTTCCAAACTACAGTCTCTTTTGGAGTGAATTTCACTCTTTTGCATTTAGAGAGTACTTCAACTCATTACAGCACGATACGAATGATATTTATTGCTTCATGATTCGCTCTCGAAGACCGGTTGCTACGGGTCTATTAATCTAGGCTGGAGGTTTACTTCTAAGTTTTTGGAAAGAAATTTCACGAGAATAAATCCGAGTATAACGTGTCTTCACCAGAACCATGCATAGAGTATATTTCTGTGTATTATTGTCTTTATAATGTTCATCAGGCATGGTACGTGAACCGTGCAAAATTGCGCGCAAAGCGTACTGAAATTTTGCACTAGGAGTCACTTTCCGTGATGCAAATCGCCAACAGGCTCTTTTCTTAGACACTTATAATTTTATATCTAAATGCGTTTGCTAAACGGCAGTTTTAATTTAAGAATGCCCACCAATACGCGATGCTTTCAATTTATTGCAAATATGTCTTCAAAAAGTAGGGGAAAACCGGGAAAGAATCATTACAATGAAACCTGTGTTCCTCTGTATTTTTCCTTTGCACAAGAACCATGAACTATTAGACCGAAGGTAAAAAAGCAAAAAGAGCACGCGAAACTTAAAGGGCAAGAGCAGTCGTCCCAAACTTATTTTGAAGCAACAGCTAAATCTCACAATTTCCTTCTTATTTCTCTGCAAAGTATCTTTCACAATATTTTAGGACTTCAATATTGCATATTCAAGGTAAACCAATCAGCTACTTCTAGTAAATTTCACATTTGAGGAGAAAAAATATTGTCACATGACTCTCAAGAGCCAATCATGAAACAGGACATCTACTACACTACTTCAAGTTGGGGTGACTGCATATCCCCTTTAAGTTATGATAGCTCCCCTTTTGCCAACCACAATGACCGGTAGGGAGTTCATCTTGCCCGCTCTACCATGTACGATCAGAAAGTTGCTATTTAGAAGGACATACATCGGAAACTTTAATTTATGGTAATTTGATTAGATCCACCTTATCGTTTGCATAGTTTCAATTCATGAGTGATTATTAGAGCTTAGGGTACCCACTTCTTTTGTCTGATCTTTTTCAATTGATACATGATACCCAAGTATAAGGAGGAACAATGCTTTGATCCGAAGGTTTTTACCGATAGTCAAGTAAGAAACACTGTCTAATAAATCAAAACGACTGCTAATTCCTAAGGAGTCTAGAAAGACTAACTTATAAAAGAATTTCTTACAATGGCACACTGCTTAAATGACTAGAGAGAGGTGCAAGACTATAATTTGTTTTAAGATTATGTTACTTCCCGCAAACTTTCGCAATTTCCGAATGGTAAGTGCATGATTAACATGTTGCATAAAGTTTAACTAGCCTATTGTGATAGGCCTATGCGTTGCATCGCGTTGAAAGCTGCAAACTAACTTTCAAGGAAAGCGACTGACAATGGGGAGAGCTGCCGTTTTATCTCGTTCTAAATAACAACTCCCTGGTACAATGTATAATGACAATTAACCGTCACTTGATCATTAACACCTTACCGCTCGTAATGTCACAGAACATGATTTTCTTGTGATGCAAGCGTTTTACTTTACCTCCTCTTCGCTATTTCACTCTTTATCTTACATTTTTCTCTTCCTCCCTTTTATTTTTTCTTTCTGTTTTCAGTCTTTTCTCTCTTTTATTTATCTTTTTCTTTTTTCTCTTTTTTCAACCTCGAGGCGCGCACCCCTCAATACGCGCCTGAGTCAGAGAATTGAGAATTTGTCCGTGTTGCTAAGTTTTTAATATCGACAGTCTTCAAGTTACGCGCTGGTAATTGCCTTCATATTTATTCTTTGAATAGCCTATGACTTCCTACAAGAGTTCTTTTTGGCGCTCCAAGGTAGGTCTATACTTAATGCTCTCGAGCGACAATTTTTAAACATTCCCGTCTACAGCTAATACATATCACATTCATTTCAAACTGGCTCCATTTTCATTAAATTAGAAATTGTTCCAATTTATTCTGTTTTAGATTAGTTTAACTTTGCTTCCAGAACATCATACATAATTAAGTTTAATGTACCTTGACCGAAATTTATATTTACCCCTAAATTAAAAACTCTTAATTACAGTATATGGTACATAAATTAATAAAAAGAAAATGCCGCCTGGTAATGTTTTTAATTATTACCCCGACAAAAATCGCAGTTTTTGCCCGGCACATACACATTTTGATGAATCGCAGGTCATTACTCTATAATTTGAACACAGATACCGTAACTACTCTGCATGCTTTTTGGCAATCTCTTGATAGCGTTTTGGACATGCAAGAGAACAAGACAAGTTAAAAGTTTTCTGCATCAGCAGTGATGCAGCCACTCACGAAAGAAGGGTTTGCAAGTTCAAAGCAGGGATTTTGGTAATGGCGAGTAGAATAAATTTAGCTCTGATATTTTTACGGTTCGTGGCCAATTTGAAATGCACGGCACGTAGAGATAAATGTTAATAGCTTTCGACATAAAAAACTATCTTGAACCAATCGATTTATCACCGAATAACCTTTTTTACCGCCACGGTGAGTGGTTCTTTGAATTTGCCCAAAGTCAGCCATTTTGAAGATTTGATCGAAACGAGCCTCAGAGACGAAATATTAAATCGGCCTAGCGGTTGGTTGGTACATGACATTGTTATCATCGATCTTATATTGATGAAAGCTTAGGATTAAACATGATCGTTACTACGATAGCGAATTATATACTGTTTAGGTTTGAAGTAAACCGCATACAATATCCAGTGCGTGCTGTTTCACAAGTGGATACTGAACATAGTGGTCTACATACTGTGTGTCAATGATCTATGGCTGGCCACAGAGGACAAATATCGTGAATTAATGCTGACATTAATTCAGAGTTTATGTTGACAATGCAGCATTAATTCAGCATTAACTCTGAATTAACTGACTAATGTCAGCTTTAAAGCAAACGAGTCCTTGGGGAAGATTTTGATCTAGTAGACAACCTGTTAAAAATTTTGGTAAAGTTTCATATCTTTAAAAGTCAGTTCCATTTCATCTGGGTACATTTAGAAGGTTAATTATTCGAAAGATTTTTGTGGCACTAACAATTTTTATAAAGAAAAAACGAAAGTTGATATTTGGAAATGGTGCTGGTTGCCTTAGTAAAGTTTAATGGGCTTTGATGATTAATTTGATGACGTCATTATCCTCCGTTACTGTTAGCTTTTGAAAATTGTGCTACCATTAATTTACACGAGCGGCAAGTCAAGATGATTGACAGAAGCAATAAAGCTTTCATAAGCAACTCCGCGATCAACCCAGTTGGCACCTCGCGGGGCGGACTCGGTTTGTTCAGTACCCCTTTAAGGCTTCATGATATGACTGAACAAGGAATATGCCGTACAGTCTGCTACGTAAGCAAACCCAGTTGGCCGACTTGTGAGACACGGTGAAGATGACGTAAACGTACCGATGACATCTGATTAATGGTGGGTTAATTTCCGACATTTGCCCTCTGTGGCCAACCATAATAGTCTTTAGAGTAAGACATAGGCAAAGAGTTTTAACGAGCAACACCAGGGTTTGGATTTTATTTTTGTCCAATAGACTTTATGTAAAACAATGGAAAATGACACTGAAAAGGGTTACCAGGGACTTTAGGGGTTCGCCTATTCGCAGCCTGGGCTACGGTATTTTTTTCTCTCTTTCCGTTTCATTTGTTTTTTCTATTAATTTTTGCTTACTACCCTAAAGGTAGTTTTGGACTACGAGGTTGAGAGTGTTTGTACTCCTCTTTATGACAGCGGCTTCCACATAGGTTAAAGAGTAGAGAAACATACTAAGCTGAACTGAAGTGACTTGTACTATTAACAATAGAATGTTACCGGTGCATCGTTTAGTGTGACATTTGTTTGTTGCATTGATGAAAAAGTGGAAACGATACTAAATCTAGCATGATGGAAGTACTT
Organism: Holothuria leucospilota; assembly: GCA_029531755.1. Classification (NCBI taxonomy): domain Eukaryota; kingdom Metazoa; phylum Echinodermata; class Holothuroidea; order Aspidochirotida; family Holothuriidae; genus Holothuria; species Holothuria leucospilota. The sequence continues at coordinate 35,491,246 of CM055964.1, forward strand.
CTTACTAACTTTGGTTGAAATTGTATTATTGTTGTTTAAAGTTTTGGTTGACAATTTTTACATTGCAGTCTTGTAAATTTTTGTATTTTAAATTGTGATTTTTTTTTGAAGAAGCGAGTTTTGTAGCCTTTTCTTTAGTGTTTTTGCCTCCTCAACATCTTGGAGGCGATTTGGGGTTCTAAAAATCTCCCAAGTGTACTTTGAGCTCATTCATATACCTGTGGACTGGGTCATTTTTATCAGGTATAAGGAAGTTATTGGTCCATCTGCCTCATTTTAGAGCTTTTATGTTTCTGGCGATGACCATGTCGTTATGCTTGCCACTTTTTTGCATTGAAATTGTTTTAGGCTAGTTTGACTTAGTTACTTACCACTATACTCAGTTCCTTACGTATCTTTCTTTAGTACACAAATCATGCCAGGGGAAGTTCGCGTGCGGTTTGATGACGTACCAGTCATCTCGATCACTTGATCACACTACATATACAGATATGTGAATGCAGCGGTGGTCTTGATAACCTTGCAGCCATGTGGTTTCTCATTCTCAAGATGGCGCGTTTGTTATTCCATGTGAACATAGGGCACATGCACTATACAGAATTGTCACAAGTATTAATAATTCAGTAACACAGGCTTTAAAAAAAAACCAGCATCACTTAAGGCAACCTACATTATAGGAAATCCAAGGTCTCCAACAGGAAAGAGATGTGTTTGGCTATCCAGGTCTACAGCACAGGTTCAATAATACCCCATTGAACAATTGAAGCCATAAGCAGTTATGACGTATATTCCAAGGTTACCGCGATACCAGCAATATTGTTCATATAGTCTTTATTTACCTACACGACGATTCCCGTGAACAAATTGTACTCATTATTTTATATTTTGAACTAAAGAAGAATATGATGGCTGAAAGGAAACCATTCCGTTATTCAGATTTACCTTTCTAGCGACATTAAGAATCGACAGACCGGTATGAGATCATATTGCACATGCACGCTGTGCTTTGTTTTAGCAGTTTAGCAGTCTGCGTAAAAGGTGGACTATACTTACCAGGAGGTGGTCTGAGGGAAATATGCTACAAGGGGAGGGGGGAGTTCATGGCACTGAGAGATCGAACAACCAGAGACGTCCAGGCTACGTGGTTTGTACCCACAGCGGATCATTCCTTGGTAATGCCTTGAAGACGGGCCGACCCGAGTGATGGCTCTAAGGGGAGGTTGAAAAACTGAGAAATTTCAGTTTGCGTTAAACTAAAGGCAATAGACAGACGCCCCAAAATGTTCTTTAAAAAATCAGCAAACTCTTGCAAATCTCCTCTTATTGCATTACAAGCAACTCCGAAGACGTTTTGAACATAACTAAGTTACAAACAATAGGTAAAGCAAGGAGAAATTCTCCTTGCATTCGCAATTTCACTAACAGAAATATTTTCACATGATCAAAATTGGCCATTCATGAACTAGAGTGACCGGGCATACTCACACTGATTGGGGTGACTGCATTTTCCCTTTAAGTGGCTTAGAGGCAAACTGGTGTTTTTTTTATCCTCCTTTTATTCAATATTCAATCATATATACATGTTTACAATGTCCATGATATTAATTAAAATTATAGACCAATTTCACTTCTAAACACCGATTAAAAAATAGGGGCGAAAGCGATTGCAGCCAGACTTAAGGGTATCATTTGTAACATTATTAGCCCAAACCAGTCAGGTTTTATTCAAGGTCGATTTATTGGGGAAAATGTTCGTTATGTTTTATATCTAATTGATTATACTAATCGTAATAATATGCCGGGTTTCATGTTATTTTTCGACTTTGAAAAGGCTTTCGATAAGCTTGGACGGGATTTCATTACAAGTTGCTTGCGTTATTTTAACTTCGGTCATAGTTTCATTCAATGGGTCCATACGTTTTATAGTAAGGCTACTGCTTGTGTCTGTAACAATGGGTATTCTACCGGTTTTTTCCGGTTAGTCGTGGCGTGCGTCAAGGATGCCCTCTTAGCCCTTACATTTGTATCGTTTGTACTGAAGTACTAGCTATTTATACAGCTCACAGTAAATTAAAGGTATGGTAATTAATGGTAATGAAACTAAGCTTCTTCAGTATGCTGATGACACGACTCTTTTCCTTGACGGCAGCCGAGAGTCTCTCACTGAGGCATTAAAAATCCTTAACACTTTGGAGGCAAACTGGTGTTATTTTTGGCATGGTTCAAAGTGTTTTTATGTTTAGAAAGTATCAGAAATGTCGTCTACTAAGGAAAGGGATGACACCCCACCCTCTTATCAGAAAATTTATGACCCGATTATATGTGACGACATTTTCTTTATTTAGTGATTTTTCCTTTAACTATGACAATGCACCCCTCCAAGGCTAGTGCCCTACCCTTTCCAAAGGGAGATCTACCATCAGTCTGCCAGTTGGGCTTAGCTTAGGGCTTCCAAGAGCGTTTTTGTCAATAAGACTTTCCAGACTGCCGGAAATGGCACAGCTCATTCAAGACCTTCGAAACTTTCACTGGGGATCTCATGCCCTAAAAACTTCAGTTTCTACAAAAAAGCTTAAAGGCAGTAGGCAGTCACCCCAAACAGAGTGAGTGTATCCTGTCACTCTAGTTCATGAATGGCCTATTTTGATCATGTGACAATATTTTTGTTATTGAATTGTGGAATTCAAGGAGAATTTCTCCTTGCTTTAACTATTGTTTGTAATAGTTACGTTCAAAACGTCTTCGGAGGTGCCTGTAATGCAATAAGAGGAGATTTGCAAGAGTTTGCTGATTTTTCAAAGAAAATTTTGGGGCGACTGCCTATTGCCTTTAACTTGAAAACTAAACAGTTATTCAGTAAAATTACTTTGACTGGGAATCAAGACTAAAAGTTATTTTTTTAAGCTGATTGAAGCACTAGGTGGCAAGATTTACGAACCAATATGAGAGCTTGGGCCTACCCCAGACATCAGGCGTGTCTGCGTATCGTGTAATAAGGGCAAACACATTCGTAACCTGTTATAAGCGAACCCAGTAGGTCTATTTGGAGAAAGGAAGTTCATTTGCAAGGGTAGGTTACCCTCATAAGGGTTGTCTACAGGGTGGTGGGGGTCCGAGGACCTCCCGGGGGAAAATTGGCAAAGGGAAATAATCTTAAATACGATTTCCCAGGTTCTAAGGTTCATAAAATCATAGGCACGACCATAAAATTTTCTGTGTTATCAGTATTATTATTTTTATGCAGGGTAACTTTCATTCAAAGCTCGGAAATCTCATGGGCAGCTTCCCTCCTTGCCTCCCTTACCCAAACCTTCCCCGTCCCTCCCCCCACCCCTGCAAACTACGGCCCTACTTACTCATGACGCCGTGCAAAGGAATAAAAACATACGATGCAAGGAATAAACAATTACATACAACTTGATTGCCATTAATGACAGCATATAGCTTTCATTTCAAACGTTCGTACACAAAGAAACAAGATATAAGCCTAACCATCTTTCTTCTAGTATAAGATTACCCTTAAATGGTGTGCCTTCTTCTAGTTGGCTGGGGAAATATGTACAGCCGCATAATTAGAGGACACTGGACAGACGTAAGTCGGATGGTCCAGCAGTCCGTCAGTTACGTAAGCTTGTAGTAGTCTGGCGAGGTGGTGGGTCTCCGGAACGTTTTCATTTGCTCATGCATGGCTCTTATACTGAAATCACGTGACAATATTTTGTCAATAGATTCCTGGCGCTTAACTTCTATGGTTTACTTTTTGTATTCTGCAACATAATGAAAGATGCTCATAAGCAGTGACAGTGGAACCGGGGATGTCTAAAGGTACAATTAACCCCCAACAGGTGTTATGTATCCCAAAACCTTTTATCATTATCTGGAACTAGGTCGCAGATGTACGCTTGTCGCCAACTGACAGTGGTGCTTCGCTCGGCCATTGTTCAATCAACATTTCAAAAGAATATTAGTCCACCTCAAATATTTCACGTCCAATCGCATCTGATTTAACCTCTCTGTTAGCAATATCTCTGTATCAACATTTGTCCTTATTGTAAACTTGACAAAAATAAATGAAGAAATAAATAAATAAATATTATTCTTGGTTTTCATATAGAACTAGCAGTCAATTTATTGCGCACATTTATGAAATTTTACGAAACTCAACTAGACCCTTTCCCTGGTCGTGATCAAAGTATAGCATGGAAGCTACTATTTCTCAATGGATGACTCCGAAGTGTAAGCTCATCGTGTCAAATATTAAAGATAAATGTCACGCCTCTTGGTAAAATTAATTACTTGAGATAGATATATCGCCCTCACAGTCAGGACAAACAAGGGAGCCTTCAACCAAATAGGAGCTGCGGTCTGCTTGATTTGGCAAAACGTAATGGAAATATGTCCTCCTTCCGTCAAGCGGATACGAGAACAGTTACTTGTACAAATATTACGCTAGAGATTCTTCTTTTGCATGTGAGTGTAGCTACGTAAGTGTATCGTCACAACAAATAATTGACAATACCACTGTCATGATTCGCCCTCCCCCTCCTTTAAAGGACAAACACAGTAACCCTAAGTTAACATTCCTCCTATCAAGATATATACAAGATTCATGAAATTAGTTTATACCCATTGTGCGATATTCGTGAAGGGTGCAGACATGCAAGGGTTTTAAATTTGTTAGATTTATTTGATATTTCAAAATATTGTTGGAGGGGCTGTGTGTTTGTCTTATATGGGACTGTAGGAAGGCGTTTTACTCAACAAGTTATATATAACCCGTGGTAGAAATGTATTTTCATGGTCTCTCGAACGGAGCAGGTAATGTAAGCTCTCTTGCCATCCTGATCGTGCTGTATACGTTTTATTTACCGGCTGCAAAAGTTGTTGTCTAAGTCACATTTTGAACATGGGACGACCCTTTGCAGCTTGCGAAACGATGGGAGAATTGATCAAAATCAATCAGTGAATAATAGTCTTATTCCTTTTTGCTCATTTGCATATAGCATTAGATTCGGGTACTGCTAGCATCTCTTAATTTCTTGGCAATAAACAGTCGTTTTGTTTTGTTTTTAAAAGGCATTGAGTTGCACTTGACTGTCGACAACTATTTATACATCAAAGTTTTGTTCCTTGTAGTCTCTTTGTTAAGATGGAGTGGGTACGTATGAGGTTACCTGTAGGTAATGCTGGAAAGTCCAGTGATCCCTTATTATAGGATTTTCTCCACACGCTAAAGTGGATCATATAAGATTAACACAAATTAAAGTTTTCGATGTACCCCATCTAATAGCACCTCCCTAGTCAAATGTTCATTGTGTCCCAATGGTTTCTGAAGTCATGTATGCTGTGCGAAAGTACCTATAAGACACCCTTAGTGCGCATGTGCTGTGTCCGGCATCAAGGTACTCGGAAACGCGATGACGTCACATGAAACAGCTCTATATCAAATTCCAAAGAAGAAATGATACCCACTACTGGTAAGTACCAGACAGGTAGCACTTATACCATGCGCAAGGGAGCTAGTTTGGTCACTCATTTCTGGCCAGTTGGCTGGGCTTCTCACCTCCAAATAACTGGTGAGGATGTACGGCCGGTTACGCAGGCTGATATCAAATTTCAATGGAGAAATGATATCCCGCACTAATAGTACAACGAGCAGGTACGGTAACATCTAACATGCGGGGCAACGGTAGTTTGTTCACTCATCCCTGGCTAGGGTCAACAGTTTATATGATGGCTGCTCAGCTGTCTATGCAGGCTACAAGTAATGCCCTACACGGCAGAACAGAGGTTAGTTTGCTTAAACATTCAGGGTAGCTTTAGCAGGGATTACGGCCAGCCATAAGGAACCTATTTGCAAGATAAACCTTCCAAGACTTCCTTTGATTTTCGGGAAACCTTTTATTCCACAGTTTTGATTTTCTCTTTTTCATTAGCCAGAGGGGCATGGGGAACATTTGTCGCGTTTTAGATCCCGCGCCCCTCCCCCGAATGAGATGACAACATATAATTTAATCATTCAAATTTACTCATTGCCTTTGTTTATATCACCCCAATCCATAAGCCTACGAGGCGGGGGCAGGGGGCATATGCCCTTCCAATTCGGGCAAAAATAGTGGATCCATTCGGGCAAATGAGACAGCCAAGAAAATAACTTATGCCCTTTTGCAACAGCCGCAGCGGTATCAAAATTAGCACAACTTGGTCCAAAATTCTAAATTCGGGCAAAAATTATCCCTGACCCCCAGAAATATTGACCCCCGTACACCTATGCCAGCACCCCTTAAAGTGTAACCCTCACGTACTGTGACTGCCAAGTCTCGTCTCTCTGATCCCTGTGTCGGGCACGCACTACCGCTTACAGCGCATAAACCATTGTTAGTATTGGTCTAACAAAGGCAGGTAGCCTATTGTTAACAAAGCAACAATTGTAAGCTATTTGTCAGCTATTGCTAACAAAGGGAGGTATAGCCTATTGTTAATACCTATTGTTAATGCCTATTGTTAATGCCTATTGTTAATACTTATTGTTAATGCCTATTGTTAATGCCTATTGTTAATGCCTATTGTTAATGCCTATTGTTAATGCCTATTGTTAATGCCTATTGTTAATGTAATGATTAATAAAAATTCAGTGCTGCCTCCTACTTGACTATGAAAAACGTATGCTTTTTTTTTTAAATTTTCTCACTCTAGCGGGGAACATATTTCTGCATTAAATCATCACCTATTGTTTTGTCACCTTTTTTCAAAGTTAACAGTAGAAGCCAACTCTCTGCTAAACATTAACAGGAGATCAATTAAAAAGTTTAATGTTTAGCCTACTTTCTCTTTTGTTTTTCGTTTATCGAGATATTTTGCGAAATAATTGTTTTATGGTTGTGATTTTATTTTGCTCACTAAAAAACGAAGACAGAATTACTTACATGAACAAAAGCTTGCATCACTGTACTAAAGGTCGTAGGTTCAATAAATTTCCTAGATGAGCAGTTTTAATAGTCATACTCGAAAATCTTGAAAGTTCTGAATTATGATCTGTATTTGTTATGCAGATGGTTAAAAACGCTTATTACTGTTGGTCGTCATAGAAACATATTTTTTATTTCATCTTTTGACTAACAGACCTTTTGGAGTACCCAAATCTTTCGGCGGGTATATCACATGAATGAAAAAAATCCATAAATCATGACATTGTTACATCGTGTGTATATTCATGTAATATACATCCTGTTCATATATAAGAGTAGGGGGAAATGTTTCCTGAGTGATGTAGGCACAGATAAATTATTTTTGCAGGATAGAAGAGCAAAAATGCATTCCAAGGACTGAAGATTTTATTTAAACCAGCGATAGGGTGAAGGAGATACGTAAGAGTGACGTGGCCAATGAGAATCAAGAATTGTTTTCATATAGTGGTTATTCACCGACGTCATGGCGTTGCACGTCTCCCTCCTTTGACGGCCAGGCGTCCATTGTAAAATAATTGTAACTAAGGTCTTGTCGTGCACGCGTATCGATGGCACAACTTTTGCCCATGAGTAGTGACGGCCAGTATGCTAAAATGAAACGAGCTGACGTCACGTGAAGAGCCTCTATACGAGGTTAAAACATTAGGAAAAACAGTCCCAATAACGTAACAGTTCGAAAAATGCGTCACATGATTGATATCAAAGAATTTGATTGGACGTAATTGACTATCGGTTTGATTGTTCGTAACTTGCATGGGAACCTCAATCACATTCTTAACCTTTTTGAGTTATTGTTTTACTACTCATTTATTTTACGTATATTTGGACACTGATCAGTATACTTTTGTAAGTGGTAGATCATTTCTTCGTATAAAGGAATTTTTCATATTTGGCTTCCAATTTGTCTTGATCTTTCCTGTAAACATGATATGTACACAGCGACGTAGGTGGTGGGAAGGTGCGGACGCACCCCATCCCCCACTGAGGATTACGAATTATCCTTATGACGACCTCCACTTCATTGTCATAAAATAACCTTTACTGCAGTACTGCAAAAACAGTGCAGAAGCTAAGGGTTCCACCTACGTACTAAAACACTTTTACATAGGAGCCCAAGAATAACGCGCCAGTGATAATTTTTTTTCACTTGGTATTTCAGAAACTGCTAAGAACGCGATCATTGTTATATCTTTTTCACGTGCATTCACCAAATGAGCTAAGAAAAACTTCGTTTTATAATAACTATAATTGTTTATAAGTCACAGCGAAAAAAGGAGGGAGCTTTTATCCTCTCAAGACTGTCAACAGCTTCTCAGAAGAGGGACGGCGTGGGGGAGAGGGGGATGAACTAATGCGAGGGGTAAATGCGAAGCCACTAATGACGGTATATTCACCATTTGCGACTTTTATTTCATTGAATGAACCATTGGAAGCTATAGAGTCAAATATTGCCTATTATTTTACATACCGGTAAGGTTCTAGGAAAATGTGAGGAAAACGATATAATATCCTCCACCCTCAAAAATTGGGGGAGGGGTGGGAACATGTTTCACGTCCCCCTGTTGATTATTAGGAAATCTTATTGCATGATGTTGCTCTAAAAATATTTTGAATGGCTCTGTATCTCCCTGCTAGTAAACTTCCCCATTTAGACCAGCCTTTATAGTAAAATGTGCAGTTCAGTAGCAACGTTGAAGATTTTATTGTCAACTGTGTGTACACCTAGCTCGCTCATGTCAACAACTTTAAAGGGTATCCAAAATTTCCTGAGGCGTGGGTCAAGCACCACACCAGACACTTCATATTCTCTACACTCTACAAGGGAGCAAGATGTACTTGTACGAAAATCCCCTCAGTACTGGCGTGCATAATTTAGACCAGGATTTAGTATAACGTTGCAGATTTTTTTGCCAACTGAGTGTACACCTAGATTTGTTTTAATGTCCACAACTTTAAAAATATCCAGAATTTCCGGGGCATCGAACCTCGATCTCCACCAGGGACCCTAAGATTGGCCCTTGGACCCTTCCTATAAAGGGAGAGAGCTTTTCAATGTAGAATACAATTTCCCAATAGCAAATGATTACAGTCCTATCGATTTTTTCTGATTTACAGTATACTTTTCTTTAATCGTTGATTTCTTCAACGTAAACTCTGCAAAATGAAAATGTTTAGATGCAAATTACAGGACTTGGGGAAGTGCCATTTCCGACACTCTGGGGTCGGGGACGGTTTGGCTCCCCTTAAATAGGGTCAAAATGGTTTCAAATTTCTGAAGCACTGCTCTAAATAATTTTAACACTCTAACTTTCTTGCAAAGTAAATCTCCTGCTGAAAATTATAGTCAAAGCCTAACTTGAGCTCTTCCTGCCATGGACATGTAAAGGCATTTTACGAGGGCACGAAAAGTGTTTGTGCTGAAAATTTGTCCCGATTGGCAAACAATCGCTACATGAATTTTTCATCTCAATTGAATTTTGCTCTGAAACTGATATTTTTTGCCCTGGAATCAACATATTTGGGGTGGGGCCCCTCCCCCAGATCCCAGCTTCGCGTATGCTTCTGACATTAGAAAGTTAGAAAAATGTGACTTTTTCCAAGAAAAGGTTTTCATTATATCGCGGTACTTGGATATTCTTCATGCTGTATACGTGGCATTAGCCACGTATGTAAATGTAATTACCTAAAGTAGTTTGTAGCCATGGAAAAATCGGAGACATCAAAGACGAAAAAGCGAACCGATTTGGATTTATCCCATCAGCCGGTAGTTGTTCCAGTTTTAGGTATGATGTTTTAAGCCTATAGTATGGGTCCTCATTTCATCCTAAGCACAGCCACTTCTTTCCAGACGAGAATGATCTTTGAATCTTGCAGGTTTACCCCTTCTTCGATTAGGTAGCTAACCGATCCACGATTTTGTATAAAACGCAATATCCCTTAGGTTCTAACTCCTACACAGTGCGCGGTTCCCGAGCTTAGGGGCGGCGGCGGGGAAGTTGAAAATACCGGTATTCAATCGCGAAAGGACTACTTTCATCGATTTTTCGATTGTTGTCCAGAACATACCTTTCCGTAGTAGGGAAAACAGGAAAAAACGGAACGAGAGGGAAAACGAAAAGCAAGGAAGATCATGCGAAAATTAAATTTTGAAATGCAAACAAGTGAAGAAAGAAATAAGAATTATAGCACAAAAGTGAATGAGAAACTTTCAGTAAAATTCGTCAAAATATTTTTTTTTTTTTTTTTGCTTTTTATCTGAACGACGTAGGAGGCTAAAATAAAGAGGTATCTAACGAGGAAACGTGCCTGGGACTTGACTCTTTTAGACCAAGGTTGACATACAACTAAATAATGGAAAAGAACACAGAATGTTACCTTTAAGAACACGGAAACCTCGCCATTTTCCCCGTCATAGCCATCAAATCAGTGTATGAGATAGAGTATATGAAAGTTAATGCAAAATACCAGCTCTTGATGCATTGCCGTAGCCAGACAAAGTACTGAAGGGGGCGAGATGGCTTTCAGAGGGGCGAAATATGCAAAAATGTGCTAAGCCAATGACACCTTGAAATTTTCTACGGGGCTGCTTCGGTCCCCTTTGCTACGGGCTTGCACTGAGGTCTACTATTGATAGTAAACATTTAAGTATGTTAACATAATGGCAAATAAGATATTTGAAGACACAAATCATCACAAAACGAGATTTTATCTTTGTCCAAGGCTTGCCACATTTCAGCCGGCCGGTGACACGAAGGCCAGTACGTTTCGGAATTGGAATGGGCAAGGAATGGGCTGCAGCTGGACTCTGTCAGGGGGCCGCATTCAGCCGAGTCCACAAAAATGAAAGTTTGATTAACGTTACTGAAAGATACATGCTTACTGGTGCACAATTTAACACATGAATGGTCACGTACAGTCAACTTAGTTACAGGGTAGACCAGACTATGAAACTGGCTCCTAAAAATGGCAATTCAAATAAAACATAGCCTACTTGAAAAATAGTATAAATAGCATAAATTTGTATTATACTCTACGATGTCGGACTGGGATTTGTCCCGGAACTGGGAACACTGGAATCGGAATTGACTCGGAACTAGAGTGTACTGGACTCGGAATTGACCCGGAATGGTGGCCACTGGAATCGTAATTGGCTCGGAGTTGGCTTAGCTTGACTCGGATACAGTTTCTTCCCTGGCCAGTAGCTTTACAACAAGTCACATGCCCCTGATGGCTAGTTTAGTAAAAACGCAATCCTAATTCAAACCCTGCTTAGTTCATTTTGAAGGCTTCGTGATGGTATATAGCTGTCCATTTACAATTTCACATTATTTTCAGTTCAGCTAAAGCTGTGACCCCAATAAATATGAAGACCAACTGTTTCTGCTTCAACTTAAATAAGAGAAATGTTGCCTAGTATTAGAGCTTTATATGAGTTCAAGCTTTTTTTCATTTATGGCTTTCGACAGGAAGTGACTCATTATCTGCCCACCAGGTCTGTAAATCCTCTACCGGTTATTTATTTTTTTTCGTTAATTTTTTTATATGAAACTGTCATGTCGTTTTGGGCAATGAAACGCACGTGTTAGCGACCCCTGTAGCTTACACGTTTTACCTTTAAGGTTTGACCAACGAAGACGGATTTTAATTTGTTCGGCCTTTTATTTTTGTTGCAGGCCTCTCAGCTTTATACAGGCTCTGACACCTGGCGCGTGTGTAATTTTTATTATTATATAACGACACTTTTAACATTAAGGGTCATATATTTATATATTATGTTTACAGAAATTATGAAGAGTGTCCCCTTTTTTAACCACATTTCACTGGCAGAAGTACATGAAATACATAACCCATCCAATGGTTAATATCGGGTACCTTATGACTGCAAATTAGGTCACGTGGTGGTGGTGGGGGTGTGCCCCTATACCTTACTATGACAACTCATCTGAACATACACGAATTGCACAGACTAAACCGTATGGTAGTCTGATTACCCATTCAGGGGAGCTCATGGAGCTCGAGCCTCCACACCCCAAGACTGTCAGACAAATTTCAATTGGCTCAAAATGCGTTTAAGTCAAAGTTTTGCACCAACTGGGTGGTATAGTCCAGAACGTAGCGCGGGGCGTAGGCATAGGAAGTGCCATTTCCGGCGATCTAAGAGGTACTTTGGGTAAAATGTTCTTGTAGAATGCGCCCCAACTGATGGTGTCACTCCGCTCGGTTGTTTCGTGGTTGGAAATTCCCTGTTATGCCCTGTCTCCCCCCCCCCCCACACACACACAAAGGCCTTTGTGCGCCACTGTATTATCATATGCTCAGTTCGACCTGAAACGACCATTGCTTGCATTTGTTGACAGGTAAATAATTAGCCTTTACCTTGCTAACAGGGATTCTGAACGTGTGACCCGTCTTTGGCTTCATTTACTGTATTGTAATGGTTGTATTCTACAGAGAGCAGTAAATATGTGGGAGAGGGGCCGAAGTATGCTCCTCCCCCCTTTTTTTAAGGACTAAACTCCCTTAATTGTCCCCTCTGTGAAATATATTTAACTTTTCAATTAAATGTAACTTTTCAATGAATGTAGTTCAAAACTACACACAATGTAGCATCAAACTGCATCTAAGGGTAGGGGAACCCCCCTTAGATCCCTTCCGGAGATGGCTGCTTAAAATTTTCAGCCCTCCCCCTTCCCGACTAAGAACAGCTACATACGTCTTATGTGTTATAACGAGTTAAAGTGTCGCCAGGCAACGGTGTGCACATAATATTAACTGCACCTTGTGGTTAGCCGCATGCATAATGTGACGTCCGCAAACTTTGACAGACAGGTATTCCAAATCGAAGTTGCGCAAAGCTTTTGAACATTCATAAATGCGAAAGCAAGCAATTAACACACTCATAACTATTCAACCAAGACTGACCAAACAAGTCTGATTAACATGCGATTTCACAAGATAGAACCAATGGACTTCTAATATATGGTTTCCCTCGCACAAGTCCCATTGCCGTGCGAAGAAACAATCAAGGATGAATTTTGTCTCCGCCTAATTTATCTTGCAAATGCTGATATATCTATATTCACAAAACAAAACCAATCACCAATTGAGAAGTAGGGATCATGACTACTGCAATTAAATCGTAGTAACTGTTCTTTTCAACCAGTTGAGAGAATAGAGCCACGCATGACGTAGAGGTCTGAAGGTCGAGAGGTTGGTCACGTTAAGTTTGTTTCCTTTCGGGGACGTACTTAGCTCACTTGGGGAGCAGAACGCCTTCGGGGGTAACGTTTGGTTTCGCCCTTTGGCTCTTCGCTAGAGGGTCGAGAGGACTTTGCAGGGGCCGGTCCAGGATTTTATAAGGGGGGGGGGGGCTAACTCCGTTAGCGGTTTAGACAAAGTTCAAACCTACGAGAGTCAAATTTACGAATCCTCTATCATGGTGTGGGGGGGGGGGGTTCTGAGGAAGAATTTGAAATTAAACACTAATGGCATTTCTCCTGGCATCTGGCAATCAAAACAAGTATACATTAAACTATGGAGTGCAGCTTTGGGATCGTCTCAAAAAAGGTAAGTGATGCCGAAAGCGGGGGGGGGGGGGTGGGCTAGAAAAAGCCCCACCCCCTTGGATCCGCTCCTTCTTTGGAATATTAAATCGTTATACATCTCACAGAATTCCTTGGGGAGTATTAGTTTGGTTTTCGCCCTTCGGTTCTTCGCCAAAAAGTAGAAGGGACTTAGAAAAAAATATCGTAAAAATATTATGTAGTGTATCTGCTCTTTTCAACCAGTCCAGAATGTAGCCACGCATGACAGACCCTTAATGGAGAGGTCTTAAGGTCATGAGGTTGATCAGTACAATCTAAGTATCCCTTCTGGGGACATAGAGTCTTTCATGGAGCAGAACTCGTGATACAGCACTTTTGAAAAAGTATTAAATCGTTAAAGTGTCATGTGGGGTCGTAACTCCATTTGGGATTAGTTTCAGGTTTCCGTCCGCCGTAGAAGCCCGCAGGACTTTTCTTTAAAATGCGTGGTATCAGTCGCATTCATCCAATCTAAAACGGGGCCATGTATACCAGACCTATTGTGAAAGGGTCTGATGGCTGAGATACAATCATGTAGAGCATTTATGTCCCGTGAAGGGACGTAGCTCCCTGTAGAGGTGTAAAGTTGGAGCGGTTGGTCATTCAGTCTTAATGTACCTTTTGTGGATGTAGCTCTCCTACCGGGGTAAAGTTTTGATTTCGTCTTCGGCAGCCAGCTGAAGAAACTTTTTGGAAAAGTCCTACGGGGAGCAGAATGACCCCTTCGAAGGCAATGTTTAGTTTTCGCTCCTCGGGCATCCAGCAGAAGGGACTTTTGGAAAAAAGTAACCGTAAATCGTAAAATATGTCATTGTTTGGAGGTTTTAGAAGATGTTATATATTCACACCTGCAATATGAAAGTTATGGTCATACAACGCTACTTATCTTCTGTATTTTAGGTTATAGTTGCTGTAACTTCATTACGGCACCCTTTGGAGAACAACATAGGCCCTAAATATTAAAATAGGGCGGGAAACAACAATAGGGAGTTACAGAACCTTGACCGCGGAAAACATCTGATAGACATTTTATTTTTAAACGCTTGAACATGAAAGACTCCTGATTAATTGATTAATTACCAAAACAACGAAAAATCACCCCAAACACTTTTTTTACACTTTTTCAAAACGTTTGATAAAGCGCCTATCTGAATCTTTCTGATTGCATTTACTCTGCCGAGTTTGAGTCCCTGGTTTGATGTTTCTATAACTTTCCCAGTTCTTACAAGGAGTTGTAACAGGTCTTACAATGAATCTAAACCTGTACAACCAGACCATGAAACAAAATAGGCCAGTATTGATTTCAAACTCTCAGAAGCTACAAATGATCTCCATAAAAGTTTATTTATGCGACTGAAGCAAAGTTTATTCTTTCGTAAAAATACTGCAAGCAATGACAAGGGAGAGAAAGGGAGACTGTATGCGTGTCAAGAGGCTTTATACCAACTGTTTATAATACTGACAACTATTTTGTATTTCGTTGTTTTTACCCTATTTCCTGGTGTAGTGTGATGTTCTACAGTAATTTAAATGACCATATGGGACGTAACTCAGCAGATCAGTTTCCCAGAGCAAATATGGGCAATTTTTGGTCCTAACCCTGACCCCACCCTTTTTCATTTTTTCATGATTTCTATGAAAATTTCTGAAACCCCCTCCCCTCCACACCTGGCACCAGCGACGCGTACTTCTTTACAACGGTCATGGCATTCCGCGTAAGTTAAGTTGGAGTGTGGTACAAGTACATTTGCCTCACCATAAACGTTACCAGGGGAGCTTGGTTGTCGCCCTCTAACCTTGGTCGTGGAGACTACTACAACAGGAAAATCGCAGGATTCTTGGCTTAGTCACTGTGACACTTGAAATAAATTTAAAATGACAAGTCACATGTATGGTATGGGAACCACTCATACTAGCCCGGCCCAATGAAGTTGCTAAAGTACACAAGCGCCCTCTTTATTGCAAATAGTTCTTGTGACGTCCCATTCCACAAACTAACCTTTCTCCAAACTAAGCATGTTTCAGAGTAAGCCCATGAAGCATTGTACTGCACTGTTTCAAGCTCAAAGGTTCATTTGCATTATGAGGCTGTACATACTGACATATGCATAGTCTAGTAGTTACAATTTGGTCTCTATACTTTGATTCTTAAAGGGGCTCATTGAGTTGACATCTATTATTTTTGTGTCAAGTTTGAAGGAAATCATTGCATAACAATGCTTTTGATAAGCCTCATTACTTATGTTTCACTTCCTACAGTTACCAAAAATGCGAGAAATTTTAGTTTTTGTAGACATGTATTGCATAATGATTACTACATAATGGTAAAAAGTGTCTGGTCACAAACTTGTAATGAATGATTTCAATCATTAATAACTTTATCATTGCCATTTCAGTTGTGAGTGTGATGTTCAGAATCTCTTAGTTTGACCATTTAACATCAAGTTGCGAGTAAATTTTAACTTATGTGAAAAAAATTATGAATTCTATGAACCAACTTAATAAGCCCCTTTAAATTCACACCGGTGTACGGAATTTTTCTCGTTTTCTAGAAGTAGGCCTATTCGTCCTTCAGTACACCATACACAAGCGCAAAATTAATCGCAGACAATCGCCAATCAAATGACCTCAGCACCATACAATTTTGTGCCCCAGGAATATAGATCCTGTGAAAAATATTGAAATTCTACCCACGCCTATTGTAAACTTACGACTTGTGTACGAAGCATAATATCAATTTGAAATATATTAAAAGCGGTTCGAAGACAGTGGGCGGATCCGGAGTGTAGAATTTCATTTCGGCATTATAATGACCCAATGAATGTCATTTCAAATCCCATGCCCTAATAATAGTATCTGGTGTAGAGGGACGCCCTGTCGAGATCTATGGTTTGTGAAACCGTCTCAAGATGCGGGGACAGAGTTCTCGTTTCGATTTTCCCACAAAGAGATTTCAAAGTTTGCAGTCTTATAGCGTCATATGTCAGCTATAACCACTAACACCTGGGTTAGTAAACCTCTAGCGTTCTGCCCGCAAAAATATCGCTTGTCGGCCATTCTGGCTCCAGGTGATGAGATTTTGTGGTATGGCATACAGGGTCAGTTATTATAATGTTAGTAAGAAGTGCACGTATGCAAAATATGAAAACAGTTGCTAAATATCCGAATAAATATTTAAATGCACATTGATTAATCAAGAAATCTTTTCATCTCATCGACGCTTGAAACACAGAACCACTGTCTTTTTTGGGCCCGGTTATTAAATACGAGGTCTGCTTCAGATATAGGACCCTTCTCATAACTCCATCTAGGAAGAAACCTATCGCTGACAAACTTTCTTTGTGGCAGGCTCTACACTGTGGAGAACACTCCCACGAAAGATCAAGGAAGCTCGAACAGTCGCTCCTTAAAAAATAAAAAAAAAACAAAAACAAAAACAAAAACCAAAAAATAAAATTAAAAAAACCCTCCTCAAACTCCTCAAACTTTATTTACATTTACTGTATGTGTGCATTCTCGTTCTGTTTTCTCAACCTTTTGATCCTTTTGAGAGACTGATCTACTTCCCTATATTTCTAAGTACTGTAACGTTATCCTACAGATGTATATGGTATAAGCACAATTGCAATGTCAAGAGTTCTTTCAAAAGCACAATATCTAGAGTACAGCCGTATTGACTCTGGTAGTGAAGACCATATCTCATTGAAGGAGTATACCTGGTAAACGGGTACAAAATTTCCATTATGGCAGCAATACGTAACTTTCAACACCTGTAAGTACGAGTGCGAGTAGAAGAGTACCATATAAATAGGCGTATGGCAAGGGGCAGGGGATACCGTGCCCCTCCCCAATTTTTGGATAACCTCAAAATTCGGGCAAAAACGGCCCAGAGATTCTGGCAATGACATCTTTTGCCCCCAATCAAAATAATCCCATACACGTATGGTGAGTACAAATACATTCTTACTAGTATGGGTACAGGCAATTGTACTAAAGTGTGAGTATAGCTATGTACTCTACTCCCTAAAAGTCTAGCTGTTTTCAATCACATTTTGATAAAAGCATTTTCTGGTGACCAAACTTGATGCTTCAAAAACAAGCAGTAAAAATTTCTGTATAAGGTTGTGAAGCCCCATTAATCTCAATAGCACCTTGCATTTGGAAGGTACTAATTTTTAAAGAAATGCTATTTTTTAGCCTCCTCAGTACATGGTGGAAAATCTGTCATAATTGTTGATCTGGGCAAATTGATCAGACGAAGCTTTTGTATTTCTTTGTAATGTTGATATCACTGTATGCTGTTTGCAATACAATAAGTATGGAACAGTTTTACATTAGATCTACACGGAAAAATATCTAAACATTCCAACTGTGTCACATTTAAGGACAAACAAGGTATCCAATTACAAAGAATAACAAAAGGAATCTGAGGCAATATGCCCACTTGGCATCACATTCTGTGACCTTAAGGGAACCTGGAGATAATTGTTTTTGACAAAAGTAACCAATCGTCAAACAGGGATATTTTGATTTAAGAACGGAGTTTTGGTACGGGGGTTGGACAACGTACTGAAAATATTTTTTCTCTCTCATCTTCTTCAAAATGCCACCAGGCAATTCCTTTAAAAAGATTATGTAAGTATTACAAAGACACACTGCTGCAGTAGAAATATCATAAATGAAACTTATCATCCTTTTTTGCGTTTTTAAGTTTTTAAAAAGGCCCCATACTGTTAGCAGGCCAACAGGTGTGTTTGCTGTGCATTTTAGTGTATACCCACCCGATCCTCATGGAATTGGTTGGTATAGCACGCAAGGCCAGCATCAAATAGCCTGGGTCTACGAAGGCTATTTACGATCGAGCGACGTTATTTGGCCAAAATGCAATCTTATACTTAGTGGCAAGGGCGTCGGTGGATCCATCTCCAAAGGTGGGGGGGGGGGACTTTTCACCATTTGTGAATGACCATCCTGGGAGAGGAGTCTAAGGGGAGGGTTATCCCCCTCCCCCTTTGAAAAAAATGGAAATTGGAACGTGTCTATACGGCAAATGGTGCCATATTTGGGCACAATTTACTTTTAAAATGTAGTGTCAATTCGTAATCTATGTTATATTATTGAAAAAGTGGGGGGACTTAGGGACTTATTGGGATGTCCCCTTTCCAAAAAAGTGAGGGGGCGTCCCCGTCCCCCCATGATCCACGCCCATGCTTGAGTGGGTAAATCAGTTACCTAAAGATATTCCCGCATTCATGTAACTTGTCAAACGTGGTTACACACAAGTTGCTAAAATAAAATACGTTTCAGACCATGAACGGAAAATAACCCCACTGGGCATGCTCACATCCTTTTATCCAAGCGTCACTCTGACTGACTGAGGACGATACTTTATGACCATCTACGCAAGGTAGTCGATGGGTCACATGACTCTAGTACGGTAGTGATTCATTTAGGCAGGTGGTACAACACTGGTTGCATTGTGTTTCCCTCAAGCTGAATCATATATTTTCCCATTGGCATTAGGTAAGGAGCCTAAGAAGGGCTGCGAATTAATAGAGATTTTAACCAAAACAGGAATCATTTGCTGAAGGGGAATGTTCATTACCATGCATCTTCTGTAGCTAACGATATAAGCCGCATCGTGTTAGGATTAAATCATCCTCGGACAAAATCATGGCAGTACGCGGGGGCGGGAGGGGGCAGCAGGGCTTTCCCCCTCTGGAAATGTCCAAAGGAAAATTTAAATTACATCGTGTAAATTCCCGACATTTTAAAGTAAAGATTGTTTAGATGCAACTTGTAAGGCATGGAAAGCGCCAATTTTCGGTAATATGGAAATGGCGAGAAGCAAGGGGGGGGGGGACCGCCCCTCCTTGAGCATACTTTTTATTTTTTCTATTACTCATATCGCTGTAAGTGTAAAATTCGTTTTGGAGCGCATTGTGAGTACTAGTTTTCCCATGTTTACTTACTGTAGTACAATTTCGGTAAAATTATTGTTCTAAAGCCCCGGAAAGCCTCAGTATCATCCCCCCCCCCTCCGTTCTTAAGTCATCTGCATCATCAATCTCCACCGTCTGTTAGTCATATTAAAGTCTTAAGAATACAATTATGCAACTGAAGAAAGTCAAATTGTAATTTGAAGAAGCTACCGCGTACAATGCATCATTCTAATGCCCACTATTTCGTGAATACCCAGGCCTTCCTGGGGCTTAGTCCCCTGAACCCCATTGGGCTTTGCCTCTGCATCCTACCAGGGGCCCTAAGGCGGGTCTCTGGACCCCACGCCGTTTCGGTATTTCCAGCTGAATTTGCCCCCCCCCCCGCCAAACACAGTTCTGCGTACGACCATGGGCAAAATGGAAAGACTACAGACGACGTTATATGACAGAAAAACCCACCCCACCATCGGTAGCCTATGTACAAAGTTGTCTTTCTATTGAGAATCTGGAACGGTAGGTTTTCCAGTTTCATTGCTTCTTTAAATAGAAACTAGAATGGCATCAATGACCTGCTGTAGTGGTAATCCGACCAGGTTGGTTGTTCAATGTGCTACTCCTTTACGTAAACTATATGATCATCGGACCAATTATTAACAAGAAAGCAAGGTTTGCAGGCAACTTCTGCTTTACAATATCCCATTCAAAACTTACACTCCATAGCACTGACGAAATTGATTTGTCTGGCCAGCTTGGTATTTAGGCCGATATAGATCATGGAAAGGTTACCATTCCATAAATCCTTCACCAAAAGTGCAATGTTTTGGTTGCACTTTTCATGGCGACTAACTGGTTAACCTAACACCGATGGATTTTTCAAAGAAAAATGAAGAAAGAAAACCTAAATATTGCCCACCCAAGTCAATTTATTTCTTTTTTTCTCAGTGAAACCGATATAGCATCCCAATTCACCCGTGACTCTTTAAAAACCGAGTCTAAATGACACAGAGTAATAGGTCGCCATAGAAAGCCGTATTTGTTTCTTTGTCCCAGTTAAACATCGCATTTTATGATCAGTAATTAGGACCTGTTAATTGTAACACGTTTCTCGCGTTACTTCTTAACACTAGGTCGCCAAATGATGAGTCATCTATATAATAAACAGAATGGATAAGAGGAAACCTGTGCGGCAAACTTCAAAACCAACACGTTGACGTTTTATTTCTCTGTTTATTTGAAGAAAAACTTATCAAGATCGGTAATACAACACACGAATGGCTTTTATATTTACTTATTTGGAATTGTTAAGTACTGCTTGTTCCTAAATTAAAGAGTAAAGTTTAGGATAATGGAGACTGTGTACGGACTATCCGTAGGGGATCGGGACATATTGCTTTACCTGTTTACTATATACGGTACTGGGCCTCCATAGAACCAACAGTCATGTTGCCTTGTGAATTAATGACAGTCCGTGAACCAAAGAAAGTTTGATTTATAGTTGTCTATATATTTAAGGTGAAAGGCATTGTGGAGGTCGTTTGGGGCTAAAAGGAGCCAGCGACCGATAACGGAGTTGCTAAGAAGACATATAAATTGGTCAAAAGTGGTTATAATATGATTATTCACATCCTATTTTTCTCTTCTCTTAGAACAAGACGGCCTCAGTTTGGTCCGTTTCGAGTATCGTCATTAAACGTTCGAAATGTAACATGTTCTCTTTTTTCTTTCTGTCCTCATAATGTCCATCTTTGACATTGTGCCAATTTTAAAGTTAGAGTCGATGACATCTCCAAGTACGATGATAGATAGCCCACATAATTTAATTCCTGGTAAGAACTGTAAACCCATATTTCAAAATTGGCAAACCATAAATTTAGGCGGCAATGATGGGGTAAGCCCTCACAAAGCGTGCAAGGGGTGTCACCTTACAAGTTTTCATTGTTGCACGTCCGGTACATACTTACCCGTTCGCCTCAATTACTTGTGTTACTGTACTATTGTGTATTGCGTGACCGAATATTTTGCACTCATTTATCATGGGTCCCTTGTATAGTGTAAGGACAATGTCATGAGCACAAAGTGTGTTGTCTCTGGCTGTGAGTTTATGTACGAGAGCACACGCTGTCTTCTTCGTGAGTAGCTATATCACCGAGTTCAAAGTTTTGCATTAGCAACTAGGCTATTGCACAACTTTCTGTGTGAGTACGAATACGAGTACGCAAGTGACTATAGCCGCATTGTGAGAACGTGTCGGTAATGACGTGGTATAGACGTTATACAGCATCGTGAGCAAACGCTCATGCATCTGTCCTGGCGTTAGGACCTAGCAAATGCCTGCAGAGGTCAAGTTATGGTAATAGGCTAATAGGGAGAAGTATAAACCTAATTTTGGAAAGCCGTTCACGAATAGACAAAAAATAAGTTTACTCAAAGCAGCATATATATATATATATATATATATATATATATATATATATATATATATATATATATATATATATATATATATATATATATATATATAGATGTTTGAGTATGCTCACTTGTCTTTTTAACTTTTGACCAGTTTTTCTGTCTTATTGCATGGAAGATTTTAATGATCCGTTTCCTAACGTGTTTTAATAAACTTTTATGGATCGTTCTTAATATGTCGAGTGTCTGGTGGCTTCTTATTTTCATATATATATATATATATATAATAATAATAATAAAACAAAGAATAAATTAAAGTAGTAAAATGAAAAATAAAACATAAACTTAAAAAATAAAATATATGAACAAATAAGAAAAAATTAACAAAAAAGCTTACGATAAAGTTTCTCCAGAAGTAGGCTTCATTTAATAGGTCTACAGATACTCCCCGCAGTCATGCATCTATGGTATCCAAATTTTGAAGCACTTATATCGATAGCCTATGTTTATTTCAAGGTAGGACTACTCCTAACGTATTTTGTGAGAAAGTAAGTTTACTGGTTCTAGCTGTAGATTACGAAATGTTTTTTTTTTCTAATTTAATCTTATTTTTTTAACTCCGAAAACAAAACATTGTGTTCTTACTCCTGCGGTATGAACTAACGCGAAGGAAGCAAACGTTTGCGGCTGAGTGTGTGTCAGTCACGCTTGCGGTGTTCATGTCGAAAATGGAATATCCTGGGTATGTACCAGATATAGTTTTCTCACTATTTCCTAACGGTAGGACCACACCTGCTTTGGAGGGACCGCACGGCCAATTGTGCAGGCTACAAAAGAAACTGCTTGAAAAAGTCTATGTTCAGCATGCGTCAGGCAAACCGTAACCAAACCCAACGGAATTGCTTGACTCTAAGCTGGCATGTTCAATCTAAATGCCAATCTCTTTTAAGCGTGTCGATCTCAATCTCCGGCGATATCGGCGCTCTCAATTGTATCAATTACAGAACCGGGAGTTTGTACGAATGTTCTCTTAAAGTTAAACATGCCATGTTGTTTTCGTTTCATTGACCGGGAGCTCACTAACAGCGGACAAATTGAAATTCTGAGCGATGAGTTGCAGGCGTTTTGAACGATACTTACAGCAGCTTTCAATATTTGATCAGTTATTGTAAATGGAGTTGATTACAATTGTCTATCACTTTATTCGAGTGTTGAGACAAATCTTGCTAGTTGTCGCTTTTAATAGTGTAGTTATGCAATACCAGATTAATCTCACTTGTCGGACGGGAAGACAGAAACTTCATCTAACATGGAGCCCCTGGATATCCGTATATATGAGCTAAAATTAGATAGTGTGACTCACTCCCACAAGTTTGGAGAATGTGTGGCCTCGCAGCTCAACAATAAATCTCTTGCCACTTTCCAACAGGCAGGGCATTTGCAAGCCATTCTCAAAGAGCAGATACTTTCACTATACGCCACAGAGAGCATCCTTGCTTACTGCAGCGAAATATAGCCCACGGTTTTAGTACGCCTATATAAGTGGTACGTTTAACGTTGACAGAGTTGGAAGTCTTGGTTCTTAATAGTCTCATTTATTTCCTTTTCGGAGAAGTTAAGCATAACGATTCTTTTCCTTTTAGTCGGGTCAGACAAATCGCGCTCGAGGTCATTTGAAGTTAAACCGATTGTAGTCGAATGGCCCAACGGCCGCCCTTTTCACACTCGCAATGCAAACTGTACCCGACACCTTTACACAAATCCATAGCATGATAGTTCACACCTAAGAAGAATCGCACTAAAATTGCTTCCTTTTTGAATATGAAACAATGTCGCAAGTTTCGTGACAACTCATCGCGCCCATCCCACCCCATTTTAACCACTTTCCTGCTGGAAGTTGCTCAGTTATTAGAATGAGTATCTTTTCTGTTGTTCTATGTGGTACTACGCGTCTGCAGGCCCGAAGCTATAGACCCTGTTGGGTCGGCTCACCGATATCCCAATTCTAAGGGGGTTACACCAGGTTACTATAACTTTTATTCTCTTTCACACGCCACGGTGAGGCCGGCAGATGAGAAGGGGACGCAGATCAGAGGGGGACGCATATCAGAGAACGGGTAGAGTAGAGGGAGTTCAGACAGACGGGAATAATTTAGATTGTATTGTATGTTACATACAACAAAAGGCCGAATAGCCCCAACAAGGGAGCCCGTAGCCATGCAGACAAGATACGGTACTGAAGGGTGGGTAAAATAACTTCCCGGGTATATATACATATTTTTTTTTGGGGGGGGGGTATTCAAAAATACATTAAGGCAATGTTAATTTTGAATCTTCTAGAGGGGAGAAATATTTTTCTAAGGGCACCTCCCCCTGCCACCGACCCCTGTTTGCTACAGGCTTGCGTGTCTGTAATAATTCCCCGCTCTTGTAACGCTTCTTGAATTAGTTCTTTGTCTCTTTACCTTCATAGCAGGTGTCGAATATGTACTCCTCTTTGGCGTACATACTCTACTGGTATTGCGAGTGCAGTCAGTGTGGGTGCAGTAGTAATACACGTCCGCCAGGCGGGCAGTTCGTCTCTAGTCTATTCACAAGAGCATTTATTACAGTTGGCGCCGTCAACTCCTGTTGCCCAGACTGACAACGGCAAGGGGAAAGATGGGTAAGGGGAAAGATGGGTAAGGGGAAAGATGGGTAAGGGGAAAGATGGGTAAGGGGAAAGATGTAGAAATCGTTGCCCCGTTTAGTATACCCTAAATTATTTTCCACCTGTTGTATGCTTCGAGTATGTTGCTAATGAGGTAATTTCGTCTGAAGGGGATGGTGAACAACAGCCTAGCCACCCTAAGTTCTAAGTGTATGTGTGTGCGTGTGTGGGTGCGTGCGTATGTGTGTGATATGTGTGTAGGTCATATATTGTCCCCGTTTTTGAGATTCAGATGATTATACTTTACTTGTATTGATTTAACCATTCATGTGTCCGTGCACTTTAATTGAAAAATGAGTTGAGGACCTAGTGATTCCCTCCCCCCCCCCTCGATCCCCCGCTATAGGTGTCCGTATGGCCTACCCTAGATAAGTATGGAGCATATTGGTTTGTAGACTCAGGAGAGGATGACGGCACTCTCATTCCGTCACTGGCTATTCCACTGTCCGGACAACATCCATTCTGGCAGCTTTCTCATTCAGTTCTATAGCTGACACGCTGTCGGTAGGCCTACCCATTTTCATTTTTTTTTTTTTTACTTTGCACAAGAAAATATCCTTTTCATTCTAAATTTACGAGTTACTCTTTTGAAAAACCTTCAAATTAATTGACTGAACTGCACTTTTAGGTCTATCCATTTTATTATGAAGTTTTAAGTCCAATCCAGTCAATTCAGTGGGTCCCTTAATTTACATCTTTAATTTAGCAGTTAACATTATCATCTTGTATTCAATATTCCACATGGAAGGCCTAATATACGCATGACTTTGTTGTTTTGTCCACAATCTTGCTGTGCGATAAATATTCGCGGTTCAGTCACTCAAGATTCTGAGACGAACACACAACGCAAACCTGCGTGGGCAACTATTCGGGTATCCGACAACCGATGCGAATTTCATTTTAAAGGGAAATATTACGTTTTTTTTTACAGAAAATTTTCACATTTATTAACTTAAAACAATATATACAGCTACAGAATGGTGGACAATTCCAGAAAAGGCAGTACGGTAGCTTTCTTTTCAAGAAATAAGGCTCTCACAGGAAGTAACTCTGTTGTTTGTTGCACAAAATAATTTGTTCACCCAAACTTTCAAAAAATCGAATGATGCAACATCCGTTACTCTTAAATGCATAATGTTTTGAGGAGATAAAGCTATTGCTAGGGTTTGTTGGTGAGACTGAATAGTTTAAGAATGATTTAAGGTATTTTCTTTCGATGCCATTTGTTGCAATTTAAACGCAACATTTTCCTTTAAAGCAAAACCTCTTCGAAACTGGGATCGGTCAGATAAATGGCGTCGTAGGGGCAGCAGTTTCATACCCTGTTGATTTCTGTTACCATGGTGTCAGGGTCCCAAATATTGTGTTGGCCGGCAAGTTGGCAACTCGTATAGATCGTGAACACAAGAAAGCACGATCTTCGCTCATTAAAGGTCTACGGACATGTAACGAAAACAGCTGTTTCCCTCAATACCGGTAGATTAAAATCCCCAAGAGGAAAATGTGATGGAATTATTCGAATATCTTTTACCGTTCTCAAGATATACCTCTTCAAAGTTTGACCGTTTCTGAGATTTCTACTTAGCTATGCAAATATTATGATGAAAATGGTGTTGCACAGTGTCTGTAAGCTATTTGTTAATCCTTTAAATATTTTATGTTAATTACTTACCAGCTTGTTTGGTTTTTAATGTGGACATTTTCAAAGAAGTAAATGGTTACTTCCAAAATAAACACCTCAGGGCCTACCACCATTACAACTGTCCTGGAACGAAGGTTAAACAAACAAAGGATAACATAACACGAACCTCATGGGTCCATCCTTCTATGTCACAAATTTGCATATATATCATGTTTATTAATGACATAAGTGCAAAATCTACCTGTCTTCTAAAATTGTCTGCAGTATTTAATGGATTTTGATGGGAATTGCGGCTTTTTAACGTTTTAATGTTTTTTTTTTTCATGTTCACATGCAGACCTTTAAAACCGAACCTTTTTAGTCTGCATACGGACAATTGGTAATAATAATAATACCTTTTCCAAAGTCCTATCGACTCTCTGGCGAAGAGCCGAAGGGTTATAACTAGCGTTACTCCCGAAGGAGTTCTGCTCCCACAGAGGAGTTACGTTCCCTGAAGGGACAGTGTGACTTAATGGGGCTTGAATATGCATTAATGTGTATGCATACCGTAGTCACTTTGATACTTATTGGTCTCTGTCAGTCAGCTACACAGTATACAAGCTATATACCTTGTTGCACGTTCATGGCCACCACGAGCCTGAGAGAATTAGGCCAAGTCTATGAAACGGTGGGGACGGAGTTGATTCAGCATCAGACTTAAAGAGGAACGGGAGGCAGGAGGGAGCGGGAGTGTAATAAGGCAGGATGCAGGGATGGAAAAGTTAGAGTGGATGGTCAGACTGGATTGGCTTAACCCTAAAGATTAGGTTTACTCCAGTTTATTTCTACAGTGTTTGGTATAGGCCTATATACCCTGCACATATCTGTTAGTATATGAACTTTCCACACAATCCACTAAAAGACAGTGAACTGATGGGGCGAACCACCTAGAAATTCGTAGCAGCATGCATGCATGGACATTAAATCCGGTCGCGCTGACAGAGTCTAAATGAGTCTAATCGGAACTTGAATGTCACGTACAACACAGACGGACAAACCTGTGTTAATGCGGATGTATGGGCTACAGCTAAATGCTGCGGGGTTTACGCTGATTAACTCAAGATGTGTAGTCACCTGAGGTCACATGGTGTCTTGCATGGCAACGTTGAGCCTGTTTCTTTGTTCTTGAACTACCACAACGTTCAAACAGTGTACTTTTTATGAAAGTAGTTTTCGTACATTCATGACCTAAAGAAACAGGTGGAGTTAAAACCTTTCGAACTTTTTATCTTAAAATGAGAATATGAGATTTTTTGTTAACTTTCTCAAATTACTCGAAAACTAAATGGTTCGTTATATCTGTATATGCCCGTCTAAGGTCCTAGATTTTATAAAGACCTACTTAAGGACCACGAGGAAATTAGTCTTGGTATGTTATCCATGTAGAGAGCAGAATCAAATTCATGAGGTTAAAGGGAAAATGCAGTCACCCAAATTTGAATTTGGATACCCCGGTATCCTAATTCAGGAATGGCTCCTTTACATCATGTGGCATTTTTGTTACTTATTCTGTAAAATCAAGCAGATTTACTCCTTAGCTTACGTTTAATATTCAATATTTTTGTTCAGAAACATAATGAAAGATACTTGTAAGGGAAACAAGAGAAGATTTAAAAGATTTAGCTGATGTTTGAAAAGTAAGTTGGTTGACTGCTAATTCCCTTTAAACTACACCTCCAAATTTGTAACAATTATAGTTCTACTTACCAAGTTAAGATTTATTTCACAAATCCATCTGCTGTTCGCAATCAAGGTCGGTCTAGATCTTATCTTTTTTATGTTTCATATTTCAAGGGTTTGATTTTAAGCACTACCTGTCTACTGTTAACTCTATATCCATCCGTGACTGGAAGTAATCTTCCTAATAGACTCTTTTCCAAATAGGAATTACAAAGGATTGTGGGATAGATTTTTGGTGTGCATCATTTTTTTGCCACAGCAAAATGCCATTGACAAACACATCGCGCACCGAACTTTATCCCACAAGCCATTGCAATTGCTATTTAGAAAAGGGTCTATATCACAGCTATCTGGCCCTTTCAGTTTCAGTTTATTCTCAGTTCATCCTCAATATGAGGTATAAGAGACTTAGGTAACTACAAAAGATACATAACACAGTTTGTAACAAAAAGCATAAGGCTTCAAGATAAGGAATAAAAGAAAAAAAAATAATAATAATAATACACAAAAAGGAGAGAAAAAAGAAAGGAAACAAAAATACGTGAAATTACAAACTTAGAAACCTACAAATGACGTCAGATCAGAATAAGACACTAAAGAGTGCAATTCGATAATAGGGAACATACAACAATATAACTCAGAGAGTAGTTCAGGCTTCAGGCTTGATATACGGTACTTTTAAAGGGGCACATTCGGTTGATACTGATAATTTTGTGAGGATTTTGAAGGGCACTACCACATGGCAATGCTTATAATTAGCATAATTAGTCAAGTTTCACATGCAAAAGCTAAAAAAAATTGAATATTTGGACCCATGATTGCAATGGTCATCATGTGCAATTAGTACTAATGTGAAAAAGTGTCTGGTCACAAATTTTTGAGAACCGAACTGAATCGTTAATTAATCTCCCCATGACAAGTTTATTTGTACGTAGGGTATGGGGATGGTCTTACTTTGACCATCTGTCATTAGTACGTGAAAAAAACTTGGCAGGTTTGGAAAAAGTTAGTGAATGTTACGAACCAACTAAAAGTGCCTCTTTAAAGCTGCGTTGAAAAAGCATCTCATAGACCTATAATCTGTTGTTTCAGAGCCCACTGTACATATATTTAAGAACAGGCCTATCTGCATTTTTATATGTCATATCCATGTTCATATTTCTATAATTTTCTATTTTTTCTATTTTTTTTATTATGCCCTTCTATCGTTTAGACTTCAGTGCATGTGAGCTTTAACTTTTCTGGTAGAGCTTTCAATCATTCTTTCCTGAAATGAAACGTCAATGGTAAGTACAATTTTCACTGACGTTTCTGGGCTCCACCAGGGAAAGGGCAGGCATGTTGCTACCTTGAGGGTTTAGCTTCTGTTACTACTGTTCTTTTCAATCAGTTACCCAGAATCCATTGTGCTTTAATGTCATTTTGTGTTGTGTAGAAAATAAACTTGACTTAACAATTTAAGTACAAAGAAATGAATGTAAATCTACTGGTTTCTTTGAAATTCGAGGAAAATGAAACCATTATTACTTTGTTATTTTGAAATGTCGACACAGCCTTTGGAGCACGGAATGTTTTTTTTTTTTTGTGGGTGGGGGGAGGAGGCGCTGAGTGGTCTTTGACGGGAAACTTGTATTACCCATAGAACTTGTCTGATTTTTTTTTACAAAAATCTGCCGGAAAAATAGGCCTTACCCGCCCCGTGTGGGCTGCACCTCCAGCAAGAACTTGGATCCATCTCCAATCGCCGTCCTGGGGGAGGGGTCTAAGGGGAGGGGTTTTTTGATAAAAATGAAATTGGAAGGTGTCTGCCATATTTGGGCGCAATTTAGCTTTAAAAATGTAGTGTCAATTCGTAATCTATGCTACATTATTTACACCTTTTAGTTCATCACAGTTTTAGTTTTCATCATTTTTGAAAAAGTGGGGGACTTATTGGAGATGTCCCCTCTTCCAGAAAAGTGAGAGGGCCGCGTCTCCTCCTCCCCCTATGATCCACGCCAATGACCTCCAGGCCCTGGCTCGCAGCCTACGTGTAGTAGGCCTATTACACCGAACAGTCGCCGTAGAATTCCCGTTAGTCATAGATAGCGGAATGTCATTGACAAAAGCATAACCTACAACTTTTGCAAGTCTCCTTTTTGTTGTAATGCATGCTTGAAGAACTTCACCCCATTTTTCTATGTGGACTGCGGTAAACACGTGACGAAGAAAATCCATTTCTATAAGGAACGATTTGCTTGGTTGTACCCAACCATGACAAGTATGGGTTTATAGCAGAGGATAAACTGGTTGATAATACCCATCCAACCCCTCCTCCCGCAACCCCAGCAGACTCCCCCTCCGCCCTCCCAACCCCCATTGTCGCTCTTTATATGACCCCCCATATCACACGCCGATTCTAACACTGTTCACACCATGTTTCATTATAACATCACAGAAGTTCCTATAAAGTATTTCGATCAGGCCCGTAGTCAGACAAGGTGCTGAAAGGGGGCGAAAAAGCTTCTAGGGGGGGTGAAAAATTTTCCAGAGGGGGCTAAATATACTAAAATACATTACGGCAATAGTAATTTTTGATCTTCTAGGGGGGCGAAAAATTTTCCAAGGGGGGCTTCGCCTCCCCCCCCCCCTTGACTGCGAGCCTGATTTCGATGCAGTGAAAATCGTGGCTGCGAGAAACAAGGATCTTCAATGGGGCTTGTTTGAATTAAATAGCTGTACTGTGAACAGGCTGTAAACTTAACACACAATACCAATTTGTGGATTGTAGCCTAAGTGCCTACTTAGATATAACGTGACAAACTCTTTGTATCCTGACTGTGCTTTCGCTAGACTTGGATTCCAGGTGAGTGGCTAGGCCAATTAGCCTTTCACAAGATACCGATCAGTGTTTCCTCCAATTTATTTAATTACCCATCATGCATTCTTCATCCGGATATTATCTCCTGTTATGTCAATATTTTTGTTTGAGTTTAAGCTTGACTCATGCCGTTCGATTTGTGCCAGCCAAGAATCGTGGAACTGATCAAGTCATATGTGTTATAACTCGGTTTGAACACATCATGAAGTAGGTTATGATGGAAAGGGTGAAAGGTTTGCGTAACCCAATGTGTGCACTGGCGGCGCCACTAGGTGGGGTGATGGGAAATGAGGGCCCTCCTCACTTTTCGTAGCGGTCATTAAAATCGTCTCACATTGCACTGCATCCACAGTTTTGTTTCGAGAGGTGGGGTGAGATTTAGCCTTTATCATTCTAGGTTTAGGGATGTCACATTCCATATAGTTTCACATCTCAAAACTTGAATATTTCGCTGATGGGTACACCCTTTTCCTTCAGAGTACAAGGCAGCTGTACAATTGCTATTTTGATAGACTGCTCATATCAAAATTTCGGCAGTGGGTTAAGGGGCTAAGCAGAGCGCCCCCATCAGTTGACATTAAGTGAACCAAGAAAAAGTGTCAAACTATAGTTCCCATATTGCACGAAAAGGTACAGTCGGTGCCTTACAAACGGTTACATCTAAACAATCTTTTGGCATATTTTATTATCAGATACTTCACAGATCGATGTGATAAAAATTCACTTTGAAAATTTCTAGGGCTACTGTCCCTGATTCCCCCTCTTTATACCCCGCTATGTAATTTTTTAATGTCTTTATATTCTTGTTTTGTATTTTATCACTCCTCTCTATAAATATGTTAATGTTTTACCTGGATTTGAATAAACTGAAATCGAAAAGCACAGCCGTGGCCATCCTAACCGTTCTAACAATGAATTTGGTTTCCGTCGGATGGAAGTGATTACATGGGGGTAAATATCATGAAGTTTCGTTGTAGCTCCAAACTCATATTTTTATGGAACTCCTGAGGCGTACAGGTATCTGGGAAAATGGTGCCTATGATAGCCTAAGCACTGAAATTGCGGCCCCTGCCCAAACATCTGGCAGCCATTTCTAAGACACCTTTACAGAAAGGCAGCTGTAAGGGCAACTTTTGTGACCCTAATTTACATAGGCGTATGAGATGTGGAAGCAGGGCCTGGAACCGTTCCCCTTAAATATTTAGCCAACCTAAAATTCGGTCAGAATATTAGAAATATTCGGGCAAAACCCTTCTAAAACGGCGAAGAGAATTGGGCAAAAAAGTTGCGTCCTCCAAATCAAATAGGCCGGACACACCATCAGCCTACAAATTTGTTGTTTTCTCTATCTATAAGCGGAGCTCCACCATCAGTTGGGGGATAAGGTGGGGGATGATGAACCAAGAAAATTTTCTCCAAAGTGCTTTTTCAGATCATGTCGGAAAAGGCGCTGAGTCCCTTTTAAGTTGCATCTATACATTTTTCCTATCGATATCTCAACAACCTCTATAGTGAACCTCGATAAATTAAATTTTAGGAAATGGAATGAGGACGGACAACTGTGACGTGTGAGTTGGGTGATTTCGAGTGAATACATCCAGGCCCGTAGTCAAGGGGGGGGGCCAGGGGGGCGAAGCCCCCCTTAGAAAATTGTTCGCCCCCTAGAAGATCAAAAATTAGCATTGCTGTAATGTTTTTTAGTATGTTTCGCCCCCTCTGGAAATTTTTTCGCCCCCTAGAAGCTTTTTTGCCCCCCTTCGGCACCTTGTCTAGCTACGGGCCTGAATACATCTGGTATATACTAGTTTCAATCCATTCTCTTCATATCCTCATCTTGAAGTATGAGAGATTCAATTCACAATAATTACAAAAGTCAAATGCAAAAGAAAGAGAAGGGCGTGAAAGAAGAAGAAAATAATAATGATCATATAGGGTTAGACGTTCCCCGGTTGCGCCCCTCAGTGGAAGGCACATATATAGTGTCACGGCACTTGATACAGATTTCATTGACATGGAAACCAAATTAAAGTTAGCCAAAAATCTTCCAATCTTCTACAAATTGCTTCCAGAACACCATTCTCGTCGCTCTTCCCGACTGAACCTCCAGCTCTACCGCTAAAGGAAATTATAGCAAAGTAAAATATCTACAGCGTTTTTAAGGTGTGCGTATGACAAGGGTACACAAGATCGAATGCTCACTAGACCGAAGATCCAATTCTAACGGTAATCCTAATTCTTGTCCTATCCCTGATCCAAATTCTGAAACAAATCTTTTTATGTGTACGGTAGCTTCATCAGTCCCTTCGTAGATTTTGAGTCTAGCGGATCTTCGGTCTAGAAAAACTTCGTTCTGTTAAACCTTCAGTCCCCCCCCCCCCGTGTATGAGTGGGAACACGTCCATAAGACCCTTAGGCATAAGCATTTGGGACCACTTCCAATGAAACGGAAATGGGGGCTGAAGCACTTTTCCTGATTTTTTTTTATGCTTTTGCATGTTTGCATGAAAGCAGGATGTATTTGCTCCAGCCTACCAAATTTTCTGGACCAAGGCGTGGGGGCTGCAACCCCTGCCCCCGCCCAGTACGCTTATGCCCTTAGTCTCACAGAGTCTCCCCAGGCCTTGGAAGCTTCTGTGGAGCCCGCAAGGTCGTCGTAATTCAAACACTAATCTGATCACATGAGTCTGTTCCATTATTACAGTATTTACTTTTACTAAAGTCCATACTCATCCAAAAGAAAGTCTTGGAAACCCCCTGGAAACATGACGGCCTAAGTCCATGATTTATGCAAACACCATTAAGAAGTCCCCCTCAGTTACAGCATGTATATTTTATGAAATTCTGACGAAAGTAAAAACGACAAGTTCATGAACTCAAACATTGCAGTCTCGCTTGTAAGGGCACGATTGCAAAAGTTTGATCGCTAGTTATCCTGCACCCTTTTTCAGTTTTTAGTTCGCATTGATGACAAGTTTCGAAAACTTAATTCGCACCGACATGCCTTAAATGCCGCTGATATCGCATGTCGGTGTATAGGTGCCGACTCAACGAACTGTCATAGCCCTCATACGGCGGCCTAGTTCTAGCGTTTTTCACATGGCATGCACGATACCACTATCCAAGTTCCTTACCTTTTGCAAGATATGACTGTGAATAAATCTATCTTTGTGAGTGCATTAAATAGCAGATAAAACAGTCGCCCAATTCCAGAAATTAGACAAGTTTCACGGTTTAATGAAATAGGTCACACTTCCAGACTTCTGATTGTTTTAATCCTTTCAAAAAATGCAGTCATGTCCCAGTCCGCTGTCAAGGTACCCAAGTGCACTCTTGTAAAATTTTGCCCTAGGGCATTTTTTAGGAAAAAATTATTATATTCGTAATACAGCTGAAGATATCTTGCCCCAGGAAAATATTTCGCCCCCTGGAAGCTATCTCGCCCCTTCAGTGTTACATCAGGCCTAGTTATGTCCCATAAATATGTGCCCTGTATAAAAAGAAATATTGTCTTTTTAATAGGCGTCATACACTATGAAAACACTTCGGCTCTTTTGACCTCAAGTGGGTCAACTTGACTAAAACTTGCATCAAGTTTGACTCAATTTGGGTAGAAATTTGACCACAAACTTTAAGTCCCTCATGACCCAAGTGTAATTTTTTTGGAGTGTACAGGGCTTAAGTACACTGTATGCATTATTTTCAAATACGTTTTGATGACTGTCTTTGAAATTGATCAAAAAACTTAAATGAACTCTCTTTGTTTGAATGATATTTGTATTTCTTCAATATCTTGATAGCGTACCATTCTGTGATCTCAATTTAGCTACTTTACTACGAATTTGATTTCCTGTTTGTTCCTTGTGTGCTATGTATAAACGTAAATTACGAGTTTTATTTGGACGCTGTATAAGAAGTATCATGACCAGACGGTTAGCACCCATATTCTTGCGGGGTGTATTTCCTCTAGGGATGAGCCTGTGTCATCCGAGAAGAGCCTGTATGATACCATGGAAAAACTACCATGCTCCGAGGTAGAATACTTCCATGTTTGTGGAGACGAAATTGCCCTCTCTTTTCCCAAAATCTGAATGGGAACAGGTTTTGTCCGAACTCGAAGGCGGGGGGAGGGGTATACGACACCCAGTCCCCGGCCCGTACTCTTAGGCCATAAGTGGGCATATTTCACACCGTATTGACTTAAAACAAACCTTTCGTGTTTCATATGATCAGTACCCGTCCTGCAAACAACCTTGGGAATATAGGTTGCCTTGAACTGTTAAAAGATTATGCATTCTTTATGAACATGCAATTTAAATAACTCCCTCTGACAGTCGAATGTTATGGCATAACGCCTTATGATCACATATATGTCCGTTCCACGAATGTAAACATGCACAGCACATGATTGCTGAAACCTGTCAATTGTTTGAACTTAAATGAACTGAATATTATGTCTTTCACGTTTGCTTCGCCATACAAACTAATCCACAACTTCAGTTAATAGCAATATGAATGACGTTCCCGGGGCCCGGTTTTCATAGTAAGGGAGAAACTTTCATATTATCGAACCTTTTTAAAGCATCGTATCTTTCAATTGCTACCGGTACCATGATGATATATAGCAATTTCCACCATTTCAAAAAATACTGAGTACTGAAGTATTAACTTTGGGCTTTACTTAGCCCATAGGCGTGGGAAGCTGTTCCGTTGACTGTTGTTTCGGACCCCCCTCTGGGGGAAGGGTCTAAGGGGAGTATCCCCTCCCCTTTTGAAAATTTGAGGGTCCTTAGATGCAAATTGTTGCTATATATTGGGCAAATTTTAAGGAAAGTTACTGCAAAATTTTGACATTTTTATTTACAGGGGGAAGGGGTTTTCATATTTGAATTGAGGAAGGGCGGAAACATACTTCCGACGCACCACATTTTTGACTGGGGCTTTAGCCCCTCACCCCACTTTCTACGTCTATGATTTAGGCCTACATGTAATAAGTTCATTCGATCCTGGTTTACATAGTCGTCACACTCTTCTCCAGTTTTCTGTGCCTTGCATGTGTAAAATTCCTGCTCATCAGATCATTACAAGTGGTTGCCCCCCCCCACCCCAGTTCTCCCTCCCTCAACACTCATCAGGACTTTTAACCTCGCCCCGTGACGCAAACATACCTGTTGTTCCAAACCTAACTACGAAGGGTTTGGCCGGGTATATGCCTACTGGTAAAGTCAACAATTTTATCATCTTAAACCAAACTGACACACACACACCAGTCATCTCATTCAGTTGGCAGATTCAGGAAGGGAAGTGGAAGCCCTCATAACCCCGACGGGGGTACTTTTCCACCCTATAGGCAAACTGACACCCCTTTCCTCTCATTGGAGACTAGGCAGTACCATATTGAGTGTGATTTTCTAAAATATGTAAAATCTCAATTCTGATGTCAAAAATTCTGGGACCAAATCCACAACCATGGACTATCCACCCATTCCCCCATCGTTCATATCTTCGCTGCAACCTTGCCAGACTGCTCGTGTCTCTTGATTGCTGAAGGAACTCGTAATGGGCAAGAAGAACAACATGCTGAGCCATTTTTTTTCCGAGAGAAGAAACTCGTGTCACCTGAGAATATTTTATTAAGTTCCTCCTAAAAGCTTCCCTAGAAATAGGATTTGCCCGAACTCGGGTGAGAGGAATATACTTAGCCACCTGCCCCTGGCTCGTATGCTTATTATATGTTATGACCTTCCCGCCTATGCTTAGTTCAAATTCAGAATAGCACAGAGTATGCATGTATGCAACCTTAATTAATACAAATAGCGTTGATGCATATGAAAATATAAACACCCAGTCAGTTCCGTTTTTTTTCTTGCCCAATTCAAAGAAACCTGACTTTTCTCTAAATCACATAGGCCTACCTCAATTTACCCCGCGAAACGGACTCTGTTTGCTCAGCTCCTCAGCTTCGTTAGGGATATAACTGAACAAGGGATATGCCGTACAGCCTGCTACGTAGGCAAACCGCAAGTTTGTGACGCCTGCGAGAAATCGGTGAACAAACCGTCTCTGCTCGGCAGAGGATTGCGTGTTAACCAGACTAGTACCAAATGTGAAGATTTTTATAAAATATTTGCTATTTTCTGTTGAATGGTAGCCAGATGTGCGGCACATTTACCAAGGCCTTTGGCATTCACGTTATAGGGAACCTGTGCTCAATCAACGATACACTGACTGACATTGGAATAGCCTTGTCATTTACCACACTGTACACTAGCTGTAATGAAAGGTCCCTGACCATGCACATCGCAAAAAAAGTGAAAAAAGTAAAATTAAAAATCAGTGGGTAGTACCTTTGAAACGGAAAACTACACAAATTGTTTCGCCAAATATTCTGGGATTGGGGAGGGGGCACATTCCTCAGTTCAATTTAAGGCAGGCAAAGACTGCGGTATGTGACAACTGTCGCTAACATCATTGTGAGGAGCCCACTTTTCTTACTCCCCCTCAGTCTCTGACATTTGGAAGGGGTGGGGTTGAAAATCTAGGAAGGGGTGTGACAAGGACACTTTTTCACCTCATGCTTCCCCACTTAAGTGTCAATCCTTCGGGGTGTCTTTGAGACATTCTTGAAACTGCTAGAAGTTATGCTCAATCGTCAATGGATCATAAGGGCTACAGAATCGTCCCTCGTCAGTGACTCAATGAGTGCAAACAATTGCCCAAAGTTTTCCAAACATACCATGCCGTACCTGAACCTTCTTACAATACCGTACCTTGCGATGCTAACTCTGGTGTTCCCCCAGTACCGTCCCGAGTCCCCACCCAAAACATCCCCTCTAATGTAAAAGCGAACATCGTCTCATATCAGCTGAAGTCGTTTTCAGCGTGTCCTGTACAACTGTTAGTGTGCCATCTCGAATGCGAGACATTTCCGCAGGTCAATTTGTTCTAATAAACTGGGCTGACGGTAAAAACTATAAGTGCACCTAGCCTGAGTATAGTGTTCCTATACTTGACGTCACTAATTTTCAAAAGGGAAATAACTCGAGCAATTAATCATAATTTTCCTTATAGAAATAATACAATGACTCGAGTCACTGACTCGTCTCAAGTCACACTGAAAGCAGTAAATGACTCGACTCGACTGCAAAATTGAGTCACTTGTTACAACACTGCTTGACGTCCTCCACACCAAATTTTTTCGTAAGAGAAGAGCTGAACGAAAAACCTTGGTCGGCTTCTTGGGCCATGTTGTTCCAGGAAGCTAGCAGCTCCCTGGTTGTATCAGGGAGTTCGTATTTTGCATAACACCGAGTCCTCGGTTGTGCGACATACTTAACGTTGCTGATCAAGTCCTCCATAAATTGCATTGCGTTTGAATACAAAAGACTTAAAGTGTGAAAACCAATTAACCATGTTTCCACTGCGAGTTTCGACTTTCGCTTTACTTTTGCTTCCGTTCTGACTTTTGTAAACTTAACGGGCGCCTTATCAGCCCTGGTGCATCAATGATTATCGATTGCCTCTTGCATAATCGTTGACTTTTTTACCGAATATTTTGTACGAAACTACGAAATATCGACCCTCTTGGGAAAGATGTCCTTTATGGCTTTTGTGATTTAGTCTGTTTCTAAGTGATGTTGGTCGAAAATCGCGAGCCCGTGACTCGAAATTGTGACGGCTCGATTGTGCGTGATTGTAATAAATTACTGTTCAGAGCAATTATAGTATTCTTCCCGTTTATCAATTTATAGACCTGGCTCTGCAAGGCCTATATACATACACGGCAGTTAGTGGAGAGCTCACACGCGTTCGCAAGGGGCCGCGGGCCTCGTTGTCAGGGGCGACTGAGGACCAATGAAATAAGAAAATTAAAGTGATTTATATTTTGACACTATCACCGTCTTTTATTAATACCACGGGCTCGATGACTTTCCTTTATTAATACGGAAGGTTCGATTGACTTCTACTCAGCTTGTCTATTGCTTCGGCTCTGCAAACGGCACGTAGGCTTTGAGAGTTCCTTTGCATTTGGTCCAGGTTTTTTATTAGTTGGTTCACAACAAGCACACACAAGCCAAGTTTGAGTTCGAGGCACGGATTGGTCATGAAGTTTCCCATAACGGTAGGTTTTGTGTAAATTAATCAGTTAAAGCTTCCGAAAATCCCTTTTAGGGCCTGAATGAATGTAAGTCCATATTTCCGACGTATAGTTCAGCAACCTGCATCTATATGGACAAATCTGCAAACTTGGACCGGTGACAGGCGTTCAATATCGGTATCGGCCGATATTTAATCAGTTTTACCCTGTATCAGTATCGGTAAAATTGATTTAAATTGCCAATACTACCTCAGGATAACCGATATTTCTCAGCCTTAAAAGTATTAGGTTAGTTTCGTATGTCGAAATATACAAGTCCCACTATTAGAGTATTATCCTCATGAAACAATACCGTGGAAGTGTACACTAACATAGCCTACTGTTTATTATACAATACGCACATTTATCGATTAACGGTATCGGATAGGTTTTGGCCGATATTGAGAATTGTAATATCGGTAAGTTTGAACATCGGCACATCACAATGCTGTGTCAAACTAAAAGTTTTAAACTCTTTTGCTTTTCAAGTGATAGTTGCCACTTACACTTTTTTCAATGCAGTTACGGTATCTTGGAATGATAATTGTTACAACACGCATGTCCTGATGGCACTGGCAGATTGGATGCAAGACTGTCCCTCTGCATCGTCGAATTTGATAAACTACTAACAAGGTCCCTCACTTTTTGTAGTATGAACGTGAGCTGGGAGGGATTTTATATCTTTTATCTATGTTGCTAAATGAACGAGGTCACATCTTGCTTGATGATGTAGTAAGTGAGTTAAGAGAAACTGTTCATTTATGAGATGATAGGGGCTCCAAGGATTCGCTTAAACGTGCTGGTAGGCCTACAAATGGGAGTCATCGAAATAACATCAAGATAAAGGAAAACGAAATAATACCGTATGTGTAGCTTTGAAACATTCAATGACGAACAATTAACCAGACGACGAATGAACGAAGGAGCGATTGGAAAAAAAGGAATGAAACTAAAATACGAAACTAGTAGTTTTTTCTGCATAAAACCTTTAAAACAGGGGTGGCGCCAGCGGGGGGGGGGGTCGTCGGGGAAATTTTCCAGTTTCGTCGGGGGGCCTTAATCCGTACGATAAAATATGAAGTCCCAACGACCTTCAGTCGCCTCGACGATCTGCTTGATTTTGCTCATAGGAAGGGCAGATTCTTCAATAAAGACCCCAAATTTTCCAATTTTCCTTACAAAAACCCAATTTTTTTCAATTTTCTTCCATAGAAATCCAAATTTTTCAAATTTTCTTCAATAAAACTCCTAAATTTTTAATTTTTTTTGTAAAATAAGCCAAAAAATTTTCGGTGCGTTTTGCGCGCCAAAAATTTTGCGTTTTTAGTCCTTTTGGCCTTTGTCGGGGCTTCGGGCTGTCCCCCCCCCCCTTCGGGGAGCTTGCCCCACCCCCCGTCGGGCAAATCCTGGCGCCACCACTGCTTTAAAAGCTTAACGGTTCTATGAAGAAATGAGATTACGTGAAACAGACTTGTTCAAAGGGACGTTCGGAAGGTGGACCAGTTCTGCTGGCCTATGGTTTCCTGTGAGATCGGATTTCCATGGAGCATTTTTTTTTTTGCCTGGGAGGAATTGTCTAAAACTCAAGACCATTAAAACAATGAGATGTGTTTAAAGATGAGCTCAAAATTGTTTAAGACAGTCACGTGACTTTGTCCATCCTACTATTTAAGAAAATATAAGACTTTACCATAATGACGTCACAGACGATATTGATACGAGTTGTGGTCACCTAGAATGTTTTTATAGCTTCCTTTCCAGCATTTATTTTCCAAGTAGCACCATAAAGTATGCAACCTGTTTGCTTCAAGTTTACTTTAGGTAATTAAAATGCCAGTATCTTGATACCCCTCCCCCCCCCCAAAAAAAAAAACTGAACAGCTGAATGAAATGTTCACCAGTATGTTACAAATTATTTCCTCTCTTATAAATTCAACTAGCTTAGTTGTTATTCTTTCTCCTTCAAATCTCAAAGTACCACATTCATGTCAATGAAAGTGCAGCCACCAATTGTATTCAGAGATATGATCATATTTCTAAATGTGTGTGCGGTGATGCTATGGCCCCTTAAAAGACATTTTAGTAATGTTTTTCTCATTTTTAAAGTTTTAAATTTATTCCTTTAAAGAGAGTCATGACGGAATGTTTTCCAAAGAAAATGGTGATTTTTGCTTTTTGAACCAGGCGCGGATCCAGGTGGGGGCGCAGCCGGCGCACGTCCCCTTTTTTCGATGACCAACGATTTTTTGAAAAAAATTAGCAAAAAAGATATGGAAAATAGGCTATGCTTCCCAGTTGCTGGATAATCGCATCTAAGCGCATCTAGAATTCAAATTTTCTTGGGGGAGGACACCGCCCCCCCCCCGCCGTGGCTTCGCGCCTTCGGCGCTCGCTCGTCGGCCTTCGGCCGACGATGTGTGAGCCCCTCTTTCTCAAATCGTGGATCCACGCCTGTGAACCATGGGGGTGAACCCCTAACGCAACCCTCCCTTGGCTACTGGCCTACTAGTCTTCTGTGTGCGATTTTGGTGTTACTGCAACTTAATTCGTCAATGCAGGGAGTTGCTATTTTGTCAAATAGCAACTCCCTGGTCAATGTAATGGGCTATACTACATCACATTCACTTATCGGCACTTACTCATCATTGAAAAATCAGAGTAAGCCTATTCTTTGCATATTTGTCAAATTGTAGTCGCCAGTTGTAAAATGGAGATACCCAGGGTTCATATGTTGGAGAGATGCAACAGTCCTTGAAGCATTGGCCCCTTAAAAGACATTTTAGTAATGTTTTTTGCCTTTTTAAAATTTATTCCTTAAAAGAGAGTCATGACGGAATGTTTTCCCAAGAAAATGGTGATTTTTGTTATTTGAACCATGTGGGGGGGGGGGGATTGAACCCCTAACGCAACCCTCCCTTGGCTACTGGCCTACTAGTCTTCTGTGTGCGATTTTGGTGTTATTGCAACTTAATTCGTCAATGTGATGGGCTACACTACATCACATTCACTGATCGGCACTTATTCATCATTGAAAAATCAGATTAAAACTATTCTTTGCATTTTTGTCAAATTGTAGTCGCCAATAGACCCTTTTCCAAATAGCAATTACAAAGGATTGTGGGATTGGATTTTGGTGTGCGTCGTTTTTGGCCACAGTAGAATACCATTGAGAAAAACGCCCACTTCAAAAGTGTATCCCACAATCCTTTGTGAATGCTATATGGAAAAGGGTCTATTGTAAAATGGAGATACCCAGGGTTCATATGTTGGAGAGATGCAACAGTCCTTGAAGCATTTGTCTGAAATTCGAATCCAGTGCCCAGTGCCCATGTGAAGGTTTGTTGCAACCGGTTAAAGTTGCTATACCTTGCAAAAATAACGTTTTGAGGCAAGCAGGTGGTGATATAACACCTGTGCATTGCTGAATAATGTTTCGCTTTCTTTCTCGTTCAATCCCATATTTTGACCTTGGATATTTAGTTACTAGTAAGCTTATCTAAAGGGCGTATGCGAAATGTTTTAAATTTCATCACCCACGACGCCCTATTTATATATATTAGGAATGCAATGTAAAATTTGAGACAAAAATGAAACACGGTCTTAAATTCGTCTTAAATGCCACATTGTGACGTCACAGCTCCTTGCTGCACGTTCATCTTAAGTAGGAAACTACCTGCTTCATCTGAAATACTACCCAGTTTCTCGTACCCATATCACAAATAAAGTTGAGTTTGGACTTTCCTCCTTTAATTAAAGCAGTGGAACTGCAGCTTTGTGGCAGGGCCGTCGGAAAATAGGTTAGGACTTGGGGCTGAACCTTCTACTCTTGAGTTTTGACATTTTTAAGGTAATTTTCGACCACTCTAATACACAGTTAACAATAATATTTTGAAGAAAATATTATTAGGGCTTGAACAGTTGAAGCCCCCAGTGCTCCCTGTATCGACGGCACTACATGTTGACGTAAAATGAAAACTTGACATTGTGTTTAGACATGAAACTTTCCCGATGTCGGTGAAGTGGCGTTGTTTGCCAAGTACGTTGTACACAACATACAGAGAACAAGTTGCGGAAGTTGTACCTATCACCAACTCGAAACATATGACATACTGAAAAAAGCATACTGCATGTTGGATATACCCCATTTGACTCTAAAGTTGCGACGTTGTGAAAATGTTGATTTAAAGAAAATTAAAAATAGCTTAAAACCTGCATTCTTCGCAGAAACTAGTTATGTAGGCCAGTGGTCGTATGTGCACGAGTTTTGACACAGGCTACTTCACTCTCGTGGGTGTACAGGCAGGATTATATCCTAGATTTTCTGATGAAAAAAGTAAGAGGAAGCGAAAGTGAAGCGGGAGTGTAATACAGCTGTAGCATGACGAGGCAAAGATCGGTTTAGAACGATGATAGTTCATGCGTAAATATTTTGCCGAAATACAGACTATGATATTTACATGAAAACTCAGCACGAAATCTAAACCCTATCTAGCAAACACTTGCCATAACTTTGTCTATGTAAAATCATCACTTTTCATACGGTCTATCTAGGCTCAAATTTCGTAAGTTTTGTCACTAGCAAAAATCTGCTAGTACCTTTAACTACTCATTATTGAAATAAATTGTCAACTTTCTAATAAAGGCATGTGTCGCCTGAATTAACCGATTTTAGTTAGAGGGAAGGTTTAAGCGAAATCTACCTTTGATTTGTGAAATACTAAAATACATGTAAATGTAAATTGTGATGAAATTTTCATTTGATTTCGATGTGTGCTTCTTGAAATATTATAGGAGATGAAGCCTTTATTTGTAACCTGAAGTAAACAGAAAGTGATTTCATCTCATCAGGCAGTTGCCCTTTGAACTTCGGTTTTATATTTTGTTAGTTATTAATAGCAAAACTGTCGAAAATAGCATTGGTTAAGAAAAATACTAGGAGGTGGAGATCGAGTGTCAAAATAATAAGCCAATGTTTTCAATTTTATAATCTAAAAAAAGGTAAAAAACAGGAAGAACACTGTCTAACCTGGAGAACTAGATTTACAGCTGTTTCATAAAGTTTTCTTTGTCATCGGCCACGACATTGTGACAATTCCGGCAGGCCATGTGGGCCAGGCGGGATCAATTCCGGGCCAGGCGGGATCAGAGGAGGGTTATAGGTCGACGGCAATTCCTTTAAAGTTTTTCAAGTCTTCTGTTTTCCAGCCATAATTGCAGAGAGTACACACCCTGGTGTCACGACGGTAATGATAGATTCATATATGTACCTCAGTCTTTAAAACACTTGCAGTGCTTTGGGAACTATGCGGTGTCGCCAGTATTTTGCAGTTGCATTTTTCTTATAAAAAGTTTTAATAAAAATAATATTAGCCTAAATAGATTCGATGACTAAATGAACGATCAAAATTTATCTAAGGAAAGTGTCAGAACTTCGTAGGGAAATAAAGGGTTTATCTCGGTCCCCAATCTGACAGATATTTCGGCTGTCCTGTTTGCCCCTCAGTCAAAATCTGAGCATACAGCTGGGTATAGGACCCGTACAAATGTAATTACTTCCCAGCCAA
The DNA here is from genome assembly GCA_029531755.1 of Holothuria leucospilota. Classification (NCBI taxonomy): domain Eukaryota; kingdom Metazoa; phylum Echinodermata; class Holothuroidea; order Aspidochirotida; family Holothuriidae; genus Holothuria; species Holothuria leucospilota. Next base: position 35,535,781 of record CM055964.1, read on the forward strand.
TATCTTTGTCACAAAACAATTTCATAATACCATGATAACAGTGAATGTTTTGCAGCGTACCTGCAAAGCTGACTGATTGCTCACTCCGCACGAGATCATGAGTTGCAAGTCGGAACGCACAAGATGATGCAGGTGCTCAGTCGAAGAACTTTAGCTGGCATGCGATTTGGGCGACGATTTCTTATGATACTATAAATTCCACGATACGACCTTCGTGTAGTACAGTGTGATCTACCATACGACTGGCTACGATTTCGTTGCAGTGTAATCTATCACAGGTTATCAGGACCTGTCGCAAAGTTTAAAACATGTTTAAAAAATCTATAGAACCGTGACGATATTGAACCATTCAAAATAGTATTTTCTTACAATTTAGCTTGCGACACGATTGCCTGCGATGTCGCAAGAAATCGTGTCGTCTCGTATCGCATCGTGGCATGTCATCATTGTCGCGTCGTAATCGTAAGCAAGATCGCACTGTATGGTGAACGGAGTAATGGGACCATCACAAGGCCCCACACTCTAAAATCACTTTGGTCAAATTGACCAATCACTGGGTCAACTATGCACCGAACCAAATATGGTCAAATAGTTTGACTAAACTATGGTCGACAACTTTCACCAATAAGTGGTCAAATTTGACCAATAAGTGGTCAAATTTGACCAATAAGTGGTCAAATTTGACCATAGTTTAGTCAAACTACTTGACCATATTTGGTTCGGTGCATAGTTGACCCAGTCATTGGTCAATTTGACCAAAGTGTTTTTGGAGTGCATTATCATGGACACTTGTCAGCAATCACTTTTCATATTCACGGCCCTTTACACCTTTCACATTTAACAGGAGAATTTCTATATCATTATGTTTAATCCTATGTACAGAAGTAAAAGGTTCTTCAAACAGCATTGTCTGGTTTTCGATACGTCATGTCACACAGAAAGTTCGAAACTACCACTGCGCCTTGTTGAACTAATGACATGGTTAACGAATTGAGATCTTTTGAAAAGGGCACTACTTTTATTAGGTCTTGTGTAAACTACATTGTCGCTCAACGTTTTCGTCATGTGTGTCTTCAGACGGCCCGTTTTAATACTCTTAGTCCTACTCGCCTAGTACAAGGCTATAACTAGCACACCGTAGCACACACCTACAACGGTCACAGAGTAACTAGGCAACTGCTTAAATTCATACCAATGGTTGCTCTCTAACCGTCGGACTTAACTTTTATTAGCTACTCAAATATCTTCCAATATCTTCCACCTAATTTAGAGGAAAAGGCAAAAATTTTGTAGCTAGGGCCTGTTGCGTACCTCGACTGCCGTCTCTAACCAATTCCGAGACACAGGACAGATGGGACATAGTTTAGTATACAATATTGACGCCACATGATTTCCAAGACTCTATCGGGACTATAGAAGTGGGACTTAACAGTAAATATTGACGTACTGAATCCAAACTGACATTTAGCTCGTAGGCGTGTGCCAAATACACTCTGAAAAAGTCAACAGTGTTATCTTATTTGCACAGGAAACGCAATCACAGAATTTTACTATAGGCTGTATAGCCTCTTATTGTGTACTATATGCTTACGTATTCTGTCCCCATATACACTGCAAAAACACTTGGGTCAATTTGACCCATAAGTGGAAATTATTGGGTCAAATAATGACCAAATCAAAGTTTTATTTGACCCGAAATGGGTTGAGTTGGGACCAAAAGGTTTTAGCTCCCCTCGATGAAAGGATTTTAGAGTGTAAAGGTCTATAACTAGGCATATATAGTTATGGCGGCTCCAGCTAGAAACACGTTCCCAGGACAGTACTAGCTATTAATTGACTGCGAATCCTGTCAATCTGCTCTGATAGATAATCAAGTTTGCAGTGACGTCAAAAGGAAAAACGAACGTGCCGTAGAGAGAGAAGTAAATAACTCCCCAGTATACAATCTACACCGATCCGGACCGATACTCGAATGCGCAATTCTTACTATAGATGTTGGCACTGCTAGTAGATTTAGTTGCTTGAGTGCACCATGCCGGTAACCCGAGACACACTGTTGAAGGGGGAGGAGGTGGCCTGGGGGCAGTGGCGTAGCTAGACTTTTATCCGGGGGGGGGAGGAAGCACCTAAATTTTCCGATTTTTTTTAAAATGTGAGCATTACTGTATTAGGGAACGTTCTGCACTCTGCAAAGTAGGTTACAAACATACGGATTACATGTAACACATACCAAACACATAAGTGACATTATGCAAAATGTGCCCTGGCAGCCATGGGCATATTTTGCGTAATATCACTTAATACTTCAAGAGCCGAATTGTGCACTGATAGTGTTCTTTTGTATCTGAATCTTGAAATTGCAAAGCGCGCGAAGTGCGGCGAAAATTTTTGGTAGAATTACACAAAAACCATATGTAATCGTAAAGGACAAAAAGGAAAAAAAAGGAAAACTGTAGGGGTTGTAGATCGTATCTGGGATAACATACTGGACTACCCGATGAAATAGCGAAACAGCTACGTGAGCAAGTATTAGCTCCATGCTTGGTAAGGTGGAGAGTACTTGTGCTATCTAGCTATGTGATGGAACTAACGGTGACTCTACAGCGCGTGCAGCGCGTCGAAAATTTTGGGTTCATATTAGAGAAATTGTCATCTTGAGAACAAAAAAAGGTTAACTGTCGGGGCGACTAGTCGCTGTCAGGGACTGCATATTTATCGTAAATTTCCGAATTTTTCATTTTCTAGAGCGGGTGGGGGGGGGGGCAATTGCCTCCCGCCCCCTGTAGCTACGTCACTGCCTGGGGGAATGACACAGTTTTGGGCGATGTATGTTAATATGTTTTTTTTTTTTTGTTCTTAAAAAAAATTACGGGTGGATTTCCTAGGTGTGCGCCCCTCTCCCCCACGCTTTAAAACGGGTCTGCTATACACATCTTCAATCGTCACTGCCCGGCTAAGGAAAAAGAGGCTTTAGTCTTTGTAGACCCAGTCTTAAGTTTTTCACGCAACAAGATTGCAATGAAGACATATTTTAAGTAAAAATAAAACAATAGGTATTCATTTTAATTACGACTCATACGTCTGAGTTTTTTGAGTAAGGACATTTTAGGCCTCACTGCGAGGTTGTCAGGCCAGTTCTTGTTTACATTCTAAGCAATCAAAGTGCAGAAACCAAGTCCTTAGACAAGGGGGGCAGGGAGAGTCTAGAACTAACCCCCTAGAAAGTTCAAAATTACCATTGTATTAATGCATTTCAATATTTCGCCCCTGAAAGCAGTCTCGCCCCCTTCAGTCTCGTCTGGCTACCGGCCTATGAGAAACACGTAAATGTTTGTGGGAAGTTCGGGGCGGGTGGATTCAATTCAACATACTCAAGTTAATACTCCTTTTTAGTTAGATCGTAATTATGGGAAATCGTGCGGCTTTCTTCTCTTGAAAAAAAACCCCCAGCTTGGACTAATTTGACCCGACAGGTCATCGAATAGCCCAGGGAGTTGCAACTCCCCGAATAGCCTACTCGTCCCTACAATATTCTATTAAAATTTATCGCTACATGGCCACAGTACGTACTGTCGTTTTATCCCCTCGAATGTGGCACCGACAGACCAAGCCCGTAGCCAGACAAGGTGCTGAAGGGGGCTAAAAAGCTTCTGGGGGGAGGGGGCGAAGAATTTTCCAAGAGGGGCTTCGCCCCCCTTGCCCCCCCCCCTTGACTACGGGCCTGCGATAGACCGAGCAAAATGAATACTTCATCGTTCAACACAGGCATATCTGCCTATTGCTGGTCCTAACGTAACCTAATTATGGATGTACCGTGACTAATCACAGTGGGGCAGCCACAGTCAGAGAGTTCGTTGGTCGAATATACACGGGACGGAAATTTTTTAAAAGCATAGTTAGTAAGCAGTAAAATACTCTACTAATGTTCGGTTGGTGGTTGCCGTGGGCGACTTACTGGATTACAGTTCGGACGGAATCGCGATTAGTTTGAACAGTAATCGAGTGAGAACATGTGCCGCATGTAGGCCTACTGCGACACGCAGCAGGAACTCCCGCACTCCCGTGCATAAAAGTAAAGATTTCTGTACTAATTTCATCTAGCTCACTTTTTAACATAAAGGACAAAGTTTCAAATGGAGGATGACCACTTTTGCCGAAAGTTTAAGCATAGTTTTAGCACATATTTGGCCCGAAAGTAGCATTTTTCTCCCCCGGGTTTTAATTAAGTGGTGAGACGGATGGTTATATACTATTCAACAATAAAATCGAATAGCAGGCTTTACGATTGACGTATACGTAAATGAACGGATACATATGTCCGACGAACAGGCCAGGCTAGGCAATCGGTAGTCAGCAGACTAAGGTACCCTAGGCTAGTTCAGGGAGCAAAGTGTACGTGAGAACTAGGCCTAGGTACCCTAGGCTAGGCAATCGGCAGAGGATTCTATTATCAAATCAAAACGTCTACAAGACGATCGCGCGCATTAACAATAACATTCAGCAAAACTTAACTAAGTTTTCATTTACAATTCATGGGTATCACTTTTACAGGCTGAAAGGTTGACTAACTTGACTGGGAAGGAAATTTGATTGTTTATCAGCCTTCGCTATTACTGCGCCATTTTGTCAACTTGAGCTGCTCTCGAAATTCCCGTCGCATTGCACCAGTTCACAACAAGTTGTGAATAGGCGCAGGCTAGGCCTACGCTTCTCACCTATATTGGAGTTTTGACCAAGAGATCACGACCTGAATGGAACGCCCATAGAGCAGGATATATATCCTGCTCTATGGGAACGCCCTATTATTAGTGAGCTAGCTATAGGCTAGGCTTGGCCTAGTCCGCAGTCTGCTGACCTAGTATGGGGATTCCCATACTAGGTCAGCAATATACCCATTGTCAAAATTGGGCTACCGCACCTTCAAAAATTTTGAATGGTCTCAATCTTTCTCAAATTAACATATATTCCTAGGTAAATGACCTCTATGGGTCATTTATATGTTTAAGACCCTTCATTCTAAGATTATTAGCACTTAGTGTCCAAAAAAAGACCAAAAATTTTGATTTACACAAACGATCCTGTTTTGTTTTTTAAACATTCTATGAAACTGCCAAATCGTGTAACTAGGACGTTCACACTATTGTATGCTAAATAGCACGCACTGCTGTTTAATTGTGACATAGTCCATATCTATAGTTACGTTCATACACGCGCATACGCGTATATAGCAACAATCACTGCAGCAACGCACGCAGACGATATTACTCTCACAGTAATATGCGGTCAAAAGTTTGTGTTGCAATAGCCTAGGCCTAGTTCAGGGAATATCCCTGAACTAGTATGGGAATCCACATACTAGGTCAGCAGACTGCGGACTAGGCTAGGCCTATATAGCTTATGCACCTACGTCACGTTTCTCTATTTTTCCATCCAAGCGTACATTGTGCAAGCCAAATTGAAACGCGCTGACGTCACGTGCATAAGCTCTATAGAGGTCATGCACCGAAGTCACTGCGTTGCTCGTTTCTCTTTTTTTCCATCCAGGCGTACATTGTGCACAATTGTTACTAAGGTGCTATCGTGCGCGCGTATCGGTAACACACCTACTGCGCATGATCAGTTCCATCCAGTAAGTCAAATTGAAACGAGCTGACGTCACGTGCATAACCTCTATACTTAGGCTAGGCGAACAAACATAACGTTACTGACCTTCACTAGCACTGAGGACAAGGCTAGGCCTAACGTTAACGTTAGGCCTAATCAAATTGGTCCACAAGCTCCAGGCTTATATCAACGTAAGAAAAGAAGTGTTAAAAGTGAAACATTTAGATCCAAACTTCAAACAACTTTTAGGCCTTCGTCTAATGTTAGACTTGCATAGCGTTATGTCTTAGCCTAGCCTATTTTCATTCTTGTTTTCAATGTGTAGCCTAACAATAGGCCTAACGCTAGGCCTAATGGCAATTGTGCCCGCCTAGTCCTCAGTAAAAGAATGTGGTCGTTGGCCTACAGCAGGGAGCAATATATAGGCGACCGGCTATACAGGTGCATTTGCTGATGACTATGTTAGCTAACCCCAACTTTGTGCCTAGGCCTACAGTATGTGTACCAATAGCGTGAAACACATTTATTGATTGTATTTTTCAGAACTTATCAAATTGTACATTGAGTATCATCCATATTCAGTACAAAGACAGAGTCTTTCATATAGCATTAAAATAATCTCACAAATTTTATTAAGATATCTGTAAACACAGTTTTATAGGTTTCACGCTATTGGTACACATACTGTAGGCTAACTGTAATTAGCCTAGGCCAAGCCTTAGGCTCCCTAGGGCCTAGGCTAGGCTAACTTAAGAAAAGACCCCAGCCTATTAGCCAAATAGCCAGCCTCAGAATAAGGCATAAACACAACCATACAGCAGAGGGAAAAATTCTATGGAATAGCATCAATACAGGTGGTCAATTTTCTCTGCAAAGTAGCCTAGGTACTGGCTTAGGCCCTAGGCCTATACCCTAGGCTAGTTTGTTACTTGTGATTTACCAGTTGGTACCCTGTACCGGTACCGCATGGGCCTATAACCTAGGGTACCTCGGCCTAGTTTTCATTCACACTTTGTTCCCTGAACTAGCCTAGTATGGGAAGCCCCAAAGCGACCCAAATACTGGCCTAGGTCAGCAAACTGCGGAGTAGTAGGACTATAGGCTAGGCCTAGCCTAACCTACAGTATAGTGACATGACCTAATAAGGCCACTTTCGAATGTCGTGCATCGATACAGTCAACAAAGCGCGTCAAAACTGCTGTCACAATCAGTGCGTTAATTTTTGATGCAGAAAGCGCATATAGCAAACTCCCTTGCTAATGCGCGTGAACCTGTTTTTCAAGCACTTGCACGCTAAGATATGCAGCTCAATTGAACGCACAAACTGCCTACACTGAACCTGTACATAGGCTATAGCCTACGTAGTGCCTCTGTGGCTGCCGCCCCTTTTGCAGGCTGCCGCCCCTCAGTTTTTTTGCAGCGATGAGCTGAACGAAAAAACTTTGTCCGTTCCGCGGGGTTTTGTACATACAGCTCTGTACAAAAATTGTAAACAGCGCCCGCTGACCTTATTAGGTTACTTCTGATTTTAGGCTTGAGCTGGAAACGCTGAACTTGTCGTAATGGTATCTCTTGAAAGGAAAAATCTGTGGTAAAGATTTATAGCTCTCAAATAAGGTCAAGTCTGCCAAAACTTTTTCAGGTACAAACAGATTCACATTCTTTTGTCTTGTTTTTTAAAAACGAAAACTTTCTTAGAGTGGCCTTGTTAGGTTGTGCCATCATATGTGTACCGATAGCGTGAAACCTATAAAACTGTGTTTACCGATATCTTAATAAAATTTGTGAGATTATTTTAATGCTATATGAAAGACTTTGTCTTTGTACTGAACATGGATGATACTCGATGTACAATTTGATAAGTTCTGAAAAATACAATCAATAAATGTGTTTCACGCTATTGGTACACATACTGTAGGCCTTGGTATTGGCCTGACTGTACTGTTATATAGTGACAAATTCAAGTTTGTAAGAGTACTAGAATACAGTAGCTAATGTGAAGGCAACAAATGGGCACAGTTTTCCGATGAGGATGTGCACTTCAAGAAGTAGCAGACAACGTGGTGGTCTTTTATTGTGATCCTGCTTTAATAGTTACTTAGCCTTCCAAGTTAATAGTATAGTGAGTGTACCTTGAGTCGGTCGGTACCTTGAGTCGGTCACTGCATTCAATATGTAAGACAGGTGAACTATGGCCAACAAATAAACATATGACAGTGAAGAAACTCCAGCATGACATGACAACAACTCAAAGTCTGTCAAAAATAAGTATTTACTCCCATTTTTAGAAGAAATTTACCCAGCTTAGCCTACATCTAGTGTTACCTAAAGGTGGCCTGAGATCTTCTTTAAATGGCCCAAAAAATTATTTAAAAAAATTCTCCAAATCACTGCAGACGGTCTCCTTCCATCATCTTATGATTTGTTTTTATAATGGTGATATCATTCATTGAATATATTTTGATATCACTCTTATGGACTTTTATAATGTTTGGGTGACCCACTCAAGGTACATCTGAAACTTGTGATGGGAATTTCTCTGTCTCTTGAAAGTTTGCCAACGAAATTCACTCTAACTTTCAGGGTCAATAGAAAACATGTTCATGAGAATAATGGATAAGTTTAAATTACATATTACTACCCTATGTGTATGTTTTTAGTGAAAATTTCCTTAATTGACCGACTCATGGTACCACCATGCTAATAGTTACCAAGCATACTGGATTTTCCAAGAACAGCATATAAAAAGAGATCATTGCCAGCAAGAAGAAGAATTCGAAGGAAAATTTTCCGATGTATCTTCAGGCAATAGCACTGCCAGCTTTAACTTCAAGTCTTCTTCCACCACAAAATAAAGATTAGGAGTATGTTCTGAAATGTGCAAAATTAATAAAAAATGTAAATTTTGTTGGCCTAGGCCTGTTTCATGTTTTTGTTGTTGTTTTTCTTTATCACAAAATGAATGAGAGAATAGAAATTAGTCCCAAAACTTTTCAGTTTACAGGATTAAGTTGTAAGAAATCTTCATGATGAAAATTCAGTTTCCTAAAAGAAAAGAAATATCTCCGGCGTCAAAACCTTGACTTAATAATTAACTTGATTTAAACTTTATAATCAGTGAAGTTTTCTTTATTACTTTGCACCCATCAGCCTAGAAAATCACTCACATCAGGGGCTCTTTAATTTCATTAAATGGAGGGCTAGTTTTTTGAAAGTCAGATAAAAGCAAAATACCATCCATGACAATATGTTTATATTGTTTCTATCTGCACAAGATTTACAAACTCCCTGAAGCCTATCCATGGAGCACAGGTGTAGAACAATCTAAGTTAGATGGATCAGTGCCCCCATCTAATGGATGAACGACAGGACGGACGAACAAACAAGAAAATAAATAATAATATAGGTTGTTTCATTTTACCCCCATTTAGGTTAATATTCAAGAAGTTTTCATTTAAAAAAGATTTATCTTTCTCCTTTGGCAGATCTACCTCAACTTTTGGCAGGAAAACAAGCGCAATGGACCATGCTGTCATGTGAAATCTATGAATGGGCCATATTAGTAGCAGCGCTGCATCCGAAAAACCACTCAGGTAATTATGGCCTAAGTACTATTTACATTCTTCCAAAACTGATACCGGTAAATGGTTTGCCGATTTGTTGAACTTTTTAGCCAGTGAAAACTTAGGCTTTGATCCAACAGACTGTCTTCAAGATTAACCAAAATCACAATGTTTCGTCCAGCATACAGGATCTGCAACACAGAGTAGACCAAAAATCTGGCAAACGTTCTCGCCTTTAAAACAGATAGCACACTTCAACCAACGAAACTGGATAAATGTTGTGCCTGTTCGATGAGAGACCTATAGCCACACACTCCATAATTGGTGTAAATGGCAAAAGGTAATGAAGTGGTAACAAAAGGAAGGAAGGAAGGACCCACTAATGGTGAATAAAATAATCGGTAAGCCAAAATGTTTCTGTAAGCTGAATATGCGTTAACGTTCTCACATTCTGTATTTAAGGTGAATGTAACGGTAAAGCTGGTAAAGATGAATCAGGCTTTGTGGTGTTGAAACCGAGTGTATTGAACAGAAATTCATGCAAAAATGCCTTAGTCCCATGTTTTAACTGGTATGCACTACGCTAAGCGTAGTCCTACTTAGTGGTCTGAAGAATGTGAAAAGCTGAGTGCCCAATCGTTCAGAACCATACCAAGTTAAACCTCACCTTGGTATAGACTATATGCTAATATTTTGGCTGGCTCGTGCTTTTATTTATTTTGGGGGTTCCTTTTTTGAGTAACTCTGTAACCTTATTACTTCACAATAAAAGTCACCACAAATCAGATATGGCAGCAGGGTATGGCCTTGTGGACTTCCAGTTTGTGGGAGTTCCCCAAAATACTGCATGGGACAGAAAGCGACTACGACATCTCCAAAACACTGAAGGAAAACAAAAATGAGTGACATGGGTCCACTCTCTGCAACTGATAAAACATTTTCAGTCAAGAATTATAAGTTACCGTCAAGGTCCCTTTCCAGCATGACAATTTAGAGAATTCAAATCACAATATCCAATTTTAAATTTTGATGATTTGAGATAAATGATTTAAGTTTAATAGGTGTTCTAGTTTTATTTTTTCCAGTGTCTACTGCTTAATAACGCGAGTTTGATATTCAACATACATGATTATATTTTTCTTAAAATGAGAAATATTGAAAATATGAAATGTAATAATGAAAGTGTTCTTTTACTTTCACCTACTGAGGTTACGGGCATGACCAGTGTCAATTTTTTAGCTGCAGTTTCCTGTGACCATTGCACATTACCTCGCGTTTACCATGCGTTTGCCATAGCTACTGTAGTAATGCACTTCATGTATTTAGTAGGCCTTTAAAGTAATAAACTAAAAGTAGGCCGTTAGATATTCTTATAGGTTATTTTGCCACAATATACAGTACTCACCAGTACGGGAAATTCCCCTGTTTGGGGGAATAACAAAATTCCCCCGAATGGGAGAAACTTATGCAACACATTATAGGCTTGCTAGTCTAGCAAAGGGAAGGTTTAGCTAGGAACAAAGACCACTCAAGAACTTGCGTTTTCTCTAAAACGGCATGATGAGCACCGATTAAGACGCTTTTCGTTAGCTATGGCAATACACATATCGAATATGCATTTATTTGCATTACATTTGACCGACGAATTTTGCAAACGTGTCCAAAACCCATTCGCCCCTGACAATGTACACGAAGAACGCGTGGAATTGTGGGTACTAAATAGGCAATATGGAAGCTTTCATGATCAATTTTTCTCCCGTTCTAATTTCTTTCAAGGGGGAATCTCCTTAACTGCTCAAAAGGATTCAACATTAGACCTATACACAACCCTATCCTAGGCGATAACTAGTTGTGTGGTATCACTAGGGTTAAGTACGGTAGGTCGTTTGGTTTGGCCGTAGGCCTGTATGTGATGCCTCACTGTGGACCATGCGTCAAGACTGTGGTTCCTATAACTAGCCTAGACACAGTACATAGAAAAACACGTTTGGATATCTATAACTAGGAAAGCGAAGAACATGCATGTTGCCTTTGACCAAACTGTTAGATGGAGAGTTGCCTCAGGAAGCATACAGGTGTACCGTGTGTTTCAACAAAAAGTGTAAGTCACAGGTTTCACTTAGATGGGGCAAAATAATTGCAGCACTAACCGGGAACCATTGTCTGACTGTTGGTTGTAAGTAGAAAATTATAACAATGTTTACAAGTCAAATATAATTCCAACCATTCAACAGTTCAATACTTGTCTCTGGCTATTTTTTTCCTTTTTTTTTTTTTAAATATTACAACGCTTGTCAGAATTGATGTCGATTTCTCCATCGTTACTGCTTCTCTATCTGTGGGTACGGTAGTTCGGGTAATCTGATGGTGAACAAGCCAAATTATTGTGCAAAATGTCACGATAAGTAACAAAAGGGTACCTTGAAGGTTTTATGGTTAAACTGACTGATACTTGAAAATAATATTATTTTGAACTTAACGGAAATAAAGGATGTATCCGAGTCCACTCCCTCTAACACGATTCCGGTCCAATTCCGATTCCAGTGAAGCCAATTTCAAGCCAATATCGAGTCCGACCGAATTCATTTGACAATGGATCATATCATACGCGCGGTTTTCATAATTATGTACAGTCCAGTACTTAGGACCTCCTTCATTTGTAGAAGTTAATTAGTGACCTATTTACTACTTAAGTTGACTGTGTGTGACTATTCGTACATGACACCGTGCATTAGTAAAATGGAGCCTTCAACAATCTTCATGTCATTTTATTAACGTGAAATTGGCTGGAACTTGGCTCCGAGTCTTAGGCCCTAGTCCAGTTGCAGCCCATAGACCCTTTTCCAAATAGCAATTGCAATGGCTTGTGGGATAAGTTCTGGTACGCGGAGTTTTTGTCAATGGCATTTTGCTGTGGCAAAAAATGATGCACACCAAAAATCTATCCCACAATCCTTTGTAATTCCTATTTGGAAAAGAGTCTATTCCGGGCCAATTCCGAGTCCGAGAATTTTCTCTTCCGGGTCAATCCCAAGTTCAGTGCAAAAAGGATTGAAATCCAGAACTGAGTACGAGTCCGGACCCGGCGGTATAGCTGTGACGAAGATATATCAAATGTATTAAAGGCAAATGGATAGTATATACGCTGTCTTCTCGTCAGATTGGCATAGAATTTACAGAATGATTGTCAAAATCCATCATCATGAACGTTTTTTGTGACATTGTTCAAACGAAAGCCAATTTTGCTGGTATAGAGACACACACGCAGGTAAAAGTGAAACACGCAAGGTACGGGCTAGTATATGATACCGGTAAATTAAAAGTCAAGTTGAGTCGTTCCGTAATGCTTATATGGAACAAAAAGACGAATCTCTCGCCATGGAAACAGTGTAGGATCTATATCATACCACATACAGGAAGGTTTTGGATACAGTTGCATGAAGTGTGGGGATCAGTTAACCGAGAAACAGACATATAAACCTCGTGTATGCATGCAGTCTGTAATTAAACATTTTGCTACTTTGTTCCTTCTATACCTGTAGTAGCAACAAGTGCTCGATGAGAAACTTTGTATAAACTGTACCTTGATGGAAGTATTCATTCAAAGTTGCCAATAACTTTTACTGCGATTTATATTAGGCCTGTTCCTAAATGACGTAGCAGAAAGAACAAAAATGTGAATGCGAAGATGGAAGGTTGTGAGACATGTAGAACAATATAAAATTCATTCCACTTATTTGTTTTTTAACACCATACATGTATACAAACATAAATATGCATAATATTTACATCAATTTTGAATACATCCATGATGTGAAGGAAGTAGAACAAAAAACCCTCACGGGCTTGACGAAGTGCTCTACTTCCTAGTGCGGGAAAAAAAAAAAAAAATGAAAGAAAGAAAAAAAAAAGGAATGAAACAACAAAAGCTACTTCACTGGAAATTCTGTTCTTGTATTATTATTTTCAGCCAATCATTGCATACATGTAGTGAAGACTATTACATATTGCCAGAGATTATACTAACATTCAGTATAGGGTACAGCATCTCGCCAAACATACTGAAATGCAGGACATCTCGCCAGTCATTACTAACATTAAGTGAAGGCTAGAACATCTCGTCAGTCATTGCTAACATGCGGTATAGGCTACAGAGTCAAACTTTTAGCCCATAACTTAAAATTGATATACGTCAGTTGTTGTTTCTTCACTTTTGCAAAACCTTTGTACACTAAGACACGTATGGAACGCTCGTAAAATGACCTAGCCAAGAATCGACACCTTTTTTCTGGATGAGAAAAGATTGACCCTTTTTAAAGATCCCTGTTTCCCCCTGCTAATAAAATAAAACTGTTCAAGGTGGCAGAGGCCAAGTTTCGTGTAGCCTGAAAACATTGTGAAAGGAAAATAAAGCTATCATTCTTCCACAACACGGGCATTCATCTACCCAAGATGGATTTAACTTTTATGTGAAGATGTGTTTCCACTACTAGCTACAGCTAAGTGTAAACAAGAACACATATGATGTTGATATTATACTTGTATCTGAGTGAAACATGCACAGATGCCGTATGCGTATGCCTAAAACTCAAGAATTGTTCTTATAATCTGATGAAAGGAAATTTCAAAAGTCATTTTACATTTGACTCAGCGGATTCAATTAAATGGTGCGATTAATCTCGCCTCCTGTTTCTGCTGTTTTCGCAGGGCCGTCGGAAGGTGTCTTTCATTGGGTTTGAGACATTTTTATCCAGGATTTTGGCTTTTTTTCTAGGGTAGTTTATTACTGTTCTTAGGCACGGCTTATAGTTTTTGGAAAGAAAATTTCAGACTAAAAATTATTGGGGATATACCCCCATCCTCCCACCCCCTCACGGCTCCAACGACTTCATTTCGAGATAGGTCTATTAGCCGCTCAAACTGTTCCTTCTAGGATGAAAAGTTGTAAAACTTAAGCAAAGTGTTGTCAAGTTATGATATATATCACTGGGTCATGGGTTGAAGTCCGCTGTCATACGACAGTGATGGTTAATCATCGATCAATTGTTTTGAACATAAGATTGTTACTAAGGCAGCAACTGTGACAAACTTTGGGGATAAAATTAGACAATACAAGAATGTAATGATATACACGATGTTCTTAAAGTAAAAAATACGACACTTATTTTGCAGGATAGAAGCTATAGAGGGATTTCACCGACGTCACGTGATTGTGCGTCTCTGTGATCTTGAAGGGCAAGATCGCGCGTCTCTTTGGCTTTGACGGGCACGCGTCCATTGTGTCACAGTGGTATCTATGGTTATGCCGTGCGCGTGTGCTGTAAATACGCTTACTGCGTGTGTGTTTTGCCCTTCAGTGCCTGGGAATCCATTGCGCGTGACGTCACATGAAATCCCTCTATAGACCTTATGCATATGATGTCACAAAGGAGAAAGTGCGCCCTCCTTTGCAGGAAGATGGCGGAAAAGCGCGTATCATTGCAAGTTACACCAATAAATGCAGACAGCTGATTTGTCAACCAGTCGTATACGCGCGTAAGTCTACTACACGTGCGGCGAAAATCCACGCCGTTCGTGCTCGTGTGCTGTATTGTTTTCACCCCAAATGACGTCATTGTGATGTCAATGCATAAGGTCTATAGACTAGAGGGATTTCATGTGACATCACATGGCACTGAAGGGCAAAACACACACGCAGTAAGCGAACTTACAACTCACGCGACAACTCACGCGCACGACATAACCATAGATACTACTTTGACACAATGGACGCTTGCCCTATAAAACATAAAAGACGCGCAATCTTGGCCTTCAAAATTGCTTCTAGTTGATCTGAGTCACGTGACTGAAATTCCTCTATACATCTATTAAACCCATCAAAAAAAAAAAATTTGTAACTTTTAGCATCACGAAAAAGAAATAGAAACTTGTAATGAGTGCATACTCGTATAGGTTAGTACACGTGCGTGTACTCATATTCTTGAAATTGTATTTGTACCATGGAGTTGTTATTTGGAAGGAGTTACATTGCTTTGAAGTCAGGTTTGCACCCCCAAGGTCACACAGTAATCTGTCTCTTGTATCTTTCTTGGCATTTCTGTAAGACTAACACTGGATTAAGTATTCATACAAAGCGACTTGTCGTCTGTTACATCTATGGTAAGACTGGGGTTTTGTCACTACTGTCATATCATTGTCAGTCCCTGGGAAGTAAAAAGGTATTGCATCTTTGGATGCTCGGATGAGATATATACTAACAAAGTCTTATGTAAAGATGTGAACATGATCCTGTAACTGGTCATTTCAGGAAACTTCCGGAAACTTTCCGAATGGTTGTAACAAAAAGTACAGTTGTGCACTACAGCTCATGTGCACGCCGTTCGTCTTTAGGAGGGGGAAGACTTCATTGATTTATTTCAATGAAACAGCCGTTTCGAGTTTTGCAGCACCTGCCCCTAAATTGGTATAGCGGCGTCAACCGACTCTTCAAAGCATTGTCCTGAGTAAGCCAGTTGTGATAGGATTACTAGACCTGAATGATGTCGCTAACATATTGATATGAAATTGAAGCCAACGAATAAAAGAAATTCCACCAGCCGAACAAGTATAGCTTATCACTGATAACCTCCTCGGGAATTAATGTCTTAGGGTATTAACATATATTAAACTTTCCGTTAAACTTAACAACTCCCTGTTTGTACTCGCACTCCCTACTCGCAGATTTTGAAAGTTACGTATTGCTGCTAATGCAAAACTTTGTACCCGTACTCATATAAAAGACCACTTACTCGTGGCAGAACACACAACCAGGGACAGAACATCTGTACTGTATTCGTCGAGTCTTTAGACAAGGGAGGTGGGGGGGGGGGGGCTGGCGCCCGCAAGAAAATTATTCGCCCCATAGTATTAAAAATTTCACTTCATGCATTTTAACATACCTTGCCCTCCTAAAGAAATTCCACTCCGTAAAAATAGTTCGCCCCTTGAAGCTATCTCACCTCTACCCTTCAGTATACCTTATCTGGCTACGGGCCTGGCACCAGTACTCGTTGGAATGAGTCATGGCATCATACACGCACAAAGTCGGTCATGGAATGTCCCATATTTGCGACTTCTACAAGAAGAAATTTCGTTTACTTAATCAAAACCTGAAGCATATTTCCCACGCTTTCAGTGTTTTTAACATCAAGTATAGGTATATATGTATAACTTTTGTTCCGTCTTCGCTCAAATTATACTTTCCCGAGTCATGTGATTTTTTAGTCATCGCCCTGTAGTGCTCCTTACGAGCGACTAGCGCATGCGCACTGTTGGTGAATGCCCCACATTAAATTTTTCTTCATGTGTCACGAATTTACCTGAGCAAACATTTATGCACTGATTTATTAAGTTAGGTTAAATATGTTTGCGGAAAGGAAATGTGCAGTGAGAACAAATGACCTCGTGTTTGGGGCAAACATTTGCCCATGAAGGCTGATTAGAGGTTCCAACATTGTAAGAACCCTGCCAAATGTTAACGTGACACTTCAATTTCCTACACATCGATTCTTTTTATGTGACAGATTGACAGGCTATAAACTCATCAGCCTTACGTTTCTGTCTAAAATGGAATTGAGCATGCATGTGCTCGATCAGATTTGCTGCACATAAAATGCCGCAGGACAAGCGCCGTGTTTTAAAATTTTTGATTTTCTTCTGTTTTTACCAAAAGCTGAAAAAAAAATTATCCTACAACATTTCCAACTCGAAAAACTGATATTTTGTCATCGTCGTTTTACTAGTGTGTTTATTTCGTCGTGACAGATGACAAATGATCAAAGTAACAACTTGAAGTCAATTTTATAATAGCCAGCAGGACGTATAACTCACACGAGAATGCATAGAGACTACTACACTTGCTAAAGTCTAGACACTTCGCAGATAGCGAAGTAGAGAATCTCCTTTGCACGTTTACATGTTCACGACGCTTGAACTACAAGTTGGATTGGGAGCCTTTTAAAGCCCGTGCCTGTGTTTTGTCAGGGATCCTATAAGGAATGAAACTGTTTTTAATAGATCCTACAGGTATTTCGCATATCGTTTTACTTTTGTGTTTGTTTCGTTGTAACAGATGACAAATGATCAACAGTAACAACTTGAAGTCAATTTTATAAATAGCCAGCAGGACGTATAACTCACACGAGAATGCATAGAGACTACTACACTAGCTAAGTTACAGATTCTCTTTACCCCGTATACATGTTCACGACGCTTGAACTACAAGTTGGATTGGGAACCTTTTAAAGCCCGTGTTTGTGTTTTGTCAGGGGTCCTATAAGGAATGAAACTGTTTCTAATAGATCCTACAAGTATATTTACATAGACGCTATTACCCTGCTAGATTCGCCTTCTTATATGAGTGCTCGGATCCATCAGGCGTTGTGTAGTGGTAAGACTCTAAACGTTAGAGGAACAAGGGACTGCTATTAGAAGCACGTTATAACAACAAAGGGTCATGGGTTACAGTAAGTCCGTGATAAAGAACATGACCACTTCTCTTTGACGTGACCTCAGTCAAATACATTAAAACTGTGTATTAGGTATACCAGGATGGAAACGTTAAGATAAAACTTGACATACTATTTTGTGGAGAAACTACATTCGTTAGCACATTTTATCTTGTTATGGATTGACATTTGTGGCGAGCCTTTATAGGCCCACCCCGATTGTCGATTTGGGAGCAAAATGCATCAGCACTCATGAAATATAATTACAATTTATGTGCCATCCAACGAACAATGATGACGTCACGTTGAAAACCTTTATTTTAGCAAACCATGAGATGTAACGGCGATATTATTATTTCAAGGTAAAAAGTGTCAGAAAAAGCTTTGTGGAAAATTCATGCTTTTGATTGTTTGAAATTTGAGAAAAATTCACGGCAAACACCTTCGGCTCTAGGAAAGTATTTATCAGTACACCTATCAGTATGTTGTTATGGGGTAACATGAGTTTGAACAGAAGAACTTTTCATAATAAAGAATACCGGGTAGTTATTTCCGAGGTTTCATGCAGCGAATATATGTAAAATTGTGACATTCGTAACAATTAACAATTGACAAAAAGCAGAAAACAGCTTAAAAAGTTTACATTTAAATAAACAAAAATCATATCTTCTTAAGAAAGTAACTTTAATCCCTTCTTTCCCCACCCCCCCCCAAAAAAGGGGAAAAAAAGGGAAAAAAAGGAAAATGGTAAAACGGTTTTACGGTCTGAAATGCTATTTTCGTCAAAGACATTTATTTTGAAATGACAAATGATAATAGATGGATGGGCGGAATAAGTACACATGAAAGTTATGATTTTTATTGTATCTGACAAGATAATCTTAGAATTTCATAGAAAGAACCATAAAAATTGAAATCATATGTAAACTATCTCTAAGGTGAGTGGAAGGCTTGTATTATCAAATTCTATGTTTCTATGATTCTATTCTAGAATGATGTATATTTCTATTTCTTGTATGATTCGAAGTTCAAAGTTTTAAAAGTACATGTGGACATGTAACCAAAACAGTTGTTTTACTCATCAATGGTAGATAAAGACGCACTGATATTATTTGGTTTCCCGTTCAAAGTTTTACCATTTCTGAGATTTCTTATTATGATCAGTGGCGAAGCTAGGGGATTCGATCAGAGTGGGCGAGAATTGCTTGTACAGGAGAACTACCCCCCCCCCCCCGACTGTATGGACCCTCCGCCACTGATTATGATTTGCTTGGGGTGTTGCTCAGTGTCTGTGTTCCTTAACCTTTTATAAATTATCTGTTAATTACTTACAAGCTAGTTTCTTGTTTGGTGTTTAATGTGAACGTTTTCAAAGTAGTAAATAGCTGCTTCCAAAATAAACCCCTCAGGGCATGCCACCATTACAACTGTCCTTGGAATGAAGGTTAAACAAACAATGGATAACATAACGCATACTTCATGAGTCCATCTTTCCGCGTCACAAAGTTGCACATGTTGATCATGTTTATTCATGATGAAGTGTGAAAATATTTCATATCTTATAAAAATGGTCAATGGATTTTGATGGGAACTGCGGCTATTTCTAATTTTTTTAATGTTTTTTTTTTATTTGATTTTACATTAAACAAGCAGACACGACATGTACATGTCACATTGGATGCAGTCACGTCATTCAGCTATAGGCGCTTCAGCCCTGCAAGTAACCGTTTTTTTTCTTTTCTTTTTTTTTTTTCTTTTTTTTTTTTATTGTTATCTACCTGGCTGATCGTTCGTTCTCTCTCTCTAAACAATTGATGCATTTTTAGTTTAGGAAAACTCGACGGTGTGAGCAAACCTCATCTCTGCTCCGCAGGGTAAGGAATCTTACGTCCGGGCCATTCTACATTGTTGAATGATTGATGGATGGCAATAGCCGTGTCTTGTTGGAGTACCAGCACGCAGAGGAAAACTTACGTCTAGAGTATTTCGAATTCTTTAAGTTTGCATGTCATGTGAAGAAACATTGGTAAAAAGCGAGGACGAAACACTTTACCTGTGACATGCCCTTCAGCCACAAGTAGCCCAATGTATTCACCGTCAGGCACCCCCTTGTCTCCAGTGTTGGCAGAATTAGGGTTCAGAAATCCCCACTCATTTACACCTCTTTGCAATATTAAATAAAAATCCTGAAATTCAAAGATCCCTCAAGACAGCTTGTAGGTAAATGGTGTCGTAAGGGGTTGACAGCTATACGCGGACGTGAGAAATTGTCGATCACATTTTCCTCTATAGCGAGGACTCCAAAGTTACGGTACGCTTATAAGCATCGTTCAGACAAATACAGTATGCGGTACCATTTATGAAAATATTTTACTGTAGCCTATAATTATGGATTGTAACTTCCAGCTTATATATATATATATATATATATATATATATATATATATATATATATATATATATATATATATATATATGTATATATATATATATATATATATATATATATATATATATATGTATATATTTGTCTTTTTATCGTTTTACTCTTTTATATGATTCTTAAAGAGTTGCGTCTTTTGAATCCATAAGGATCCCGCAAGTTATCTGAGGAATATTATTTCTACCAGTAATTAGTAATTGTACTCTGAATAAAGTTATTATATATATATATATATATATATATATATTTATATATATATACACATACACACGCACATACATATAATGTCAAGATGCTTCGAGGCACCGTGAAGAACGGTAAAAGTACCGGTAGTCGGTAGTACAAAGTCCTTAAATGTTTAAACCCTTCATCGGATGGCAAAAAAGCAACTGAACAACAGTAATTACAAGTGCGAAAAAGAACACACACGGAAAACGGACACGACCAAACTGGAAAAAGTACACGACGAGAAAAGTGCGGTAGAGTAGTGACCAAGTAGAGGTGGTTAAAAAACAGGAAAGGGAAAACTAGAAGGAACCAAGTGAAATAAGGTATATTTTTACGTTCAGACCGTGCGGAGAAAAGGTTCCGAGTTCCATGATTAGCCGATTTTCGGCAGTAAAGCGATCACCGTCAGAACCTCCGCACATTATGGCTACGTTAAGGTTTAAGTCATGTACCGTACCAAGCAAGGGGTACGGGGGTTGAAATGCGTCGCTACCGGATATCCTTGGAGCTTTTGTTGGATGGACCTGATGTGTTCAGTGACTCGGTCTGCCAGGCGACGTTTGGTTTCTTCCACATGCAATTAGTTGCAGCGTCCGCAAATTAAAATGTAAGCAACATTCATGGAAGTACAGGTGAAATTTTGGCAGAGAAGCTTTTGCCGTTGAGACCTACAACTGTTATGAGTGTTTTGGTAACCACCGACCAAGAGTAGCCTGTAATTCCCACGATTACAGGGAACAGTTCCTGAGTTGTGGACGGGAGACCCGAACCAAATGGTTCTATATATATATATATA
This sequence comes from Holothuria leucospilota, assembly GCA_029531755.1. Taxonomy (NCBI): domain Eukaryota; kingdom Metazoa; phylum Echinodermata; class Holothuroidea; order Aspidochirotida; family Holothuriidae; genus Holothuria; species Holothuria leucospilota. Next base: position 35,556,901 of record CM055964.1, read on the forward strand.
TATATATATATATATATATATATATATATATATATATATATATATATATATATATATATATATATATATATATATATATATATATATATATATATATATATAACTCTGAAGGATGTAATAGGGGGTTCGGGGAAAAGCTCACGGGTTGAATGGTCCTCTCGAAGGGTCTCTAAAATCTTGTAATGACTTGTATGATATGATGCGGCGTGACTATGGTTGGTATATGACCATAGCAATGCGTAGTTTGGTTGAGTTTTTTTTTTTCCATTTTGTATTTATTTTTTTTTTGTCCAAAGCCTCCTCTCTATTAGTTCTCTTGATTCGATGTAAAGCGTCAGAAAGGACTTTATGGGGATATTGGCGTCCTTCAAAAAAAAAAAAAAAAAAAAGAGAGATAGGCCCATACCGTAACTAGTACTTTGTTTGCAGTCATCAGGTTCCTGAGAGCAAAACCTTCTCGTCCTCAAAAGTTTGGAGTATATGGAATAGATTTTTTGCAGGAGTTGGGATGATTGTATGGGTACAACAGCTAGGTAGTTATATGAGAGCCTTTTTTCGACTCTTTCGGTCTTTGTCGGTTGGTGACGGAAAAATCACGTCCAAGCAAAGAAATGAGAAGTAGACCACGGATAATATGAGTGACGTTGAGAAGTATAACGTTTACGAAACCGCCGTTTACAATCAAATTTTCGGTCCCACAGCATAAACGAGAGCTGTATAGATAGCACGGTATGGCTTTGAGAAAGATGTAGCAAAACGTACACGCCAACGAAACACTCAAGGCCTGGCTGCGGAAAGGATAGAGACAGTTACATCCACGTATGACCAATATTTGGGTGAAATATTTTCCCCGGGATGTCCCTTCATATTCATGTTGTTTTATCATACATAAATGCAGTATACAACCTGCAGGATATCTACGAAAGGAAGGCATGCTGTTCCAACAGTTCTCTTGTATTGTTTCCCTTTGTTTGCTATTTTAACCATGTGATATTTTTGGTTTTATTTTTCTTTCTCTTTTTTCTTTTCTTTTAAACGTGTATTTCCCTGCAACGAGATTGCCTGCATAGCCTTGATATTGAAGGGACTAACCATGCGCATACATTATATACTGTTTAATTGTACTGTTCAAACAACATCCCTTTGATTTGGCTTATAAACAGTAATATTTGTATTCTATTCTTTAATTTTTTGCATTGTCTAGTGCTAAAGCCACTCAGTACATATTTGTTTTTGGCGCTGTATAAACTTAAATTATATGCATCCATTGATTGGGTGATTCGTTTATATTGTAACATTATTCAATGATGAGAGAAGGTAATAAGGCTCATACTAGCCGGAAAGAATTCAGTCATAACTTATTGATTTTCTATTTGAACCAGTTAGGTTCACGTCAATTTAAAAGCATTTGTTGTATTCATTTCGAATGGACCACATTTATAGTGATCTATACTTGTTCATGCAACTTTATTTTGTTTACGAAGCTCAGCGAACCTCATTTAATTGTGAAGCGCTTTAGGCCTACGTGGGGAAAGTGTTTATAAATATGTTGTATGTAACTTCATAGGAAATTTATATCTCAGGTTTTACATCGTGCAAGGAAATATAACCTCTAAACGTTTGCCATTTCAATTGATATCGAGCTTTTGTTTTTGATAAATATCATCTGAGCGATGGTTAGCTGTAATAGGTTGTAAAACGATAATTTCTGACAATCTGCAAAATCATCATTCTGAGGGACACTTTGAACCATACTTTATCGAGAGGTCTTGCTTTGACGTCATGAGTGCATGGCGGCTCCACTATAGTTCATGTATAGACCTTATGCATATGATGTTACAGAGCTGAAAGAGCTCCCTCGTTTGGAGGCAGGCACCAGGGCAGTAGCCAAGTCCATCTAACCCAATTCCGGGCCAACTCCGATTCCAGTGGCCACCATTCCGGGCCAATTCCAAGCCCAGTACCCTCCGATTCTGAGCTGATTCCGATTCCAGGTTTTCCAAATTCAGGTCAATTCCAAGTCCGGCCATTTGACAATGTAGCGCCCAATACGAATGCTTCTTGTACTATTTACGATTACACTTATGATGAAAAAAGGGCACTTTTAAGGGGCCAATTTCATACTCTGGCTGACTTTATAATTTAGTTGACTGTATGTGACCATTTGCTTGTTAAATTGTGCACCAAATGTTAGCTACAGGTAATATTACTGAAAATTTCATTTTTGTGGACTCTATTGGAATCGGCTTCTAGTTCGAGTCCAGCTGAGCCCATTTCGGGCCATTTACGATTCCGTGACCTCCCATTCCGGGTCAATTCCGAGTATGGCAAAAAATGGACTCGAGTCCGGAATCGAGTTCGAGTCCGGATTCTACAGCCCTGGCAAGCACGTACCTTGGGGCGTATATAAATGAATTCGCCGGGGGGGGGGTGAACTTTTTTTGGACCGACTAGATTTCTTGGAGACCGACTCCCGCTGACACAGTTGTACGACCCGAATTTTCAAAGACTGTTTTTTGCTTTACTTGGCACTTCAGTTACGTTGTCCCGAATTTTCCGAAGACCCCCCCCCCCCCTTTTTTTCTTTCTTTTTTTTTTTTTTGCTATTTTGCACTTCAAACGTTGTTGTTCATGTCTGGTCTACTGTTACAAAGGAAAGGCACAATGAACTTGATTTGAGACCGACTTTTTGTTTTGGCGCTTAAAGACCGACTTTTCATTTTCACGGGGGGGGGGGGGGGTCACGCACACCCGCGTTTACGCCTCTGCACGTACCATTGCATGTCAACAAATGCAGACAGTTGATATATCAACCATTCGGATACGCAAGCAAGTCTGGGTGCCAAGTCTACATTGTACGTGCAATGTGCTTCATTGTTTTGCCTCCAAAATGACGTCGCGTGACGTCAATGCATAAGGTCTATATACCAATGACCTATATACACATAGACACATACTCGAGCTGAAGTACGCGACGCTTATAGTGTTTTGCCGTCCAACGAAATATGATGACGTCACCATGAAGACCTCCACTTTAAGCAGACATGAAATAAAAGTACAATGCTACGAGTACAACTACAAGTACTATCTCTGACTGAGATTACGAGTTCAAAGTACACGAAATCCACACATCTTGCCAAAAGTACAAAAGACAAGGCTTTTTAAGAAAATCGTTTATTCATCGTGCGGCATTATTCATTCACTCCGAGCACTTGTATTTTTTGTTGTTGTAAGTCTTTATATTTTGTTATGTATATACGTATGTAAATACGAAAGTGTGGGTATGTTTAGTACGTATGTACTCAGTGCTACGCTTTGTAACTCTGCTATGCAGTGGCTACTTCGTACTTAGTTAATTCGGAATGAAACCTCAAATCATTAGACAATAGTCAGTCTTATATCCCGTAACTTGAGCTGACTGAAAACGTTATTAACACAGCTGTATCTTTTTATATACTACCAAGTTCATGTGTGTTGTGGTTCTTTTACACAAAATTCTGGATTTTTCCAGGGTTTTCCGTAACTACAAAATAAAAACAAAAATGAGACGTGCCCAAATAACTCTTATTAATATCATTTCTATCCATGTTTCATTTTTACCACTAGAATGTTTGTTTCGGATATCACCCTTTCCTCGGGTTCTTTCATCTCTTACAGCTTGACTTTAACCTCTTCAAAGTTCATTTTCTTTTAAATCCTCTGTATAAATTCGTAATATTGGACTTTTTAGTCGCTCGCCTTTAAAAGCCTGCCTTCAGTTGAAAAACGAGAAGAATTGAAAATTTTTTGTCAAGATGAATTGTTAAGAATAATTTTCCTCCAACTGCATTTCATTTTACATCAAACATTTTCGTTATATATGGATTTTTTTTCAAGTTTTTCTCAGATTCTCTTCCCTCCTTTGGTTTTATTTCAACCTTTTAAAGCTGCATTTGTGGTAGTACCTCTGTATTTATCTAGCTTTTTGCCACTATTTTGTAGAAGCCCGTCTTCATTAAAGAATAAAAAATAAAAACTGAAAGAGAAAGATTTATCCCCAAATATCTCTTTCCAATATTTTTGTCTTTGTTTATTTAAAAAAGTTACTATATACATCCATCTTTTCAAGTTAGTATCTTCTTTTCGGGTGCAATCACATTTTCGATGGATTCTTTCACTTTTTTGGTTTGAGTTCATTCTGTTAAAGCTACATTTTCTTTTGTTACATACTTGACACTGAACAAGAGTCTTCTGTTTCCGAAACGTTTTCTAGTTTTATTTTCGAAAGCCTTGAAGAAAATCCTCATACAGTCTGATAGTAGGATCATCGGCAACAGTCGAACAGGAAATACGATGGACGTTGTATAAGTACTTTTCTTACATGTGTTACAAGATATACAGTAGAAAATGTAATAAATAATGGTTTTCACTGATTTTATGAGAAAGTTTGACGATTTTGAGGTGGAAAAGCAAGTGGAACAACAAGTGGAAAATGTTGCAGCAAGACATTGGGTGGAGAGACCGTGTATAGTCTGAATATAAAATGGCTGAAAGAACACATTTTTTATTATTGTGTATGTGTGTGTGCGGGTGTGTGTTTGTGTGAGTGTCAAAGAACATGTCCATAGTAGTATAAATTTTGTAGCGAGTAGGGGACTTTTGCATAGCATGTACGTCCTCGTCCTTACGCTTTGACGAGTTTGTCTGTACTCGGATTCATGAGTATAAATCGTACTCGTATAGGCTACTCATACTCGTGTAGGCTACTCATACTCTTATAGCTTCTCACGGATTTTGAAAGTTGACCGTTGCTGTTAGTGCAAACTTTTTGTACCGTACGGTACTCGTACTGGTGAGAAAAATGTGTATTCATACTGTTAAACACAACCAGAGACACCAGTGCTGAGAGACACTATGTACTTGTATGCATGACACTGTATTCACACTTGTAGTTGTATTGGTACCAGCCGTTTTCAGGGGTGGATCTAGGATTTTGCAAAAGGTACGGGAGGGAGGCTAATTCCCTGAGGGTAAAGTTCGAAGCTACGAGCGTCAAGTGTACGGCACCTCGATTGGGGACGGGGGGGGGGGGGTTCTGGGGAAAATTACATTAGCCAAATGCGGTATGTTTCCTGACATCTCGCAATCAGAATTAGTGTAGTGCAGCCTTGGAACCGTCTCAAAAAGAAGTGGTGCCGATAAAGGGAAAGGGGGTGGGCTGAAACCGGAAAAGTTTCCCATTGGATCAGTGCCTGGAACTTCTGGAAAGAGGGTTTGGTTTAAGAAATGAAAGGCTGGTGAGAGATTTCTGAACGTGGCAATTTACTGGCAACTTGACTCTATACTTCTCGCAGTTAACCCTGGAGCAGGCGCGGCGGAACGGAAAAACATGGGGGGCTGAGTGCTAACGAGACTATTAAAGCGGAGCGCCAGCATTAGTTGGCTCGGAGCGGTCAAGAAAATTTTGGCTTTACAAACCCTCCAGATGGCCTGAAAGGACACTTCCCCGAGTGTTCTAAGCTGCATGTACTCAGCCTTGAAACATGGATCTCATGTCTACAATCTCCCTGCGGTCCCCACTTCTTCTTGGAACACTTGGCAAATATTGGGGGCTTACCCCCTCACTTTTTTCATAGGGGCTGAGCCCCCAAAGCCCCCCCCCCCGCCCGGTTCCGCCACCACTGCCCTGAAGTTCCGAAAAGGTTTAACGTTTCCCGAACTTCTTCAGAAATTGTCGATTAAGGAAATGTGTGACATGTGGATCATGACAGGAGACAGGCGGCCTATCTACCACACTGTTCTCTATTGACCTACACTGTCCCGGGTGTTTCAGCCAGGCCTATAGCAATGCCGTAGGCCGATATAGACCTTAGTTTGCGTGCGAGAAGGGTCAGTAACGTGCATAGGTTTCACAATGTATTAAGCCCGAAAACGAGAAGACAAATTGGCAGTTAATAGCATTTGCATTGTATTTGTGTTTGGCTTTTGTTCGTGTTCACTTTGGCAAAGAAATGTAGTTACTTCAGTTGACGCTAATTTCTCGAGAACGGACTTCGGTAGCAATTGAAAACAAAATCACCGGAATGCTTATGTTCGGTTTCTTTATTACGTGTTAAAACTTGTCTGTTTATAGCCTAGATCCTTAAAAAAAGAAAATGTTTATCTGTTCAACATCTTGATCTTGCTTCCCTTTCTTAGTGTTGTCTAATGATAAGGAAGGTCTTGCGTCCCTTCGGAGCCTTACTCAGTCCCTAGCCAGATAAGGTACTGAAAGGGAGAGGGCGAGATAGCTTCCAAGGGACGAAATATTTTTGAAGGGGGCGAGATGTGTAAAAGTGTATGGAGGCAATAGTAACGTAAATTTTCTAGGGGCCGGAATTTCCAAGGGCGGGGGGGGGGGTCGCCTCCCCCCATGGCCCCCTTGGCTGTAGGCTTGATCTTACTCCTTTTTGGCGTAGTTTGAATTGGCGTATTGAATGAAGTGGAAGATAACCCAGGAGGCTGTTGCCCCCACACCTCCGCATCATACGCCAGTGTTGGTGGTTGTCCAAGGATAAGTAAATGATCATACCGAAGCAAAAGAATTTTTCGATAGGTCTAAACCTATGTGCGTAATTATATGTCCGCGTCTTTCATTATGACCTGTATTATGTTGTATATGAGGTGGGATCTGCATGCTATTATCGCGAGTGACATTTCATGCAATCGGCCTACATGATTTCGGGAAATACGGGTGCGGGTTTCGGAACATAGAGACGTCGGAACAGAGAGGTGTAACCCTCAGAAGTGCCGGGAAGACTGTTTTGAAGGGGTGAATTTCAGAGGTAATGTTCTTGGGTATTGGTATATTTGTACAGTTTAGGAAAGGCTATTTTTAGCACAAAACTCATTGATAAGCTGTACTGGATTGAAATTTTACAATAGCAGCAATATCCTGTTAAGCTTAAAAAGGCAGGGATCAACATATAGGGTCATCCCAGACAACTGGATTTTGAATTCGGAGATCATCACAAGACCCTGCAAGTTGGCTTGCGATCAGTGGCGCCGCCAGGTTTTTGTGACTGGGGGCACCATAGATGATGTCTTAATTATACCTCAGTTCCCCAAACAGGCACGTGTTCCCCAAATCCGCGTAAATTGCACTTATTTTTGATGCGTCCCTCCATTTGCATACGGTAATTTTGATCTTTCGTTTGTCACTACATAAAGGTGCCGACTGGGGGAAGGGGTTCCCCCTCCCATTTAAGAGACATTTGTTAATTTAAGGTCTTTTAGATGCAAAATGGTGCTGTCCTTGGGATGTTTTTGAACTGATCATATGTGGCTGGAAAATGACCATAATTTAGTGAATGCTAAGTTTTGGTAAGGTAAAAGAGGGGAATATGTAGTCAACGAACCTCCTGAAGCCTCCTCCCTTTGTCTATTTTACTGCCTATCTATTTCGGGAAAGTTTTTACACAAAACGGGTGCCATCTATACCGATAATGGCTGCGCGCGAAGCGCTCGGTAAAATTTTTTGAAAAGTGTATAACGGCAGATACGTACTCTCAACCTTCCACATCATGCTACATGTTAGATTGAAAGATCCCATATAGATGCGAGGCACCTACAGATGTTTGGAGATGTATCTCTTTGCTTCGGAAAGTGTTGTGATCAGAATAGTTTCATGTATTATTAACTTGATAATGGTCATGACATGGAGTGCAAACCGTGACGAATGGGCGCCGAAATTTTTCATAAATAAGATTTCCATGACAAAACCTGCATTCATGCTCTACATCATCGAGACGCTTTCAATTGTCCAACAAACCTACGTGCCACTGCCATAAGCCAGTCTTTTACCCGTTAATTCGTAAGCTTTCAACTTTTTGCTATTGTGCTTCTCCAAAAGGTGCTATCGGAATATGTTGATAAATACGAATAACACTGACGTAAGGTTTGAAGCCCGCGGAAGGCGCGAAAATTTTGATAGTTTGCGAATGATTTACTAAAATTCTGATAATTTGAGGAACATTTGTGATAGAAAATGAAGCAGAGACTGATGAATTTCTTAGGAAAATGAAGAATAAAATGTACTTTCCAGCATACACGTATCTGTAGAATGTCACATTGGGGGATGATTACAATGTTGGGGATATATCCCCCTATCCCCTCGGGATCTACGCCCATGCTTTGTACCCTTGCTTCATGGGTCTGTGACGTCACGAAATGTAACGATAATGTTACGATTTTTTAGTTTAGTGTACTGTTGTAACGCACTTTGATCCAGGGAAGAAAGGCGATATCAAATTTGGCTGTTAATAAAAATGGATAAATAATAATTGTTTCGTGACGTACAAGCCCAACTTTTTTATTTTCTTGTAGTGTTGTAACATTGACAACTAATTTCAACTTGGTATTTTTCATGAGCCGAAAGGAAGAAAATGTTATTATTTTATTCTTTTTGTGACCATCTTTTTTTTCTAAATAGGTTTTGATAATTTTTCTTTTCTTTGTGTGATCATCGTTTTTCTCTACGAAGTGTAGGCCTCTTGACATGTCACCAGCTAATTTGAGATTTGATTTTCTCGCCTCTTTTGACACTTCACGACAACTGTTTTCCGACTTAAAAAATCCAAACAGGAAAATGAGACACTGCAAAGTGAATCTTCGTATTGTTATGGCATCACATTATTGAAAATTACAGTGCGAACCTAAGTGAAATCGAGCGAAAAAATACACCAAAACACTTCCTTAATTTCAAGATCCCAGGCGATCCTATGAGCAAGGTGTAGCCATTTTGTGTTTCCGTGGCAACGGCACGAAGTCCCTATAGATCGTGAATTCCTTGGTATTTAGGGTCTCTGTATTTCAGCTCGTTACGACCATATTCTGAAGATCGCTTTCTTATCGTAATCAAACCCCTAGAAGTAAATAAAGCCCGCAGTACTAATGAACACGAGTGTGTATTGGATTTCTGGAATCCAAACTCCTGTCTCCTTTTTAATTGCATCAGGCCTGCAACATGAGAAAATTTTCTTTTCTCTCAAATACACTGAAAACGTTTTTTTCCTTTTGCCCGGACAGTACGTGATAAATTTTACGTGCCATTATCCTGTCGAAATATCAGATTTGCTGTAAGGGCCCCACCCTGAACACAAGAGCTTACTTACACCATTGTGATAGCTTGCGGTATGAAACGTAACGGCTTTACATCTAAATCACCTATGTTCCATGAACGCTTAGCTTCGAGGATTTCTTTCAAAATGTAAAATTATCCAAAAAAGAAAAAAAAAGATAATAATAACAATAATAATCTGAAAATAAATCAAACATGTGCCTTCGAAATACGAAGAAGGAAGTGATGAGAGAAAAACCATCACGAAAAACACGATCTCGTGACAGCGGTGTATCCAATCCTAACAAAAACGCGTTATGAACTGAAACGAATTGTGAACATCATTTTAATAGGCATCGAAAATATTTTGTAACGAGCCTCCGATATCCAACCTCGGTGCGACATTTCTTTTTATATAAATCTTTACTAAGCCACAGGAATTACGTACTCCAAACAACCATGGAACTAAACACACAGCCTATCTACGTACGTTCACACTTATCACATATACAATTTCTCGTTGCTCCTTTAATAATCTTCCAGTTAAAAAACCGTACAGCTTTTTGTATTGGTTTGAGGAGTGCCGGAAGTGTATTTTGCTAGTGACGTCATCACCATTGATCTGATCGCTACGGTGACCAGTGAATGACCGCATTTTAAGCCAATCAAAGTTATTCTACATCTGTCAGTCAAACTCGAACGCGCCCTTTGTGAATGCCGCGCGTTTCAATTGTACCCGCCCACACACAATGTGTAGAGTAACATCGAGTCCTTTGTACACATATCCTTACTTAGATCACTTTATGTACAGCAACACGGATACAATCACGTGCAGGACAATACAGTTTTAGTAGCGTGGGGACAGTTTACAGTACCTTCTTCCCCTGGTGTAGCCTATTTTGCTCCTAAGTTTGTAGCTTACTTTCCTCAGGATCGCATCTGTCTTAGATTTTTTTGTAGTTTACAGAAATATCACGCTATGGATTCTACGAGCCAGCAAAGTACCCCTCGTATTGACGATAGCAACGCTCATGACCCCGGGTAAGTAGTGCGGACTGCACGGGCGACTGCCGTTGAGTAATTTCGGGTCGTTCCGCCACAGCCCGCGAATTTTACAGATGTTATTGTGGTTTTAAATCAGCTGTGTAGAGTAGTGACTCACTGGCAACATTGTGTACTGGTAATGCTGCAGTCAGTATGGACACTCGAAATTATGCATTCAACCCATCAGCTCGAAAAGGAGTGATGACAGCTGATTTTAACTTGCTCGATTTATTTGAAATAGTTGTAGGATCTTTTTTTCAGCCACAGCATTGGAGTGCTGTTGGAGTTATTTAACTGCAGCTATTGTTAGGCTAACCATTGGGTATGCCTACCCTTGGGCCATTAACACAAGTTCCTATAGGCTGTAGGCCTATGGGAAAAACTTTTCACAAAAACAAAAGGAGTATTAAGGGTCTGCATTTTGAAACCAGTGGTGGCAAGTCAAAGTTTATAGAGTTAATGTTAAGGGTTGGTGGTAGGCTGACAATTAGGCCAAGAAGTGTTTGGAAACAAAACTTTGGTCAGGTGAGGTAGGCTAGTTATGACACTTCTGAGCCCTGATTTTTCTATTTATACCCAAATGCCCATAGTATTGCAAACTCTTTGAGGTAGTGCAAATCAGAAGCAATAGGTTTGCTTCATTTTTTGAGCTGGAGGAATTCTGACAGTGTAATCATTACTGTCCATAGATAACTCACCCCGAGGCCAGATTAAGAGAAATAGGCAGAATTAATTGTTTTTCAGTGCTGTGTAGGCCTATCCTTGTTTTTGTAAAGCTGTCATAAGACTGAAAAACCATAAAGTATTAAGGAAGAAGAAAGAGGATCATAGATTATTGATGATTTTACTAAATCTTAACACTTTGTGTAGTTTTCATTATTTACCCATAGCCTGCTTCTTGTGAATTTAAAGCCAGTTAAAATGGTTCATTAAAATAGCCTGGTTTTACTAAGCAAGGCTATAACTGTGTGGCCTGATAATTATTTCTGGAGGATTAATAATTTATAGTGTCACTTTATGGAAATGGAGTGAAGTACGTCCATCAATAATTCACATTTTTGGTGTGCTTTTTATGTAAACAATGGCCACTCTTAAATTGTTATCATTTGTAACATTGCCCAGGTACCAATTTTTGGCAACAACTATGGAATTGTTGCTTTTTAAAGTGAGATGGGGAATATTTTATGTTGTGTTATTTTTAGAAGTTAATCTTTTCATAGTGAAGGAATTTCAATAAGTAGTTTCATTCATTAGATATAAGTTTTATCGGATCAATGCTCTGTCTTACTAAAAATTACACTGGTTCACAGTTATGTTGTCATATCTTAAGGCCTAGTAGTAGTACCAGCTGAAACTGTATACACATATGCATGATTAAACTTGCATTGTTACTGAGCCAAGTTACTGTCTGGGACATACCCTCAGATAAACCCATCTATTACAGTATACCAACCTTCACCATCACAACAAGGCTGTAAATTACGATATGCAAATAAGAAAGAAGAAAGTGACTGTTGAAATCAACAGTCTTTAAAGCAATGCAAATTCCAAATTGAAGTAACTTTGCAAAGCAAAAACACTTGATGGAGAGCTTTGCATCCCAACTGCACTAATGTGATCATGGTTCTAGGACTTTAATTTGGGAAAACTCCAGTGGTCATTATCATCCTCAAGTTGAGAAATGACAGTTAGACAGATGGAACCATTCATAATATATGACTTGTCTAGAATCATTGTCAAACAAAATTTTGATCTGTTTCACCGACAGAGGCTCCTTTCTCCAGCTATTCAGCTTTGGGATGTCAAGATCCTTCATTCTCAAGCTTTCAAAGTAATGTTCTTAAAAAATTGAAAGGAGAGAGAATCTGATATTTTGTGAGGAAATGCAAAATTGCACAAAGACATACATAATACTTTGACACATAAAATCTCCCTTGATTTGGAATTATGGAGTGCTGAAAGCAAAGAAAATAACTCCATCAGGTTGAGTAAACTTAGCAAAACCACAGAGTCAGCCATTAGAGGTGTGTGAAGTACCTGTGTACAGGAATTGGTATTATTCTGAGAACAAAGCTTTATCACAGGGAAAACCCACTATCATAACAACAGAAACTGGTCGTTCGGTTATAAAGGTAGCTTGTGAGTGGGTTTTGGTATGAACTTTGCTAACATGTAGGTGGGAACTGGCAAAGACTTAGCAACAAAGAAAATTGGCTTCCCCTCACAGAATAAAAGTTTTGGTTAGTGGATGTATAGTATTTTAAAGTGAATGCAAGGGATACTAGAGGAATTAATGTTACCTGCCTAACTCATGTAATGTTAAATAGAATTACCCACAGTATTGTTTATAACCTATGATGGTTAGGCTTGTAACGAAACAGTGTTGTAAAGGTACGGTAAGCACTGTGCAGTAAAAATAGTTGAACTTAAGGACAGATGGCAGATGAGTCATGGGGATAAATTGGTTTTTTGTACAATATTGGAATTACTGTAAGAGGCAGTTCCTGGGCATGTTCTGTTATCAAAGGATTAGCACTTCTGTAAGATAGGCCTTTACTACAACTTCTGTTAAAGTGCCATTTTAGAAGATAACTACCATTGAACTGCAACAACATGTCCCCAAGTCATTTTATGAATTTCCTGCTTCAAGTATTAGGCCTGATTTCATGCAGTCAAGGTTTCTCTTTCCATTGAAATAGTAATTGAATATAAACTTGGCCTGTATGGGTTTTTAGTTTTTTTTTTTTACAGGGGTTTTTTCAGTATTTTAAAAAGGCTAGGCAGGGTAGCTTCCCCAAGAGGTTTTCTATGCCCTCCAAAATGGTCCAAGCAAAAACAAAACAAAAAAAAAAAAAACGAAAAAAGAAAAAAAGAAAAAAATGTATGTGGGTTGTCTGATCAGAAATTTCTTAACAGTTCAATACCTTGCCTAAGATAATGTCATTTTCCCTGGAAGCCACTATAGACAATCTAAATTTTTGCAAAGGGGACTTCTTTCCCTCCTTCCCCCACAGAAAACCCTCACCAGGATGATCTGTATCCCCATCTCCCAAAGGTAAGCACTGAAAGAAAACAAACTGTGCCTACAGGGGTATGTGTTATGAACAGTAATGGCAATTGCACACTATTTAGACTGAAGCAAGGTTATGAGCAGACAGCGATAAAATTCCTGGTAATAATGTCAATATTCAGTAGTGTTCAGTGATATGAATTGGTTTAAAAACTGTTTAATTTATGATAGTGATTTTATAGTTAGCTACAGAGTTTGCTCTAACCTTTATTTAAAATTTAGTGTATTTGTGCATAGAAATGTGGGTACCATACTTCAAAAGTTTTCTTATCCAACTGAAAAGTCATTCCTGGTTCCACTAAATTTTAACGTTTAACTCAACTCTCCTCAACTTCCCCACAACCATGTCACACCATCTTGCCTAGATCATTTGTGTTTTTTTGCCTCGATCCTGTTTCCTTCCTTATAATGTGTGTGCATTGTTTTAAGAAATGAGATCTTCTCTGTTGAAAATGACAAATGATTACCGTTCTCATTGCAGAAAAATGTTCGTGGGAGGTCTAAGCTGGAATACATCGACAGGTAAGGCCTAAACTTCCTTTTGTGTCCCGCTGAGCATCTTGCCTTCATTTGCCTGATAAACCACTTCCATCAGAAGAAGTATTTCCTTTTGTACATATCAGCTAAGTTTATCTAATACCTGACCCTTTGCAAAATCTCTCAGTCCTTTAAAGTTCTCAATATAACATACTAAATGTTTTGCTGATAGATACAAACACTGACAATACAGAAACATTTATTTCTTTTTTCCTCAATTTTTCCACTTTCCTGGCTTAATCTTTTGCACTGTGTGACTGTGCACTACTTTTTATTTGCTAAATTTTCCCACAGTTCACAGGAAAGTGAATCATTTGAACACACTTAAATGCCCCACTGAGCAGGACAATATTTTCAAAAGGCCTTGTTTGTTCCTGGGACAAAGGAATGGTTTAACTGTGAAAGAGGTGCCTAAATAGACCCTTTTCTCCCATGGTGCTAGACTAACAAAGACACTATGGGGATCACAGACCTGTCTGTTAAACCTATGCCCTTTAGAGTGCACTTTCTATTTAGCAGAAGTTAAATAGTGGATTTTAACTTAGTTGTATAGTTAGTATGATGTTTTTATATCTTTTTTGTTTGTCATTGGTTTATGCTTCATAAACTTATAATAACAAGTAAAATACAATTCTAAGGTTGACAGTAAGGTGTAAGCAATCTCAGACATTTTTTGTGGCCCAAAAGAGGGGCTTTGAATGTTGAAAGTAACTTCCCCTTTCCTGCCCACTGCCAGTTCTATTAAACTATTAACCCTCCCTTCCATACGAATTTTGAAAAAAAAAAAAAAAATTGGTCTGCTAGCTCAACCAATTGGTTGCTTAACCAAGCTTGAGCTGGTGAAATTTGGTAGGCAGTCTAGAAGATTTTTTTAATTTGAGACTTTTGTAAAATTTATTTTTCAAAAAGGTTTTACCCTCTGTTTGGAATGGAAATACTACTGAGACCCCTTCACACTGTATACATTCTGTTGCTTATTCGGTGACCAGCGTTTCCGTTGGCAACATTTCCGAGAAACTCCAATTGTTTATAGTCTAAGGGGAAGTCATTGGAGCACTGCATACCATCGCTTAACAGGGTGGAGTGTAACTCTGTAGTTATCAAATAACAGACATTCTAGCTGGATGCAATTTACGTAAAATGTATAAATAATCTATAAATCTTTTCTTTTTTTTGGGGGGGGAAAGCTATCAAATTTGTTTTCTTGTTTTTTGGAAAAGCTTTTGCCTTCAGTTTAAAAGGAGCTGAATTCCAATTTCTCTCTTTACCTTTCAAGGTATTCGGTAACTCCTAGACACATAGTCCTGCAATATGGTATTTTATTGTAAGCCATCCTAAATAACAGATCTTGGAGAAAGAGAGAAGGGTTAAACCCAAGATTTGCTAAGTAGACATATGTTTTTCATTGATTTCTGTTCCTTGCTTTCAGTTCCTGGAAAATAACTGTCCTTTTGTTGTAAGTTTAGCGTAGAACCAATAGAAGTTGTAAGTGTACACATACCATGCTTCAGGTTCTTTCACTTAACACGAAACCATTTGTGCATTAGCATACGATAGAGATCTTTTTTTACATAACTGTGACATTGCATCGAAAAAAAAGTCCAGCCATAGTCCTTGAGTTCCCTTTATTAGCCTATACACCTAAAAAGCTAGCTTGCAGAAACCAGCATGGAGTTTATATTTTAAACAAGTTATAAAAATGAATGGTACTACCAGAAAACAATATTCATTTTGTGAAAAAACAATATGTTTATAATGATATTTTTCTGAATTTATGATTCTCAATGTACTCAAAGTTTCAGATATGCCTTCATGTTCTGTAATTGCTGTAGCTTGCATACATGCCACGTTTTACACCATATGCACTATAGGATGCATTACACATGTTTATACTGCATTGTGTCTGTGGCAGATACAGTCAGTTATAGGATGTTGACTGCAGGACTAATGCCATAAAGCAAAGCACACTGCCAAAGCATTCATACCATGCCAGCCCAATTGCCTAGATTTTTAATAGGTCATTGCGCATTTTAACCACCATGGCAACATCGCCATATCAATACACAATCGACAGGAACTCTGCCTACACACTCCGCTGACTAGTTGAAGCAGGCACATACAGAAACTGGCTCTGCAAATGGGGTTTTAATAGGTTTCGAATGATTGCATTGTATATAAGGAAGGACTGTAAAAGCCTGCTGTCTTTGTATATATTTGACATTTTACTCAGCAAATAGCTTCTTTCATCTCCCATGACTGAGGATTTAGAGCACATGTCCATATTTTTTGGTTTACAAGTAATTATGTGGTGATTGCTTTGTGGTCTCCTGGATTGCTCTCCAAAGCATTTGTTTCTGAATGCAGGGATTAAACTAACATTTTCCTTTAAACAGCAAATAAAGGATTACGACCTCTCTCAGGCAGTTTTGATCCTTAAAGGGAAATAAAGTATTTGTGGTACTGTACCAAAAAATGCTCATACATCTTACAGGTATTGAATGATCTACTGTTCAAAGTAAGGCATTGCACAGTAGCTGAAGTAATGTTAATTTAAAGGGAAAATACAGTCACCCCAATTTGGATTAGTGTAGTAGTCTACCCTGTTTCGTGAATGGCTCGTGAGAATCATGTGACCATATTTTTCTCACTGAATTGTGAAATTGATGATGAGTAACTCATTTTACATTGAATATGCAATATTTAAGTCATGAAATATGCTGTTAGATACTTGAAAGAGAAATAAGAAGAAATTTGTGACATTTAGCTGTTGTTTCAAAATAAGTTTGGGACAACTGCTTATGTCCTTTATAGAAATGAAGTTCTCACAGAAAGAAATTCACTGCTTTTCAGCTCATTAATAACTTGTGTGCTCAGTCTCTCAAGTTTTTTAATGATGCAAGCACTCGAACCACTTGTAATGTTCAATAGTTTTGGAAAAAAAACTTATGCCAGAGTTTTTTAATGAGACTGTATGGGATAAAAGCAATAAAGAAAATAATGTTATTTCTGTCTGGACTGTTTCGATGAATTTTAACACAAAATTTCCCTGTGAAAGAAATAAGAAGTATCCTCAAATTTATTGTGAAACGTTTGGTAAATATGACTCTTTTCATCTTATTTACCTTACACATATTCTTCATGATAAATTTCAGAATCTAAAAATTGCATATTGGCAAAGAACTATAGAGATTAATTATGCATGAATTTAACAATACAATATTAAGTTCTAAAAAATAATTGCCACACAATTAGAAGGAAGCTTATATGACACTGCGGTATACTTACTCAAATAGGGCTGACCTCAATAAGCTTGGCTTCTGTCAGGTATCCCCCACATTACTTCTCGCAATTTTTGTGATGTTATTTTTGTATGTTGTTTATACAGAAATCGTGGAAATAAAGAAGTTTAACTTCAACCTCATTTACTGTTCAAAATTCACATTAATCAGCAATGAAAGTCTGAATTCCTACACACATTGTAGATGAAATCTTATGCATTGCACCACATTTTAGCTAGAAACAGGCATATATTTGGCTTGTAAAGCAGGAATATGAATGAGTCAGGTGTTGGGAAGATAGGCTGCTTAGAGTAAACCTGATCAATGAATTCAGTTAGACAGCTCCCTCATCTGAAAGAGAAGCAAACCGGACTCGTAAGAAGATTTAAGATTAGCAAGGCAGTGACGGAGACAGAACAGCACTGAAAATAGGATTAAAATGATCAGTTTGTGCACAGTGTTTGTCATATTTTGACAGCACGGTGAACCAACAGGGTGACATGTGACAGTGGGAGTTGTACACGAAGGAAAAAATCTGACGGCAGGCAATGCATGTTTTATAGTAGGGTTTTGCTTTTACAGAAATGAATTTGGTCAGTTACTTATGTGTTGAATAGCTTCACCAGTCATCTGATTGCCCAACTGTTGTCCCACGATGTCATTGGTTGCTTTCAAATTGTAGAAAGCTCTTCTTTATGATCCAGCTTTTAATGTTCGTATTATGTATTTTGAAAAGTGCAGTCTACTCCCAAATTTTGGTCAAATCATAGTGACTTTTGCTGAGCTATTTTGAAGAAATTTTTGAAAAAAAAGTGCAAATTTTTTGAAATTTATGATTGGGAGACAGAGAGAAGCAGAATCATCATACAGCCATATCATACATATATGCTGTGTTCTGATTGCGTACATTGCAGGTGTTCACATATTTCAAAATCATGAAACCTTGTTATTGAAAAGTGAGGCAGTCTCGGATTCCTAAAAATCAGCTGCAACTTGTCTTTGATAATTGATAATATTTTTTCCCTTGTTACTATGGCAGTATTTTGTACCATTATATTAATAACGAACTTAAATGGGGAGACATATCAACCAGGAGTGATACCACAAGGTATAGTTGTTTTCCACAAAGCTGTACTAGTGGACAGTGTGCATTTCATTTCCAAGCTACCCACAGGCAATCCTTGGACCCCCTGACCATACTAATACCAGCACTTAAATGGAACACTATATCTGGACTGATTTCCATAAATGCTCCTTTAATCGGAAAACCATCAGGGACTGGAACAACAACCCTGCAAGAAATGTGGGCTAATATAGTAATTTTAGCCCTGCCCTCCCTTCACCCTTTTAATTTTGTATTTTTTGTAATGCACAGAATTAGGCTTTCACGGTAAACCAATTATTATATCGATACCGGTTTTAACCGGTACAGATTCGTAAGATTCGGTATGATTATTGCATGTGAAGAAAATCGAAAAATCGAAATAATCGTAAAAATCAAAGTAATCGTTAAATAATTGAAAAAAATCATGGAGAGAGGGTTTATTAATCATCTCTTAGACCAAAAAACTAAAGATTTTGTGACAGTTTGCAAGGCTAGACTGGGCCCCAATTTGGCACTCATGTACAGGTCATATACAGTACACACTGTTTGGCGACGCTGCATTCGGCACAATGGGTCACTTTTAACAAGTTAAGTATGTGGAGAAAAAACCGATTATAATCGAATTTCGATTATTAGGCAGGGTTTCCGCCAAAGGGGGGAAAGGGGGGGATTTGTCCCCTCCTTTCCAGAAGAAGGTGGGTAAAATCCCCCCCTTTTCATTTCCATCAAAATTAAAAAAAAATTGTCCATATCTTGGTTTCTTACTTAAGAAGAGGGCACCTTTGCAGCAATGTTTGGACTTTCGTAAGTAAATGGCCTTTAAAACCCTTCAAAATGCACCTTATAGGGATCTTGAAGCAAGCTTTAGTCCCCCTGAACCCACTTGTAACTTTAGCCAGGGACAGCATCAATTTGGACTAGGGGTTTAGGAGCAATTAATCCCCCCCTTTTTTGCATTTCTGGCGGAATCCCTGTTAGGGGTCCGATTATATTGATTGCCTTTTCTGGAAATATCGTGAAAGCCTACACAGAATGCTGAACAGTATTCTCAAAGAAGAAGAAAGTGATGGTAAGGCATTGGGTAAAATAATATGTAATAATCCATCGTTTTATTTGAACCTCTCAAAGTCTTCACACAGGTTGAAGTTTGGAATTGACTGTAATTTCCTTACATGTCAATCAATGCATTTAATTAACATTTTTTGCAAGTCAAGTATGATCAGTTAAGTTCATCTGCTAAATCCTAACTAATTACACTGTAGCTTCTTTATCTGATGAGATAGCTAAAAGTTATCACAAAAAAGTTGCTCAAGGTTTATTTTATCAACAGCTTATATTAAGCATCTGATTTTTAACCTTGGGAGTCCAATTCAATGTTACACCGGCAATTGGAAAGCATTTGTATTTGATCATTATCTCAAAAATTTGTTTATATATCAAGTATCCCTTGAAACTGTGCTAGTACTCATGTACATACAGATTTGTTAGCAATGTTTCTATGCCTATTGAAAAATGCATTCACTGTTTGATGTGTATGGAAGAACCATACTTAAGTACCCTTTCAACTGAGATAGTTTTTTTTTATTCCTGTTGGCAGAAAGCTATTTACATTTCTTGTTTACCTTTGAGCAATGGTTGGGTTTGACATTTGTAGATGTTGGGGTTTAAGGATTGTGTTGTACAAAGTACCAGATCAAAACTTGTTGACAGAATTTTGAAAAAAAGTATGAAATTACTGTCCAGTATTTGTCAAAAAATGGGTTAGTGGTACAGAAAGGCTATCACAATAATCCCTGCATGAAGAAAAATAAATTGGATGGATCACATGTAATAAAAATTTCAGTTGTATGACCCATGATATTCAACTCCTCTGTAGGCTATAAAACAGGAGTTTCATTAAAACTCTGACACAGTCTTCTCTTCTTTTGATCTTGTATTTGTGAAACAAACAAATCACCTGGAAATAAATCTTCCACTGTTGTGCACACACTGAAACTTTCTTTACTCCAAAGTGTCCAGCACAGATAACTGGTTATCCAATTTATTATACGGTCTAAAAATATTCGAATATTTATGTGCCCAAATAGCCGGACGTAATAGATACCCTCTCGCTGGCCTCTGCCGGTATTCAAACTTGCTAATATCTTGGACATGGATATGAAATTTGTCACTTACCCTGAAAGCTTTCTTGAGCTACGAGATTGAGGATTTTTGCAGAAAATTAACATTGAGAATCGGGAGGTTTCCTTGTCCTCTGGAGGATTTGACATTTGAAATCTAGGCCAATCTGGTGTGCTTGAATTATGTCAGGCTTGAGCTCTAGGGATTGTAAGGAGATGGGTTGCTGCGAACCGCTCAGGTAGCTAAGTGTTCAGGTGTGATGTCACTCAAGTTGAAACGTTGCTCATCAGATGGTCGTTTATCCTGACATCAGGGGCCCCGTACGATCACAACCCCGGAAGGCTTGTTATTTGAGGAGAATGATCTATTTTTTTCCATAAAAAAGTAAAAACAAAAAAGAAAACCGACTGCAATGAACAAGAGGTCAGATTGCCAACAAGACAGGTTAAAAATTTCAGGTGTGAGTCACTGTAAATCTGATATAAGCCACCTTTGTGGGGTGAATGAAAAAAATACTTAAAAGGTAAAAAAATTCATCTTCACCAATCACAGAGCAGCAATAAATTGAGGGGGCTATCTCTTCATCAGGTTTGCATAAGCTTGCTGGGAATCTAGGCAAAAGTGACCATTACATGATTTATTTACAGATCTAGAGTGTGTTTCATTGACATACTAAAATGTGTGGAGAATATTTGCCTTCCATTTTGTGAGATTGTTTGTCCAGGGTTTGATTTAGCTACCTAGTTTTGGAGGCTGTAGGTTTGTGTTTAGGTAAACTGGGAAAAGGATTTCAGAAGCAAAGTGGAATGGATTTACAGTATGGGGGAGATGTCCAGTATCCACAAGATATTAGCCAGGTCCAAAAGAGAACAATTAGCTTAGTCACAAGGTATTTTTTACACAAGAACAGAGTTATTTTGGGAGGTCAGTGCTCCCAATTTCTGCAGTAGTCTATTGTTGATCATTTCATTGAGAACGCAAAAGTTAAAAACAGAACCTGTTTTTCTCAAGCAACTTTGTAAGAGGCAAACTGTTTTTGCAGAATATTCTTGGCATTTCCATTAAACTAGTGATGTGTTGAGTGAAGCTGATGTATCAATTGAAGGGAGACATTTATTTTGGGAGTAAGAATCACTTTACTGTTCTTGGCTCACTTACTCGGTGCGGCGCTGCCAAGTTGTTTAAAAGCTTGAAATCCCTGGATAAATATCGCCAGAGTGCAGCAGGTAGTTAGTTCTCAAGAAAAGTTTCTGAAGAGGGGATATTGTCATTTATAACCATGATCTGTCTATGTGTATTTTACAAAACCTGAGGCCCAGTGACAGAATTTGAGGCCATTGGGCTCTGAGATGGGGTGAAGGGGTTCAGAAGCTGTAGGGTTCATATCACCTTTATGTGGCTCAGGGCTTGAGCTGTATTCAGGGTGTAGGTCAATAGTATTGAATCAGCTTGATACATTAATATCATATCCCGAAATTTTAATTACCCTTGGGTATAATAGGGGTATGCTGTGGAGAACTCCAGGCCTGTTTCATTGGAGATGTTTATACAGGTGGTAGAAGTCTGGTGACATGAAAATTACATAGGTGGTTATGTGATACAAAAGGCATTAAATATCCAGAAAATAGCTGCAATTCCCATTAAAATCCATCAGATATTGACCATTTTACAGGGCGATTTCTTTTCCACATTTTTCATGAATAAACATGAGCCAAATATGCAAATATGTGACATTGAAAGATGGATATACCATATATGGCTAATGTTTATAGCCTTTGTTCTTTCAACCTTAATTTCAAGGAAACTGGTAGCATTGGTAATTTGCTATCCCCTGAGGGGTTTCTTATGAAAGTTTAAATTGTTTCCTTGAGAAATATTGATATCACTCACCAAACTGTAAACTGATCAGTTATTAAGAGATAATTTATACAGGGTTAACAAAAGAAATCTTAACACTGTACAACACTCCTCATCATTATTTTTGCATAGGCAATGAGTTACTTCAGAAACTGTCACACTTTGAAGACATATATTTTGAGAATGGTAACAGGTATTGAAATCATTCCTGCAGATCTTTTATTGGAGGACTCAATTCTT
The DNA here is from genome assembly GCA_029531755.1 of Holothuria leucospilota. Classification (NCBI taxonomy): domain Eukaryota; kingdom Metazoa; phylum Echinodermata; class Holothuroidea; order Aspidochirotida; family Holothuriidae; genus Holothuria; species Holothuria leucospilota. The sequence continues at coordinate 35,579,229 of CM055964.1, forward strand.
TAACTGACAAGTGAAACAGCTTTCTTTGGTGGCATGTCACAAGAGTGACCAAACCTTTTAAGTCAAACATTTAGTTCTATTACACTGCAGTATGATAGTTGAAAAAATATAATACAGTTAATACATGTTAGTCAAAAGTGTTGAATAATTGTATTATGAATTGAAATGAAAAATCAGTGTCACATTCAAAAGATGAAAGAGGAGACACATAATTTTTCTCTTGTAATGGATGAGACAATTTTAAAGAAAGGAAGAAAGAGTTTGATTAAAATGCAAATACTGTATGCATTATACATCACTGGGGGACCATTTGCTGGCAAATATGTTCCTGCAGGGGTGTAGCTGGGGGAGTTTGCAGCGCTGCTAAAAATGTTATTTCCTAAGAAGTGATTGAAATTTATTGCAAGTTTTGTACATGTTTGCATACATAAAAAAAAACATTTCTCTCAAAATACCAAACTTGAAGAGCACGATTTGCCAAATTACCTGTCATTGTCCTCATGTTTGTGCTCATGTATATTTTAGAAATTATGGGTTGGTGCTTATGGAAAATTTTACACTTGTACTCATGAAACAGACATGCTCAATAATCACACTCACAACCACATACATACATACTGACTTTTATATAGCGCAAATTCCATATGATCAATGCGCTTACCAAAACAAGAAAAATCCACAGATACTCCACTACTACTCTACTACTAACAGTACAGAGTCTGCCAAATACCATCATTTCACAGCAAGGAGCTTCCAATTCCAACATCCATGATTTTTCCAAACATGCATATTCAATTGTTTGGGGACGAATGTCTCTTTTTCAAACTCCATAAAGTTTGATTAGCTTGTAAATGTGTTGAAATGCCCCCTTGCTGGGATACTGTGATAGAGTCATGGACTCATTTTTCAAACCTCCTTTTGTAAGTTCTGCTGATGCAGAGCTCTTGCCCTATCAATGAGATTAGTGCACGTTTTCTGTAAAGACTTACGGTAAGTTCAAGCCTAATTTGAGACGGGCTGGAAATAGAAAGAGAGTTATGTGTGTACTTAACTACTCACCACTGTGTGTCCCATGGTTACAGGTATTTGTGTTATAGTTTCTACCCACTCGTCTTCGTTTTGGTATTTTCCAGATCAAACCGTTTGTAAGGAACAGGGGAAGTCTTGTCTTCAGAATGTAAGCCTATCTCTTATCTAAACACTATGTCCTTTGTAACTGATAATTGATGGATATTTCTGTTCAACTTGGTTTGCTTTTAGTGATATTTGTTTATTTCTATCTTTTTTTTTTACAGACACCCTCAAAGACTATTTCAGTAAGTTTGGAGAAGTGCGGGAGTGCACGATTATGAGAGAACCAGAGAGCAAAAGATCAAGGTGAGTTATGAATAGGGATAAAGAAAAAAAATATTTATTTCTTCCACTGTTATTCCAATTTCAAAAAAGTTTTGACATATTTTGGTGTAAAAAGCCAGATTTCCTTCCAAATACCAACCTTTCCCTACTTCCAAGCTTCCTAATTTTTTCATCCATGATTCGGCATCAGTTGCAGGGTGGGAGTCAATTTATCAAACAGCATTTTCAAGAAAAGTTTGGAAGGGACTGATCAGCTCAAAAGATATGTGAGAAATTAGACACTGACAGTAAACTATGAAAATTAAAGACTTGGGAAATTCAGCAGTTTCTGATGGTATCCACTTTCCTCATTGTCAATGATACAATGATAAAATGGTGGGAATGAATGGAAACCAAGGCATCGTCCATGGAAGACGCCTGTACATGGTTCTGGCTGCTGTATCACTGAGACTGCAAATACACCTGTAGCAATTTATTTTACAGCTTGTATAGGCTTTCAAGTAACTCCAAGGTATCATCTTACTTTCCACTTTTGAACCATTCAATCCTCCTACTTTGTGTTTGAAAATCCTTCTTTGTCCTATTTTGGCCCTCTCCATCCTAATCTTTTTAACTTGAGAGAAAACTGTAAAAAAATTGCATATTAAAATTGTTGAAAAATGTCCATCACAGTCAATATGATGCTGCCAAGATGGATGAATAGTAATGGATGCAAGTCTGCAAAAAAGTTCTCCTTTGTCCTACTTTTGGTTTACAAAATCCTACTTTTTTAATAGAATGGCTAGGTAAGTCCTAAAAGCAAACATAACTCACTTTCAAAAAGCAAAAAGCACGAAGATTCGGTGCACAACACCCTCTGTAAGTGTCTTCGTAGATTTTCAACACCAGGAGGGTCAACATACATCTTAGTGCAAAACAAGGTTACAGTTGGCTAAACATGAAAGGATCAAAGGGAGTCTAATCTATTCTAATCTCTAAAATTAGTTACACACTGATTACTTTGGGGAGAACTTTTGTAAATCCTACTTTTGTCCTGTTTTATTGGATACATCTGATCCTTCTTCAAGCCTACTTTTTCACTTAATTCTTCTTGAAAGCCTGTATATTGTTAAATGATTATACCTAAACTGATTATAAAAACAGGAATGCCATAAATCGGTATATATATAACTGTTATAACACATGTTTATTGCAATTAGTAGCATTTTCCCTAAAATTCAGTTACCATATTTCAAAAGTTGAATTCTGCGGTTTTATAGCTGTGCACCCAAATACTGATTGCCTCATTAGATGTAATATAATGACAAGCAGGAAATACTGTATCTTTAGTAAATAAGGTTATATTTCTGTCAGTGACGGGTTAACAAATAACTCTGCAGGTCAAGTATGGGACAGATTATCCATCTGGCATCTTAGATTTCAGAGATTATAAATATTATTGGCAGTGCAGGGGAGAGTGAGAAATGAACCCCGGTTTTAAGGTGTAAAAATGCCTTCTGAAAGGCATCAGCAAATCTTATGCACCCATGTGTGGTCCTTTGCAGTACAAAGGCTCGTACAGAGGCTCAGGTTGGTCTGGAGATGTTTGGAAATTTACGGATTTTCTGGTTTGTGCAGAAACATAAAATCAATGATGCTCACCCACGTTTATGATGTTAGCTATAGATGGGCCCTTGAATGCTTCACCGTTGGATAGCCCCGACGTAATCGAATCTTTCTTGTGTAGGTAATGCATTTAGTATACTTATAGTATACATTTAGGAAAATCATGTTATAAACTTAAGAGCACAGTGGAGTAATGGCTAAGGTGTTGGACTAATGATCCAATGGTTGCTGTTTAAAATCCTGCCTGGTTCGTTAGGTTGCGTCCTTGGGTAAGATGCATTATCTTGACTGCCCTTTTACACTCAGGGAATTTGGATACCTGTTAGGCTGTGAGCATGGAAACTTGTACTGCAGAGGTAGTACTTACATGCTGTGTCATGAGGTACCATGAGTGGAGAAAGTTGAAAAGCTGGGAGGCTTCTTCCCAGGAAATCTGGGCATTTGGAAGGAAATTCTGGCAATAGGAGGGAAATTTTGCTTTTTTGTACATGAAAAGACAGCAAGAATTGTGGAAAATTTTACTTCCTTCCTGGGAAATAAACATTTTCTCCAGTCGTGTGAGGTACAGTGCGTACCTGCTGAAAACTGGAGGGATTGTATCTGGGACAATCTATTGATGAGCAGGGGTAATATGTGTAAACTCATATGAGGCTCAACGATGGTGAAAAGTGCTATGTAAAATTAAATCATATTAAAGTTTATGTATAAAAAAGTCATATGACTACACTACTTGCGGTGCCTTATCGTTGACCACGATAGGTTTGTATTTTATGTTACATAAGTCAGTGAAAAGTTGGTGCTCGGTACTGATGTGTAGTTGGGTTAGTCATATTGTGAAGGCTAGGGGGTGAAGCATAGAAGAACAATATTCAGAGTCAGAAAGAGATCTAGGGATCCTGTATAGTTTTAAGTAATTTTACCATTCAACTGTCTAGACTTTCTTCCTCTTCGCCAACGACACCACCTTCTCCATTCATAACTCTTGGTACGTCTACTTTAAGGCATAAAATTTTCACCAACCAAATTTAGAATCCTTCCAAATAATTTCAAAACTAACAGTAACCAAAACCTCTAAGAGTGCCAAATGGATTAAAATAACCACAACCAAAATTCTTGGCTCTATTGAGTATCTAATATTATAACTGGGATAGCTCTCTTTGTACAAAGCTCAAATAGAAACAACCACTACACTTATCTACAACAGTGTTAATTATTCTTTCACTAACAGGAGTAGTAGACTTCTATATATAATATGTATATAAATATAAATACTTACCGATGCATAGTGGTTAGTGCATATTGCCAAACATCTATAACAGCATGGTACCTTTACTTACAACATACTAACAGTACTTAACACAATAAGCCTAATCCTCACATCCTCATGAGCAAAATGAACTAAACTGATCTAGGTTATAAATATTATACACTTAGCACAATGATAAATTGGATAGCACTGTTTAAAAAAGTTACCTGACCGACTCATCAGGGAATAATTTAGTGTTCAAAGTTTGCATAGCAGTTTTGAGCAGTTTTTTCCTTCTGTACTGTAAAATCACTGAAAACCGTATGGTTATGCACACAAAAAAGTGCTACACATTTTTGCATTTGTGTAGCAATTTGGTCAGCTTGTGTAGCAAATTGCGAAGCGATACCGGATAAATTCTTCCCTGCTCATGGCATGACCATGCTCAAAAAGGCCATCTAGTGGGTACAGGGGATTGTCTAAAAAAAGACACCGCCCACGCATTTACATGAAGAAAAGTCTCGATAATACCTCCTTAAAAAGGTCATAAGGTCACCAAAATTAACTTACAAATTACAGAACAACCATTCCTACAACTTGGGCTACGTCATATTTTCAATACAACCTTCCATCTAGGACAAAGTCGCAACCAAAAGCCAAAATTTGGATTTTTGTGTCAGTGACATTAGTTGCGAGTACCTTTGTGGCAGGCTCCGCAACTAAAAACGCAAGTGGACATGATAAATAAACATAAAGCTGTAGGACAGTTTGATTTTAAATGCCAAAAGCAAAGCAAAATTTTAGTAGGATAATTTGCCATGAACACATCTTCTGGGAGAGGATTCACAAGGCATTGGATTACCCTACCCCCCCACCCACCCATTCTCCCTCTGCCCCACTCTCTTCTCTCTCCATGTGCATTTGAAGGACTCATTCTTTCGAGTCTCCGTCCTGGTTTCACACTTCATTTGTGATAGGTACCTGCTTAAAAACTATTGAGGGAGTAGTTAGGGAGGATAGAAAATAAGTTTTGACCTGAGCTGCTAAGGCTTTTTATATTCTTTCATGCTATTTTTGCAATGGCCTTGTCAAAATAAAGATGGAAGTTTTCGTAACTGATTTTAGAAAGATACCCTTTGGACTTTTTTGTCAGCACGCAGTGTGGATTGTAATCTTTGCTGACAACTGCTGTCACCAGCAGAAAAAAGTCACAGTGTCACCTTTTGTTATCAAGCTGTCTTTATTGAACAAGTCGAACAGATTCAATGTTTCCCCTGCACCATTTACAGCAGACTGGCAATAAATCTTGCAAACAGCATAAACCAGCATTTTTAATGCTCAAATCTGCCTAACTGTCTCCCATGATTTATTGCATCAACGTTTACATCTTTCATCAAAGGTAACCTTGCCAGTTTGCGACAATAGTCCTGACAGTACTTTCCTTGGGTAGAAAACCCATGTTTGTGTGTATGTTACCCTCTGTGTGATCTCCAGTCTGGATGTGTCATTGTGAACTTCTGCGACCTCGCTACATCTTCAGATTTGCTATAGACAAAGAGAGAGGTCCCGCTTTGTCAATTCTGTCTTGTAATTTCCCAAACTGTTTGGCCTCTTTTCCTTATTAGTTGCAAGTCATAATTTTGTGCAGTGGCTGTTTTTTTTTTATAACTACCCCTACAAAACTTGCATATTTTCAAAAAAGAGTTCTTCGTCCTCTGTCAGTAGCAATGGAATGAGCAAAACTGAAACTCCGAAAGCCCATGTGTCTGATGGTGTAGTTGCTTTTCCAGCTCCCAGGGTGTTTAAAGAAAGGGAAATATAATTGCCTTTGCTGAACCATTGAAAGAGGAGCCTGCTTTAGGGAAATGAGGTTCTCTAACGTCTCTTCTCTGTCGTCGCGTAGGTAGGCTTCCTCTGATTAAGGTCATACTTCTGGGGTTATTCAAACTTTGCTGTTTTTGCTTCACATCATGATTGCTATGGACTCAGTTCCTCAGAGGATTTTAAGAAAAGAAGGGGGGTAGAAAAAGTGATCTGCCGGAGGCAAAGTAATTGTGCTAGCTTTCTCATATTAAATTCACAGTGTGCAGTAGTACTTGTGGCAGAAAACTGAATGTGTAGGCCTAAGCTCATAACTGACAGTTATTAGCAAACTTGTGTTATACATATTGTGTACCGCTGAAGTGTGCATGCCTTATTGTGTGGTACCTAGACTTCCGGGAATGTCCTGCTGAGGCCAGATCATGCAGTGTCTTGGCAAAATCTTTCCATCCTCATGATTCATTGTATTCAAACAGGAAAAGAGGATTTGGTTTTCAACAAACCTCAGATTTCCAAAATTGCTGGGAAAAGATTAGTCTCTTTGTCCCTGTTTGAATAGAGGTCTGAGCAAGGCAATGAATAGGGGAATCCTCTTTGACAGAGTCTAGAAGCTTGCCTGGCAGAACTTGAAGGAGAGCAAATTTTTGTTTTGTATTGAAGTCTTGATCACAGTTGAATGGTTTCCGCTGTACCTGTGTACCCTTGAGTGATGATAAGATTAAATAGACCCTGTCTAGTACGGTATGTATAGGCTACATACAAATCAAACAGGTAAAGTTGTATAGTAGTAGTGTACTAATATAGAGGGTCCGAGGGTTTTTAAAGTCTCATGGCCTCTCAGGGTAGTAACTCCATTTGGGCCTGCAGTAGGAGATAGCCTGCAGATCTATTCAAGAAAACACTCAACCAGTTTAATTTTATTATTTAGGCCTCAGTAGGCTTTTGCAATTTGCAAGGCTGTAGAGTTTGCACTACACACTTTCGAGTTCAATGTTGCATTACATTGTAACTTGTAGGTAAAACAAGCAGCCTGCTACAACTTTTTTTTTCAGAACTGGCTTTCACTTTCATAATGTATATTAGTACAGTTTACGAGTTACCTGCTTATTTTTACTATCTTAATCAAAAGAAACCTTGTTAATGGCCTAAAAATTAGTATAGATTGACAGTACTTGGTTAAAAAGTAAGTCAGGAAGAAGTGTTTAGCATGGGTGTGTAGTGTAAGTGCAGTTTTTCCTCCAGTTAATATTTTCTCAGTAGGAAGGGAAATTCAGTTGTGATATATCATTTGTGTGTAAATTTTGCACAGCCTCACACATGACTCAAGTACAAAAAAAAAAAAAAAATATAGAAACTTTATAAGTCCTGCCACAGCCCTGTGAGGGAAGTATTTTGGTGTGACTCTCTGCTTTCCTAGACCTGCAGTCCTCATTACCAAGACCCCTCCCCCCACCCCATACCCCACGTCCATGTGTTTGCAGTCTGAGGGCCTCTGGCCTCATTAGGCAGAATGGCTTGAACCCCATGCAATGAAATCCTGGCTTACTTGCCTGTGTGTGAAACTTCTCTCCTAACCAGGTTTTGCCTTTTGCCCGCTTGGCGGACGTGTATTACTCCTGCACCTACATTGGCAGCATATGTAATACTAAGGACATACATATTCGTCACCTGCTATGAAGGTAGTAGCCTTGCCTTTTGAGTCATGGAAGCATGATTGCATAATGACAGGCTTAAAATAAATTTGAAATAGTGTATATAGTTAATTCCATGCACATATTTTAGGGGAATGTCTTATTGTTAGGAGCATGGGTGGAAAGTTCAGGAATATTGGGAGTATTTTTGGCAATTTGAAGGATATTTGGCTTTTTTGTTAATAAAAACATGTAAAAACTTGTAGGCAATTCTGACTCATGCATTCAGGGAAGTAATAATTTTCTCCAGGCCTGAGAATTAAAGAGTGTAAATGCTTTCAGCAAAAGTGGAATTTAAACAAAATTTGCAAAACCTTACTTTTAAGTGTGGAGATTCTGGAGATTATTCTCAGAAAGTTTTTAAGTGCCATGTTTCTAAATACCAGTTTAGACCAGTCATCCATATTCAGTACTGGTATCAGCCAGTATTTCCCATATTAGCCCTGAGTTGTTGCATTAGTAAAATTTGCCTTGATACTGCCCAACCAGAGGACCAGAGGTAGTGCCCAATATGTTACACTTGAGCATATCTAAATAATATGCTCATATCTCAAATATCATTGTCGGCCAATATTGAGAATTGAAATATTGCTATTGTAAATATCGGCTACTGTAATATCGGTACAACACTACACTCTGTACTACGGTACACAGATAGACCCACAGTTTTGCACCTATGTACAAGTTCCTGTAATAGACTTATATTTCTAGACAACAGTTGCTAATTGTGGGGGTAGAATTTCCTAGCAACCTTGTTTCAACACAAGCCGTAGAAACGTGCATTATTCGTTAAACGTTTAACTTTCACTTACTTCCAATTTGCTTCCATGGAAAAGTGAATGGCATTTTGAGGAAGACAAACTGTAACCCTTAAAAATTTTCTTTCCTCTTGTAAACATAGACGATGCATGAACGTTCATATGTGCCAGCTTTTATTACCTGTATGAATTAAAAAAACATAACAGATGTTTTTCAGCTAAATGCAAGCAGGTAAGCATTGGCATGCAAATTCACATATCTGTGGATGATGAACCTCATTGAAGCAGACCCCAACCTCCCTGGAAAATGTTTAGGAGGGCAAAGAAGTGCCAAAGGTTATGAAAAGCACCCCCCCCCCCTCCAAAATAATTGACATGTAGACAAAAGCAATTGACATAGCCCCCATAGACCCTGTTATAGCCCACCTTCAACTTCTTTTAATTAGCTGTGTCCATTTTCTTATAAACATTTGAAAAGAGCACTTCTGAAAAATTAAATTTGCACCCTAACTACCAAGGTTATCATTTTTACAGCTTCAGCATCTTCTAAAGTTATCTTCTAAAGAACTAAATCTAAGTAATATATTTTGATCGTACAGCTCTGTTTAGTCTATACATCATGTGTATATAGTCTATACATGATGTATAGCTTTGTTGGCATCCTACATGATTCTTACTCAACAAAATTTGTGCACTTTATTTCATTTCCTACAAACATGGTATGTTTATTCAGATAAGATGGATCCAAAGAATTGTGTGATGTGTCACTTTCAGTTTTGCCAAACTTTCAGACCTGTGTGTGTCAACACGAAACCAGGAAGTAATAGCTGGTTTACCTTCTCTGTTGTAGTTTCTTTTTCACATCTCTGCTATGTAGAGATAACAAGTCCAAATATTCATTAGGTTGAATGGCACTGAACAGTTCCCTTTGTGGTCCAGGTTACTCTCAATTGTCATCGTTTTCAACTGTTGTCTTAAGTTAGTTCCCCGTACTTCCTGATATTGTAGGGTTTGAAAGCATGAACTGGACAAGGCTGTGCTTTGATTTGAAGCCATTCATAGATTTATTTTCTTGGCAAGGCAGGAAGGGCAATATTATAGAAGTAATAGAGAGAGTATGGGACTACCCAGAGTGTAATACTGTAGCTGTATGCTAAGATCAGTTGTGTAATAGAGTTGGCATGGGTCCTCTGTTGGCAGAGGGGTTTACGGTGGCTGCGGTGCACAAATTTGGTTCACAAGTGTGTGGGTTTGAATCCCCCTGGATGTGCATGGGGATTTATGTCAGTACCCCAGCTTTCCTCCCACTTAGCATAGGTTTGCCATCAAGTTTCGATGCCCAGCCATCAAAGTCAATTTCGTGCTAAACTGAATCACCCTCCAGAAGACCAGTTAACCAGCCAACTTTGCTTTCCTGGGCATGGATAAGGCAGTTTTGCAGTAGGCTATAGTCTATGAAGTATTCGTGGAGACGTGCATACAACATTTGAATTTAATACTGTTGTGTATTATTAAGTGGGGAGCCATGATGCATTGCATTGCATGATAAAGCCTGTAGTGTTTGTTTAGGTGAAAGAATGTGTTGATTCATTTCCTAGGCATAGTAGGTTGCCATAATGACATATTATCTATTAAGAGTGATGGTGAGGTAGGCAAGTATTGGCTGTGTGCCTAAATTTTGTGGAACCATTGGTATCCTTAATGATATAAGAAGGCTTGTCAATGTCTTAAAATTGCATTGCACTTTCAAGTATAATGCCTTTCGCATATATGCAGGATTTTTGTTTTCCCTGGGAGGGGGGTTGTGACTTCATTTTTGACAAATGCTGAGTGGAGTGACCTATGAGAGAGTGTAGCAACCTTTTTGTTCTATCTGGGGTCTCACTTCCCCAGCTCTTCCCCCTGGATATGCACCTGAAATGCTGTAGTCATTGAGAGAAGTTATTAGTGAAAGTATTGCTTGCTTTGATGTCAGGTATAGGTAAATGTTGTATTTTTGTCAGAGTGAAAGAGAAAGCTATGTTATGCTATGATTTTGTAAGTGGTGTGCATGTAGGCCTACATGTTCATGCTGAGTTCGTCTGGCAGTAGTTGCTTAAGTATGCAAGTTGACTTGATACTGAAAGGTCTGCGAAGCTTGGTTTGTTTCTGTAGTTAGGTTATACTGTACATACTGTAGTTACCCCTTTGTGTAGCTGTGCAAGCCATAATATTTAGTACCTTAATAAATACTACAGAGAGGGCAGAATTTGTGCGTAGGTGCATAAGGTGGGATTGGGAGAGGGGCGAGGGGGTTGGGGAGGCTGCAGCCCCTGTAGTTAGAAAGAAAATTTGCTCTTTTCATGCAATAGACCTTATGCATGTGATGTCATAGAATAGAAAGTGTGCCCCCCACCCCGGGAAGTAGAATATGTAGAACCTCAAAATGATTCTTTAGTTAAAGGCTTCATGTAGCTTGGCAGACTAAAACACTGCATAATTTGGAAAAGTCTTCCTAGTCGAGGACGTGGAAAGTAAGTTCCCCAGAGAATTGCCACAGTTTACAAGAAGTCTGTGTAGAAGGATCAGTTGTACTATATTATGTGATATAATTACACAGTGCACATCTGCAATCGGGTAAGACCGTTTATTTGGTTTAGTTCTTAATGTGCCCTCCATTTACACCCATAGGTTTGTAAAGAAATCTGTGTTTGATACCTTTCATTTGTTTATTTTTGAAAGGTTTATGTTCCACCTGACTACTCTATCCTGTTATCTTGTGAGGGAGAACCCACAGCCTGTTTTAAGAAGTACTGTATCAGCTAACTTTGCTCAGCCCTGTCTGAACACCCTCAACCAAATCTGATTTTTTTTTTTTTTTTTTTACCATATTTTGATGACATCTAAAAACTGTGATATTGGCAGCATTGTGCAGATCTCACTAACCACAGGGGCATCTTGATCACTCTATGGGTACAAAATAACAGCAAGGTTGGGTGCCCCAGGCTGAGTAATGTTTTGAAATGGCCATGGACCAGAACAGCTCTTACTCCATACCTATAGTGCTCTTACCATGTATTAGGGTAAAAGGTCAGCCTATTGCCTACAAAACAGCTCTAACTGGCTGTTAGTCTTGAAACCCAATCTGCCTGCCATCCAACCAGTGATTACCTCTTGGGAGCAGAATGTGTTTCATATTGCAGGAGTTACAGCCTGCAAAGTCTGTATAACCTTGTGGTCTGCACTTCCTGGTTGCCTTGTGTAAGGACAACTAGAAAACAAAGACTGTTTACTTTGCAAAGGACCTTTACCTTTATATGGGGACAAATCTCCTGACTATTGGTAGTTGTAATGAGAAGCACATGGTGGAACATAACTGCCTGTAAGGACACCAGGAGGTGAAAGGAATCATGGGTTCTCCCTTGAGGATAGGCATCTAGTTGGCATTTCCTGTTGGTTGTGAGAAAATTGTGACTTCTTGTTGTGGTTTCTTCAATTCTGGGTGTAGTAATATATGTGAAGGGGGATTTCAGGTGGGAATCCCACAGGTTTGGGAGGGGAAGGTTACAGGCTTGGAGAGAGAGAGGAGGTGTAGGCTGTGGGATGGGACAAATTTGTTGAGAACTGGAGGGTATGCAGGGCTTAGAAATTGGGATAACATGTTGCAGAAGTGAAAAAGCACACACAAAAAAAAAAAAACATCTAGAGTTGTTTTATGTAAATGTTCAAAATTGGATACAATGGTTTGCATTGTTCCTAGAGAAAGAAAAGCAGACCTCTAGCTTCACTGGCAATGGGGCATGTGCACAATACATATATGCAAATAGTTGCTTGAGTTTTGAAGCCTACAGGACAAATATGACTTTGTTTCTTTTAAATTGTGTCAAGCTGCTAAACATCATGGTCTTCATTAGCAATCATGCAAACTAATGTATCTAGTGTGCATTATAAAGTTAAGGACACCTACCTTAAATTTGCTCTGGAAGGATTTTGAAACCTTAGGAATAGAGGCAAGGTGGGCAAAAGAAGGGCAGGGTGGAAAAAAGGAGGGGATAGTTGGCTGTCCCCATTTGGGGCACTAGGAAAGGTTAAGTATGCTGAGTAGGTGTTTTGACATATTATATATATATATTATATATATAACACATATATATATAACCTATTTAATGGTGTGTGCTACTTCAGATTAATATTACATGGTAACGAAGTACAAAATTACCAGTAGAGAGAATGTAGCTGTGTTAAACTTTAACAAGCATCACAGCTAGCTGAAGTCCTGTAAAATGATGAGTATGATTGGCAATTCATACTTATTACACATTAGACACATTTGGTAGTTAATGAAATTCAATAATTTACCATTCTACAGCATTTTTTCGTGAGACACTTTGATGTTCACAGGGATATGTTCATTTGATTCTGGGTTAAGGGTAAATTGGAACTAGTTGGTGGGAGGGGGTGTTCCATTCTCCTTTTAATAATTACTTTTCAAGGCTCCTTAAAAAGGAAAATGGTGAAAAAGTCAGTTTGAGGGAAAAAGTTAATAACTTACAAAGATTTACTCTGTAGAGTTAAAAACTGTTAAAAAAAAAGTGTCAGGTAAATTAGGTAAATAAGGCTGGAAAAAAGTTCATTCCTAGGCAAGAAAGTGAGATTTCCCACAATTTTTACATATTTCCATGCACACAAAACTGGCCAAATTTTCTTCCAAATACTCAAATTTCCCTGCCAGGAACTTCCCACACTCCTGATTTTATCCACCCATTCAGGTAAATATGGCTGTTTTTCATGATTAACTGATGTTTTATGTGCAAATGCCAGGTGCAAAACACAGAACTGATTTGTAAAAGCACAGAACTGAGTCCAGTTTTATAGCATACCACATTCTACAGAGAAGTATGATCATGTCAGATTTGGCAATATTACTGGTTTCTCATGTTACCAGTAAAAAACATTTTAATATGTATTTAGGATGGTATCCTAAGATTATTTTTTATGGTGGAGTCTTAAAAATTTGATCCACAATTCCATGAAAACTTTAATTGAGCCTTTTGAAACCATCTGCATGTTTACATGGTGTAGGTAATTTTTAAGGAGAGATTATGAAATCTTTGTAAACAAATCAAAATATTTTTTTTTATAGCTGCTGCTGGCTGCTCAGTTTTGGTTTTGAGTCATTATAAATTGAAATTTGCAATGTTCATATATTCCTATGAAAGTAAAAGTATGTTGAAGGTTGTCACAAATAAGATAGATACTTACTTGGGCAGTTTTGGGTGAAATTTCATTCAAGATTGCTGGCAGATGTGTTATCTGGTGTCTTCATAGATTTCACTGGGATTTATAGTAAATTGATAGCATTGTTGTGTTAAAGCAAAATTATTAGGCATAAATGGGGGAAACCTTGTGACAGGTCTAATGCTTTTTGGTCAATTGGCTCTACTGTACAAGTTGTACAGTTTGTAGCCTACAGTTGGGTACCTGTGTTTAATGTGTCTCAGGTGATGTACTGATGGTTGTGTGTGTGATGGTACTAAATTTAAATTATGATTCGAAGCCATCCTGGAAAACATGGATAACTTGGAAAATAATTTTTCCATTTTCTAGTCAAGGATAAGTCGGGGAATTTGGTCAATTTTATCAGTAAAAAGAGAAAGCAGTCAGTCTGGCATATTTCAGCTCATTTGAAATAAGGTATTCACTGGAGGATTGACTGGTGCAGTAGAAATAGGTTGTAACAATTATCCAGTACAGTAATTTGGAAAGTTCATATGGGAAAACTTGTGGCCAGGTGGGAATGATTAAATACATCATACATGAAATGCTCAGAAACCTGTAGGAGAATGTAATACTGCTGTACATACTATATTGTATATAGAGGAAGGGCAGTTAGGGCATCCCCTAGGGCTCAAGAAACTTCAATTTCCTGTGAAGGGAGTCAAATTTTCAGCAATTTCCTCCACATTTTTATGTACATTGAAGAGGTAAATCTTCTTCCAACTGCTAAAATTCCCTCCAAATACCAAATTTCCTGGGAAGGAGCCTCCCAACTTTTACCTCCAATAGTCATCTTCTTTTGCTTCAGTAATCTCTGGTCTGCTTTGCAGGCAATATTGTACATATTTCACTTTGTCCACCTTGATTGGTTGCTTAAATTCATGTTTGTCTATACATGTACACTATGGAGACAGGACTTGTTTGCAGTCCGGTATGCAGCCAGTCAGGCAGTCCTACCGTGGGCTATTGGCAACATGACATGTGCACAATGTCATATTGTAGCGAACTCATCCATTTTAGCTCACGATGAGTACAATGATAGGTGTTGCCATCATTAAGATAGCATGGTCCCAATATCCCAATCCGATATTATTAGAACATATTCTATATATAGGCCTTTGTACCTCTGTACAGGAATGGTTTGTTCACTTATATTTGTGCATGTGTACAGGAGTAGCTTGTTATGTTAGAGTCCTGTGGCACCTTGTTGGAATGTGTTTGGCTTGAAGGCAAATATTTGACCTGTACATTTATCCCTTGTCATCAGTAACGAAACTCATTCCATTAAAGAAACTCATAGCTTTATGTGAAGGAAGTTAATCATTTTCAGATTGACATGTGCAAACGTAAGGCATCGAGGGAAAGCCACTCTGTCCATCCTATCAACATTTTTCACGGAGGCCATTTTATGGCTTGAAATGAAGTAATCTGTTTTGAATTTAAAGATGTAATTCTCCAAGCATGAAGGTGACAAAGTACAAAAATAATCTTCTGTCAAACTGGAAGAGGACTCCTCCCCTGCTCTTTTACAGTAGTTACGTTTTTTTTTTGCAGCGCTTGTGAGAATGGAGCAATTAGAAACAGTGAGCTCTGGAATCACTTTCATTAATTACTATGTGGCATTGCTTTAAACTTTCCTTCTTCTTTAAAGCCATTTATCCAGATGTATTTTACTGTGAGTTTCAAAAATGTGATTGATAGTGATACCTTCAAATATTCCTGCTTTTCATAAATCCCTTCAAGGTGATGAAAAGTACTGCTGGGGTTGTAACTGAAATGATGGGCTTCATTTTAATATAGGTTTCGGTTACCATGCACTGTGATTCAATGCAGATCTCCTTTACCTTTTCCAGATGTTGTACTTATGCATAGTATGGACGCATGTAACTGAGAAGTTTCGGTGATTAGCTGGAGCAAAACCTGCATAATGTAAAATATTGTGACGAGTCTGTGAATTTACTTTTTCTCCCCTTTTAGGTTATTCGGTAATGACTTGAACACAAGTGCATGCTGAGAAACTAAAATAAGGCTTTGCTCCTACACACAATAATAATTTCCAAGAAAAACCCCCAAGCGTACAAAATGCATGACAACTGTCCTTGAAATGAAGGTCGCAAAAGCCTTGAGCAATACAAGAAGCTGCTTATGAGTGCCATACTGTCCATGGTACAGTTTTGAGTTAAGTAACTATGATTATTCAAGATGCGAGGGTAAAACAAATTATCTTGTGAAATGGGCGATCTTTAATGCACTGCTGGAATTTTGGGGCACTTTGGTGAGAATTTCAACATTTCCAGTACTTTTGTGAGCTCTAAATTTTAAGGCCAAGGTTGAGAATTGGTGACACCAATACTTCATTCAAAAGGAATGTGCAATCTCCTTTCGATTGCTATGTGCATCATCACAACAAAGAAGTAGGAAAGGGGCCATCTTCCTCAGTGGTTGCTAAGAGAAGTAGATCAGATCCTGAGAAAATAAAAACCCAAATTTTTTTCAGCCTAAGCCAATCTTTGGATTTTTTTTTTTTTTTAACTAAAAATGTTTTTATTGTAAGAATGTTTTTCTGAAAGGGAAATTTAGCAGATGCTGGATGGAGAGGAAAGTGTGAGGGTTAGTCTCCTTGTGAACCCCTTCCCCTCACTCATGCTGTTCATCGTGATGGCCACACAGTGAAGGGTAAGCCACAGTGTGTGCATCATTGGAACAATTGCTCTGAAGAGTGTAATTTGATCAGGTATTCTGTGTCTTGGAGTTTTCCATCCAACAAGCTGGTACAGTACCAGATGTTGTATAGAATGTGTTAGTCATGGGCAGTTACTACCTCCCGGTTTCACTAACTGTTGTTTACTTTAACGATTTCATGGAAGTAATTACTGGTAACTACAGTGGAGGTAATAGGAGCTGATCCTTGACATCAGTTAAAAGTGTGAATGACCTCAGGGAGGACAAAGAACAGCAGATGTGGGGTGGGCATGGGCATTGATGTTTGTGGCTTGTTTTTTATTTTTGCTTTGAACATAAATCCTGTTCAGTATTAATAGGCACTGTGTCAAAACTTTAGGCTGCAGCTGCCTCAGCCATGCTGTCTTGCTGCATATGTTGCAGTAGCAGGATCAAATTGATACTCCCATTGTAATGTACTAATGTGTATATTAATAAAGCATGGCTGCAGCTGCTGCAGCTTGGCTGAGACAGCACAGTTTGGCAATTTTATGGTGCCTTAATGCAATGTGCCCAGGAATGTACTATTAGTTCCCAAGGCATTAAGAAATACCCACAATTGTTTTTGAAAAACTGCCCAGATGGTATCTCTGCACTCTTTTACATATATTTGCACTGTAATCCTTGTCTTTTTGAGAAAATAGGCATTGGTTAAAAGAGTGGTAAGCAAAGGGTTGTTAATAGAAAACTCCATTTGTAAAGTACTGCAATGAAATTCAAGAAAGACAGAAATAAACATGTAACCTACAATACTCTGTCTAAATTACTCTGGTAATTGAAAACTTCCATTTTCTTTTACAGCTAAACTGTGTTGAAAGAGTTTTCTTAAAACAGGCCCATGTTCAAGACATAATACACAGTTTTGATCACTATGGTCTAAATTTGTGTTTCCCATCAGAGGGTCTACTGTTCTAGTGTAGCATGACCTTTGTTTGGAACCCTTGTAATATGAATGTACTGTACTACTGCGCCTTGCCATCTACATGTACTGGTAAATACAAGGACCCTTTGTTGTAACTACACAGACACGCAAGGTACATGGTGGTGGCCTGTAACAAAATGCAGAACTCTTTTGTAATATTATCTTTTGAAAATCCTCTTTTTTTATGGCAGTTCTGGAAACCTGGAGTTTGTCTGTTAGATACAAGGGTCAGAGGTCATGTAATTAGGCCCCCAGCTCTTGACAGGACAAGGTTAAGGCAGGTCCTCTCACTGCGAATTTTTTTGTTCCTTTCTCTGATGGATTTGGTCTTAAATTTATTTCATCTGGAGTAAATTGGGGGGAAGATTTCTCTCTTCATAGATATATGGTGCATATTGCAAGTTACAGTACTGCAAGGCATATACAGAAGGTAAATTGTAGTCTCTGAGATCCAAGGAAGGGCCCAGCTGGGGAAATCTGGAAAAGCATCTTATATAGATTGGAGAATGTTTCAGACAAATTGGATTGTTGAGTGGGTTTTATGTATTGACTATAGCCCAAGGATGCTTTGAGAGTGGATTGATATTAAGTTCTTATTTGTATGAAATGTTCCAGTTTGTGATGTATCCTATAAAGAGAGTCGCCACCTCCTTGCTGATCCTGGGCTCTTATGTTTTTTAAAATGTGCACATGGTACATTTCTCCTTATTTCAGCTGGGTCCAAGGGGGTATAAATATTATCTACTGAGGGAGGGGGGGGGGGAAGGGCCTTAGAAGTCAATTCTGAAAATTTTAAATCTTCACAGGCTAGCTGTGGAAATCTCTTTTGTCAAATGTGAACATAGAAACTTACAGATAGATAGAGTAGACCCTTAAACATTATTTTACTGTTGCATATTAGGCTATGATTAGTGATAAGAAAGGTGGTTTTAGAGATTTGACAAGATTTTGTGGATTGTGTGGACCATAGGCATATGAGATGGGGGATTTGTGGGGCAGCCAGCCCCATTGGGGCCAAGTTTGTGCTATTTGGGGGCAAATGTGCTTTATAAAGTTCTTGGCAAAAGCCCCCCCTTCCCTAATGGAAAGTAGCCCTGTATGCTTATGGCATGGATTGTTTTTCTCCCAGTAGGCTCTTTCTGTGTACAGTAATGGTTCATCTTGTAATGTTCCTCACCCATATGCTTCATAATTAAAGAAAATTATTTGGAAAGGTGGCATTTTAAAATTCGGCCAAATTCGGAGGTTATTTCCTGTTAAAAAGGAATATTACACCAAGATTAAGGAAGACGAGACCTGTGTGAGATTTGATCAGCATTCATCTGCATGAAGTGGCTGTAACATATAAACATGGCTGCCTTGTCAGGCCAGTCCTTTCAATACTTAAGACCCTTAATAACCTCCATTGGCATGGCAGCTGGCCTGTATGCTTGTCAAGTTAACTGACAGTGTCTCCTTATTGGTATGTGAGATCAACCTTTTGTATGTCAATATGAGAACTTGTCAAATTGATGTTTTTATCTTTTTTCTTCCAGAGGATTTGGATTTGTGACTTTTGTTGATCCATTGGCTGTAGATAAAGTGTTGCAAAGTGGAGACCACAGAGTAGACGACAAAAAAGTAAGTTTTTAGACTTCCTTGATTCTGCTGATAAAGGGGTACAATCCTTGTCATTTTAGCAGCGATGAGTCACAGTGAAAATATTGAAATCTTGCAAACAGGAAATCTGTCTCAAAGCAAAGGTAGAGTCAGCTTAATCTAGGATTATAGCTTTGATTCTGTCCCCAAATTTACACCATTCTGTAACAGCATAGGCAGTTTTAAGTTAACCACATCCACCAAGACTATGGTATCCCAATTTGTAAGTTATGTTATCATCTTTTGAATTTAACCTGACTAACTTTTCTCCTAGTCCTTCAGTCCTCTGCCACCAACCCATTCTCTTCCCCTACCCTTCCTCATCCCCCCTCCAGGATTTATGCAATCTGCTTCGCCCCTTGTCACCTCCTATTTACACATGTAATCCCCACTTAGCTGCAGTAAGTCCATGGCAAGTTTTTAATAGCAAAGTGGTATTGGGGGGCCTCCGGCAGAGGGCATCTGATCTAGTCCTCTTCCTGCTTGCCTGTTCTACAGACTAACCGCAGTTTGTCCCCTGGTTTTCCATCTTCAACAGGAAGTGAGTTTTTCCGCTAATATCTAGTTCACTCTCGGTCATCCCCACTCCAAGATTTATACATTTTATATATATATATATATATATATACCAATGTCAGTAGAAGCCTACTGTATGTCCCTGCCATTTCCTCATGCAGTCTCCCTCTATGAACTATGAACAAGCTGTATATCAAATACTGTATCTTGTGATGCTGCTTTGTACAAAAAATCAAAAAAAAAAAAAAAAATTGAAGGAAAAAATGCTCTAAGACCTTTCAAAAAATATGAAAATCTCCTGTCATATGTGAGATCAAACATTTGTTTTAAGGAAATCAGAAAACTAAGTTCCTCTACAGCTGCCTTTCCAGGTTCATTCAGCACCTCCACGGGTTTTTATGGTCAATGCTTTTTCTAAAGATATGCGTTCACAGCTAGCTCTGTAATGATTGTTAGATGGCTTTGCCGTAACGCACATCCTCAGTTATGAATTATTGATGTGTGTGTATGAAAATTAGTGATTATATGCAGTATTGGATATCACAAAATTGATTTTCCTCTTTTAGCTTCGGCAAAAAGTGAAGTTTGAATTATGTTTACCGGAGAATGTTTGCCGCTCTTTTATTGATTTGGGTCTTCTAATTAGTCATAGTTATTGCCAGTGACCTACAAACAATAAATGCTGGATGAATTATGGCTGCAGAAGGTGGATTGCCAAAAAAAAAAATATCAAAGAAAATAGGAAGCTGAAAATTGGTGCTCGGTTAACAGAATGCAGTCCGCTGTCATTTGTTTGAATGAACGGTTGCATATTAACAGTGGAGATTTGCCGCAAAGTAGCATGGAGTTACCCCACCTCACCGTAGGCTATTGATTTATTTTCAGTAAAGAATATCTCCATTCTCTTATTACTTCTGTAAATTACCTCCTTTTGTTTGAATTAACTTTTTGTGTAAAATGAAATGCACAGTGTACTGCAATGTCAGTTCAATGCCAGGTTTGTACTTCAAGGGTCAAACGAAGGTGTTAATTGGAAGCAGTTATTTACCCAGCCTATATTTGTGTGACAAATGTCATAAAATGTAAAGGAATGTTGCACAGAAGAAATCTGAAGAGTAATTTCAGCACAGGTGTTTATTTTGAAAGATACCACCTTGATTTGCAAAGAGTCATTTCAGGTTGTACTTCTCACCTCATTTGCAAAGTCACTTTGGGTCAAAATATTGCACCATTTGAAATCTAGGCACCTCTCAAATTGAAATTTTTCTTATGCGGAGGTGGCCCCCTTCCCTTAGACCTCTTCCCAGGCTACCCATTCAAATGTTGTATTGGAGAATTGACCTGGCCATATCACTGGTTGAGATATTTTGAGTGGTGAGGGGAGGTTCTTGAAGAAAAATGGTAAACACCAAAGGTGGTGAATGGTTCAAGTCATCTTGGAGTTACAATTTCATCATTTGGGATGTTGTGCAAACATGTATTATAAAAGAAAAAAATTCGAAAAAGATCCAGGGCACAGTTTTCAACTTACGTCAACCATTGTATGTTGATTTTAATAAATTTGACGCTCTATTGCCTCCTATCAGGAAATTTGGTAAAGTTCAGAATATCGACTTATAAAGCATCATTCCCACCACATGTGAGGGATTATGTAACAGGCAGGCAGCTGTGTAAGAATGATAACTTATAATGAATTACTTTGAACGATCTTGGGATGGAAAACATGGTCATTGGTCAACAGTAGAGCATAATAAGGGTCTAACATTACCCTATCCCAGCTTGTTCTGCTGTTAAACTGGCAGAAAAAAAAAAAGAAAAAAAGAGATTAAAAAATTAGTGGTAGTTTAAAGGATCTCTAAGCACCTTTGGGTTTTGTGTAAGTACATTATAGCAGTCACAGGTGAAACTACAAAATTAAAGGTATCATTTACAGTATTGCTTGCTCTAGAAATGTGTGTGCTTGCACAGGCAGGGTTGTCACCAGGCCAAACTTAGTGCAGGGTAATTCTTGACTGTGGCCCTTTAAGTGATCACCGTCCTGGGATTTAGAGAAGGTGTGGATATTTTTCTGTACTCTAAATTAATGCTCCAATTGGCTGTCTTATTGTGAGATTAGTGTTACATCCAGATTTCTTTCAAAAATCATAAAATTATAGTACCATTATTGGGAAAAAGTGTTGGGTAGAATGTCTTTATTTTACAATGAGTAGCGGGCACATTTCACCAGTCCCGGGCAGGGCTGCCCAGTGCCGCCCGGCGTAGTGACATCCCTGTACTCAGGGAATAATTTAATGTATAAAGTTTGGGTCACAGTTTTGAGGTTTCCTGAGTCACTTTTCCATTAAACAGCTTAAAACTGTAGTGTATACTTTAAGCAGCTATATGTTCATACATTATATGTTCATATGTTTATGTAAGGATTTAAACACTTTTTTGAAGTACAGTTTTATGTGATGCCAGATAAGTTATTCCCTCTTGTAACATTTTGAAGTGCACTGACTTGGGGGCAGTATTTTATTCATTCACTGAATGTCACAGGTCATAAAATGTAGGCCTGAGTAACCTCACAAGTGTATCAACCTTTAATAAGATCTAAAATCTTTGTTAACCCAATGTCAGAATGTGTAAAGGAATTATCACTCTCACTCAGAAGAAATCATTCTATTGCAATTCTGTCAAACTTGTTTACTGAAGATTCATGGTGCGAACATTAAAGCCACAGCCCATGCAAAGGTTGAGATGGCTTTTCAGTCTTGTTTACAGGCACGCAATCATCCCGACTCCAGAGAGAAAGTGCACTCTTTGTTTTTATGATATTGCTTAATGTATCAGAGTGTGTGGGCAGTATGTGGTACCTGGAATTTAACACACTGCTCCTAACCTTTCAACCGGGACCAGAATAATTTTAATATTTTGTATGAATCATCCATCTTGCAATTCATGGCATCAAAACTAAGGTTATGAAAATGATTAGGCATCTGGAAAGGAGAAAAGAGGATTTTAATTGGCTGTGTGTAGGGTACTGTAAACACCAACTGGATGATGGTAGCCGTGAATGGTTTAATTGTTTGCAGTGGTAATACACCATGCTAGGATACATGCACGATGTGGCAAAGACGTTTGGCCTTTTATATTCTAATTTCAGTTGTTTAAAATAGAATGGAGAAGTATGGTGGGTCCATAAAGGAACACAACATATCAAAAACTGTTTGGAGACTCATGGAAAGCCATCACTGAAGTCTACGTTATAATTATGTACTGAAAGATAAAGTACGGCTTTCAATACTTCAGACTTCATATATATTTCAGACTTTTTAGGCTGTGTGTCACCTAGCCATAGCAGCCCACACAGTTTCATGAAGTCAACTCATATTTTATGAAAATCAAAATTTTCTGCATGAAAGGTACAATCGCATAAAAAAATTTTTGTTTTAAATTTGGTAAAAGAGGGAGGAGATAAAGTTTTCAAGTATGGTGATGAACCTCATCATAACAAATGGTCGTTTTCTTAAACAGGGTTTGACAAAACCTCTTTCCAACCCACCACTGGGGAGTAACAGTTTGCTCATAACAAGCTTCAATTACAGAAGCGGCAAGGGGATTTTTTATGCAACTGGTAAAATGGAGAGTTGGTGTGAAAGTTTTTGTCAAGGCCTGGCAAATCCATGATGTTTTGTGCAGGAAATAATTTAGAATTCTTATACTGAACCTATTAAAATATTTCAGGGTACAGAATATGCTCTGTCCAAGTTTGTAGGCCTATGTGCATGTATAAGCACTAACAAAATTTTGACTGCCTTGTTGTCAGTATTTCTCGTGTATTAATTGTGGATGACTTTAACAGCAGCCTGCTGATTCAAGAGGGTGGAACATTTGTAGGTCTATGTATTCGTACTGGTAGCTATTGCAAGGGTGCACCATTGTTTACGTGGAAGAAACTACAGTTTAAGAAAATGTACTGGTAGTGTCACAGCTGGCTACCATTAGCACCTGAAGCATGTCTTTAGGGCAATGTGTCTAGGATCACAAAAACAGCTACAGCCGTACCAATGGCAGATGGTTTGTTACGTCAGCCATGATGTTATGTTTACTAGAAATGTCCTTACATAACTTCACAGTTTGCTTCCTTCGCAAGGTTTACTGCAGTAGAGGGAATTTTAATATTGTCAAAAGAAACTACATTGTCTGACTCTTAGTGGTCATGTTTACGTTGGGAGTTAACTTTCATCTGGAATGACTTTCAGTTCTGCAAATGCAAACTTTGATCTTCCCTGCAAAATGGCCCCTGGCCTTTACTTCTATGCTGGAGTAGAAACTCCAGGCTGCCTTGAGGCTGCCAAATTACAACTGCATAGGTTTGAATCTGTTGCAGGCTGCACTGAAGTGCCAGTGGGGAGGGGGTGGGGGACATTTTAACTCTGACTTTGCTTTTGGCTCCTACACTATACACTTCCATGGCTTTTAGACTAAAACTCTAATGAAAGAGTTGCTAAAACAGAACTAGTAAAAACAGAGAAAGGAGAGTGAAAATTAGGGTAGGTATCTTACAAAGATGAGTTTCAAGCCCCCTCCTCCCATCTGGAAAATTCCTCACAAACAGGGGCTTCAGTAATGTAACTATGATGTGTTAGTAGAAAACAGGTTTAGACATAAGTATTTCAAAGCTTTGCCAAAGATGTTTTAGAACATTTAACACCCAAGCCACCTTAATTATAAACAAAATTCAGATGGATCTTTTGTTTAAGACTGCCAGCCCCATTACCTTCCTTGCTTTTACCCCCAGAGAACCTAAAAACTGCACATTCTTAGTAAGTGTCTTGCACATACTTGTTTCTATAATTCATTTGCAAATTGGTTAAATTAATGTTTAAATCTTTGCTGAAATTTTTTTCCCATCCAGATATTGTGTTCACAACAAAACCAGTGTTGTGACAGTTATTGGTATCAGCCAATACCCCTCATTTTCGTCCTGTTATGGCATTGTTGAAACTTACCTAAAATGTCCTAACCACCAATACCACCATAATAATACATACCATCTTATACTTCATAGAAATGTTGTTTTAAAATGTTTGACTGTAAGTCCCAAGATTTCACCCAAGCATGAAAATGACACCACACTTTAATAGGTGGTAGTGCCCAATTGTTAACTGTTTGGTGTACAGTGTGCTCATTTCTCAGAATACCAGTATTGGATCGGTTCTGGCAGATAATGAGAATTGAAATATGGATATCTGTAATGTCAACTACATGCAGTATCAGTAGAACCCTAAACAAAACTTATCATCTGAGTTGTTGTGAAGGAAATACTGTGCACAGAAGGAATTGAGATTGTGGTACATTAGAAAGATTTACTGTTTACTCTGATAGGATAGCAGATGCTCTTTTCTCTGTTACCTTGTATGTTTAAACAGAGAAACTGTAATTCCACACATAAGTTTTATTGATATTATCCTCACATAGAAAATTGTATTATACATAACCACATATTGCATATTGTTACTGTTCCTAGGGTCGTAATTTCTGAGAAATGTTTGCAATATTTGTGATTAATATGAAAATGTGAGCAAACATGGAAGAATTATTACTATACCATAATTAGGTTATATTTTGAAATTTTAAAATCATATTTTATTTTGGGATATCTTGAAATGTTCATTAACACAGTGCACCATGTGAAATTTATGTGGTGAGACTCCTATTAGCTTGATATTACTTCCAGTGAATGGTTTTCATTACAGTAGCTCATAGTTTATTATTGCCTAACCAGAAAATGTATTGCAATAAATTACAGACTTACTTCATGTCGGATCTAGGTTCCACTTCTTTTTCTTTTATCTTTCATACAAGTACAGTAATGACTTCTTTTGTGAATCGTTTACTAGAAAGTGGAAATCTACCTGCTTAATTTCAGGGACACAACTAATGAGTGTAATTAAGAGTAATAAGTCATAAGTTCTTGAAGCGATGTTGTAGTTGGCAGAATATCAATCTAATTTAATATTTCCTGCAAATAGTTTTGCCTTTCCTGTCCTTTAGGAGGGATATAGTGAAATTTAAGGTTCAGATGTTTTGGATTGTGTATTAGAGTGTATACAGGTAGGAATGGGTTGTAGTCAAATCTAGACCTGATTATGTAAAGTGGTTACCTGGCCATATTTTTACATCTTTGTTTGTGTACCTAAAGTCTGGTTTGCAAGTAGGAATGATTGGTTAGAGGTATGTCATAGGGTAAGGGTTGGAAGGAGAGGATTATGGGGTTGGGGTATCTATGTCAGGTGGTAGGGATAAGGGATCACTGTGATCCCCTTCCTTTTTCTCATCCCCCTACCTTAACGTTACATAATCCACTACATCATTACATTTATCTTGACTACAGTAAATTCATTTTTCTTGGGTTGTTATATTATTGCTTTCATTTCCTCTTTCTGTAAAAATGAAAGCAAAAATGTTATCTTTGAGAAATTACGTTAAAACCAAGTAAAGCCTTTTTCTTCCTTGTACACAGTATAAATGCTGTATAACAACTCGAACTGTCATCATGAAATTTGAAAATGACAAATTGATTTTGACATCAAGTGTTCAGAAACTGAAATTGCTCCGGCACTGTAAGTCTGTAGGAAAGCTGGAAAGTGCAATAGTTTCTTAGATGAAAGAGATTAATTACAGTACTTAAGTAAAACTTTTGGGTAATAAAAACCAAGCTTTTATTAATTCTTTGAAAATGGCATGAAGGATTCAAATGAAAACTTCTCCTAAAAAGTCTGCACACCAAAAGGGGACAGGTGTTTGTTCACTGGATTGTTTATACCCTCCCACTTTTCCACCCTCCCCCCCCCTCCCCATCCCATCCATTGATCCAAAGAGTACCGGTAGCTCCCATTCCTGATTTTCTGGATTTGTCCCTAATAGGAACAGGAGACCTTTTGCAAATTTATGTGTTACAATTTTAATAAAGTACAGCGAACGCCCCCAGACTTACAGTACACTGTAGTTTGACAATTGGGTAGGTTAGTTGATACCTCACTTAATTAAGTAGATAGGTGATAATATAGTAAAGGAATTTTTACAAAGTGTTTTGAACTTTTTAATTCATAATTAGCTGCAGTAACTGTGCCATCATGGCCTACAGTATATAGGGTGCACAGGTTTCCACTCCAGGCTGCGTATGTAGCTAACAGGGAGCACAGTATAAAGCAGCTGGACCAAAAGTACTTTGAAGTACAGTATCAGCTAAACAAATTTCCCATTTCCTTTACATGTATCTTTTCTTAATATTTTTAGAACGTAAGTATTGTACGTAAAAGGTACACCAAGCAGGATATGTCATGAATTTTTAGCAATATTATAGTTGTTGTCTACTTGTCATGTGATTGAAAAGAGCCATTCATGAATTAGGGTACCAGGGTACTCTAATTCAGTTTCCATAAATTCAGCTTATTTCAACCCAGGTTAGGTATTGTTCCTATTTTAATTTCAAATGTATTTTTTTTTTATATGTTTTTTTTTTTCACAAGTAATTTTACAATATAGTTATAATACAGTTTTACAGACAACATAATTATGATGGGAACTGGAAAAACAGAGAAAGACTGTTATCAAAGCTAGTGAACATGGAAGAGAATAAACAAAGTAAACAAAACAAATCAAAAGGGAAATAAGAAAAAGACAAAAGGGACACAAAGGAAAAAGGGAAAGAGAAGAGGGAAATGTGAAGGAACGGAAAAGAAGAGGCTGGAGTGTACAGACACTTAAACAAGATTATAAGTCAACTAAGAAGTTCATACTTGAGTTTACTTTAGAAAGACTTAAGAGACAAAGCAGACTTAATGGTCTGAGAAAGAGATTGCCAAAAATTGTAACAATTACTGTTAAGTAGTAATTTTCCATGCTGGCTGTTGTAATGTGTTACATTAAATAAAATCATATAAGGAGTAGTCATAAGGTGACATGGTATAGCTCTTGCACCACCCCATTGAATAGATTTTGTTGTTTAACATACTCAAATAGTTCATATCATTGGTGATTTCAATTTATATTAAGATATACAGATCAGTGAAATGAAAAGTATGTTAGAGTAGTGGTGGCTCCATCACACACAGTAAAATACTCAGCAGAGTGTGGCCTTGGGCAGAATATGGCCTTGGGCAATTACAGTAAACTACATCTAAGGCTAACTAAGCTTTGTCAAGGAGTTGCCAAAGACAGCTATATTTTTAATGGATGAGGAACCAGAAGTAAAACTGAGGGTAGAAAAATTAAGCTGTCTGGAAAGAGGAAGCCTGGTCTCTAAAGTTTTAGCAGGAAAGCTTTCACACTTCTGAAGGGGAAGAAAAGCAAAATGAAAATAGAAGATTTAGGAAGATAATATTTTTTCTTATGAAAACTGGACTTTGTGTTATTGCTCATTAGCCTCATTCTAAGTATCTAGTTTTGAGAAAAAAGTGAATTTAGTTAGCCTTTTTAATGACCACAGTTTGTAAATTGCAGAGAGTTCTACCCACAACTGTTCTGGAGTTATATTGGACATTTTTTTTTGTATTTTTTTTTGCTTGTCAGATGTGACGCTCTTAGAGTGAATATTTCTGGTAACTTCTTTATTCCATAAAAAGTTCTCTCAACTCACCAAATATTTCCCCATACAAACCTCGCAGTACGATAGCTCACCACTGCACACCTAACGTAAATGGGCAAACTGCAATCAGTCAGGTGCATAAATTTCAAGAAATTACCAAAACGCCTTGAGGAGTTCAGCACACCCAGAATGATCTGAATTTCTGAAGGAGTATGATTTGAAGGAAACCTGGGATTTGCCAAAAACAAATTCTGATGGAAGATTTGGTTTCAGCAACCTGTCAGTATGTTTTAGGAATCATTTTTCAATGGCATACATACAGGGTCTGTTAAGTGTATGTTGAAATTGGGACAAACACAATGTACAGAACTCATGCCGTCAGTATTAATCCAGGCGTGCTGTACTTCTCAGAAATCAGCCTGCTGGCTAGTCTGCTGCTGCTGTGTTGTAATTTACGCTGCAATATGTCATACCCATCATGTTTGCTGGGAGTCTTGGACAAGTTTAAGGAAAATCAAGACAATGGTGATAGTCTTCCATGTTCTGATTGTGTTTACAGTCGACCATCAATCTCTCGTTGTCATTTGGGTAGAATATTTAGTTTACTCGTTAACTGTGATACCCTACAGGAAAGTAAGAATTCCAGCAATTTATCGTGGCTCCTAATTACCTCGTTGTATTAAAATACTCCCCGGAGGTCACACGGCAGTAGATAATGACCCAGCTCTTCTGGTTAGGGAAGTTAAACTATGCAGCTAGTGCAAGCAATGTACAAGATATGCATTATTAATGTATCACCTAGAAGGACGATGGGTTGGTGCACTTTGAACGGCTGTTTTGAATTTCAAACAAAATTGCGGCAGATGTTGGGCTTAAAATCCCTTCTTTCTCTAGGTTGATGAATAAATGGTTAGTAATTGGTTCAAGAGCTTTTGGAAATGAATTTTACATATTCTAACATATATTCAAGGGAGAAAATGTAGAGTAGCTTGTGTAAAAGTTTGCACCAAGTTGAAGGTACGGTATACTTACAACTTACAAGGACAGAGATTACTAAACCAATATGAGTTACAGTTACAGTAATTGCAAGTAGTGACCTACTCTGAATAAGTAATACCACTCGGGCAAACTAATTTTGTCGTGCAAGCCTTGAAAAAAAAAACTACGAAAGCTGAAATGTGTTTATCTGTCATTGGTACAGTAGAATTCAACTTGTAGTGTCCAGAATGACTTATATAAAAAGTACATGATATTGTGTGCAGGTATGGAAAGCCCTGTTCTATACATACAGTGCTAATACAGTATACTACAGAGGCCTACATTTACAGTATGGTGTTCTGTCCTTTAGAGACAGCTCTTGAGCCTATTTGTCAATAAAATTTGACAAAGTATTGAAATACTCTTAATTGACTTATGTACTAGAGACTGAGCTATTTCATGTGGGCACCACTGTAGGTTACACTGTAATACCCTTTAATACTGCATTGCAATGTACTGTACTTCCATTTGACTTTTATGGTTTCATGCAGAAAAATTGGGCATTTGGGAAGCTTCTGGTCAGGAAATTTTGGTATCACATTTGGAGGGAAAGTATGGCAATTGGAGGTAAATTTAACTTGCCTGGAAATATACATTTTTCCAGTTAACTGTGGAGTCATTAGTGAATGACCTTTACAAAACAGTGTTTGTTTCTTAAAGGGAAAATGCAATCACCCCAATTTGGATGACCTGGCTGTCCTATTTCATGAATGGCTCTAGAGAATCATGTGGCAATACTTTTCTCACTGAATTGTGATATTCACAGGTAGTAACTCCCTAGTTTGCCTTGAATATTCATTTTGTCCTGATATATCATGAAAGATACTTGAAGGGAAATAAGAGGGTATCTGTGAAATTTAGCTGTTGTTTCAAAATAAATTTGGGGTGACTGTTTATGCTCTTTACATGTTGAAACTTGAATGTCATCAATTGCTCTGATAAGCACTCTACCTATCTTGTAGTTCTAAACGTTTTTACACATCAAATGAATCCAAAGACACTTAAACTGTACCTTCTACAGGTCACTCATCTAGTTTTGCTGCTTTGGTGTCTTGGTGTTTTGTTGCATTCCAAAAGATCATCCTTAACTTTTAACAGGATAACACTTAGTTTTGCTTTTCCAGACATGTTTCATAGTTATGATTTGAAAGGAGTCACTCCCAACTCGGCTTTGGCAGGTGACTGGACTCTAAAGTTGCAACTTCTGACTGAAAATCAGTAGCAACACCCATTCTCTTGGAATCGTGACTCCTTGGGAATTTACAACGCTCAAACATATGCCCAGTTATCAATTTTGAAGTTAACATTTGTGTAATTTTGCAGGTTTTAATGAAATAGCTTAGCAAGACTCTTCTTTTTCTGCAATCAGTCACAAGTTGGCTAATATGATTCTCTGATATCTGCAGTTTGGCATCTCAGCCATTGCGAGGCCTGTAGTGTAAGCCTACTGGTGTATTGAATTACTTCATGGTAGGCTAGGAATGGACCGTTTGTAGAGCTGATGTTTATTTTCGTGTGTCAGTTACGGTGTCATTGTAGGAGCTGCAACTATATGGCTCCAAAAATTTTGGAGCTGCTCAAGGCTACTCCCAACTGCTGCATGAGCTTGGCAAAATTTTGGTGGTTTTAAGGACTGATTAAAACTTCAAAATGCCCTACACTATGCAAGGTAACATTTAACAGTTCATGAAGCTGAGGACACAAAACCTTGTAGAGGTCACTTGGCTGGAGTTTTAGTTACATGTTTAATTTTCAGTGGAGGATGCATTAAAATACACTTGTAACTGCTTGGCACCAAGTTTGCTTCTCAGGTGCAGGT
Source organism: Holothuria leucospilota (assembly GCA_029531755.1). Classification (NCBI taxonomy): domain Eukaryota; kingdom Metazoa; phylum Echinodermata; class Holothuroidea; order Aspidochirotida; family Holothuriidae; genus Holothuria; species Holothuria leucospilota. The sequence goes on from CM055964.1 coordinate 35,610,191, forward strand.
TTGATTAAGTATGTTGAGTTTTATTGCAGTTGCTTCCTCCAGTTGAGCTATTGCAACATACATGCCTTCCTACCTGGGAATCCACATAATAAACCTCAAATTGATATGCAAGAGAATTAAACATTTTTTGCAACAATCCTGTTCATAGGCATAGGGAGCTGTTTTTGATTGGGGGGGGGGGGTGAAGACTGGCATCCTGGGGGAGGGGTTGTTGAGGGTCCAAAGATGGAATTTGGTGCAATACTTGAGCAACTTTGAAGGAAATTTTTTGCAAATTTTTGATGTTTTTTTACAGAGGGAACAAATAATGGGTTTTCATCCTTGAATTGAGGGTGTGAAAGTTTGCTTCTGTCCCACCACATTTTTGATCGGCATGGCTTTAGCCCCCCACTTTCTACTCCCTTGGTCCTTTGTAAAAGTAGTTTTTTAAGGAACTTACAAATTGAGTTTGAATTTCTGTTATCTTTGTGATGGTTTACATTATACTATTTTCTTACATGGGTAGTAATTTAATGCATATCCCTTATTCCCCCTTCCCTCCTAAACTCCAAAGGCTTTGTTTTTGCAACATATAAAATAATAGAGACTTGTTTTCAACAGAAAAATTGAACAGATCGCCTTGTTATATTGCTCTGTTAGCATTACTTCTTTCACACAAAACAAAATAATTACTCTGACAAAAATTGACCCCCTGGTAGTATTGATAGCAAACTTCCTTTATTTTTTTTCCTTTCAACTTTTTAAACTTTCACAGTGCACCCATTTTATCCACACGTCAAATGCTAAGTGCTTTCAAATATATGGAGCTATTAAATGTTTGAATTAGCGATGTGTTCAGCTCCCCTATTTAATCTCTATGACCCATGAAATACACTTTTTGTGTGTCTTAATAAACACCGATTTTTGCCCTCCAGATAAAAGACCTCAGAGAGTGACTATATACTCTTGCCAGAGCACAGAATGCTGTTTATTCACCCAAAGGCCACGGGGGTAATTTGAACATTTGGCAGTGATCGCGCGGCGGTATATGATTTAATTAGACAATGTTGGAATCACGCAACCACTGCTGCCCACACTAAATGCAATTGACTTGCGGACTCTTTAAAGATATTTAAAGGAATATACCATGCAGATGGTTGCTGTTGATATGAAGTATCTTTGACTACAGTATCAATAATACCCCAAAAAACACATTCGCTGATAGTTTCATACGGTATAAATAGTACACACCAGTATACCACAATTTTGGTATAGTCCCACCTCAGCAGTCATGTTCTTATATGAAGTAGTAGGACAGTGTTACAGTCTTGAATTCCATCTAGAAACACTGCATTTTGGAAACGTGTTTGAAAATCCCTTTGCACGCACACTTCAAACTTTATGGCTGCAGCACTGTTGGTCGCAAATTGAGTGCTCAAGGGTTGGGGTACTCATTCGAGGGGAATGAAATTCTATGTGTGAATTTGTGAAGAGATAGAAATTAGTCTTCGGGGCAAGTTCAAATTGAGAAAAAGTGCCTTAGACCCTCAGCTGTTTTGAATACTTTAGCTTGTATTTATTGCTGTTTTAACAACGTTAGTGGGGTTTTAGCTGGGTGCACTTGCAATTTTGGCGAACCTTTATTGATGTTTGAAATCTGGTGATGTTAAAACACATATGAGAAGGGTTCAATTAGAAGTGAAATTTGATCAATGGAGGATCGGTGAGCAGACCCTTATCATAGTAATAAGTGTGAAGTGAGTGTTTCCGTGCAATGCAGGTTCAGGTCAGACGCAAAGCACTTCACAAAAAGTTAGTAGAAAGTTGATACTGTTTATCTCGTGTAAATGATATAGTACATGGTAGCTGCTACTGTGTTTAAAGATGGAAGAAACATATTAATGAATATTAAGTAGTATAATTTGCATTTAATGGAGCATGTGTGTGTGGTTTACTCAAGGTTCACAACTTCACAGTGTAAATACTGTTCACATTTGTCTTGTGGGTATGGTGTGTGACGATGAGTACACATACAAATCATATTTTGCCTTAACGGGTAGTGAGAGTGCAAGTCCTTTCATCCAGTTATAAAATGCAAAGTTTTTCATTTTAACAGAAGTGCTTATTAATGTGTGATATTCCACAAGTACAACAGGCCCGTAACCAGACTTGGGAGAAGGGGGGCCAAATCAAGCTGGGGGGGGGGAGGATAAGTTTTTGGATAAATGGAGAAGCATAATTTTTAATAGAATATCCCACAGAGCAGGGGAACCTGGACTGCAAATGCTCCCCCTGGTTACAGGGCTGTATTACAAGGAAAGGTCTGTTCTGTAATGAATCATATGTGTATATGAACCTTTTGCCAGGGCATGAGTACTAATATTAACATTAAGTTCATAATTCAATTTTCCATATTCCATTAGTACAAGGACATATCTATGTACCCATATTCGTGAGAACGAGTACAGTTCATTGTACCAGGGTGGGTTATTCACTCACTTCTACTATAGTCAGAGCATGATCTATCTTCTCAGTCAAATTTTTGAATACTACGCAGTTTTCCCCTCATATCCTTCAGTGCAACGTACTGTGGATCGTCAATTTCTGGAGCCATGTTTTGTTTTTGTATTTTTTTTTGTTCTCAATTTCCCTCCATCATTTTCCCAGATCATGGGTTAACAGTGCGTCATTCATTTTCCTCTTACGTTATTTCCTCAGGTCGATCCTAAGATAGCGATTCCAAAGAAAGCACAAGTGAAGGTAAGCTTCTTCTTTTTTGTTATTTCTTACTTTTTCTTACTCCCCATTTTCGAGTTTTGTTGAAAGGTCTGAATTTATTGCTTAGTCTTGGGAAATCAGAAGAAACGACAGAGAGTGTAAGCTATCTGGGTTCATCTAACAACTACAAGTATCAAAGAGGCTGAGGTGTAGATATGTGGAGACATCATCCTCTCCCGTCACATCTGCTTTCTTTACCGAGTATTTATTGTTTCACTGACTCTCTCTGAGCATGAGGGGCTCTGGGAAAGGAGCAGTGGTGAAAACCATTGACGAGTCCTTTATCCACCGACTGTGTGCCTATGCCATGCTGTGTACACTTGTAAGAAATGTAACCTGCAAAGATAGATACACAGCGTATCACTTCTAATAACATACCTTCACTATGAAAACATCTGGTTAGATTTAAGCAGGATCGTGGTCACAGACCATCCGTACATTTCATGGTTAAAGGGAACTATTGCACCTACAATGTACCAACGTAGCATATACTAAAAGTAAGCTTTAATCATTATTTAACCATTCGGTCTCACCAATGAACTCAAGCAAAGCTTCATGTCCCTTACTTGTACAGGTATTGCATCTTTTGAAAGTTCGGGCCAACAAATTATTCTTGAGCTACAAAGTGGATTTCTTTGTAGGAGAACTTTACTTAATAAAAGTAAATCTACCATGCTTGCCTTATTTTCAATTACAATACCTATCATTCTGTTACTATAAATCATGGTTTTGAATGTAGGAAAATATTCTACCAGAAATGATGTATTTCCCTTTAAAGTAACCAAGGAGTCCTGTTTGTTTTTCATGGCAAATGTTAATATTTGATCAGCTTTTCGAACTAGTAGTTAAAAATAACCAGGAAAACGTTACTATTGACTAAGGATTCTTAGTTATCACATATATATGTATCAATCAGGAAGTGTACAGCTGCTCTGTAACCCATGATCCTGATTAATTAAACTAAGGTGGTTTTAGTGCAGTGCCCATGAGTGTGGTGTTTAACCTTGTACTAGTAGGCATTGTAAGGAAATTTTGTACATCTAGTTAGCACACATTCCTCTCTGAATGCAAGAAAAGTACATTACGTCAAGCGATGCCCTACACTCCACCCCCATCTCCCATTTTCGATTCTCTCTTAACTTCACCTCCTTACCTCACTAAAGTAGCCATAACCTACGTCTGATCAGGAGACAAAACACATGTCATAGTCACGAAAGATGTTAACATCATAATCTACATCGCCCCTCTCTTACCTCCTATTTACCTATGTAATCCCACCTACCCGCAACTAGACCGTCTGGTGGTAAGCGGAAGAGGACTGGGAGGGCCGTCCTCCGCCGGAGGATGCCCTCTATCCACTGTGCTATTAGTTTTGCCAGGATCTAGTTGCGGGTAGGTGGGATTACATAGGTAAATAGGAGGTAAGTATCGGGGCTCGTAGATTCCCAGTCCAGGGAGTTTTGGGGAATTTGGGGATTGACTGTTTGACTTATCTCTGTCTTTGAACTTAACGACAGAATTTGAGACAAAAAATGTTACATTTTAACTTCTTGGATGAAAAGGGATTTCATGTCATGTGACATGATCGTTAAAAGTTGCACAATGAATGACTGATGTTTCAACTGTATTGGATAGATAGTTTGGCATACAGCATTAGAAACAAGAATGCATGTACATCTATGGATAAATTGAAGGCAAAGTTTTTGTCTTGCACCTCAATCGAGTTTCTTTAACTGCAGAAATAATCTGACATACATGCTATACAGTACAAAATAGGATTGGATCACTTTGCCATGGATTAGAAACAGTGTTTAGATAATTACAACCTCTAGGCATATCACAGTGATCAGTCATGGTTTTATTTTTAAAATATATGAGTGCCCCTAAGCCCCTTGCACATTGTGTGGGATACGTATAAAACAAAGGTAATATCACAGGATAAAAATATCGTCAGACCTTTCACACTGTAGCCTACTTTTTCTTCATCCCTCAGCGTTATTTTAATGTCCGAGTAGTCATGTGATCTGCCTAAATAGCGATTCTTTCTTATGATTGGTCACAAGACAGTATAGCTCAGTAACAAGCTATAACATTTGAATTTGAAGTTTTCTCAGCTCAATTTTATTGTGTTGCATGTCAAATAGTTAAGGAAATTACATTATCTTTTTAATGGAATCATGTGGTGTTGTGTTGTGTGTAACATGAAAGTGCTTTGCAAGCTGCTTCCTTTATTAATGACCTAAAATGTCAGTATGTTTCCCTACATTTTGCGTATGCTGCCATAATATGATTAGGAATTGCAATTTGCCAGCTTTTTATGTAGACAGTCCCATACTAAACATTTTGGAAATGATGCTTCCCGAAAGCAGTAATGTACATTTACTTTTGCTTTTGTGTGTACATACGTAAACTTTCAGTCTTTCACCATTGGTATGAAAGTGAAAATGTTTCAACAGTCCCCCAGACAGGAAAAGGAGATTTTTACCTGCTAAAGGCATCATGCAGTTAAGTTGTAATTGAAAGATTTTTTGCTGAGTTTGCTGTTTTTAGGTAACCCTAGAACTGAATTGTCGAGTGCTAACTACAGTAAAGGCAGTGAAAACACAATGAAATATAGCTAGTTGAATTAAGAATGTAAACCACTTTTAACCTTCGCTTATAATTTCTATTTTCATTTATTTGGATTTTGTGGTGCAGCAGCTGAGATTACAGTAGGCTTGGGGGATTCCATGACATTTTGGAATAAGGCAGTTAAGGGTTGCTAAATTTGCCCTTGTTAAAAAATATTTTGCAACGGTGCTCCTCTGTGTATACGACATCAAGAAGTGTCATAAATTATACTTAAAAAATTATTCTTAGGATTTGCAAAAGCTGAAATGTTGGACTGGATTTCTCGGTGATATGATAAAACATTACTTCAGAGTTCTTTCTCTGTCATGTAAATCTTCCATCCAGCTGGACTTAAAGCAGACCTGATGTTTGCCTCGCTTGGCGGACATGTATTTCTCCTGCACCTATATTGGCTGCACTCGTAATACCAGTGTCCGCAAACTTACGCTTACGCTATTTTTTATTCATATATATATGATCACAACAAACACAAATTATAAATATTCAATGAAAATCAACTAAAGCAAGTCTAAATTACCATGCTGTTTCAGACGACCAAAGTCAGTGGGGTTTTAGTGTGTGATTTCTCCCGCTTAAAGCTCACACAATGAAGTCCCATTGACATGTACTGTGTAAAAGTGAATGATACGGCTGAAACTTTGTCATGCAATATGAATATTCATCTACTGAAACCAGTCAACAGTCAAGAGGTAAAATCAAATTGGGCTCAGGAATATAGCGAAATTGGATGATCTCTGCCATTATTCTCAGGTGTTAGAGTATGTATATCAAAAAAGGAGTACATATTCGACACCTGCTATGAAAGGAAAACTGATGAGTCCTGCTTCTAGGCATCTTATGGGATCCTTGAAAAAGGATTGTATTTTCAGTCAGAAAAGGAATAGTGCTCAACTAGAAGCCTACCGAAGGTTCATTCAGTTACCTGCAAACAGGGTAGGGTGCCCACCAAAGGTTCATTCGGTTACTGGCAAACAGGGGGTAGGATAAGAAACCAAATCAATGGTTGCTGTTTGCAGGCTTCCTGTGCTTCTAATTGCAGTTGTGTAATGTTTGTTTGTCATTGGTCACTTCCTCAATCTGACTTGACCTACCCCTACAAATTATAGTCATCTTGGAGATGGCAGTTACAGAGTATGTGTGAATATTGCATCCATCATATAATACCTGTAAATCATGAAACTCGTGGAATTGGAAAGACCTCCAGTTGCCTCTTTTACAATCAGTCATGTGTTATTGATGGTTTTTGGTCTTTTTCCTTGTGTTTCTTCCAAATGTCCCTTTGGAAATTCACCCTGATTACTTAGGCAATAAATTTGGCAAAATGCGGATGCCAGGGCTTGGAAAGTAAAACAAATGGAGCCGAGGGCTGTTTGGATTGCCTGATGCTTGGCCCCAAAGATGTGGGGATGAATCTTATAGCTAAGCCAATATGGTGGAACCTGCCACTAGCATGGATTGCCCTACATCTTAAAGAAGCGAGAGAAAGCAAAATGGTGACGATATGTGATAACCACCCCCTCCAGCCAGGCTTGAAGAGTCGGTAAAAGAGATTCCAAGAGGGAAAGATAGAAACAATTAAAAGAAATGCCCTACATAGGTCAAAAGGTCAACTGAATGTCAAAGGCTTGTTATCTCAAGGGTGGGGTTTATTTAATGTCACTCAGAAGCAAGTAGGAATGGGGATTGAATGGTTGTAGTGTGTAATATTGTGAACATAAATTGATACATATTTACCCAAGAATCTGAAGTCTAGTGAAGTGCTACATGCTAGACACAATAAAGCTGTACTGATATGTAACAGGGAGTCACTTATCCAATCATGGTGACATATGAGCTGCCACCTTGTGTGAAATTCCACCAAAGATTGATTCTCCATCCAAAGGAGCCGTCTTATAATTTCTCAGCTGATAGTGGTGTACAAACACAGAATGTGCAGAAGTACAGTATAATAAAAATTAACTGTGCTTATCCAACTAAAGCTTGCTTAGGTTGCTGCGTATTGAATTGTTGTTAGACCAGAAATAGTAAAAGATGTTGTGCTTAAAGTTAATACTTGAAAATCTCTCTTTTGAATGTCAAATGGAAATAGACATTGAACATTTCTTTGAGCTAAAGTTGAAGACCATCTTCCCATTAATTGTTTGAATCACGCAAGTTTGATGTGCTTCCTCTCTCTATGAATAATAATGTGCAAAGACCAAAGGAATTTTTTAAAAGCTTTTTTAAAGGAATACTGTACCTTTACAGTTTGTAGTTAAGTGTAATACACGAGATGAAACTGTTTAAAGCTTTATGTAATTCACCCCAGGGGTTCTCAGGTGTTTTGAATTGATAATTGATTGCTGTAGCTAGAAATCAATCAATAGTTTATTTCTTACTTAAATTTTTGGTTGGCTGTTCGAATATTCCGAATTTCCGAGGGCCATTTATATACACTTCACGAACTGCAAATGGTCTTTGGCTCGCCCCCTGAGAACCAACTCAACCAAGCCCTTTATATGATGAGGTGGAAAAAATTAAATGGCTGAAAGGTTTGCCCAGAGAAATGTTGGTGTTTGGAAGGAAATTTGGCAGTTGAAAGGAATTTTAACTTTCTTGTGGTTGAAAAAGTGGAAGAGTAAACTTCCTTCTTTGGGTAAATAAACATTTTTCCCAGCCTTTATTTGCACACTAAAAGTTTGTTGACTGTTTTTAAGTGGTTGTCCAGTTGATGTTGTCTTCTGATCACTGATGTTATCTTTTTAAGAGAGCATGTGAATAGGTTTTGAGTTTGGAGTACCTCATGAGATCTTTAGCTCTAAGAGGTTTCTAGGCTTGCCGTCCACTTATTCAAGTTACTTCAATTAAATGCGCTGGCATATAATCAACGGACCATGCTATGACCAATTGTTGCTGGGTTAAGCTGATTAATGGGCAAGAATTTTTATGATGTGCAAACTGCTTAATTTTTTTCTTTCACCACCCAGAAGCTTTATTATGCTCAAGGGTTGAGGTACAGTTCACTTATGTCCCAGGAAGGAATGTTTAATTTGGAAATTTGTTGTTCAGGAAATATTTGAAGTGGACACTTTTTGTCCTTAAGAAAGGGAGGGGGTGGGGTGGGGGGGGGGGAAGATGGAAATAAAAGAGAAAACAAAACAATATCATTCCTATAAGATGATTTGGTTTTCAGTGCATGTCTAAGATCCCTTTTCTGTTTAGTGTCACAAAGTGACTTTAACACAGAGGTGATATATATATTAGTATGAATTTATTGTAACTGACTTTTGCAATTGACCATTTGACATCTGTTGTCAGTCCATAGTAGTAAAAGTTGAAATGACTAATAGATAGAAACTTGCTATGATTTTGCATGGTGTCTGCAATTTGTTTTCAATTTTTTCTTAATGTCAAAACTGAATGGTGAAACAGTTACAAAGGGTCATACCTTGCTACCTTGTATCAACTTGCCCATTAAAAGCATGTATTCTTGTACAGTTTATATCTAGTGTGCATTTCTTAGTATGTTGGTTGATTGACCCAGTTTATGCAAGTCACTGCAAGCACTGCACAGTAACTTTTGCTCAAGGGTACTTACACTAGGCCGTTTTGTTCTACTGTTTGGAACCTCGCTGGTCCCTCATAAACACAGGGGGCCTCTCTACAAAAACGAATGCACTACGAACAGAAGCTCTATTTCACTCTGAGCGACTTGTCAGCCGGACAAAGTTGAAGGTCAATAAGTGTCAGTCGTGATATTTATCAGGAGGCCTTGGTTGCTTCTCCTAGTTTGATCATGGTGCATAGCAATGTGGTGTATATAATTTCATATTTAATATTCCTTTGACCCAGGGACAGAGGCCCCCTAGTGTTCGGTTTCTGCTTACCCATGTTGGTCTATTGATTCTAATATTCAGGCATACACCGTCGTTATTGCAAGTGTTCCACTATAATTGACAAACGTTTAAATTGTGAAGGTGGAAGAGCGAAGCTGTTAGGAAAACTCTTTTTCACTCTCTCTCTCTTCATTGTTTGGTGACTGTCCTTTCATTTGTCCTCAAGCAAAATAATTGCTTTATGATGTATTTTGTCACATCATGAAAAATGTGTTTAATCGAAGAGCACTTTCTAATATAAATTTATCGCCTGAAATAAGCCACAACACCTACAAAGCTGGGATCTATTTGGCTAGATTTTGAACTTGCTAAAGTGATTACTGAATGGGAAAAAATAGAAAGAAAAAGGTGCCAGTTTGAAAGCAATTTCAAATTGTGTGAAGTAAAATTTGTTTGTAATGCACCTGCTACCCTGCCAGTATGCAGTTATGCTATCATGGTTCAATTTTAATTTAGGGAGTGCAATATGAGGAAAGGCAAAATATTAATATCTTGAAAGGTGGACCAAAAAAAAAAAAATACACACACACACACACACAAGAAGAAAAGAAACAAAGCAAAAAGATGCAAGGTACTGGGATAAAGAAAAAGTGAAAAGCATGGAAGACAAACACAAGTCTTAAGATTCAAAATTCTTGGTAGCACTGATTTCAATGGTAAATTTAATTTACCAATTCTGAATTTTGTTTTTATACTAGATTAATACTTTTACAAGTCCAGGCTATTTTGGATTCTATCCCTGTAGATGGTCAGTCATAGCATGGTCTGATGTTATCTCCTCTATCTATGATGAAAGACTTTTAGGCAGCTTGCTTGTTGATTTATCAAACCCGTCCCCTCAATCTTCTATTTTCTGACCTAGTGAACACGAAGAAGTTTGACACTCCGTAATGACTATTCTCTCTTAGTGTTCTGGAGATCTGTCTTTATCGCTCGTTGTGTTCATTCAGGTGTAGCAGTCATTGAGGAGGAAGCATTTCACAATTTTTTTAGAAGTGTTAAATCGTTGCCCTTTTTCGTGTTGTCGTATTTGATTTAAAAGCTAGAGTCATGCGAACCTTTTAAAATAATCCATCGGTTTCAAATGATGAAACATTGCAGAGTAAAAAAGGCCATGCACACACATGCTCTAAGCTTTAAATGTACGGTAATATTGCAACATCTCGAAAGGCTCTCCTTGGCATTGAGAGAACGAAGTGCATACAGTTTTGTGTCCATATACTGAAGGCCTAAGTGAGGAGTGAATTGCGGACCTTGTTATGCATCACAAGACTGTTTTGATTAGGAAACACAGATGGCTTTGACAGCAAGAAGAATTGATGAAGTAGAAAGGGTGAATGGAATCATCCCGTTGCAAATAAAATGTAAACTGTAACTAGGAAGGACTGATTGCATGTGTTTTATGTGCGGGTAATGGCATGAGAGAAGGCAGCATAGATAAATGCATTGTGCATACATTGGGTTACTATGGTGTGTGCATGATGTATGGGAAAAGGAGGTCCAGCCAGTGAGGTAGAGGGGAACGTAGCCTGGATGGAATACTTGAGAACAGACCATTTCGTAAACAGAAGACCCTTCCTTAGCTTTGGAAGTGGGGTATGGAAATGTTGTGCATGAGAAAGAGGCATTTGAAAAAGTTAAGCAGGTGATTATCTATGTTTGTGTTGTATGCCATCCCCCCCCCCAACCATGGCTGCCCCTTTTAGTTAAAATGCATGTTATTCAGACTATTGGTGGGTAATTTTCCTTTACTTCTAGCAGCTCACTGCTCAAATTTGCAGACTACAAACTAAAAGGTACAGCTCAGGGACTGCACACCCTCAGGGGGCTGGGCCCCGAATATTTTGGAAGTAACAAGTTCCATAAGAACTTTTGGTGAATTTTTTATTCAAGCAGGGGCTTCCAAGCTTTGCATATGTATCTTGGGGTATCATAGAGTCTTCATCTGGCCCAGCTGGTTGGATACATTTTGTGGCAGCTCTAAGTAGTTTACATTTTTCATTTCTGATTTCATAAATCAACTTTGATTTAGGTAGAGATTGCATGGCTAGTTACACAGGCTAGTGGTAGAATTATGAATGTATACAGTACAATACTGCTGTAGATGGGTTTGTGTAGGGAAATGATGCTAACTTTGTCAGATTTGGGTTGAGGAAGTACACAATTCGTTAGGGGCTTGTTTTCAGTATATGTACAGTAAAGCAACTGTATCAAGTATTTTTCATCTTCAAGCTGGCGAGGGGGATGAGGAGGGGGAGAGGGGAGGGGGAAACGGGAGGGGGAAACGGGAAGGGGAAACGGGAGGGGGATGGGAGAGGGGAGGGGGAGGAGAACAGAGGAACTTATTAGTGTTCAGCATTATGCCAGTTTTCAGAACTTCCAGTCTCCATGAATAAAATACTGACAAACTTTCCCCTGGCCAACCAACCTACTAATTTAGGGTCATCTTTAAATTTAGCTTGTAAAAGTGGGTCATGGCAGGCGTTAGTTTGAAAATCACCTACGGTGACATTGGACTGTGTTCTGAAGGAAGGATCTGATAGCTAGCTTAAAGCGAGGATAAACTTAAAGCAGTTACTGTATCAACTCAGTATGACGTTTATCTTTCCTGGTCATCTTTTTCTGTTTGCTGATATTAAGTGAAGGTTAGAAGAGTATATTTGATCAACCTTACAAGTGTCAATGATGCAATCATTGAACAAATAGGAAGGGTTCTTTCATGGTGTATTATCAGAGCCATATTTTTGACAAAAATGAGCAACTACAAGTCTACACAGAGTGACAGTTTACGTATAGGTTTATGTACAGTACCTGTGGTGGGCTACCCAACTGCCATATGATTCCTTTATAGTAATTCAGGCCCTGAAGGGTAATATCTTAACATTACTAAAAGCAACCACAATGGAAAGGATGGGAACCTATAGGCTCACAATGTTGCATCTTCATGTCAGTGGCTGATCAGCTCAACAATTTAGATCATTGTTTTTTTGTTTTTTTTTTTTTGTCGGTTGTTAAGTCAGTTTAGATGGGAAAATTGTAGATTGCTCTTGGATGAAAAATCCATCTTTCTTTGACTCTGCTTGGAATCACAGCCTAATCCTCCCAGCTGCTAAGTTTTGTAGCTTCAATTGCCACGGCCTATGTCTACGTGGACATAGAAATGGTATAAACTCACATTGTGTAAGACTGTACAGTACAATATACCAACAGTATTATAACTTACAATTATTTTCAATATGAGGTTTATGAAATGTTGTTAATTAATGATATATACTTTTATCTCTGGATGATTTTAATTGGAATTTAAATACTTCTTTAACTTGAACAGTATAAAACAGGAACCCTAGTTGAGCATTTTCTAATATGATTGTTTTTCTTAGTGATAAGGTGTCATTCAGAAGTGGCATTCACGTATGTTCTATTTTGGGCTGTGCGTCTACTCCTTGCTGCACCTCAGCGTTGTTATTATTTGATACGACACCTTCAGTACTTGTTGATATTAATTAAAATTGATGACAAAGGAGACATATCTGGAGCCTAAAAGAATTTGAATAAATTTAACCTGGATGTAACAACCTCGTATGTGCTTATACATGATTCAACTAGAGATCTTTAACCTGCAAAGGGGAAAAGCTTAAATTAATGGCACAGCCTTTAAATAGGAATGTGCCTTTGTGACAGGCTCATGGTGTTGCTTGTGAAGTCACCTGAAAACATATTAAAGTCAATTGCAAGACATGGTATACCACCCAAAGCAATTTAAGAGGGTTCTGAGAGTCTAGTGAGAGCATCATTATTATCTGTTAATATCCAACAGCTACCTTATTTGATGTATACCTAGAGAATTAAAGCAACAGTTTATGTTAACTACTAACTAGCAAACAGGGTTGGAAAAAATTTATTTGCCAGAAAGCAAGTGGAATTTTCCACATTTTTTTGCATGTTTAATTAGTTAAATTAGTGCCAGATTTACCCCCAGTCCCCCAATTGCCAAGATTTCCCTCTTGCTAGCAAAATTTCCTGGCAAAGGGTGTCCCAGATTCCCAGTTTTCCCACCCATGATGACAAATGCAGTTACCCCAATTAATATGCGCATTTTGCTGGTTTGTGTTTGATTCTTTTTTAATCAGGGATTGGCCAAAAAAAAACCCTTGCCAACCAGCCTTTGACAAGAAACACCTCTCCTATGGCCACCTCCAGTAACACTGGAATTTTTGATGCTGGTCAACAATGGCGAGTTGGTTTGGAAATGTTTGTCGAGGTGTTCTTTTTTTTAGTTATGTTTCAGTTTTCTTACTTAAAAAGCAAGTTTAATTTATGAGAGATAACTTGTTGGTTTATCTAAAATTTAAATGCAATTTTTGCATTCTGAAACATCATAAAAAGATGTTTGTAAGGGCAATAAAAGAAGATCAAAAAATTAAGCAAGTTTTAGGATGAGGTTGGGGTAAGAGCGATCACCTCTATCTAAGTTTGGGTAAAACAAAATTATACATGCAGACTGGCAGTGTCTATTCAAGTGTGGGTCAAGTATGGCGTGTAGTGTACAACACCAAGTGGTATTGAGTTTGTTTGGTCATGTTCTTGTTAAACCAGGGAGTTGCCACTCTGAGTGGCAACTCCTGGTTAAACCCACTATGGTGATATCTTGCTGCTTTTCTCAACAGCTCACCTAGACCACTGTTTTCATTGATAAATCCAAAAGGTCTAAGCCATTACCCTTTTGACCTAGTCTGTCACCCTTGCTGCACCCAAGAGACATAGGAAACCAGCAGAATTTCTTTTGAACCAGTAAATTGCTTTGAAATGGAATTTGTTAAGTCTGCATGTGTGGCAAATGTTGGGGTAATGAGTTTTCAGATTTCTCCGCAAGGATTCGAAATAAAAGGGAAAATGGGCTAGTCTTGGTTGTATTCAAAAGTATGGTAAACAATATTACTGTACTACAATTTAACAAAGTGAAAAATGAAAAGTAATATTTAAAGAAAATAAAAAATACTATTCCATTGGCTTTTTATGACATGGAAACAATAGAAACAGTTATTGTGGTTGTACGGTAGAAATCTGATACTGCAAGCCTATGTGCTATGCATAATGTTTTGTCAAATTTTATTTTCACAAAAATTATATTTATGGTAGGAGTGAAAGTTGTTACAATCATTGTTTTACCAAGCTGATTTTGTATCGAACTTCAGACCTGTACAGGCTATACCTATTCAGTGTGTAGACTAATCTTTTCAATGAGCATTTAACATTTCATCTAATTTTCTGTGTGACCAGGTCAAGAATGAATCCATGACCATTTAAGTACAGCAAGTTTTTTTTTTGACTTTGGGTCATATCATTGTGACCATGCATGTCAATCATGGCACCCTGAAATATGATGAGATGAGATTTTTGTCCTTAAGGTCATAGGGCATATTATTCTTTCTTTTCTTAGTTGCCAGAAAACCTGAAACATCACTGTCTATAATTACACCCTGATTTATTGCAACACTCAGAGTTTGGTCGACCTTGTTCGCCAACCTGTGGTCTGCCAAAAACAATAAGTAGAAGGTTGTTCGTCTGTTTGTGTTGAGGGTGGATGCCTTATGACTGGTGTCTTCCATGTGTGAAATCCTTGGGCGAATAGAGCCCTGTGGATTTTCAGTCTGCCAATTTGGCATAGTTGGTTGTATGGCCTCTCCTATGTAATATCAAGGTGATATCCCACAGCAAAAAACCCGGGAACATCTTTCCATTGTCAGTTAAGTGGGAATTGTTGATGCTCACACAATAGCGATTTTCGGCAGCCTTGAATGTTATGAAGCACGTAGTGATTTTGTTAGTTGGTTGCAGTTTGCTAAAGTTTAGGTCAAAATTTTGGGAACGATATTCCAGTCAAAGGAATTTTGAAGCTCTTTCCTACATATTAAATGCAATAGGCAGTCACCCCAATCAGAGTTAGTATGCACTGTCACTCTAGTTCATGAGTGGCCTATTTTGATCATGTGACAATGTTTTTGTTAGTGAATGGTGAAATGCAAGGAGAATTTCTCCTTGCTTTACCTTTTGTTTGTAATAGTTATGTTCAAAACATCTTCAGTGGTGCTTGTAATGCAATAAGAGGAGATTTGCAAGAATTTGCTGCTTTTTCAAGCAAATTTTAGGGCAACTGCCTGCTCCCTTTAAATGAATTAAATATTTGAGCTTCATACAGCGTTCAATACATAGCCATTTTCCTCATCTGTTTTCTAACTTCCAAGACTAGAAAATAATTTGTGTACAGTGTAATGTTTCCGTTTCTTTGAAATTTTGCAGCTTGTAGAACCCTGAAGGTTGCACAAATCGCACCAGGATTGTTGTGAATTTAATAACCCTATAATGGCAGGTTTGTGATATAAAGATAAGGCTGAATCATCGTGCTTCTTTAACTGATATCAAATAGGAATGCATCTTGATTTTTGCAAATGAGTCATTTAAACAAACTAAAATCTCTTGTACTGAGTATTCACTGTCCCGGTTTCTGTCACTTCCAGCGGCATTGTTTTACATGCTGTGGCTTTTACTTTAGTGGATGTTGTATCAAGTCCACCTTTTGTCCTTAAATGATCCTAGCCATTTGTCATTTTGATAGCCTGAAACAATGTTGCCAACCTAATGCTGGAATAGCTGTAACATCTGACTGTAATTTATATGGATTCCACCACTCATGCTTCCCTTGTTGTGATTGGTTACCATGGCGACATGACTGTATTGACCAATCTAAACCATACTGCAGTGGAGTAGCTCAAAGCAAACGGAAATTACAGTCAGAAGGGGAACCCTCAATAAAATCATAAAAAAAAAAAAATAATAAACAGGGAGAAGTGGCTCTGTGCAGCGAAAGGTGTCTGTATTTCAGGAATGCTAGTACTTAGGATGAATCCTACTATGCATGAGAGGTGCTACCTAATCATGATTTATATAGACCTGTGTTAGTTCCTTGCATAGTGAGCATTTTTGGAGATGAAGCCATCTAAGACTAAAATGAAGGTGAGTAAGAAAGGGCACAACTTAACTTCTGAACTTTGAGGGAGGTGGGCTGGGTTCATAATAATCAGCTGATCACTGTTAGGGCAGGAACTGGTGAAGGGGTGGGAGAGGAAAGAGATGGGGAGGGATGGTGGAAAGACTATGCATTGAGGGATGCTTGTATGAATCTGTTATTGGGTTGTGTGATAGCTGAGAAAAGTGGGGGAATTCATTTAAGTTTTTCCTTTGGGGGGCTACCCTGGCTGGATACCTCACTGGCTACATGCCTGATCCTATGGGGATATTGAGTGAGTTGGGGAAATAATACAGAGCTGGGGGATTGATGGAGCTCGGAAAGGGACCAAAGAGTGACAAATTGAGGAGTGGGATGTGTACTGAGAGGAGGATTATGGTTGCAAGAATTGGTAATCTTTTGTAAATTTCAACTTTAATTGTTTAAACCATTCATGAAGTTAGGGAAGGGTTGGCCCTTGCCTTTGCCATTGTGTTAGGGTCATTTAGAACAAGGTTTCAAATATAACTTGGCAGTTAGTATGAAAAACTGGACATAACACAGAGTGCACAAATATCAAGTCCCTCCCCCCTTCCCCAACCTACAATATATGTGACTTCCCTTACTGCCTATGGAGTAACCATCTGGCAAAGCTAAGAGCACAGTGGGTGATGTCACCCTCCAAGGCCTGGCCCTCATCTGGCAAGAGTAGTAGGAAGCATGAGGGGGGCAGGACTTTAGGGGATGACATCACCCATCTAGCCCCCGCCAAACTGCCTACCAACTCGCCATTGGCTAGTACCATTTGGCTCATGGTGACCTTCACTTATTCTAGATCCACTGGATTACTGATGCCATTTGCCATTTGGCGAGTTCGTTTGGAAATTCCTGTTGAGGCTTAATTGTCACCAACCGTATCACCAATGGAGGCATTAGCTTTGCATGATGGTTTGTAGGTCTGTAGGCAATAGGGTTAATTTATGTACAGTAAATAGTAGGTAAGTATATTAGAGCTCATAGACGTCACTCTCCAGCCAGAGAGTTTTGTGAATTATGTTGAAGTGTAGCTCACATTTATAAATATTTCAGCATTTTGTATTTATTTACTTTGAATTTTAATGACTAGTATTAAATTGGAACTTTGTACAGACATTTAAGACTTACAAAACACATTTACACACGAGCCTATCTTGACACAAAAATACTGCCATTCTGGCATTATTCACCATCCAAGAGCATTCATGAACAAGCAGTATTTCTTACATTGCTGTGCATCCACACAAGTTTCTGAGCAAGGATAATTGATTATGAAACCTGCAGCTTTTTGTTAGGCTGCTATTTGACTCAAGTTCAGTGTAGACTGATGTGGTTCAATGGTCTCCGTGGTTAATGCAGCTGAGAAGGAAAGACAGAAAAAAAGGACAAAGATAACCTTGGCTCTCCGCAGGAGGGGAGATCACTCCTTGCGCCGCCAACTCATATAATCGATAGCTTGTAAAAATAGCCAGTTTCATATCAGAGAGAGAAAAATATCAATTCTGGCAGAGAGAGTTGCCACAGTCTATCATGGTGGATAAGGCTGTCCCCAAAGAACATCGGCTCTTTCTTTGAAGAATTTTTACCAGAAAGGAGCTGATTTGCGATGTTTTTTCTGCAACTTTGGTAGATTTACATTGCAAAATTATAAAGTCAAGTCATCATCCATCAAATTTAACAAGCTGTCAGCCCCTCCACCAGAACAAAAGATTCCCTTGTGATGCTAGCATTCGATATGAGTTTGATAGATGTCTTGGAAACACTTTTGATCCCAGTGTGTTTGTGAAGAACCATCACATTGCAAAACAAAACCAGTGTATAAGTTGTGGTGTGCTATTAAAGCATGTTGGATTTGGGGGTGGGGGAGGAGTGGGGAAGGGTTGAAGGGGAAGAGTACAGTGTTTTAAGGAGAGGGCTAATACCGTAAAATTTGCATATCCTTCTTCTCTTGATTTATATTGTCTGTTGTACTCAGAAGGGGATGAGCAGGAGATATGGGGTCTGGGGAACAGGGATGTAGCTAGCCAAATTTTAGTGCCGGGTAATTGTCTGATATGAAGAAGGCACCTCATCCCACCTTATGGCATCTGCCCCATTTTCCAGCCATTAATTTTTCCCTTTTCCCTCATTTTACTTTAGGGAGTCAATTTGGGGCTAGTTTTAGGTCATGGTAGGCAGATTTGTGGTGGGCGGGGAGAGTTGTGTTTGCCTGGGGTGCC
Organism: Holothuria leucospilota; assembly: GCA_029531755.1. Lineage (NCBI taxonomy): Eukaryota > Metazoa > Echinodermata > Holothuroidea > Aspidochirotida > Holothuriidae > Holothuria > Holothuria leucospilota. Next base: position 35,628,715 of record CM055964.1, read on the forward strand.
GGGCGGGAATATCGAGTGCTGGGTGTGGCCGCCCAGTGCCGCCCACCGTAGCTGCATCCCTGCTGGGGAAGGAGAGTGGTTCAGACAGGATACATCACCTATACCACCACTGTGCCACTGGCAACTGAAGTACCACAAAATGAATCTTTGCCAGTGGTATAGACAATAGTAGAACACCATTCTGAGGAACATTGTGCTAGGTAATGAATATTCTGCAACTCTTAATTGTGTGTTAAACCAAAATTCTCCTGAAGTGTGGCAAAAAAAAAAAAACAAAATTGGTCATGGACAAAAAAAAAAAATTTCCCTTGGAAATTCAGAAAATTTCATCTTCAGATTTCTGTCTGAACCCTGGAGCTATCAACAGTATTATGTATCTAGACAAAGACCCACAGGGGTAAATGTAAAATTTCATAATTATGTAAATCAGTTTCATGTGTCTGCATGAATTGTAATGCTTTATGTTTTATATTAAGGTATGAGCTTTTTGAAAGACCTCGAGTTTGTGTTTGAGCTTACCAGTATAGTAGCAGAGAGCTGTTAACCTTCTGCCATTACTGATTACTAGGAAGTATATATATGCATCCAATGTTGACAAACGGAAGTCTAGTCCATTGAAGGTGGTATATGATAAACACAGGCTACCCACTTTGTTGATAAGTTTTCTTATGCAACTTAAAATGCCCATACATGAAAATCAACACATACACATTTTAGAACCCATAAAATTCAGAGAAAGCACTGAGCTGTATGGACTTGTCTATACAGTATGCAGTGAATTTGTGAATAACTAAAAGGATTTTGGACTAACTTACAGACTTAGAAGACTTTCCCTTCAGATATCAGCTACCTTATTGACAAGGCTACAGTAGGCCTATATTTAGCAGTATGATATTTAACCAATTAACATACCAGTCACATTCATTGATTCGAAAAACCACTTTTTGAAGAAAAAAAAATGAAGTAGCCTCATGTGTGTAATTTATTCCTGTATCATTATGTATGTACTTTTTCCATGTTTTAATGTTGAAAATTTTCCAGGTTACGTATGTGGGATATTACATTCATATACAAAATGTGTGGAGAAGTCAATGCAGTTTATAGGGCCTACATAAAGAAGTCATTTTGCTAGTTTTACCTAGATTGTTATTAAAAGGCATTTCTATATGTTTATTTCTATGATACAGAGCAGCTTCACATTCACTGATTTTAAGAATTAAGTAACTGAATGAAAGGCAATGAAGACAAAGAGTGTGTGGAAGCCTAAAGGTGGAGCATAGCACTTTGACCCTCTCAAGGTAGTGTAATCATTGTTTGTGAGTAATGTTGTGGTTGGTTGTTACCAGGAAACTTGCCATGCAGCCTTCAAAATATGCTCAGGGGTTACCCAGAGTCAGACAACCACTTACTTTTGCTATGAAAATTAGAGCAGGGCTACATTGACTGGTTTGCAGTACAGTTCAAAATTAGAATATAAGAAGCAACTTTTGATGGAGTCCAAATGTTGGTATATCCATGGAGCTAGTTCCCTTTAGAGGGTATTACATAGCTTTATGGTATATCCTTACCATGATTCAGAGCAGTGGTGGCATCCTCACTCATTCCAGGGTAGCTTGTTACTGCTCATTCTTGGATACATGAACAGTATATGATGTGGGGACTGTATGACCAGCCACACAGGCTACAGTGTCCTGGGTATAGCCTTTCTGTAGGCCCTGTGCAAAGGGTTTGAAGGCAGTTGAAATTTTTGGCATTTAAAGGGAGAAAGCAGTCCTCTGCTTATTTTGCTCATAAGTATTTTTCATTTAACGTGACTCTTTATAAAAACATTAAATATTGAAGGTAAGTCAAGGAGTCATTTTGCATCAATGTAGCAAGTAAGTAACAAATATATTGCCACATAATAATATAATAATAACAATAATAACAAACAATTCAGACCTTAAAGGAAAGTTGTTTTACAACACTAAGTGACCACAAATGTGGGAGAAGCCTGTATGGTTCATGAATTACAACTTTATGTCTGGTGGCTAATCATCTGAGCAATTTAGGTGAAATTTGGATCCTTTCGAAAAGCCAGTTCAGATGGGAAAACCGTAGATTGCTCTTGGAGGAAAACCCACCCTACTTTGACCCGGCCAGGGATCAAATCACTAACCTCCCGGTTGCCAAGCTTCATGATTTCAAATGCTGCTGTCTTTCGCCACTTGGCCACAGCACATGATTGAAAGGAGCAATTCCTGAATTAGGATGACTTGGTACACTAATTCAAATTTGGGTAACTGCATTTTCCCTTTAAAATGCCAATATGGCAAACTGCTGCTAACTCAAATGCAGATTTAACTAATTGTCATTTAGGTACAACTTAACAGTTACGATGCAGATCAACCATTTTGGAATAATTTTAGTCGCTATTGCAGTATCATACAGCGTTCACCTGTTATCTGGGATGAGTAATTTAGATGGTATGTGGAGCAGTGACTTGGGACATTGCTGTTGATTGGTGCTGTATATCTGTACCAGACGTTGCTTGGTTTAGGTAAAGCCTTTTGGCAAAGCTGCCTTGAAATGAATAACAAAATACCCGTAAGCTGTTGTTTGTGTATGGAAATAAATTTTTCTGGGTTTATGACCTAAATTGTGCTTGGTACAATGTCTGAATGCAAGAGGTCTTCATGTTGTGAGAAGTTCATACCTTCATTTCTAAATTCCAGCATTGTCTTATTGCAAGCCGTTAAGACTTTTACCTAGTGGTAACTGCTATTGAACTTAACCTCCTCTAGCTGTTTCCAAATCATACCCCCACCTTCCTGCCCTCACCCCCTTGAGAGTCCTGGCAAAGGCGTATGTGGTGGGGGCACTATGTGCCCAAATTTTTGGATAATCCCAAATTCGGGCAGAATCTGTAGAAATTTGAGCAAAATTTTCTAAAAAGGCATCTAGAGGTTCAGCAAAAATAATTGTGCCCCCCTACCCCCACCTCCCATGCAAATGGTCCCATAATTATGCTTTATAAATAATGAGGCCTACTCAACCATTTAATGTTTTCTCATGAAAGATTTGGCATGTTCATTACTGTTTTTTATTGTTAGTGACATGTATTTGATTTTTTGGAAAAACTTGGATGGTATGTGGAAAGGGGGAGGGAATGGTTTAGCAGTCACCATTTTGTTTTAAAGTCTTGGTCTGTTTGTTTTGCAAAGCAATCACAAATGTTAAAAAAAATTATATCAAAGAAAAAGCTCCCTAGTATTAAAGAAGGTTACCATATTTGTTGGCTGTTGAAGTCTAATCTTCTATATTGTGGTTTCTCTCTGGTGCATTCCCATACATTAGCTAGTTGAAATGTACAACCATGGAAAACAGAGACAGCTCTACAGCAAGTCATCTATCATTTGGCTGTTTTAAAATTGCTTTAGAGAGATTCTCTCCACAAAAGCAGAATTTTCAATCTTCGGTTTTGATTTGGTACAGGGTCTGAAGGTGAAAATCCCTACTGACATCAAGGCTTGAAATCTTGTATGTGCTCTGTCACGAGAATTTGGAACAGAACCTTGATTTATATCTAATGTTCTCAGAGGAACTGAAAATCAGGCAAGATATAATGACAAAGAGATGTGCACAATTTAAGGCAAGCTAGTTTGAATCTTTTCTATGCCATCCGAAGGAAATATACATGCCAACTGCAGAGTTTTGCTCCTAGCCAATAATTTAGTTAAATGATCTACTTTGAAACAGTTTCCCAGACACAACACATCTTAACTTCTTTCACTTGTTTGATCATTACTTGAGACAAATAAATGATACTGTGGTAAGGAATGGTTGGAAAGTGAGGGGAATAGGGACAGGGGAGCAATATAATTGCTGTAAATATTTGCTTTACTCTAAAATTCTGAACGTTATCATGGCTGCAGATGTGTGTGTATAAAGGGGAGATAACGAGGGTCGTTTTTTGAAAGGGCCGAATTGATTGAACAAGTATGACCATGACATCATATTGGGTGCAGGAGGGAGGGGAGGGGGAGGGGAAAGGGTCATTTACTGTTTTTATAATTTCTACCACACATTGCTTTGTCACCCAAAGTAAGTGGCTGTAAATTTCTCTACAGTAAGAGGGGAAGGGGATCCTGTTTTATACGATCACATTTACTTGCGCAGTGTTGGGAATGGATTAGTACCATCTACCTGAAAGGGAATTTCCACGTCTGTTTCAAAAGGTCTGCTATTACCAAAGGTATTCTGTACCTGCACGCAATGCCCAGGACAGCAAGCCATTAGCACAGTGTAGAATCTAGAAAGGGAACAGTATTACTCTGTTACCAGCAGAAGTCTTTGTCATAAATTCATCACAGTTTAAAATGACAGGGTAATATTTTCTCTGGCTTTTGAGCCTGATGTAAGTAACAGGTTCCTGCTGCATACATGTGTATAGGTTTTCACTGGGGTATGGTTCAGGCTGCAAAACTTAAATGGTATTTCTTAAAATTTGGAGCTTTCCTGTTTAGAAACTCACAGACAATGCAGACTCTGCTTCCTGATAGAAATAACACTAATTGCTATACCTAGGTTTGTGTATCTGTGTGTGCAGGCCTGTTAGTTGTTGATTATGGAGTTAATGTTTTGAGTTGAGGCATACTTTACCGTTAATAGTTAGGCCTGTATTATTTCATGGTTATTACTGGTTTTAATTTGATATGACTATTTCTTTAAGAAAAAACACCACACAACTGAAAGAATCTTAAAATATAAAAAAATAGGACAAAATCATCACCATAAATAAAAAAGGCAATTGAAAGTCTATTGAGATTAACATATTGACAAAATTTGATTAAAATCGAAAATATTAATACAGTGGACTTTTATATAGTGTCAAATCAGTAACAAAGAAGTGCAGCTGCTCCAGGGGCTTAATACAAAAGCACAGAGAGCTTTATTACAATTAAAGGAACAATTTAAGAGATGAGTCTTAAGATAACTCTTAGATGCAGAGAGCAAAAACGGTCTGGTACAGTAACTGATTCCACAAATAAGGAGCAGAGTACGCGAAATATCAGTATCCGTTACCTCTGAACAGTGGATTGCAGGGATTCTGCCAGAAATGCAAAAAAGGGGGGGGGATTAATTGCTCTGAAACCCCTAGTCCAAATTGATGCTGTCCCTGACTAAAGTTACAAGTGGGTTCAGGGGGACAAAAGCTTGCTTCAAGACCCCTATAAGGTGCATTTTGAAGGGTTTTAAAGGCCATTTACTTATGAAAGTCCAAACATTGCTGCAAGGGTGTCCTCTTCTTAAGTAAGAAACCAAGATATGGACAATTGTTGTAATTTTTATGGAAATTGAAAGGGGGGGATTTTACCCACCTTCTTCTGGAAAGGGGGGGGACAAATCACCCCCTTTCCCACCTTTGGCAGAAACCCTGGATTGGGAAGAGACAGGTAGGCCTTGTCAAAAGAACAAAGACTAGGAACAGGAGCATAGGGAGACAAAAGCTGAGAGATATATACAGGTTGTTTCAAATGTTGGTCATGGAAAGTTAGCAGAGGTATTTTAAATTTGATTCTTTCACTATAATTGATTTTTTTCCAAATAGCAATTGCAATGGCTTGTGGGATAAGTTGTGGTACGCGATGTTTTTGTCAATGGCATTTTGCTGTGGCAAAAAGTGATGCACACCAAAAATCTGTCCCACAATCCTTTGTAATTCCTATTTGGAAAAGTGGGTTGTGTGGCAGTGCCTCCCCTTCCTTTTTGCCATATGTGCAGCCGGGTTTTGAATTTTGTGAAGTTCCTTTATGGATGAATCTGACATACCAGAAAGCAAAGAGTTGTGGGAAGTCAAGGCTGGAAGTCACAAAAGCATTAACTAGCATTTCACAAGTTTTTTTGTCAAGATATTTCCATAGAACACTGATATTCCTCAGTTGCCAGTTGGCAGAACGACAGAATATAATACAGATATTAAATGAGTGTATTAAATACACACTTTTTACTCTTCCACTTGCCCTGTGTTACTTGTTGAGTCAATCATGAGTGTAATCTTAACTAAATTTGTGCAAAGTGGCATATGGTATAGTGGTGTTGAGCCAATTTTCATAGTATGCGAAAAACCACTTGTAATAGAATTGTGAATTATCAGGGGTCCTTTTACCCCACTTATCAATTTTTACGATACCCTGCATGCTGAATTCTTCTTTTCACTATGTTTGAATTGATGGGAATTTAGAAATCACACCCATGCTCTAGCCATGCATGTGTACCTTAATATGCTTGCTATAATGAAAGCTGTCCATGCATGTCTTAATGTTATATAAGAGCATCAGACCATTATACAAGGGGTTTCCATGCGTAGTCTTCATAACAAAAATTATCAGGGCGTCGAAAGAATTACAGGTATCTTAAACTTGTGTCACAATTTACTGCACTGTATGCTCATTTGATGTAAAAAGTATGTTTAAGAATATGCTGACTATTTTTCCTTATCAGCAGCTGTACCATTTCTTCTCAAAAATCAGCTCATTAGCCTTTAGGGAAATTTGTACCCTCAGGCTGAGAAGCACTGCCATATAAATTATGTGTTGTATAATTTTACATGAGGTATAGCACTTCTCCTTTAAACCATTCTGTAGCTCTGTTTACAGTGTTCATTTAAATCCAGGCTGAGTATCGCCAACTCTTCATTCAGAGTACTCATTCCCTCTAACCATTACATACACCTCCGCCAGTTAGTCGGCTGCAGAACACATATGGGAGAGGGAGACGGGAATAAAAGAGAAAAAGGAGGTTGCCTGCACTTTCTCGGAGAGTCAATAACCCATCTCCTATCAAAATTTTCCATACAGTTATCATTTTCCTTTATTTGGGAGCAGCAACTGCTCATTACACCTCACATGAGAGGCAGATCTTTTTGAAATGTTGATGATGAAAACTTCGTCCCAAGGTTGTCAGATTCTCAGAAGCCAGAGTGATAGGTTCACTAATGAAGGAAGATATGATGTCAGATAAAGTCACTAGATAGCTTTAGATTTGAGAGATAAAGCAAGCCCATCATCTATATTGTGCCGTGATCTATATGCATGAAACATTGCTTGCTGACTTTTTGTCATTTTAAGAATCCTCACGAAAAAGGAAAAAAAAAAAAAACCTAAGATGATGTAAAAATACTGCTCATAAGATGTGTAGTGAGAAATAGTTTGTGATGCAGATGAGATAGGAATGTACATTGAGAGAGGAGGTACGTTGATATCCTGACTTGAACTTTCTCCGGGACACATTAAGTGTAAAAAGTATGTTACTTCCTAGTGTTTTTGAAGTTTCATATGCAAAGGAGATGGGTATGTTAATTGTGTGGGGGTGTACTGGGATGTGATGAATGTTTCTGGATATTGGAAAAATTGACATTTTGCTGTTTTGAATAATGCACTTAGTATGTAGAGGTTAATGGCAGATCTTCCTGACTCGTGTTAAAGAAAAATAGGAGAAAAAAGTAGCAACTACTGTTCATTTAGGTAGGTACATTCTGTTTGGAGATGAAAGTCAAATGACTTTTGCAGTGTGTGAATTTTATTTTATTTGTAATCAGACTGGATTGGAAAAAGTGTTTTTGTGGCTTGCTTCAAGTCAAAGTGTACCTAAAATCAAAATTACAAATATATATTATGTTACAAAGATTGAAAAATGTATGTCATCCCAGTAAAAATGGTGGAATCAGGTGGATTACTCAATAATTTGCGATGTCATACCTGTACTACTGTGATTACAGTCTTTGTTTTTCATAAAGTAACTGCATCTTTAACCAAAATGTGATAACATTTCCTTTGTTTCCTTTGCTATATTGTGACTTGACTGTACAAGCACTTTCCTCATAACATGTTTTGCAAGGAGCAATTTTTTAAAGGGAAAATAGTCTCCCCAAATTGAATTAGTATACCCAGGTATCCTAATTCATGAATGGCTTTTTTAGATCAAGTGACAAATATTTTGTAACTGAATTTTAAACTTATGTAATATAACCCCTTTGATTGCCTTCAGAAAAGTGCCACATTTATGTTCTGAAAAATTGTGAAAGATACTAACGATAGAGATATTAAGAGGAGATTTGTAACATTTACTCTATGTGTCAAAGTAAGTTTAGGGCGACTGCTTATTCCCTGCTTATAGGAAAATACCGTCACCCCAATCAGGGTTAGTATTCCCCATCACTCTTGTTCATGAATGGCCTATTTTGATCATGTGACAATGTTCTTGTTAGTGAATTGTGAAATTCAAGGAGAATTTCTCCATGCTTTACCTAACGTTTGTAACAGCTACGGTATGTTCAAAACGTCTTCATAGGTGCTTGTAATGCAATAAGAGGAGGTTTGCAAGAATTTGCCGATTTTTCAAAGCAAATTTAGGGGCAACTGCATATTCCCTTTATGGCTATATAAATATTTAATTTTGAAAGGAAGAAAAAAAGCTTGTAAGATGTGGTACAACAAGGACATCACAATCTACATCGCCCCACGTTATCTCCTATTTACATATGTAATCCCCCCACTTACCTGCAGTAAGACCCTGGCAAACCAATAGCACAGTAGTTGAGGGCACCCTCTGGCTAAGGGTGGCCCTCTTCTTGCTTGCCGTCAGACAGTAAACATGCAAGTTTGGACCCAGGACTTACTGGAGGTAAGTGGGGATTACATGTGTGAATAGGAGGAAAGTATCAGGGCTCGTAGACTCCCAAACCAGGGGGTTTTGGGGAAACTATTGTACATAATGACTCAGCATTTCAAATTAGGTGAATAAACTTTATCATTTTATTTCACAACAACTGAGTAAGCTACTGTATAAAGATGAGAGCTGGACCAATAAAATTCATTACTCAACGTCTGTTGTACATAACCTTGAAGTTTTTCTGTCAGGTGAATAGTTGTGCAGTACACCTCCAAATTGTTGTATCTTTTCTTTTGAAGAGGGAAAGTTTGAATTAAAGAGAGACACTCATCACCCCAAGTATGACTTTTACTTGGGGGTAAGCAAAAGTCTCAGTTGGTGACTGCACTTTGATTGAGATCAGAGTAACAAAATTCAAAATATGCAGAGTAGCTCATATTACACAGCATGCACAGAGAGTGTTTTGATTATACAATAGGGCCTTGTATGCTCACCACGATATGGTCTGAAGTAATAACTATGTATGTGTATGCACAAAGAGAAGCTAAAAACAGAACTTTATGGGCGGGGCTAGAACTAACTAAGTTGGGAGAATTGGAACTGTCTGGGATGAGATTTCTCCTTTAAATCACATGGCTCAATTACTGTGTGTCAAAGTCAGTCCCTAGCATCTATGAGAAATCCATTACAGAAATGTTTTGGAACTTTCAGCTGAAGCATTCTGACAATATGGTTGGCTCCAGAGGGAAACCCCTGCCTGCTTTACAAAACTCAAGACTACCTGTAATTGATATCAATTTATTCTTTTTACATGAGTTATTCATCAAACTCATGCATAGTTCACTGCCTTCAGCCCCTGCTGGACTGTTTTGTGGTCACTTTTCATAGAGGTGTCTCATAAACAAACACCAATTCTCATTTGCTTAAAATGGGGAAGAATGGACCTTTCCACTTTAATTTAAGAGTGACCTCGCCAACTTTTTGTTATAAATCATCATCATGCAATCCCCAGTGGTCACTAGCTTTACTGTATAAAATGAACAGGACATATAGCAAGAAGAATGGCTGCATAGTCACCAGTGCATAGGGTCTCTTTATGAAGAGGGAGTTCAGACAAAAGCCGATGAAATGATCACTGCAGCTAATCCTTTGGTGAAATTTATTTATCTAGGCAAATATGAGAGTATGGTTTTTTCATTAAAAAAAAAAATACATGGTGGTTGACAGATGTTTAATTAATGGAGCTAATTGCAAAAGGTGCCAGGCACACAGGTCACAATGAATGAAGTTCAAAATGTGTTAAAGATTTTTTTCAAAGATATGGGACATGTGACCAGAATTAGCTAGTTTTACTTAATAACTGTTATCTAGGCTATTTTTTTCTAGATTTGTCTGGATAGCCTATCAGTATTTGAAGACTATGAAAATCAGGAAACTCCTGCAAATATCCACTTATTTGCCTTAGAAGTACCTCTGAAGATGTTTTTGAACAAAATTATTACAAACAAAAGGTAGGGCAGGGAGTAATCCTCCTTGATATTATTAAACAATTCAGTTACAAAAATATTGTCACATGGTCAAAAAAGTCCAATCATGAATTAGAATGACGGGTATATTATATTCTTTTTCTGGTGGCTGCATTTTTCCTTTAAATATATTAGTCTAGTTTGCACCGCCTTTATATCTCCTAATTACATATGTTAAAATTTTACCATTTCTGAGAAACCTCATTAATTACATGTGTATAATTCAAAAAAAATGATATGGAGTGTTCCACAGTGTATTATTTCTTTTGTTATAAACTACGTAATGAAAAAATTTGTGGGTACTTGTCAGCTGATTGCAGTTAGGTGTGTGATGTTGACTTGTTTCAAGTAAAAAGAAAGTAGCAAAACAAAGTTGAATAAATTATTAAGGATAATAAGAAATAGCTAGTGGGTCTCTCCTCTCACATAACAGATTTTCATATTTTGCTCATGTTTATTCATGTGATAGGTACAGTATAATATTGTGTGTGATAGCTTTTGATGCAAATCGTAAGTTGTCCCTACATTTCCCCTGTATTTAATGCCAAGTCAGCAGGTTCATGTATGGCATTTTCATGTGGACCTTTCAGAATAGCCTTGGTGTGAATTTTTTACAATTATGGTACCCTCATAACTACTTTCACTATTGTTAAATATGCAGAGCTAGTTGGTCATAGGAAACAAGGAAAATAGGCATTGTAGTATGAAGGTATTTCCCTAATGCACTGCTTCTTCAAAATTATACTCATGGAAAGATGTTAACTATAACAGTCACTCTTATTACCGGCTTTCCCTGTCAATTGGAGAAAAACAGTTTACAAATACTCTTGCTTCATGGCTCCTGATGACTCCAAACAGGGGTTTTAAATGTTCTCTCTGGTGCTGTTCTATTAAAGCAGAATGAATTGATTTTCAGCCAAAACTCCATTACTAATATCAAGAGAGCCTCTGCTGGGTAACCTTTTGACCTCTGAGCTATGCCCTATGGCCCTCATAGCCTGAACAATTTGTTGAGTGACAGGTTCATATTTGTTTGGTGTGACCCCTTGTCTCCTGTGAGTCACAACGGAAGAAACACAGGGCTTGTCTTTGTGTTGCTGCAGAAGGCTGTGACGATTCTGTTGACAGGGAAGAGTTGGCAGTGTTTGGGACTACTACTGTAAGTCTGTGTGTTCTCATGAGCTACTTACATATATACAAAAAGGAAAATATTGAAAAAGAAAATGTCTTATAAAGCATTGCAGAAAAGGAGGAACATTTTATCTTTATATCAGAAACAACCATAGCTTTGTTTTTCTAGCAGTTATCTTGATCTGCTTCTAGATATTATAGCAGCTTAGTTCAGAGCACCAGCCAGCTGGAAGCCATTGATTTCATCTCTTTTGAAATTTACTGAGCAGCAACTGCAAGCACCTTTGATGAACAGTCAGTTGTTGAGTCCTTGAAAAATTTCCTGGTGGCTCTGTCAGGATTTCACTTGGAGACCTTTAGGGTGCAAGGGAGGGCTAGCCTAGTTTTACACTGTAACTGGCAAAGCTACTTCTCATCTTAGATTGGTAGGCATATTCAGAGGCCACCATACAGAACTACATTCTGTAATTGTGCAGTTATTCCCTCACGCTGTTTTTCCTTATTCCGTAACCTTCGTAATCCCCTTCAGTGTAATCCCCCATGCTGACTTACTGAAACATACAGACTTTCATTCTTTTGTTCCTGCCCTTTGGAAGGCAGAAATGTTAATTACGTTACGGCTCTGTTTTAGGAGTAGATAATTTACAGGCTTTTGGCAGTTTTCTGAGCTATTTACTCAGTCGTTTGAGCCACTTTTGCATTTATGTAAACAGTTGAAACCAGCTTACTTCTGAATCATTTTTATGAGTTTCCCCTTATGCAGAGGCCAGGCCAAACCAACTTGGGTAAACAGAAAGCAAAACTAAAACTTGGAGGGCTTGTGTATAACTGTAGGCAGACTACTCAGTAAAAAGTATCACAGTACAGTTTCCTAGTGGGAGCTGGTTGGTTTTACAACCTGCAATTAATACGACTTTAATTCCACAGCTGTGTTCTGACGCTAAGCTACTAAAAAGATACGCATACAAATAACGCTTCCACAGCCCTTTAGTTAAAAATGACAAAATTAACAGTTGTTCATACAAGGCATGGGTAGGTGAAGAGTAGACTATGCCATCTCACATTAGAGTGTTACACATCTTTTAAAACTTAAATAACAAAGCAGTGCTCTAAAAAACAATTAGAGCATACTGAAGTTACATATAATGCCAAAAAAAAAAAAATGATAACTAGAGACTTTTAAGTAACTTTGTTGTTATTTCCCAGACCTGTCACAATTCAGTTCTTTGTAGGGTGACACATAGGTGCACATACTGTTGATCAGTATAAGTAGTCCTGGGTAGAAAATGGAGTGTGTGTTGTCAAATTTTTGCATGATTATGACTCCTTTTTTGGGCAATAAAATGAAACATTTGAAGTTTGTTGACAGACTGGTAAGATTTGAGGTAAAATGATGTGGATTTCATTACTCACATTCAGTACACATTAATCCTGTCTAGACAAAACAGAAGTGAAAAATTGTCTATCTGTTCTGTGATCCTAATTTCTAACCCTTTCTGACTTGCTGCCTCCTCAGTTGTACTGCATCATTCTTCATATCCTCCAGAGCCAGTGGTGCCACCCAAGGAGTAAAAAGCATATTTTTGATATTTTTTTAAATCTTCTTTTTTTTTTTTATGATATTGCTAGTAACTCAAAATAAAAAACTGTTTAGATGCAACTTAGAAGTCTTGGGAATTGCCATTCCCAGCGATCTGGAAGGTATTTTTGGCCAAATTTTCTTGTACGATTTGTGCCAACCTATGGTGGCACTACGATTAGATAGTTTGCCTACAGGCTTCGCCCCCCCCCCCCTTGGCAAATTTCTGGCTATGCGCCTGTTTGCCCTCCCCTTGTCCCTTAGTCCACTCCTGTCCAAAAGTGTGTACAGTTCAAAGGAGCATTGTCATGCACACTCTCATTTTAGTGCCCTCCTAATTTCACACTTACCCCCTTTTTTGAAATCACAGGGGAGACACTGTACAGAGCAGGGTGAGTACCCATGCTCATGCATTCTTGCCTTCCCCCACCAACTTTGCAGTATCTCAGTTATTATGGAAGATGCCTTGAAACCAGTTATGGAGGTTAACTCCCCTATGAAATTGGCCGTCAGTGCCATTAGGTTTGGAGTGGGCAACGTACCAGTTTTGTCAGCCCATATATTTTTCTCTGTGTTGTGCTGTAGGCATAGAATTGATAAAATTTACATAAGGTGCTCTACTACCCAACAGATGTTTCTCTACATGTACCGTAGTTCACACTAGCATTATGTTATTTCTGAAGTCTTATTGTAAGGCCCTGAATTTAACCTTGAGCATGTAAATGGAATGGAACTTTAAAGTGGCATTACTCAATAGCATATGTGGTTTACAGTATGATCATGTCTCTAATAATGGTATGGAATCAGTTTTGATCAATAATTTTGTATTAAGAACTGAAATATTAGATGCTGGGCATTTCCCATAATATTCAGTACAACACTTAAAACTTAGTTTAACTGTGGAAAAGTAAAGTTTTGTGTTTGCATTCATTTTTATACCTTTTGGCAGGCACATCTTTGTTCTTCCAGAAAATGCTATTGTTTTAAAAAAAGGAAATGAAATTTTGTGGGAATAAAATTGCCTAAGTAGTCAAATGCTGAACTTTGCAAACTTACTCTCACAGCTTGGCTGCAGATGATCGCCGTGATTAGGAGACAATTCGTGAGGAAATTATTTCTAGTTTCTCCTTAAGTATGAAGTTTCTTACTTCCTTCATAGCAGTAATGAAATTGAGATAAATTTTGAAAATTTCCACATGGTGAGCTTGTAAACCGTTGATTATCAGTTTCAGTTGTGAGTCCCTTGGCACATCCTGTGGTTTTATTGTATTACGGTTATTGACTTAGAAATAAAGTACAAAGTTTTTCTCTCCTGTAATAGTATTTGTCAAATTTCCGCTGGGTTTGGTATGTTCTTTCATATTTTGTCCTCAGCCCTGGAAAATGTCAGGAGTATTATCCGAAAATTGAATTAAACAGGATAATTGATGCAGTTTTATGATGTAGGCTTAACATCTTTATTATTCCATGAGTCAAGGAGAATTAGCATTTAATAAGAAAGGAATTCAGCGGCTACTTTGGCGCCTTGATTAGCTTAAAGTGGTTGTCCTTGTTTGACTAAATGTAGAGCATGGCAACATTCTGGTAATATACAGGGTTGTAAACAAAGCTTGTCCTACCTTCTTTAATACCACGTCACCCCCTGCAGTGAAGCCAAACATGTCACATACGTTTTCATTTGGGTCTGGTCATCAGGATTCTGTACATGTTCAAACTGTTTTAGCAATGGTGCATATTGTTCTTGTACAACGTCATCCTGCCAATTATTTGGTTGAATTTGGTTAAAAATTTTTGTCTTGCTGTTTCTTGAGAAAAGGTCGTCATCAAAGATGGAAATGAGGAGGAATAATTATTGACTGAAGCAAAATGCTAGAGGGGAGATAGAATTTTCGATCCGATAGTGCAATTTCTACATCAGAAATAGGAACACGGCTTTCAGGAGTGAAACAGTGTAATCCAAAATGAATCGATTGAACTCATTTTACCCCAAAACTGAAATTATAAATTCACCCTGGGTACTGACTAACATTTTGCTCTGAAAGTTGTTCGGATGAACGTCATGTACAGTGTTACTAGGGGTGTACTATCCCAGGTGCCATTTCATCATGTGCATATTATCTTACAGTATCATTTGACTTCACTCAGTATTGTTGGTGACATATGATTAACTTTCATCAACATTATCATGCCTATTCGGCAGGAAGACAGATGTGAATTATGTGCTAATTTTAGTGCTAGTATTTTTATTTTGTTGAACAGGTTATGTTATGCCCACATATTAGTCATTACTCCGAAAGTGCAGGTTGAGATGTTTATCTACCTGTATTTAATGTTGTACACATCTTAAGTTAATTATACAAATGATATAAAAATAACACAGCTGGATCATATATGAGCATCATTAAACTTAAAATGAAGGCCAGAATAATTAAGAGATAGGGTTTGAGAATTAGTACGTAGCGTTTTCAGCCGATGAGTGTTTATATGAGAAGTGGGATTTATGTAGGGCTCGTCCTTCACGTAGTGGAACTCAGCAGTGATTGGCAGAGAAGTGTTCTCTACTTTAGTGGAACTCTGCAGTGAGTGGCAGAGAAGTTAAAGAACTGTGATCTTTAAATTTGAACAGCTATAGGCTCTCTAATCTACAATGCCCCTCCTTCATACCTCCTATTTACACATGTAATCCCCACTTACCTGCGACTAGACCCGCAACTAGTGGTGAGCAGCAGGGTGAGCTGAATGCCAGTTGAAGATATTTCAATACGATTATTCAGTACTGAATATTCAAGTGATATTGATGACTTCTTGTGATCAGTCTACCTTCTTGTGATCAGTCTTTAAGTACATTCAAAGTTACTTTCAAATTATTACCCAATTTGCCTTCAAGTTGCAGTATTATATTTCTGGACCACTTTTGCCGATCGGTGCCATCAGCAAAGTACCACAGTCACGTATCAGCCACAGTAGAAATTTTTCTCCAGAGAAATTGAATAGGCTCGTAGTGCCACCAGTTTGTGGAGTGTAAGTTAATTGCTAAGAGCACAAATTTAGCTCTCACATGATGTACCATATGGTGAATGTTGCTTGTGAATCTTTCCAAGATAATGTTCATTTAGACTGGGCCAGGGCCTCACCAATAGGGCCACCTGTAAGAAGGCATACTGTACAATATAGCCTGTAGCTATGAGGGGTTCCATCCAAGGCTTGTTACTGTCTGTGGAGTTATGGAAGGGGATCTGTATACAATATATTTTGGTATCAAATGAAAGATAATTGCCTTGAACAAATTTTTTGTCAACTCTCTTTTGGTAGCAAGGTGATTTCTTAAAAAAAGACTGAAATCGCTTTCCTATATTCATTACCACACTTGTATAAAGTGGTTGGTCCTGGGGTGAGGGCAGCATATAAGTGTGTGGTCATCAGAAGGAAAAATACCCATACCACTTTCTCTATTCTAGTGTCTCCAAGTTTCTCCCAACTGTGCCTTTCCTAAGAATCAGAAAACGAACCGTCCTCTGTTGATTCCCTGTTGGTAAACATATTCCCAATAATTACACACATGTCCCCATGTTCTTTGTTGGCAAGCTTACTTCTGTGTTGAACTACATCCTACCTCTGACATAATGAGGTGGGGTTGGGGGGGGGGAAGAAGGGAAGTGGGGTGTAAAAGATAATGAAGTACTAATTTACAAGTTTATTTCCAACTGTGTGCTTAATACTGTTTTTTATTTTTTATTTATTTATATATATTTTTTTTTAAATCATACCAGAGCAGTTGTCAGTTATTCTGTTTTCCTATCTTAACTTCCTGGATATGTCAAGGCTGCCTCTTCTAAAGATCATTTGTTCATATCCACAAGGAAAAATTTCCTCCACCCTTTACTGATTATGATGGGAGCACTCTTATCCAAACAAGGAACCTTGTAAAACAGATGTTCGGAAACTCCAACCCCAGTCAATGAGCAAACATCAGATCCATCATGTTTGGTGGCAGACAATCATGTTTTAGTATCACCACATGGATTCTTCTTACTACTTCCAAATCCTATACTTCCTGGTCACAACAAATCTTCCTTTCACCAAAGTACTGCATCTTGTCATCTGGGGGCTAGGGTTGAGCAGGGGGTGGGGGGCACTGTATGGTATTAACAGTCTTCAAGTTGTGAACTGATCATTACTATGCTGAGGTCAAATTTGACCGTAAAATTTGAATCAATGGCTGTTTTCTCCCAGTGTGAACTCTAAGAAGGCAAGGATGCCTTCACTGGACACCCAGGGCCCCAGTTCGATTTGTGCGAGAATGCAGGGTGGGCTGTTAATGCCTCTAATGCAGGAGATAAATCAGAAATCACTTGACCAAGGAGTTCACTTGGGCCTCTGAGGGAGACATGTTTATCACTGTTTTGATGTTGTAAGTGTCCGTGGAATCCTCTTCATACATTCACAGCAATGAAAGTCTATTTCTCCTGTAATAGCTATGGAAAGTTGTTTCCTGCAGTTTCCGACCAAATTATGGTTGGATTGAGTTACCTCTTTGGTGTTGAAGAGACATGCGTGATTTTTTCTGAAGGTCAAATCCCAACACTTTGTGTGGCTGAAAAGTGGTTATAGAAAACAGACTTGACGTTTGTATTAACAGAGCGCATAACTATACAGGAAGGTAAGTTTTAGCTCAAGGAGTCTCAAAATAACATTTTCTTTCCAGGGATGAAGAAAATATGTTCTTTATAGGTCAAAAATTCAAGTGAATTGTTATCTGCCATTACTGTGAAATGTATTCATGCTTTGTAAGTTAAAAGATAGTAAGAAGCCAAGTAAACTCGGAGCCTTGAGAGAAATGAGATTCTCAGGAAGTTTAGCTGGGCATGTCCTAGCTGTTGGACTTAAATACCATTCAGGGTTTAAAGGGCCGGTTAGTTTCAGACGCTAGGTGTCTGTGAAATGTGGAGGTAGCCTATGGTTTATAAATTTAAATTTCATGTTGGGTGGCTGACCAACTCAGTAATTAACTTAGATAAAATTTGGTAAGGCCAGTTTAGGTAAATAAATTGTAGAGTACTGTGGTTGAAAAATCCACCTTAAGTACTTTGACCAGGGTGGGGATCCAAGCCTGGACCTCCCCATTGCCAAGCTTCCTTACTTCAAATGCCACTGCCTTTTTACACTCTGAATAGGCAGCACTTGCAACAAGTTTGCAAGTTAAGAACTGAATACCAGTGAACATGGGGGGGGGGGGGGGAGGGGGGACCAGGAATCTTGCAGGGAAATTTTGCTATTTGGGGGAAATTTGGGCACTTCGAAGGAAATTTGGCAAGTTTTGTACATGAAATCAGTAGATAAATTGTGGGAAAGTGTAAAATGGCAGCAGTATGCAGTGGCAAATTGCTCTGAATCTCTGGTTTGAGTGTTAAATGCAATTCAGTTTTCATGTTTTAACTTTTGAAGTTAAAAGGAAAATACAGTCACCCCAGTCAGAAGTAGTATGGGGTCGGTCGGAGACATGTCACTTCCCCATGACAACAATGTGTCGGAGTGAAAACAACGTATTGCGCGTATTCCGCACATAGTGTAGTCCAGTGATTGTTTACACTCCAGCAATGTAGCGCGTAGTGTGTTCCCATATGGCCATACTGCAGTCAGTTGTTGTTTTCACCCCAAAGTTGCTACGTTAATGGAAAGACCCGGATGACCAACCGACCCCATACCCCTTCATCCTAATTCTTGAATAACTTTTTTTTGATAATGTGACAATATTTTTGTTATTTTTGTTACTGACTTGTTAAATTCATGGAGAATGACTCCTTGCTTTAACTTTTGCTTGTAATAGTTATATTCAAAAACATCTTCAGCCCATTTGGAAATATGGTTGTAACATAGTACATTTTTATATCTGTGAACAATGGTTTGTAGAGACAAAATGATTGGTAATTCAAGTATGCCAGCTGGGTAATTTCATTCGCAAAAAAAAAAAAAAAAAAAAAATTAAAGGAATGCAGTGCTTTGTAGAACATAAATAATTGCTCACTCAAACTTAAATGATGCAACAGTCAGTAGTCATGCCAAGCATACTATGGTATGTTTTAGCAGAAAAGATTTAGTTGATTGGTTAAACCAGATGATTCAATTAAAACTGTATTATGTCATGTTGACTCTATGTAATCACAGTATTTTCCTTTAAGACAAACAACAGGCATTAGGTCATCCTCAAAAACAATTCTTGTTCACTATGGCTGCATGTCCACCAGATCAGAATGAGGTTGACCCTTCCAAAAGAACCTGTTGACCAAGCCATCACTCAGATTTGGCGATGTTTGCTGACCGTGTTTACCCTCGTGAGGAGTCAAACCTCACAAGTTTTGATCAAATGGGAAAGCTGTACGTCTTTGTTGGCTGCTATTCTGGTGTGACTGAAAGAAAGAACCCTGCAATGAAGATTAAAGTTAATTTAGCCAGATGGTGGGAGAGCGACCAGTGCTTAGTGACATACACTAGTTACGTTACCTGGTGCTGACTGAGTGAACAGGGTTTACGGTTCTAGTGACATCTATGAGTTGAGAAGCACAGGCATGACGCAGGTTGTCGGAGTGAGCCTTGCACTGAGTCAACATCTGCTTATATGCCCCCTTAGCAACTTTGTTTTCTTTAGCTCCATATACATAGATACATACATTAGGCTTGGTAGGCTATTGGAATCATTTACTTGACCCTGGCAACAACTATTCATTGTCAATGAGTGAAGGATGTGTGAAAGGAATAAGAGGCAAACCTTTATCTAAACAGGCTGCTCAATGCTTGTCTTCAAACAAACACCAGTGACAGGCTCTAAGTAAACCAGGTTTTTAAGGCTAAAGGTTTTTTTTTTTTTTCTGGAGTTGTTATGAAGGATAAGTTAAGTGGCATTTTTGGACATTGCACCCCTGAGGGAAGCATATATATGCAATACAGATAATTGCAGTAGAAAAAAAAAATAGGTAGACAATGTAAGGAATATAGGCAGGGTTGGCCGGGAAGTACCGGTGCAGGAAATACCTCCTGGTATTTACCGATATTTTCCATCCAAGAAATTTCATCCACAAGAGTGAAATATTAGGAAATATTACCAAAAGGAATACTCCCCATTTTTTCAACTTGTTTATTTTCTTGATACAAAAGTTTTCTTGAAGCCAAACTGCCCAGAAGAGTGACAAAAAAAAAAAAAAAAAGTTGATGGATGAGCATAGCAGATCTTCTTGAAAAGTTTGGGTAGTGACTGAAAAAGTGCTTTAGACAAGAGGCTGATATACCCTAATGGAGGCCTACAAAGTGTCGCAAATGTGCTTTATTGAAGATACTATTTATAACACTCTGCAGTAACCAACTGTTAATTTCTGTATTTACAAACACCAACAGATGCTTGTGTGGGTTGTGTAGTTTGTACAGTTAGATGAGGTTTAACGACACACCAACACGAATGTGTTATGTAGTGTCAACTAGACAAAAAGGTAAAGTTTAAATACAGTTCCAAATAGGGTTCAAGTTCAAGTTTGGTTTCAAATACAGCTCAAATACGGTGCAAGTCCTTCCCTTTAGTCGCCTCATATGACAGGCGGGAAATACCGTGGGCATATTCTACAACCCCCAGCCCACAGGGGGCGCGTAGTTTCTACAACAGACCTGGAGATGGTTGCTGACTTTATCCTACAAGTGGATATGGTGCAGTACTTTTATATTCTATCCATCATTATTGGTGAACTTTACAGTAACATGCTGTTCAACCTGGTACATTTAACCTTACAGTCTATTTCGCTCTTCCTTACCTCCTATTTACCTATGTAACCATTATTGCCTGCAATAACCGTCTGGCAAAAAACTAATAGCACCGCGGTATCCCCTGCCTATAGAGGGCGCCTACAACCCTAAAACGTCCTTCTGCATTTTACATAGGTAAATAGGAGGTAAGTATCATCGCTCATAGACTCCCAAACCAGGGAGTTTTGGTCATTTAACTTGAAACCCCCTCCCAAGTACAGTATGGCCCACCATAGGAGACTGCTGTATCACTATGTGAATAAACAGAAATTCCCCAAAACTCGATGTAGATCTCAAGTTACCATTGGTCATCAAGCATTGCACTAAAAACTTGGTCATGTGGTTGGAGTCAGGTAGCCTTGCCAATATCAGATTGTGGATCCTGTAAGAACCTGGCCTGATCTTCCTTACAATTATTATTTACCTTTATATGGACAGATTCCAGTTTTGCAAAGCAAAGCATAAGATCAGATCAAAATCTGGTATAAAAAGAGTGTTGAGAGGATAGGATAGTGGCAGGTTTGTGACTTTGGTGGGCTCACAAGCACTGAACAACCAGTATTGAGATTGTGCTGATAATGATATCAATAACATGTTACAACTGTGTTGCAACATTACATAAATTATTTTCAATTTTTCAATGATAGTTTTCTTAGTATTAATTAAATTGAGCAAGTTGATAAGTGAGGTAGCTCTAGACACCAGTATTTCATGCAAAGCAAACTTGGTAATTAGTGCTCACTATAGTGTAATATTGTTCTCTACATGATTTTTGTGTTTACAAACATTTCCCAATATTTCCTGCCTAGCTGGGAATTAGTAATATTTCCCAAGAAATATTCAACCCTGAATACAGGCATTGCATTTGGTATTTATTCATGAAATAGGGTTAAAGCAAGGTTGCAGCTAAACATAGAGGGCTTCACCTTGCAGTACTGTATCTATTTACATGTTTCTATGAACAGGGAAAAAGAACATGAATAACATTTGTGGGAAAGTGCGTGAGAAATGAAGAGACAAAATGTGTCAGGAATGGATTCATTCTCAACCGAGGTCATTCGTTTTCAAATGGAGTACAAGATGACTGTAGAAGTGTCTCAACTGTCTACAGAGGATCTTGACACAGAAGCAAAAATAAGTTTAGACAGGGTAATTTAAGCATTTGCAGCCGCATTACCAACTTGATATTCACTTGGTGAATATCTTTTGAAAGGTTGGTGTCTGTTAAACGGGCAACTAATGTACCCATGGCGTGATGCCATTACCATGGGTACATGAATACCAATGAAGATGAACTAGTGATGGCTATGAACCCTGAAGACCTACTGTGTGCATCATTTTTCCAAGTCTGTAAAAAATAACAAAATTATGTGTTCAGTAAATGAAAGGGGCCAGTGTATTGTGGCATAAACATTCATGTTTATTGCAGATACAACAGTAACACTACAGTACTTAAGCACATGCTGCAAGTACTAAGATCAAACAGTACAACACATTGTCAATGCTCGTCACAGGTGTAGATAACCTGCAAAACACTCATCATAAAACTACTACAAAATTTTGAGACATGTTTGTTCACATAGTTATGTCTTTTTTACCATGCAGCTGCCCAAATTATGATCAAAATATGAATATTCATATATCCAGGAGTTGCTAATTCCTGGTAATAAATGGCAGGATTTGCTACTGTATATGAAGTTTTCTTTCACATAAAGATCCTTTGGGATTAATCAGTAACTCTCCTTTCATTCTTTATAACAAATTTACTGGTCAGAAAGCTCGTTAGGTGTAACAAGCACATTGTCTATTGTATTTAATCTAAAGAAGTATCATCAGTATGTGAGCATATGCTCTCCAATTTCATGCCAGATCTGTGCAATTGTGAATCTGTAAGTTAATGTTTAACAGGATACTGTGAGGTTTTATGATTTCGTGCATTGTCATTGTCAGGAATGGAATTAAAATGGTGTTTAAATTAGGATAAACATTAACAAATTTCACTTGGATGAATTAATCTGTGTCATCTTCATAATTATTTACCTAACAAAGGAGAATCTTCTTTTGTTTTCACATGGGGAGAGGACTCCAGCTGAAAATTTAATTCTATCCCTTTATTCATACGTTTGCTGACTGCATCCCAGATAAGCCCTGTTACTCTTTTTCCCTCTCTCGAGTATGAGATGTGGCAATGCGCCCTCTATTTTTCCACTTCTAACACTTGTTGCCGTTGCTCCTCAGTCATTTTATACCCCCCTCCCTTGTTAAGAATATGAAATGAGGTGACTGTACGCACAGTAATAGTTCTACTCCACAATGAAGATTCTCACATGGGATTCATGGCAGTCAGAAATTTGAAGTTATAGAATGTATTAGAATCACCTCTTTACATCCCTGGCCATTTCGTTTTGCAAAGATGGCCTCTCGTTAACATGCCACTGGCAAAACCATTAGATTACGACGCCAAGAGAAGTTTGTACTAGGACAGTGTTTTCGATGAAGGTATCAGCAGTTTACCAGCGACACCAAGGAAGAGACATCTCCTTGGTAATTCAGAAATAAATTTTTGGAGGAACAATGTCATTTACATGTCTTCATACTAATTCCCCCCAGCAGGGATGATGACTTTGGGACTTAGTTACTCCTCAGAGTTTGAAACAGATAATTTAAACATCTGGAGAAGTTATTTACAGGAAAAGAAAAAAACGCAAAATTGAGATGACAAGAGGTTTCGTGGGTTGAAGGATAATGATGTTGATAAAGTTTTCTGTAAGGGTCCTATGTTGAGATGTTATTTCATGTAGAGGCTTATTGGCATTGTGAACTGCAAAGCCCCATATTGTACACCCTAGTCATGGCACAACAGAATGTGATACAGTACAGTACAGTAAAAATGGGAATAGCTTATTTACATTTAGTAGGTGTGTTATTAGGTGATATGGCATATTGCTAGTAGTTTATAAAACTGAGTTGAAAAGATTTCAACTTGAACCCACTTGTTGCTGAGTGAAATTTTGTATGGTCAATCATGAGATAGGATTGCTTTTTGTTAGATCACATGACACATTGTCAATCAGACATAAAACATGAATCCCAAAAGAAGTCTCAAAATTACCTTGCAAACACAGCAGGAACAATGGGAAAAGTCTGCAGTTTCTGTCTGGTTTTGAAAGTCTTTGAATTTTGATTAAAATTTGGTCAAAATAAATTTTGCCATTTTGTCTTGAAAAGTAAAAGCTTTTCACAGGATTTGAGATGATCTTGCTACATGTGTCTTCAGACCATAGAATCACACATATTGACTGGAAAATTGCCACATTTAATTTTTCTGCCAAAATTGTTACTTTTGTCTCTTGGAAATTTCTGTTGATCTTGCTTGGTCTTGGGCATTTCTTGAACCCTTGTAAATTCTCTGTGAAAAGTAAAATTATCCATCTAGAGGGTAGATATTCCTTTGCATTCCCAGTTTGCACATTTTGACATGATTGTTTGTAGTTGCCATCCTGGATCTTGAGAGTCAAACTAAATTTCAAGGACTGCTATAAATATAGCTTCTTCCCTCATACTGTCAGAGACTGAAACCTCCTTCCATCTAGCAACTCCGCAACTGGAAGACACAAAGCAGTTCAGGGATTCCGCCTTAAAAAAAAGTTTGTACTTCAACAGGACTAACTATGCATGCGTGCACCCATCCCTGCATGTTTGACCCCACCAGAAGTGTTGTGCAGTATTCATCCAGATCCAGAACTGGATATACTGCCCTCTAGTATTAGTCCCACAACCCAGTTTGGTCCTACTGTAAATATCCCATCGGTTCAGAAAGTACTACTGTCCTTTGGTGGTACCAGGGAGTTACCATGGCTATTCCCTGGTGGTACTGCAATCTACATCACCCCTCTCCTTACCTCCTATTCACCTATGTAATCCCCACTTACCCGCAATTAGTTTACCAGGGTTAGTTGCGGGTAAGTGGGGATTTTATAGGTGAATAGGAGGTAAGGAGAGGGGCGATGTAGATTCCCAGTCCAGGGAGTTTTGGGGAGTCCATTGGTCGCCCAGCCCATTGTCTTCTTACCTACCAAAGTCCATTGCCATAGGACCAGTGGGCTGTATGTAGGTCTATGGGGCTGTGACCGCCTTAACCTAGATGCTTAAAGGGTAGGAGATTTGTAAGAGTGCTGATTTTGCAAAGGAAGTTTAGAGTGACATTTTATTCTCTTTAAAGGGAAATATTGCATGTACATGCACCAACAAGGCTTACAAAGAAAACAGCTTTAATCATTATTAAACAATTCAGTCTCACCAATAAACCCCAGCAATAGCTTTATCTCCTGAAAGTATTATGCATTACAAGAGTTATGGAGGTTGCATGATTGAGTTTTGGAAAGTTTTGGTAAACAAATTGTTCCTGAGCAACGAATATTAAACTGAATTTCTGTCTGTGAGATCCTTATTTCTTGAAAACAAATCGACTGTATGCCTTACTTTGAATTATCTACCATTCTGTATCTTTAAATATTGGTTTTAAAAATATGAAGTTTCAGTGGAACAAATGCAATATTTCCCTTTAAGGAGGGTGGCGGGGGGGGGGGGGGGCCTGATTGATATTGCCTGATTGATACTCCTAGCAAGGTTCTTTTACATTTACTGGTATGTGTTTATACAAGAAAGAATTCACTCACAGCAAGGGTGATTCACTACATGTATGGTCATGAATGCTCTTAACAACATTTTTACACAAAAAGTCTTCTGTTTAGTCAGTGTTGACACATTATGTACATAGGTTTCTATTTAAGGTAGACAAAACTATAGCAAATGGGGGAACTTACGTTGTAATAGCATAGTAGTAACGAGGGTAATACTGTAGCTGCACCCCATGGAATAATTGTTGTTTGCTTTTAAAATAACTAAACAGAACTGATCAAACTATCCTTTACAGGATTTCAGTAGAATGTTTTTTTTTTTCAGATACTTTACAACTTGCCATGTATTGAGAGATATTTAGTAGACAAAGCACAGTTCTTTAAAAAGTTCTTTCAACCCACCTCTGAAGAAATGTCTACACCAGCAGGTGTGGCCTTTGTACAGCATCCCTGCATTGTGGGGACAAGGGGACATTTATTCAATAATATAAAGTTAAACGTGTGCTTAAATATTCATTTATGTGAAATAAATATTTACATTTTATAAGTTGCACAGCATTGTGGGAAATATGAGAAAAGCCCTCGTGTCCTTTAGTTAGCCACCCTTAATAGAGGAGCGTGTCCAGAGCAAGAACTTTTTCTTTGGGGTCACCGGTGTGGATGCCAGTTTTATAACATTTTAAATTTAAGATTTGTTCAACATTGAAAATTTTTGGCATGGGGGGTACCCCTTCAACCCCCATCCCCCCCCCCAAGGCTGCTTAGTGTAGACTTTCTCAATCCCTGAAATCCTTGCTACAAGCCTGCTTCAAAATGAAAAACAATTATCAACCTACTGTATGACATCAAAATGGGAATGTAATCAAGGAAGTAGAAGCAGTCTTGGATACACTTTACCTGGTATGCTATCCCAGAATGCATTTTTGCACATGGATGCCATTCTAGAAATGTGTAGAGTAAAAGTGCAATGTGCTGTAATTGCCAATCTGTAAAGAAGAAAGAACTGCAAGAGAAGGAAGTAACCATTTGCAAACTGCTACGCAAAAATGGAAAAAAATTAGTAAAAACTGCTACACAAAACATCTTCATGTAGCACTTTTGATACACAAAATAAATGCAGCACAATATGTAAATGTTGAAGAGAAACAAGAGTGTAAGCAAACCTGTTCCTCATAGCCTATTATTGGTTTTCTTTATTGGGTGTGAATTAAAGGGAATATACAGTCACCCCAATATGAATTAGTTTACCCAGGTATCCTAATTCATAAGTGGCTCTGTTTATGAAGTCATCTGACAATGTTTTTGTTAATGAATTGTTCATTTTATACAGAATAACAAGTTGTTTTCCTTTCATATGAATTATTTTTGTTTGGATAATCATAAAAGGCTATGGAACAGGTAACTTGCAAGATTTATCTGATATTTCCAAATAATTTTTGGGCAACTGCTCTTTCCCTTTACGCACAAAGCTTCCTTAGTGCTGTAAAAAAAATATAGATTACACCAGCAGGGTTTACATACAGTACAAGTTTCATCACACAGTCTGTAAATGGGCACTTAGTGCACTGGCCAGTGGTCATTTCAAACTGGACCTTGCCAGGGTATTAGGATGGACTAAAGTATTATTGATTCTTCTTTGAATCACACACAAAAGCCATTAGCCATACAGTCCACCTCTTTTGGTCACCTCTGTGTCCCAACAATGACTTCAGATTCAACTGTGAATATGTGTGAATTGCTTGAGAAGTGACGCACTTCTATTGTCACCAATTTTAATTTCAATTGGTAGCCTGTTGAGATTCAAATGAGTCCTCTATAAAGGGAAAGCTTAAGGACCCAAGGACCCTCAGTTAATCCAAGCCCACACCTGCATGGTCCTGATAACAGTCAATGAGGTTTTGTTTGTGGAGGGGTTTTTGTCTGACTCTGTTGTGATTGGGAGTGTGTAGTGGGTAAATTTCCCTCTATAGTTAGGGGATCCCGCTGTGTCATTTGTTTTTGGCAGATGGCTATTGCAGGCAATAATGGAATACATATGTAAATAGGAGGTAAGTATCGGAGCTCATAGACTCCCAAACCAGATGAGTTTTGGGGAGTATGTCAGAAGACTGCATACAATGTGAACTTACTCTAAGGCATTTACCCTTTGAAGTGGTTTCAAACATGACAGTTAAAGAGCCTAAACTGCTCTTTCAAGTAGACATTGTTTGGGGCATTCAGTGTAATTCATGTGAAACAAAAAATTCACCTTAAATTTTTTGGATATGTTTAATTATTTTCCATAACTCTCAATTTGAGTTTTTCATTTGTAACCTTTTGTCCCGTACACTGATATTGTATTAACCACTTGTACTTTTAGAAGAAATGAACCAGTCAGATTGTCTTTCGGGTGATTTATTCAACTAGAATATATTTGTTTTAGTAATTTTGATAAAAAATCTCTAATTTGTTTGTTGTCATCTTTTCCATAACCAGTGTTTAAATAGCAATGGGAGCACCAAGCTCTACACTTGACAGTTCTCAATAGTTGTAGCAGCCTGGCTTACTACTAAATCCCCTTTTGATAACCTTCTGCCATGTACAAACTGTAGTGGTAGGCACATCATTTCATGTGCATGCTTTCTGTCCAAACTGCAGCAGAATATTCCCTTTTATATTTCTTCTCAGATTTGTTGCCCATACTATCAAAAACCATCCTGTGTGTGATAGGCCTATTTGTAATGTTCAGTCAGTTATGAGATTAAGCCCATTTTCAATCAAAACTTCCTTAGAAATGTTAAATGTAGCTACCTTGGGTGTTTGATATTAAAATTTTAATAGTTAAATGAGTATTCTATTATATGTCTGTGCCAAGATTTCATGTAGGTTTTGTGTGAGGGTGTATCTTACTATAGATAGGTGAGATTTAATGATGCACCAACATGAATGTGTTATATAGTGTCAACCAGGTAAAACGTTAAGTTTATGTACCGTTTCAAATACAGTTTAAGTTTGGTTTCAAATTCAGTTCAAATACGGTGCCAGTCCTCCCCTTTAGTCACATCTTACGACAGGCGGGGAATACTGTGGGCATATTCTACAAACCCCAGCCCACAGGGTGTATTGTACTGTAGAATTGGGTTGATGAAGACATGTCCCATGGGTGGATCATCTCCCTGTTTTGTGGAAAAATTAGAAGATAAGAACCTCAGGAGACAAAGGGAAATTGCATTTTAAAACATATCCTAGAGAAGGGCCAGTTGGGGGGGGGGGCAAAGGGGAATGCATTTTAAGGCATGTCCAAGAGAAGGGCCAGTGAGCCGGGGGGTTTATTGGGTGACAGAGAGGTTTACACAGTCACTCACTAAGGTGTTTCTCAGGTACATGGGTTGGAATCCTGTTCGAAGCACGAGTGTTTTCCTCCATGTATTGCAAAGGGGAATGCATTTTAAGGCATGTCCAAGAGAAGGGCCAGTGAGCCGGGGGGTTTATTGGGTGACAGAGTGGTTTACACAGTCACTCACTAAGGTGTTTCTCATGTACATGGGTTGGAATCCTGTTCGAAGCACGAGTGTTTTCCTCCATGTATTGTGGCTTATCTCCCACTTGGCGTTGGCGTCTAGGTTTGCCATTAAAAGTTGTTGCCTGGCCAACAAAATTGCATTGTGCACCCACACTAAAGCCTCTTGGAGAGACAAGTATAATTACGACAAGCAGACAGTACAGCAATGAAGTTTAGAAAGTTTGCGACTTTTGCCAAAGGCTTTAGCAGTTCCCATAAATGTAAAAAGTATGAAGGGGTCCTTTCTCAGGCCGTGCCTGTATGGGTTTTACTTACATCATAACTGGCACTTTTTTTCTTTCATTTGTGCTGTTTCTGTGAAATTCTTTGATGTCAAAATGACATTCATTAGAGCCTTAGGTTTCAAAATTTTGTGTGGGGCCGTATTTTCCATTAATGATTTAGCATATTTTGGACTGTTTATGGATTAGATTGTAGATGTGTATGTTGGTTAAACAGCCCTATGCTTAATAATGGAAGCTGAAAGCTGAAGATAATGTTGAGATATATCTAAAGGGAGTTGAATTAATCGAACCAACTGTATGTTAAAGTGTCAGCTAATCGAATGTCTTCATATTTCACTCCCAAAGACACTGCTTGCATATATATGGAAAGATATACTGGGGCAGAAGGTGTTTGGCTTGATAATTTTCTCTAACTTGCAAACAATATTGACATATGAAATTCTGCTACCCCCACCCCTCCCCCCCCCCGCCCATATTCCTATGCTTTGTTACATACGTCATTTATGTTTTAAAGCATGATTTTGACATTTATGTTTTATAACATAAAGAACACACATTAAAGGTAAACAAATGATGTCTTACATGGATTTTTGGTTTCGATGATAAGAGAAACCAATGCATTCGTGATGGCGTATGTGTGTATGTATGTGTGTATGTGCGTGTGTGTGTATGTGTATGTGTGTATGTGTGTATGAGTGTGTGTATGTGTGTTTGTGACACTTTGCTCGTTAACACGATATCTCAAGAAGGGAAACTCTGACAGTTCTCAAACTTGGTACATAGATGCCCCATATTGAGAGGAAGAACCCTATTGTTTTTGGTGGGGGTCAAAGGTCATCTGGGGTCACCGGGGGTCAAACTCCGAAAACCTTGTTAACACGATATCTCGAGATAGGAAGCTTGGATAAGTTTCATACATAGTATGTAGATGCGTTATGGTAAGAGGAAGAACCCTATCGTTTTTGATGGAGGTCAAAGGTCATCTGGGGTCACCGGGGGTCAAACTCCGAAAACCTTGTTAACACGATATCTCGAGATAGGAAGCTTGGATAAATTTCATACTTAGTATGTAGATGCGTTATGGTAAGAGGAAGAACCCAATCATTTTTGATGGAGGTCAAAGGTCATCTGGGGTCACCGGGGGTCGAATGCTGAAAACCTTGGTAACACAATATCTCAAGTTAGGAAGCTTGGATAAATTTCATACGTAGTATGTAGATGCGTTATGGTAAGAGGAAGAACCCTGTCATTTGTGCTGGAGGTCAAAGGTCATCTGGGGTCACCGGAGGTCAAACTCTGAAAACCTTGTTAACACGATGTCTCAAGATAGGAAGCTTGGATAAATTTCATACTTAGTATGAAGATGCGTTATGCTAAGAGAAAGGACCCTATCATTTTTGGTGGAGGTCAAAGGTCATCTGGGGTCACCGGGGGTCGAATGCTGAAAAACTTTTTAACATGATATGTCAAGTTAGGAAGCTTGGATAAATTTCATACTTAGTATGTAGATGCGTTATGCTAAGAGAAAGGACCCTATCATTTTTGGTGGAGGTCAAAGGTCATCTGGGGTCACCGGGGGTCGAATGCTGAAAAACTTTTTAACATGATATCTCAAGTTAGGAAGCTTGGATAAATTTCATACTTAGTATGTAGATGTGTTATGGTAAGAGGAAGAACTCTGTTGATTTTCGTGGAGGTCAAAGGTCATCTGGGGTCACCAGAGGTCAAACTCTGAAAATCTTGTTAACACAATATCTCAAGATAGGAAGCTTGGATAAATTTCATACTTAGTATGTAGATGCATTATGGTGAGAGGAAGAGCCTTATTGTTTTGGGTAGAGGTCAAAGGTCATCTGCGGTCACCAGGGGTCGAATGCTGAAAACCTTGTTAACACGATATCTCAAGTTAGGAAGCTTGGATAAATTTCATACGTAGTATGTAGATGTCTTATGGTAAGAGGAAGAACCCAATCATTTTTGGTGGCGGTCAAAGGTCATCTGGGGTCATCGGAGGTCAAACTCTGAAAACCATGTTGACACAATATCTCAAGATAGGAAGCTTGGATAGATTTCTTAGGTAGTATGTGGATGTGTTATGGTGGGAAGATGAATGCTATCATGTTTGGTGGAGGTCAAAGGTCATGTAGGGTCACCGGGGGTCAAATACTGAAAATGTTTTTAACATGATATCTCAAGATAGGAAGCTTGAATAAATTTCATACCTAGTATGTACATGCATTATGGTAAGAGGAAGAACCCTATCTTTTTTGATGGAGGTCAAAGGTCATCTGGGGTCAAAAAGCAAAATTTTAAGAATTCCCAAGATCGTCTCATGAGTTCACCAGAAGGCAAAAAGCAAATTTTCCCAAGAATTCCCAAGATCATCATCTTGAGTCATCAGATGTCAAAATGCAAAATTTCCCAGGAATTCCCAAGATCAAATATGAACCTAAAATTATTTTTCCAACATGTTAAGATAGCACTTGACCAGTGACTGAAAGACATGGGACATCATGGCATTATTTGGAATAGAACATATATCATCGAAACCTCAATGCATTTTTGCATTCTGGTTAAAGTTTTAGTATTGAACGACAATATATTGCATGAAAGCCATACACATTAATTAGGCTAGGGAATTATATTACTTGAAATATGCCCTTCCTGTAAATGATGATCTTCCTGTAAATGATGATATGATTTTTTCTGGAATAACTTCAGACTTTCTGTTCGGCTTGCAGTTAGAATATTACTGCTATTACTGTTTGAAATTTATCATTAATAAATAAAAAAAAGCAATAACAAAGAGGTGTCATTCTTGCAGATTATGTCCATCCTCCCAATTATGAAAGAGTTGAAAATTTAATGCTAGTGAAAGTCGTGAAGCTGTCGACACTCCTACAGTATAATTATGAAGTGCATGTGTAACAAAGTTGCTTTACTACTGGATAGCAGCTGGGAGGAGGAGGAGAAGGGGGATATTATCACAAAATTTAACAGTCCTATCTGGTGAAGTGTAGGATCAATTATTGGCTGTCAATATCACTATTGGAAACAGCCAATATTCATCATTTTTGTCCAATATTAGTTAATATACCTAAAATGCTGATTATTAACTACCAATTGGTATTTCCCAGCCCATACCCCATGGAAATGTTGTTTCCTAATTTTGACTAGAGGTCCTAGTATTTTACAGCATTTAAATGAAACATTGTGAAGTGCTAGTGCAAATTGGCCTTCGGTTCACTGTACAATACACTCATCGCTCAATATCAGTATTCTGGATCAGTTTCAGCTGATATTGATAATTGCATATATCAGATATTGGTAATAACAGCACTTCATAGATCTCTCATCAGTTCCACCATGAAGTCTTTAAACTTTTGCCCTTTGACTTTTTTGGTTTCGGTGAAAAGAGAAACCTATGCATTCATGGTGGTATGTCTGTGTATGTATGTGTGTAAAATGCGTGGGGTGTGTGTGTGTGTGTGTGGGTGTTTGTGACACTTTATTCGTTAACACAATATCTCAAGAAGGGAAACTCTGACAGTTCTCAAATGTGGTACATAGATGCCTCATGTTGAGAGGAAGAAGGCTACTTTTTGGTGGAGGTCAAAGGTCATCTGGGGTCACGTGGGTCAAACACTGAAAACCTTGTTAACACAATATCTCCAGTTACAAAGCTTGGATAGATTTCGTACTTAGTATGTGTGTGCATTATGTTGAGAAGATGAACCATAGTTTTTGGTGGAGGTCAAAGGTCTCTGGGGTAACTGGAGTCTGTTTCGCTCCTCATTACCTCCTATTTACATATGTATACCATTATTGCCTGCAATAACCGTCTGGCAAAAACCAGACACTGAAAACCAAACACTGAAAACCTTGTTAACACAATACCTCAAGGTAGGAAGCTTGGATAGATTTCATACTTATTATGTGGATGTGTTGTGGTGAAAAGATGGACCCTGTTGTTTTGGCAGAGGTCAAATGTCATCTGGGGTCACCAGAGGTCAAAAAGTGAAATTTCCCAAGAATCCCTAAGATAGTCATGTGGGGTCCCGGAGGTCAAAAAGCCAAATTTTCCAAGAATTGTCCAAGATTAAATATGAAGACAAAACTGTATTTTTCCAACATGTTAATAGCATTTGACTGAAAGATATGGGACATCATGGCATTATTTGCAATAGAACATATATCATTGGAACCTCAATGCATTTTTGCATTCTGGTTAAAATGAATAAGTGCGATTGCATATGGAAAAGTGTAACACAGCCAGTTCTCTAAACATACAGTAGCTTGCACTGCATTGATGCTTAGTTAATGCACACAAAATGTAAGTTGCATAACAAGTACCAGCCTTGTCCTATTGCACACACTTCATAGTCCTTTAAGCAATTACTGCATAATTATGGCAGACCAGCATTCTTGCAAAAAGAGTGCATCACATCTGACAAACTACCTTTGTAGAGGAACTGGAGAAAACACAAGGTACTATAGCCTTGGGTTTATAGATCTGTATACTTGTCACAAGTGGACTTTGGGATTATTATCTGGTGCAGTCAATTGTGTATAAGGGGAAATTTTTAAAAAGTGAAGGGATGTAATTAATGGGCATTTAGATTAAAAGACTGAAGCTGTATACTGAGTGTGTACACCTCATCAAGCTACCAGCATATATCAATTGGCATTGGGTTCACAATACGCTCCTACAAAAGCTTTGTTTGCAGTTGTACATTGTGCATTTGATAGACCATTTTTTACACAAACCTATAGTGATTACGCTATCTCATGTTATGATAAGTACCCAAATTGTACTCCTGAGTGCAGGTCAGGTATGTAGTTGGGGGCAGGGAGGGGAGGGGGAACAACTGAAGTTCCCAAAAGAAAATAATGTTCGTAACTCTATTGCTTCTGGAGAAAATATTGCAATATGGCTTTCTGTGCGGGTGGCCCACTCATCTGCCCTTTTCATTTTGAAGAAATGGCATATCGGGAGGGCTTTGCAGTCACGAGGTGCCCAGCCCTCATCATGGCTATAACTGTTTATCTGGTGTGAGCATGGGTGGAAAAAGTTGGGAAGCTGGGAGTCTCCTTCCCATGAAATTTGGGCATGTGGAGGGAAATTATACAATTAAAGGGAAATTTCCCTCTTTTGTACATGAAAATACGGAAAATTGTATTCCCTTCCCAGGAAATATACATTTTTTCCAGCCCTGGGTGTGAGGCCTATTTTGGACAAAGTTTGAGAATCATTTGCCTACTCACAAGGTTGTTGTTACTACAACAGGGGAACAGTGGCAGCACAGTGGATTTGAAAGTTATGGGACACTGGGACATCAGCGGTGGGTTGGGAGGAGGGGTGGGGGTTGGGGTTACGGGTTGGGAATTAAAGGGAGAAATGGGATGAGTAAATTATGTTAGCTACATAATTTTTGTTAGTTTTAGGGGAATGATGAGGAAAGGAAACTTGAAAGGGAGCAAGAAATTTCACTTGTGGGTGTATCCATAAATTAGGGGTCCATGGTGTC
Organism: Holothuria leucospilota; assembly: GCA_029531755.1. Lineage (NCBI taxonomy): Eukaryota > Metazoa > Echinodermata > Holothuroidea > Aspidochirotida > Holothuriidae > Holothuria > Holothuria leucospilota. The sequence goes on from CM055964.1 coordinate 35,663,345, forward strand.
CCCGTCACATCCGCCACTTGTGGCATATAGAGAATGGTTAAAACTGAGGCTAGAGATGATTCCTGTTATTGAAAGTGTTTAATATTCTATGTGTTATCACTAACTGTGGTATCTCAGTGTCCAATTACAGTCTGTTGATCTATCGTTTACAATTTTATTATCCAGCATGTATTTGGTGTCCCACCAGATTATCTGTAAAAGTTGTGACATGGGTAATTTACTTCAGTTATTACAATATAAAAAATTTATTCTATCCTTTGGATAGCCTAAAGTTATGTCAGATGAGATATTAGAACCAGACAAACAAACAATGTGAGTTTCCAGATTAAGGGACAATGTTTAACGAAATGCGCCTATTTCAAAGTTGGCATGGCGGATGTGACGCTTTGTCCCACCTGTCACATCATACTAGTATGGACATTAATACAAGGCCTCATCTCCCTGTGTTACTCTTGGAAACTTGAATCACTATGTCCAATTACTGGTAACCTCTACTGATAAAGTAAAATGCTAAACCTGAGCAGTACAAGGACAACTGTAATAATGGCACCCATTGGAAATCACATTTTGTGTTTGGTGTCCCGTTGATCATGTCACATCGCGCACAAAATCATCAATATTACCACCCTCTCATATCACCTCAACTATGCCAATCCCATTCATACATGCCTGAGTTGTAACATGTGTGCACATGGTTATCGATACTACCCTTTTTTCCCCATTTTGTAATGTATTGTCCACTATCAGGTTGAAAGGGGAAAATGGTGTCCCATGGTGTCCTGCTGTAACCTCCGCCATTGAAGAACAACAAAGAGCTATTTAAACTGTTTTAAACTGAAAAAAATTAAAATAAATGATTTAAGATGGATAATATGAACATCATAAAGATGTGCAAAGTAATTAGAAAGTGACAAACTTGAAAAATGTATGCAGAGTGTGAATATCTATTTTATTTTTTTGGTGTCCTGGTCACACTTTGGTGTCCCTGTCACACCCGACAATCATTATTACTGTAAATATGAAGCTGTTTTGTTATTTGATAAATCCTTCCTATCTTTTTCTTACTTTAGTTCAAGTCAGTATAGTTTTTAACTTTGTGCAATTTTGTAATGATTTAAGAAGTCACAACATACAGTAATGTTGACATGGTTGGGTGTGACTGGGACACCACATGTTAATTCAATAGGACCCTGTCACCCCTATATGTAACATAAGAAAATTTGCAACTGACAGTAAAAATATCCGATGTTCCAAGAAAAAATAGGTTTGTCTGAACTGTTAGTGTTGCCCACTTGAATACAGTACTCTGTAAATGCTACGTGAAACCTTTTATGCATTGTTTGTGTCAGTATTACTGGGATTTTGGTGTCCCGTCACACCCGACACATAACGTCCGTAACCCAGTTACTCAAAAATGTAAGATATTTGGATGAATTGGGGACAACTCTGAAAAATGTTTATGTTTTATGTGTTCATTTATTTTCAAGCAGCTACTTGCTCTATCTTTTGGAAACTGTACAGATAATAAATATGTTTCAGTGTAAATATTACATGATTTCCCTGACCATGGTGTGAGCTTTTATTCTAAATTGAGCATACAACCAATTTCAGTGGGTGTAACTTGTTTCTGTCATAAATCCTTGCCACTTATGCCTTACCAAAAGTGAGGAAAAGACTTGGATATATTACACAGTTATAAACTTTCTAGGCATATATTGCCAATTTTGGTGTCCCAGTCACCTCCGCCATTTTTGAAAGGAGCTTTGAGATAGAGTTGATCAATAACCTGGATGTCTTAAACAAAAGCCAGGACTGATATAAATTTTAGAAATAGATACATATACCTTCTTGAAAATATACTTTACACCAGTATTAAATGGTTTTTAAATTTTGAGGCCCTTTGTCACACTTTGGACCCCTAATTTATGGATACACCCTTGTGTGGTAAGGAGGCAGCCATTTTGCCATATTGAAGTGTCATTTCACTATAATAATTACTTCATACCTTCAAGGGCAGTTGTTTTATGATGCTAAGTGATCATGAAGGTGGGAGGAACCTGTGGCTTATGAGTGACAACTTCATTTTGGGTGGCTAACCAACTCAACAATTTAGATCAAGTTTGGTTTCTTTTGAAAGTCCAGTTCAGATGGAAAAATCATAGAGTGCTCTTGGATGAAAACTCACCTTTGATCTGACCAGAGTCAAACCCTGAACCTTCCAGTTGCTAAGCTTCATTGCTTCAAATGGCACCACCTCTATCCACTGGGCCACAGCACCAGTCTAGGGATTAATAAGTGGATCAGCTTTAGAGGTGTATCAAAGTAGGGGCAGTCTCCCAATCCCCAAAGAGTCTCCCTCACTGGAAAATTCCAGAGTCAAAAACTGTAATGAGTCCATATTCAAAGTTCCCCACCCTATACCCCCATAGGTATCCAGCCCCATAAAAATTTTCTGGCTCTACCACAAAAAAAAATTTTCTGGCTCTACCACAGCACAAACAGGCTCTGTGTGATCAGTTTCTACCAACCAGTGTGGAAAGTACCACCTTGGATTTTTCGCCTTGTGCAGAAAGTGTTATTTTGATAAATGTGGGAATAATTGAACTGGAACTTACAGCAATGACATTTAGGCCTACATATTGGATGGAATTGATGAGCATGGAAAGTAAAGAAAGAAGTAGTACCTATATATACTGTTATTAAAGTCGTAAATTCCGTCAACTCGGCTTTGTTCACAAATATACCGCATGAAAAGCATTCCAGTCAATTAGTAACTCATCTTGTATCTGGACTATAGATTGAGTTGTAACTGCCTTAGTTGATTCTCTTACAGGGAGTAGTACAGTATTATTAACTCAAGCAGGGCACATTATACAGGGATTCCACCATCCTGCCTTTACCCCTTACTGTGATTGGCATTCTTGTCTGTGTGATATGAAAGGCATGCGGTCAATCAGTATCAACTCTTTGCTACCTTTGCCAGTAAAATTACGTATCAATTACTACCAAGATCCTCCATATTAGTGTAGGAAAGCTGGGCCATTGAGCTTGCGAAGAATGTACGTGGTCGGCCTGTACTCCTTGCTTCCCCGAGGCATCCGCTTAAAATGCAGATTCCATGATTTTCAAAATTCAAGACCTTTTATCTACTCGACTTGATCTGACCTTCAGATCTTGTGCTCCTCCCACTGTGAAAATGGAATCCTCAGAGTTGTGTAATTGGGCCTCCCAGTCAGTTTAGCAGTTCAATAATATGACACAAATAAGAAGACCAATCCGCTCTCCAAAATTTGCCGAAATATGTGCTTAGGTGCAAAAAAACTCTTGACCTGGCCATCTTGCTTCTCACCTGCGGTGTTGAATATCTCATTTATGAAGTATTTGGTTGCATGGCTCAGAAGACTGCGAGGAGCAAACCTAATAGCCTCAGTCTTGAGTTTCTGAAAGCTCCGATGACCACTTCAACAATTGGCATTTAGTCATGCACAGACCTTGTCATAACTGTTTGTTAAAGCAGCGTGCTGAGAATTGCCACTCGCAGGGTTGTACAGTTTGTATCGTTGGTACGGCAGGTAGTTGTTTTACCGTCAGTCAGATTTTAGACGGTTCTGAAGATGACAGCTCTCTGTAACCTCTCCTAAATAACAAATCCATTTTCTTGTTCCTTAAATTGTAAAGACCATGTATGTATCTGGGATCAGCTTGATTTATCTCCCAAAGGCTTAATTAAAGGTTTTTTGTGCAAATGACAAGAAGGAACAACAGAAGTCTTTGAAAATATTGCAGACAAATTAACCTCTTTTAATACAATCTTGAGGGAATACACTTGAGGGGTTATTCAAAAACAGTTGGTTTGAAAACTTGCAAATTTAAGAAAGAAGGGCCTCAACTTCATAATCACAAGAATTACATCTAGTACTTAACTATACAATCTTTATTCAAACACCAAGGACACTGAATTTAGTACACAACCAATTCCTGTCAACAGTTGTATATTTTTCAAGTCACACATTAGCTTTGCAAATGAAATGTCCATAGTTTGGTAGCATTTGGCCAGAAGTCTTTTCATTAGACTTGCTAAAAGCATGTAAATAAACCCTCAACTTATCATCCGTTTATCTGGGAGGTACACCACTTTAATACAGCATTATAAACAAAACTAAAAGAAGGTAAAAGAAGAAAAATTTGTGAATTACGTAAAGAAAGAAACAGAGTAAGATGTCTTATATAAGATAAGAAGACTGAATCAGCAGTCAACTTATTGGGGATATGGCATCCCCAAAAACAAAGAGTTGCTTACCCTGCCCAGACATATTTAGGAACAGCCCTAGAGTTCCTTAAAGGCAGTAGGCAGTCACCCCAAACAGAGTGAGTGTATCCTGTCACTCTAGTTCATGATTGGCCTATTTTGATCATGTGACAATATTTTTGTTAGTGAATTGTGGAATTCAAGGAGAATTTGACCATGCTTTACCTATTGTTTGTAATAGTTATGTTCAAAACATCTTCAGAGGTGCTTGTAATGCAATATGAGGAGATTTGCAAGAGTTTGCTGATTTTTCAAAGAAAATTTTGGGGCGACTGCCTGTTGCCTTTAATACAGTTGATGACTGCACTTTGATTGATGTTCATTGGAACAATATGGCTTCACTCTGGTTGGCCAATGACTTGTATAGTTGGTTAAGCTCACATACAGTCACTGTGTGTCAATATGGCGTAGAGCAAGTTAAACGTAGGGCAGGCTAGGTACTGTGTCTCTGTCTTGGAGGTGTACTAGACAGGTGTTTTTTGTTTTTTTTTTTAAGTGAAGGAGGGGCTAATAATAAACTTTGTAGGGAGGTTTTTACTGTCCGAGGGGGGAGATTAGAGAGTCTTTAAGGAAGCATGTTAGAGAACTTTGAAGGGCACAGTTTACTATCTGTCATGTTTTATTCAAAGCTATTGTCATTGTTAATTTGTTTAATTCATAGTAAAATCAAGTGACTTTCTTTCTAGGCCATTGATATTTGGCATTGAAAATGGGGTGATCTTTTAATATATTAAAGGAATCATGTAAATCTACATCACCCCTCCTTACCTTCTATTTACCTATGTAACCCTTACCTACCTGCAAAAGTTATTGGACCAAAGGTTCAAACAAGGAGCGATAGGTTTTCCAATTATAAAAAATCGAAGGCAGATTGTCAGCTGTGACTCCACTTCCCAGTTCCAAGTTAACCGGTGTCGGGATTTTAATGGCTTGTTTGGCTCTTGATGCAAATAAATGCATTATTGGCTGGCATTTGGCATGAAAATTTGGAAGAATATTGCAGTGAATTAAGATATTGAAAAGAACATTATACTAAACTGTTAATTTATTATGCAGTTTCAATTAATTTGTGACAATCATTTATTTTGAATATTAATAAGTTAATGGTTATACTTGGACATTACCTAAATGCATGACATGAATCTTGTGATAGAAAATTTTATGCTCGAACTTATGCCTAGGTGTTACTCTGCCGTTTGTTATCTTTTGTGACTTTTAAGGGCATCTATATCAACAGTCCAAAAAGCCTGCGATGGCAGACTTCAAGTGATTTTAACAAATTTTTAGGTTCTTTTTGCCACTGGAATCAGGATTGCTATTAAGTGTTCTTTACTATAATGCCAGTTTATTTTTGACATCAAAGTGGTGATAAATATTTTGACTTGCTAATCTTCTGCATCTTAATGTGTTTGATAGTATCAAACTTGTTTCTATCTGTTTTACATCAAGACCATCACAGAATATTAGAAGTTTCAAGATTGAAAAGTTACTAATAATTTGTGTATTACCAGAAATCTGTTAAGAAATTGGACCCAAGCAGACTTAGTGTGAGGTCTCGCAGGATTCCATTCTCACAATGGCATCTAATAGTCAGTTCTGTTTGTATTTTCTTGTCCAAGAATTATGATTTCCAACTTAAAACAAGTATTCCCCTAAGCCTACTATGACCAATCCAATTATTATGGAGATCTGTGGTGTGTGGGACTGCTTGTTGATTTTCTTATAATTCTAGTGGTTTCGTTCAGTACCTCATATTTGCCAAAAAGGAGAGTACATGTCAACAGTTCACTGAAGCATTCTGGGATAGACCAGTCACTTGAACAGGTTGTCATAGATCAATAAACTTTACCTGTGAAGCATCTGTTGAAGGAAACACTTGAATAGATATAAGAGAGGCATGCACTGGGCTTAGTTTCACTTTGTTGCTCATGGTATTTTGTACATAACGATGAGAATGTAAGAGGGGGAGGGGGAGGGGAGACCATGATTTGCAGTGTTTACTTGGATCGTAAACCCTGATCCTGAAAAGAAAAACATGATCTTAAATTGTAGCTGTAAGAAGTCTACAAGAATAGACACTTACTGTATGTAAAATGAAAAAGGCCAGAAATTTGATATTAAAGAATCTCATTCTCATGTATCCTACAGGGCAGACATTTTTTGATCTTGCTTCACAAAGCATTGAACCAATGAATTATGGGTTATTGAACCAAATGGCTAGCTGTGCAGGCTGGCATTCACGCGGTACTACAGTGCACTGCACCCTTCCGTGGGACTGCAGTTGTTGACTAAAGGAATAATTATCAGTCTATTTCGCTCCTCCTTACCTCCTATTTACATATGTATACCATTATTGCGGCGTTATTAGGTTTGCCAGATGGTTATTGCGGGCAATAATGGTATACATATGTAAATAGGAGGTCAGTATCGGAGCTCATAGACTCCCAAACCAGGGAGTTTTGGTGATTGTTCTGTGGATGGTTGGTACTTTGGTGTTTATTGTTGTCCTTTACATGTCCTTCCGATTTCCGCAACCTCTCTACTCTCCTACACCCACACCCGTACCTTACTATTCTCTATACATCAGAAACAGCTACAACAGTGAACAAAGGGATGCATTAAAGAGATAACTATGCTTAAATAAAATTTTCTTCCTGAAAATCATATTAAAATAATCAAGTAACAGTAGGTTAAGTGTTTTGGATCACGTCAAGGACTTGTTTGATTTCATGTGAAATATTTTCTTTTTTCTTGCAGCCTGTCACTCGTACAAAGAAAATGTTTATAGGGGGCTTATCACAACAGACCACAGCAGAAGATCTAAAGGCATATTTTTCAAAGTATGGACAGGTAAGTCTTCTCACAAGCAATTTACAACCTCTCAACTCTTCCTGCATGTCTGTTGTCATTTTGACTCATTTTCCTCCTGGATTTATTTCTGTCGTGCGGCTGGGAAATATGTATCATTAACGCTTACGGCTCCTTTGGCTCCTGTTGGTAAGATTCAAAAACATTCTGGGTCGGGTTAGTTTTCAAGTCTGTAATCAGCATGAGGCTTGCAGGAGCTTAAAGCCAGCTACCTAAACCCTTTCTGCCAATAGAATTGATTTTTTCCAAGGTAGGCTGATGATGGCTCCTGTTTGTGTTAATCAGATGTTCACAGTAAACAAGGCCTTAATCACTCCCTTCACTTGGTTTGGTTTTTGATACACACACGTAGGTAGTGAAATCACTTGTAATCAGTTTGAACAAGAGTACTTTTTAGAGATTTTTCACGTCACATTAACATGTTTCAGTTTGGCATGCTTGCCATCACAGCTCATGTGCAGAAGTTATGTTATTGATATGTGCCACGCACAACAGGACCCTAGATACGACTGTGGTACAAAGAGCACCTGGATGTCGCAATGCTTATTGAAAAACAGAGACTTGCGCAATGCAGTGACATTTGCGGTCTATTTCGCTCCTCCTTAATAGCAGGGAGTTTTGGGGAAACGATCTCTATAGCTTACTATTAGCTAAAACTGAAAGATGAAACTGGTGAGATATCTCATCTTTGTGTTTGTTTAAAATATCAACAGCAAGGCAGCTTGGCATAGAATTTCACAAAGGAAGATGAAAACATCTTTTCAAGTAGTGGAGGCAAGGGGTAGAAAGAATTTACAATCTCACTGTGTCACTGGGAAATTCTTTTGTTCATACTTTAGGGGTATCATATTTTCGAAGCCAACTGAAGGGGGGGGGGTCTAGATCTAACCAAATATATACCATTGGCATAAGAAGTCAGAAGGTTAGACTTGAACATTGTAAACAGTCTAGGTTGGCTACAGAGCAACAGGTGTTTAACTAGAGGAAGGGGTTGTGGGGAGTGGTGGATAGGGTTTAATGTTGGCACTATAAGTTACAGATATGCAGGGTTGCATACCTTGGTAAGTGGTGAGTACATGCTAGGTTGACAGGTCCGTCTAAGCAGCACTGTCAAGGGAGAGTTTCACTTTAGGTGGGTTGCCTTCTAAATGTACACATTATGCAGACCTGTAGCTGGCTCCTAACATGGCAGAGAGGAGGGTTAGAAGTAGGATTATAGTAGGAGCAGCACTTGTGTGGATTCATCATGGAGTATTGTGATTGCTATTAAACTGGGGAGGGTGTATTATGTAAATGTGGGATGTCTTGTCTCAAAAACCGCCTTCCCTTCAATAGACTATCATCCAATGGGCAAAAGTGCTTTAACTGAAACAAAAGTAGTTCAATAACGATTCTTTTGGTTACAATTAACTTGGCAGTAAGACTGTCTGGCATGTTGCCAGATAATGTATGCTTTCTTTGCCAATATCAGTGGGTTTTTTTTCAAGACTAGCTGCAAAAAAGACAGCCTTAACACAACTTTGACAGTTGAGAGTGAAACTTCCATCAAATTAAACGAAAGAATTGAAATTAACCATTAACTTCAAATGTTAATAACTATTTCTAAATGGGTTTCCTGATTTATTATCAACTGTCAGAGTAAACTGGCAACATCCTTCGTGCATTTTTCTGTAAGAACACGACCTGTGCACTTTCCTGTAATTCAAATAACTGTGTGCTTCCTGAGAAGCCCTTTCATGGGGATAGCATTGTAATTTTGCCAGACTATGAATTCTCTTCTCCATTTTACCCTTTGAAGTGGAAGAATCCATATAACCATGGCAAACACATACTCTGTTCCTTCGTTAATGCTTTGTCGTCTTTTCTTGACCCTGAAATGCAGTGCGTGTTAAAATATTCCCTCAAAAGATTTTACAGGGAGTGCAGCAAGCATGTTTCTTTGAACAGTTCACCTTGAGAAGGGTAACAACCCTTAGAATTGTTAGTATTTCTGTTTTATTAGTGGCACGAAAGAGCTCAAATCAAGGATGCAACGATGGTTTCATGTTTGTTTTCTCTTCAATCCTTTTGCAACAATTCCCCGATGATGAAGATTTTGGGAAGGATTGAATAAATTGCTGTAATTATGGAATTTTGCTGACATTTTTGCAAAACTAAAAAGGGTCTGCTGTAATAATGCTCCTTGTGGTGAATTCTTTGGTGAGGTTATTCTTGAATATTCGACGCCTGAAACAGTTGGGTGTAACTAAAGATTTGTGCCCATGTTTAGTTTGGAAATGCCGTGACACGGAAATTTGTAAGGCATGCATACATATTTCGTTGCTCCGCACTTTTCTTCAAGTCACAATCTCCATGATTTGTTTAATTTGCATTGTTACAAAGAACTGTGTTGTAAGTTGGGAATGGTAATTAGCCTTGTTAGACCTTTATATATCACAGAGGAAAAGTGAAAGTACTTTAAGTAGGCAAGAGAGAAATGATCATGGGAGAAAAGTCTTCAGTATATTCAGTAAACTTTACAAACGCAAAAGAGAGCATGTCTTAAAATATATCCTCCACAACTCCTTACTTCCACCCTTCCCTCCAACCACACCCTTTGAAGTATTGTTGTAAATTATAATCAGTTAACTCTCAATGTAAATTATTGGATTCTGTGGTATTAGGGAACAGAAGCAGAGAATGAACACACAATGTGGATGTGAACGTTTCCTCTGCTTTCTTTTTCGATTGCGATGTAGGCTGAATTGTCTAGTGTAGTAGTCTTTCTGCTTGATATTCCTGTAGGCATTATATACTGTAGCAGGTGTAACCATGTTAACCAATTTGCATTAAATATCTCCAGAGCATACCATTCTTGGTTTCGGGGACATTCGCCATGCACATGGGTAAATGGCAACTTGCAAGTGATTGTCACTTTCACGTAATTTGCCTCTCTGTCGTAGACTTGAGTTAGATGCAAAAAGGTGGCAAGCAATTTGCATAACATTAATGTTAGGGGCAATATGTAAAAGAGAGGAAAAATTTGCTAATTTGGGTAAGACTATACACTGCTAGGAATAATTCCTTTAGGGGATTCCCCATTCTTGTGGTTGGGAATGGTCTTTTACATTTCAGTGGTGATGACGTGCACTTGCTCTTGGCTGAAAACATTGGGGTGTCATATACTACTGATATGTAATTATGTTGTTAGGCAACATAGTACTCATTACACACATGTGTATCATGCTCTGAGTGGTTCAAGCCAAGCTTTGGGGAAAATTTCTGCATAATGCAACGAGCTTGCTCGGAAAGTGTATCAGTGTAGACTTACCATAGTCTTTTCTGTGTTTGTGGAATAGTTACACTTTATGATATCTCAGCAACATTTTTCTGTATGAATTTCAGCCTGTGGTCACTTTGTGGTCATATTGAAAAGGTAGAGATACATAGAAGAAATCTTCAGATAAGTTGTAAGGTGTACATAATTTTACTAGTATAAATATGTATTCAAAATGCTGTGTCAGTCACTTACCTGAAGGTCAGCTATAGGATCCTGATACCAAAAATCATTTATTGTACCAAAAGTTGCATGTAAAATACAGTGTTATGATTGGATCAAGTCAATTATAAAAGTTTGTTGTAAGTTCTTCTTTATGCTGATTTAACCAAATAATCGATATAACTGAGACCTGATGATTTTAATAATTTTCAATATTGGGTGATACTACTCCTTTAGCTGTAAGTATCACAGGAATGGGCATAATGTTATAGGAAAAACCATAGGTCATTGTACATTGACCATGGAAGTGTCCACCCATGTAGAAAAGGTGAAATACTGTGATTATTACTCAAACATAAGAAAATAGATGTAGCTTAACCTTTGTATGAAATAAGTGGCTAGTGACATCTGTTATATATGGTATTGACATTTAACAGAAATTGTATGAAGTCTTTGTCACTCCTTTGAACATCCTATTAACATACTGTTTGTGCATATGTATACCTCTGTTGCCTGGAATAACAGCCTGGTAAAAGTTAATAGCACTGTGGGATCCCCTACCTATAGAGGGCACCCTAACACCTAACTCTCGGATGAATTTTACTGAGGAATACTAGCCATTGCTGATGTTGTACTGTACATTGATAATGGGTCCACATTTTTGAAACTAAAGGAAAAATCGTACAAGTACTGCATGTGCGACTGTTGCTTATTTCACACCAGTCACAATAAATGGGATAGGTGACTCAAAAATTTAATCGGTTTGCCAGGGAGAATCCCATAGTAATGGCGTCAGCAGTTGTTTAGGTCGCTTAATCTTTAATTAGAATGATGGATAGGTGTCATCTTTTCTTTGTATTTGACTGTTTGCATAGCAATATTGTAAACCTGCAATCATTCTGACTTAAACACAGACTGCTAGGGAATATTTACCTTAACCAAAGTTCAGAGGGGAATATAATGCAGTCAGGCGATACCCTTTTAGTGAGACCAGGATTGGGTTAGTGAGAAAATGATGACTCTCAAAAGGTCAAAGATTTATTTACTTTGCAAACACTTCTGCTGTTTGATTTCATAAGAATAGTCATACTTAGATAAGGATTAACACAAAGATCTGGTCGGTTGTTTGGGACCTAGTTGTATGCTTATAAAACTCCTTGGATGGATATTGTGTACATGTGGGTGTAATAGCTGTATGTTGCCAGGATGGGTGTGTCATTTCTATCATCCTTGGTTGGTGTCTAACTTAAGGTCCTCTCACACTTGGCTTGTGGTAGGATACAGTTAAAAAAGTTGAAAACAGCATCGCTACTTAGACCGTTTCACACAAGATGTGATAAGCTACTACTGTACATGATACAAGTAGACCCCATAAAATGGTGTTGAAAAGAATTGAACTTGAACCCACTTGTTGCGGAGTGATATTTTTGTATGACCAATCATGGGACACTCAGTTGCCATTTGTTAGATCACATGACAAATGGGATATTTGAATGTGGCTGAGAGAAAAAGACGTCTATAGTCCGAAAAGCTTGGCAGCACTTTTATCGCCTTATATGGCATTGTATTGCATACAGCGTGAAAGGGGTTTGGGAGCAACTTAAAATTTTCTTTTCAAAGGGAAGATGAATATTGCAACTTTGCAAGTACTGATGCAGTGATGATATCTAGTCATCTTAAACAAATCAGTTGAAAAGATACAAAATTGTATGTTACTGTAAACTAGCCAAATTTTGAAATACTTTTTGAGTGGAAGATGATGACAGATACGGAAAGGAAAATATGAAAGCAATTATTTTGTTTGGTGGAAGGTAAAAATGTAATTAAGTTGTCAAGGGTACTTCCAGTCTTTTCCTTAAACAAAACCATAGTGCAGCAGACAAGCATAAGATATTAGACCTAATAACAAATGTTAAACAATCCTTTTCAGTTTCACTTTTGGTATTAATTTTATTTGTGTTGATTGGGAAGTCAATTACAATCAAATCAAGTTCGAGTTTCTCTTGTATTGACTTCCTTTTCCACAAATGGATGCTTGCTCTCCCCCAGAGTTCGGAGGTTCATCTGTAAATTTATCCGGCTGCCATTTCCCTGTAGTCATTAATCACTTAGTGGTCAGTTCCCATTTCCTACACTGTTTGTTGAATTGGAGAGAGCTGGCAAGGAGTTGGGTTATCTGGTTTTAGCAGGATGAGGCGATCCTCTGCTGTCTCTCGGAATTAACGGGCAGAGAGGGTGAAGTGCTTTCCGTATGATGAATGGTAGTCGAGGATATGGCATATTTATAAACAATGACCCAACCAGTTTGACAGATGGATCCAATTACTCTAACATTGTAGTGTCAACTTGTATGTAGGCTGAATGCATGTCATGCAGAGGAGGGAATCACCCATCCTCTAATTTATATTGAGGCTGTCAATTGACCAGTACATTGGCCTGACAGATGGTAGGAATGTATTAGAGAAGTCAAGATGTTGTTGATGTGAAGTGATGTAAGATGTAGAAAATTACATTGGTTAAAGTGGACAACTTTGTAAGGGTTCTTCTTTTAAATTGTAGGAGAAAAAAGATGAGGCCACATAAAAATACTTCTTTCGCACTTTGTCATTTCACATTAGTCAGGGGTGGGGGGGGAGTAGGGGAGGGGAAAGAGGAGGGGGAAAGGGAAGGAGAGAGGGTATTAAGGTCTATTGCAGTGAACTAAAAGTGAAGTTAAAATAGGCTTAGGCTTAGGCTGAGGCCTATCTTTATCTGTTCTGTAGTATTGTCGAGTTATGCAGTCTATTTTGCTCCTCATTACTCCTATGTACATATGTATACCATTTTTGTCTGGGGATTCAACTTCAGTTGGAAAATGTGTTAATGATTTTTGTTGAAGTTTCTACCAAATTATGATAATTAGTTGTAAATTCACAGTTTTGGGCAATGTAACAGACCTGAGTTGCTTAATCGTCTTAATGTAAACCTTGTTACCAGATTCATTTTGAAGAATGCTAAAAAAGTAATAGGGTAATACCACCACTGTTGCGAAACTAACTAATGTTTGTCACAAGATGAGAAAGCTGCTTGTTGAATGTGAGCAAAATGTGTAAAAATTAGTTTTAAAAATATTCCATCCACCTCACTATCCCTCCTAGCCTCCCCTCCCCAAATGTATTGCCTTTATAGTAAAGTTTGAATCTTTTGAGATTATTGTTTCGTCTAAGGAACAGGTCAGGTATAATGGCTTCTGTTAAGGCTGTGGTCAAATAGAAGTTACTTGACTGATTAACATCACAAAGTATGGGCCTACTGTACATTATTAGAACATAGGCCTACATTCTGCTGAGCTAGATTGCACAGTTGAATAGGTCTATTTTGCTCCTCTCTTTTCTGACGTCTCTATGTTCCGGCACACGTAACCCATACTCCCATCCACACCTAACCCTAACCTAACCCTTATCCTAACACATGACCTCAGTGTTCACTTGTCTTTATAATATAGAGACAATGGAACAGAGGTGTCGGAACAGAGAGCAGTCCCCCCAGTTGAATTATTGATAATCTGCAGTGTATATCTCAAATCTGCTAAACATAGGTCTTGTTTTAATCTGGAAATACCAATGATCAGTGATCTCTGTAAAATGTTGTTCTTTTAGAGAACTGTTACGTTTTAAGAAACTGTATAAAAGCTTTGCGCTAGTGTGAAAATATCTCTTCTCGCAGTGTGGGAAATATGGGGTTGTCAAGTTTGTGTTGGCTCAGCTAGTACTTAAAAGCAATGTGACTTCAAAATCAACTTCCTGTGAACTTCTCATTCAATATAATAATATTTGAGAATACAGAGGGAAGAAAGGAATGTTTTACGAAAGTGACGGAACATGTTGGCATGTCAACTTCCATTGGGATACGGAAGGGTTTGCTTGATTGGAACAAATGATGGTTTTGCTTTCTGCAGATAATTTAGCTTCCTGCTGAGGTAATTAGGAATACAGATAACATTTGACCCCCAGTAATGTTAGTGAATGATCAGTACTATGTTATTTTATAGACAGAAGAGGCAGAGCCAGGCACTATTTGTTTTGGTAAGATTGGTCATAATGTGTGACAAAAATTGAATAATTGTGTTTGGCAGGTCTGTTATAATTATTTTTTAAACAAGACATTCAAAACAGCTGATTTGTGTAGACTGCATGCAAAAAGTGTATGCATGGTGATGTGTTTAGTACTGTACTGTAATGCTTGGCAATATAGTGGACAAACACAGAAAATGCAGTGTGATGAAATTGAGGTGAATGAGAAGGTAGGGAAAGGAGAAAGTTTAGGAGTGATACATTATACCCATGGACTTCTCATGTATATGCACAGAGGATAACATAACCAATAAGGTCGCCACCATTCGAACAAATTTAGGCTTACCAAGATGGTCGCCGGGCTACTACCATTTGCCCAATTTGAAGATGAATCTGCAACATTTCAGACAAAGTATAAACATGAATGGAAGAACAATATCACAGTCCTTCATTCTATTTGTTGAATTTGACCTGAGCTCACATTCTTTTGAAAATATTACAAGTTTCTGACACAATCTGTCGGTACTGAGCCACTTGAGCAAGTCCAGACTTTTACACACAAGGCTATAGCAGGCAGCCATATTGGTAAGCCTACTCATGTATGTACGGTGGCGACAATTTACGCATAGGACGTTAGTGCAATATGCTCTGTCCATATATGTAAAAAGTCCGTGATTATACCTCAGGATTATAGAGGCATCCCTCATAAATTGTATTTGAGATAAAGCTGCCAGTTCTGATTCTTTAGTTCACAAAAAAATTCTGGTGTTTAATTTGCCATACAAAAAGAAGGCATACATGAGCAATGTCATACAAAGTGGAACCCACTTGGTTCCCTGCCCATAAAATCTGGCTCCACATCTTCAGCTTATAAAGCTGCATATGATTGCATTCTATGTGATGCATTCTCTGTGACTTAATTCAGTACCAGGTTGCAAGGGCGGTGCACTTTGTGGCCTAACTCAGAAGTGATCTGAGAGACCATATTCAAGTTATTTGAATTAAATTCAAGTATTACCATGAACCCAGGCCTTTAAAATCTTCATTTGCCAATCTGTTAGCCTCAACCCCTACCCCCTGAAAAGAAAAAAAAAAAAAAAACCAAAGTAAAAATAAGTAAATGAAAATTGACAAAAATGCATGGCATGACACTACAGTTTAAGATATCTACATTTAAGTTGATTAAGTGTGTTAATGTACTGTACAACTAGTTCTGTCTGACTTGTCTCTTCACCCCTCCTTGCTGTATAACGAGAGACACGCTGCAAGTTTCAAGGTTTTCCTGATATTTGTTTGCTGTAAGTAGGTCTTGCGTGCTATTAGCTTTTAGCCCTGCTGTTATTGGTATGTCTCTACTGAATGCCCAAAGCTGACCTTTAAATACTTCCATAATTACAATCAGTGCCACTACTGAAGAGAGATAGCTGCAGGAGAATTATACATATTATCAACGTGAACGTATATATTTACATCAGAGAAAGGATATACAATTGGCTGCTGGTTGTGGGCTTCTTCCTAAGAGGGAGAACGAAGAATGAGCTGTCGACCACAATTGGCAAAACATTTTGTCTCAATAGGATTCTGAATTATTAATGTGATAAGAGCATAGAATTTGGCATTTTTTACAGTTCATGCTTGATTGAAATTTTTTATCATAATCCCCTTTCAGTAATATGCATGCCTGCTCTATTAGTTTCATTATATGAAATATCTGTGCTAATGAGTGATGAATATTCATCAACTGATTGTAGTGTTAGGAATACCAAACAGTTAACACTAGGCAAAAAATGTGTTGCAAAGTAGCAAGTTACTGAATTTACTAAAGGGATCATATTCAGCATGGTAGTAGAGGACACTCACATTTTAATTAGTTACAACTAATTATCAACTAGCCATGTTTTCTGCACGAAGAGGTGTCACAATTAGGAAGCAGACCAATTTTGCAATTTATCGCTTCCATCGACAAGGATTAAAATTTAATTTTGTACACCGAAGAATATTCCAACCCCAGTTAAAACAAACAGTGTGACTTCAGGAACAGATCTCATTTAGTATGTGTAAACTTAAATGGCATGCTGCCATGAGATTTTTTCAAAATGAAATTTAAAACCTTATTTCTTGGAACATTTCCATTCGGTAAAGTGCCGTGAGCCTTCTCAGCGGCATCTTAGATTTCAGATCTGTATAACTACTGCAGTTTCATTTTATTGTTTGTTAGGGTGAACTGTATAAATTTGAATTGAAGTAACTGTGTGCAGTTTCCTGCAGAATACAAACTTACTTGACAGCGTCTTTATTCTTTTTCATTTGACAAGCTAGTTTGAACATATTCAAGATAGGATTTATTACTGAACATCTTGCCTTAGCTTTTAACATAAATTTTAGGGAAATGGAATTCTATTTTAAAATACATAGATTGTGTTCTCATGTTCACATTTTTGTTATTTTATTTTGGTGCACTGTTATGAAAAGGAGTAAGGATTCATAGAACATTTGGGATTGTACCAAAGTGAAAGATGAAAATATTGAATAGCAGATTGATGCCTTCAGTCAGAAATGAATCGATGGCTCAGTCAGTCCTTTACCATAAAGCAAATCATTAGTATGAATATTCATTTCATGGATAAGTGGCACGCACTGCAGGTGTGGAAAGAACATTTTGATCTTTCAGTTCAGGTCAATCCTAGTTCTGCTCACAAGCAAATACTGCTCAATAAATTCTCAGCTAAATATCTATCACTCAAATTTGAACTGGTTTTATGGTATAAGGATGCTTTTTCTCAAATTTCTAAAATTATCAAAAACATTCATTTTTCAAAGTTCATAGTTCCATAGTTGTTTCTGTAATGTTCCATATTGCTGCCTGTAGTCTAATAACAAATGAAATTAATGTGCATTGCAAACACAGTCAATCTTAAAGGCTCTCTAATTTCACCTCAGACAGTAGCAATTTTCCCTTCTCAGTTAACTTCTAGCCCAGGGTTGCCAGACTTTTGGCAATAGCTGGAATTCCGGGTTTTGTCCAACTTTCAGTATGGCTCTGGTCCCACACATTGCTTCCATCCCCGACTGGAAGTAAAGCTGAAGCCAATGTGCCAGCCCTGGCGGGACTGGCCTCGATGTAAAAATACAGAACAGACGTTCATACTATTGTATTTTGCAAGCCCTACGATGTTTGTATACATACGTGTAATATAAGTAATAAAAGCGACTCGGTCAAATAAGGCTAGATTAGCAGTTACCTAGCTAAGTGTGTCGTAATGGCACTGTACTGTATTTACGCACGAGTGTAGTGTTTTGCTCATTCTACGTGCATAGGTGTTGTACAGTGTACAGGCTAGGGCAATGTACATTAGTGCAAACATACGGCAGCCTAACAGGGCGGCGGTGTGTGTAATGACTGCGTATTGTGCCAGCACTAGCACGATGACAAATTGACGTTAGCAACTTTAAAGGTGTTACTGTACTACATGTATGCTACACGAAACTGGTAGTGCGATCGTAATCATTCGAAATGGATGTGGAAAAAAAGTAATTGACATAGGAGTCAAGAATACAGTAGATTTAGGACTTATTAGAAGTGGCTGGAAAACAAAGATTACTCGGGAGTTTAATGTGTATGGAAAATAGATGTCACAGCAATAGCATTGGCCTAGCGGTAGGCCTTATGTTAATCCTAATGATTAACGAAAAATATCCTAACAATTAACGAAAAATATCCTAACAATTAACGAAAAATAGGTATTAGGTAGGAGCTAAATTTGACTCTTCCTACTCCATTATGTGTTCAAACAGTATTTGTATTTGTTTGTGTGTGTAGGTCCTTTCACCCTTTTGAAACTTCCTCCACAGATTTAAGCCTAGGACATAGGCTAGGCTTACAGCCTAGGCCTATGTTACTAATCCATCAGTTGAGGTCAAGGATAGAACCCCTTATTTGTTCACCTTAAAAAAACTCAAAAATGTAGCAGGGATTTACTTAGAAATTGGCACAATAGTTGAACTAAATTGCATCTGAGGACCCTAAAATATTCAAAATTTTTCCAAAGGGGAGGGGGACGCCCTCTCCCCCAGGCCGGGGGTGGATAAATTTTTCAGGCCTGGAGGCAGACCCTGCTGGCAACCCTGCTAGCCACTCCTCCAGTCAGGGAGTTGAATACAAATAGAAACTCCCTACTAAGAAATAGCCACATAGCCTGCACTGAGTTTAAATTGCTGGAGGCAATATTGTCAAACCAGGGAGTTGCAATTTGACAAATAGCAACTCCCTGGTCAAACTCAGTGTGTGTGTGCTTAATTGGGAACACAACTGACTGTATAAGTCATTGTTGACCAAGCAGAGTGAAACTGTACTGTTTGAATGAATGTCAATCAATGTGCAGTTATCAGCTGTATTTAGAACTCTAGGGCTATTCCTAAATATGTTTGGGCAGAGAGTTGCTAGCAATTACCTGGTTTGGGAGGATGCCATATCCCCTGCATGGAACAGTAAGTAGGAATGAGAAAAATTTAAGCAAGTACCCTTCAAGGAAAGCAAAATAATAGTTGCAAATCCACATGCCTCTCATATATTCACATTACCAAAGCATTAGATTATTTATAGGGAAATTGGTTGAAAGTTCAAAAGACAAACAAAACTGAGTTGATTAAGATGAGGTTATGATGTCCATTGTGCTTGCTTCAAGTCATTTTTTGTTGAAAAGTGATTAGAACTTCATGCAGTAATATCTTCTGAGCCACAAATGTAAAATGAATGGAAATTTAACTTGAATTTTCAGATCAAGTACCAAAACCAAACCAAAACCAATTTAAGCTTTCATGGTACTTTTAATTGAGAGAAGCCTAGATTTGTCCATTTGTTTGGATGATGTTCATCACAATTGGATGAATCATTATTTTAACCTTTACTAGTAGATACCTCCTTTAAATGCTCATGAACTTATTCTGCATGGGTCTGCAAACACTGAGCACAACTTGAGAGGGACATCCTTGGACTATTTAATGCTTTAGTTCAGGAGATTCCCCCTTTTGGACAATGTAGTTTTCCCCTGATCAGGAGAAAATAGGTCCTGAGACCTCCATTTTGCCTATTTTACCCACAGGTCCTCATGTTCTTGTGTAAATATCAGTGGTGAATGGTTTTTGGAAGCCTCTTGCAAAGTTTATCAGTCTAAGGTAATGGAATTAAAAACATATTCAGGAGGTGTTTTGTTATTGCAACTGAAAATCAACATCCGAATCACTGGTTTACCACAGCCTTTTAGAGAAAAGTGCAAATTCTTGAGTAGTCTCTGCTCTTGGTAAATATCTGTGTTAGGCTAGGACCCTCTATACTGTGATGCATGAGTTTTTCCCCATTGGGGAGAATTTCGGTATTCTCCCAAAGGCTACAATTTCCCGGACTGAACATTGCACATTCGCGAAATACCTTTTATTGTTATTAATTACACTATTCAGTCTCACTTACAAATGGAGATACACAACAAACTGGTAAACTTGTGTACCTTCTGTGTAGAAAATGAAAGATTTCCAGTAAGCAGTGTGCATTTAAGGACATTTCTGGTGCTGTGGGCTACAATCTTGTGTGTTTATTGAATCAAAACAACTCTTTCTCCCTTTTTCGCCTTCCCTTTTTCTTTCTTTTTTTTTTTTTGTTGTCTTTCTAGTTATGAGCAATGTCCTGCCTAGAGATATTTAGAGGAATGTTCATAGGGAGAATTTTACCTTCACTAGAATAGCTGACAGCAAACCTATTATAAGTGACAACAAATATTACTTTTCTTTTTTCATGGGGAGGAGGTAGGGGGGCTTTTTTCTCACCTGAGCAGTGGAAATAAATCATAGTGGGTTTACAAATTAAATGTTTCAATGGCCAGTGAACACAATCAGGTTGCCCATACAAAGCACTTACGATGACAAAATGGGATACAAAAACTAAAGCTGAGAGCAGTGGAATTAAACACATTTTCAAAATTATTGGTGCAAATTCACTTTTGAAAAAAAAAAAAACAAATATTCCCCTCACAGGCATATACATACCCCTGGAGGGACCACACCTTCAGGCAGAGCTGAGGGGAGTGTGTGATGTAAATAAGATATAACAAGGAGTGCTTGTGAACACACCCACCAGTGAAGTGGGGTGAGTTTAGGACCACAAAGAAAACTGTAAGGGGAAAATGAGTAATACCTATCACACATATTTCTGGTTTTTGTTTTTTTTTTTGTTTTTTTTTTGTTTTTGGTTTCCATAGGATAGAAAAAAAATAAAGAGGATCTTCAATTGCATTTAAAATCAGAATGTTAATTTATTTCTGTTTTATATGTATGTTAATTGTGCCTTTGAAGTTAATGGATATCAATTTTTTCTAATTGCCATTTATTGTAATTGTCAGTGGGTCATGGACGCAGAGTGCAGAATTTTTGGGAATTGGTGCAGAAGTGGTGGAAAGGGTTAAAACCCTTCACATTCAATGAATTTTCTCATTTTGAGATGAATGTCAATCACCTCTGGTGAATAATCCAAGTCTTGTACCTTTCAAGCCATTATGTGTTTTTCTTTCGTGTACTTTCCATCTCACAGTGTTTTTTTATTCAGGACATTCACCCTCCCTGTCAGTTGGGACTTTTTGAGAACTCTGACAAAGTTAATGTAAACTTAAGTTTTGAATTTTTTCAGATTTAATCATGTGGATCTCGGGGCCTTCTGTTTCTATGTGAGTTGACCTACTGCATTTTATAATTTTTTTAGGGAGCGCTGTAGATTTTCTTCTGAAAGTGTTTGTACTTCTATAAGTGCAGTCTTTGTGTACCGTGTAGCACCCAATTTCAGCCCCAACTGCTGCATGAAGACCATTTTATTGGATGTAAATTTGTTAATTTATAAGCTTCATAGATGCAAGTAGTGCCATGCTTTTTAATGGGGACTTCTGTAGACCTTTTTCTCTGTCGCTGTTTTTGTTCTTCAAAGGGAGCTAGACAAATGTAGAAGCAGTTCACTTTTCGTTGTCCCCGTTTTTAGAGAGATTTGTTTCAGTGATTATTTTGCAGACCTCCAGGGACAGCAATTCTGTCTGGCTGACCTCAGGGTGGAAGAGGCTATAATTATGGGGTAATGTACCTTAGTATGCAAACAGGGCCATCCCTAAAGCCTGCTACAGTCTAGATTTTTGCTCAGTTGGTGTGGGTACTGTGACTTTGCTGAGATACAAAGAGAGGAACAATGTGGTGTTGCAGTTGGTTACCCTTTACCCCCTGCCCCCTCCTTACACACTTTTCTGTGGAATGTCATCTAAAATAAGGAAGAAATGCCTTCTACCCTATCCAATTTGACTTTGACTGGCACAGATGTCACATCATAAAATGAAGTTTCAGAGAGAAGCTAATAAGGGGGAAAATACGAATAAAAAAGAACTTAAAAACAAAATATCTGAGAAGAAAAGCTGGTCTGTTTTCCTCTGTTTAATAATGGCATGGAACTCCATCATTAGTTGAACTACAGGTCAATGCCATTGTTGAAAAAGTGCTCTTTAGGCATGTATCCTGCATTTTTAACATAAAGGTCGCTTGCAAGGTCGTGCAACTCCCCTGGACATTTTCCGTCAGGTCATCCGTTCCCAACGAACATCCAGTGGCATTCAGATTATTTGGTTTCTGTTTGGGTTCCCGTCCACCCTCTTATTATTTCTGTTACTTCAGTTTTGGAAAGTGACACTCTTTGTCCCCGTCATCTGACCGCAATAGCCTCTACTCAGAATTGGAGGCATTAATTTTGGAATAATTTCTCCGATTCCATCTTCTGCTCGGTGGGAGGTGGCAGAAGCAAGGTACACCCTCAGGAAAAGAAAAAGAAGTGTCAGATTATATTCCAACTCGACAAGGTTGGTGTTTATTATTGGGGAAAGGCTACCACCTGTACACACTGACTTGTTTACCGCCCAGGACAGAACTGCCCGAATAAAAAGCGGTTAATATTATCCCAAGCTTTGCTTTGAACTTGTAAAATGAGAGAAGTTCTGGAGTCAGCAATCTTAAATGAGAAAATAAAATACTGTCTAGCCTTTTGAAGCTCTAGTCCAGATCTTTGGTTACCATATCTCCTAAACTTCATGCTGACAGTTGATTTCCTTTGTTGAGTTTTTTTCGTCAATATCATATGTGTTGTTATTCACTCTCATTCTGGACTGGTGTAACTTTCAGGAAGACAGACTGGGTTACCCTGCTGAGGAGGGCATGAGGTCAATTGAGGTCAACTTTATTCACACTTTCTAAACAGTTTCCCCAGTGGAGGTAGCAGAGAAGTGGCAGTTCAATTATAGATTATCGGTTCAACTCTTTTACATTTAAGTTCGTCATAATATGAAGATTTTAGTGTGATTTAGGTTATTGTTGGCTTTTTCATTGACTGATGGCTATGTTGCCAATGAAAGAAAAAAAGGAATTTCAGCAGTTTTGGTGGTTTGCATGCAGATGGTAGGTGTATAAGTATGAATTTTGAAAAGGAGATTGTGAATTGTTGGGATGTGTAATATTTCATTAGAAGTGTATTATAGGTCTTGGAACCTTTGGAAAATAATTAAAATGCATTGACTTGCAGCATTTTCAGGCACCATGTGAAAGCTGTTAACTGCAGCTGCCTCAGCTAAGATGCAGATACCTCAGCTAAGATGTAGATACCTCATGCTTTGTTTCTATGTTGACAATAGCAGAATTAATTTATATTACTATTACAATGTGTAGAGTGATAAAGCATGTTTGCAGCTGCTGCAGCTTGGCTGAGGGAGCTGCAGCTTGGCTATTTTGACATGGTGTCTTTAAGGTGGATTAAGGGTTACGGTAGTACAGTTTAAGGGTTGGTAGGGGGTTTAGTAGGAAGTGTCAATAAGCACTATGATATTTTTAAAACAGTATTATTAAGATTGTGAAACCTACCAGTTGTCACTTGTGTGGTTGTAGGAGGGCATGATGCATTGTCACTGGTTTGTGGTGATGTGGTCTGGTTGTCATGATTTCATACTTACTACCTTCTTTTCAATAGAAGCATTTGTCAGAGACAAATGGATCAGATTCTGAACCAGGAAAATTTGGGTATTCCATCATACTGTAGTGTCATGTTTTTGCATAGTGGGGTGGGAATGTGAGTTAACATTACAAATGAGGTTAGACAGTGGAAATGTTTTGTAACATGCAACTTAAAAGGTATTCTTTGTGGAACATCAAATCCTCAGGTAAGTTTGGGTGAGGACTATTGCTCTGGAATTCTGGCAGAAGGCTGACTTGACTACAATTTCTTGAAAACCCTAGTACCATCTATTTTTAGCTCTTATTATTTTCCTGTGCAATAACTACTAGCAAGGCAACTTGTGCAACCTAAAGCATGTGTGTGCAGTAGCCTCTGAGCCCTTCTTGGATAAATTAATATACGTCACCCCTCCTTACCTCCTATTTACATTATGTAACCCTACTTACCTGCGGTAATCCTTCGGCAAGTTATCAGCATGATGGGATGGATATAGGGAGAGCCTGAAGGGCGCCCCCTCATTCTGAGCCCTTCTTGGATAAATTATTACACGTCACTTGACGCAAAAAAAGCTATCCGGTGCTGTGTAGATAGATTGGTGCAGTGGTTCAGTAGCAGGGCTGAGTAGAGTTAAGGAGCAGCGTAGAATAGTATGGAGTCACTCCTTCTGCAAACTTTCTTTGAGCAAATTATTGGTTTATAAGACTGAATTCTTTAGTTTAGTTTCTCTTTGCCAGTTCTGGGTACATTATTTACTCTGGTTTAATACATAATTAGCACAAGTTCAACTTTTCGTAGGGCAAATTTAGTGATGTATTAATATACGATAGTAAATGTGATCAACTTCATTCGATGAGACCTATTTCACATGACATAATATTTCCAACATGACGTGTTACCAGGTCAAAGTTCACAATTATCTGTAAATGGAAGTGATTGAATTACCCTCACCAAATTTGAAGAACAAATATCACCTCAGAGTTTACTGTCTCTAGATTAGAAGCCACCTCATTTGCACTTGCTGTATGTCTGTCAGCCTGATGCCAATTATTTGTGATTTGTTCAACACTTGTAGACACCATGTTTAGTTTCAGAACTCACTGCATTAATATTGCCTCCCTTGTGCACATCATAGCTACTCATGAGGACAATTATGCACTAATAATAATCATTCAAGAATGAAGATACCCACAGGGGATCATTATGTATATTGTTCTCAGGACTTCCAACTCGACCTCATTGTTGTTGGGGGAGAAGGTCTCATTTCTGAATACGTGAGTAGATCTGCTTACAGCATTTACGAAAGGCTTGATCCGCCACTTGCCCTGGTCCAGCCATAGGGCGATGGCCATTGTTGAAAGGTGTGGGAACCCAATTTTGTTAGACTATTGTGGAAGCGTAAGAAACGACCTTGTTTTTGTTTTGTTTTGCTTTGTTGTGACGGTAAAGGTGTGAGAATGTAAAAAAGATGGCATGTACGGGGTGAGTCAAGTCTAAGGTGTGTTTCTACACCCCTTCTGTCTTTTTGACGCTCCTGCACAATGCAGAAAGACTTGTCACATTGTGTTCCGAACTTATCATTTTATCAAGCAATTCAAGCAATAACAGGTTGCCCTTGATCATGAAAAGGATGGGGGAATGAGACTTTGAAAGTCAGTGTCATGTGACATTAGTCAGTATTTGATGACCTGGTACCTGGAGGGTTTGCACTCATCTCATTGGCTGTCTTCACACAATGGTTAAATTTTGTGCCTAGTTTGATAGTTTTGTAGTTGGCAGATGTAATGTGAAATATATTAGAAGCTAATAATTTGTGGATGGAATATTGCCTTTTAAGATAAAGCTGGTTCACTGAAATACTGTAGGTAGATTGTAGCTTTTAGGTAGTCTTCTACGTCGAGTTACATATATTGGACCTTGGTGTTCAGTCTCAATGCTACACATATGTGCTGAAAAGGGAATACTACCTTTGTGGTTCAGATAACTTTCATATGTTTTAAATCATGATTTATTGATGCAGATTGATAGAAAATTCAAAGTAAGGTACATACAGAGTAGTCTCTTTTATAGCCCATGAATAATTTGTAGACCCAAACTTTCAAATTTTCAAATGATGCAAGATTCATAAGTTGAAATGCATAATATTTTGGGGGGAAGATATTGCCAGAGTTGGTGAGACCGAATGGTTAAATAAAAGGTGAAAGCTATTTTCTGTCTTTGCCATTTAGATGCACAATATTTCCCTTTAAGGGATGAATGCAGTCACCCTTAGTTGAAATAAGGAGACTTATCTCATAAGGTCAGTAAATAAGAAAAATTTGTAACTTGATGTAAGATTTGAATTTGTGACAGTGAGGTTTAGCATTAATAATTCTATCACTTAAATTCATGGAGCACCCTCTGTGGTCCTCCCTGGAGCTGTCCCCCTTCCTTTAGGTTATCCTCAGACTGGTTTAGAATGTCTGGGGCATTAAGGAAGATTCTTGCTAAGTAAAAAGAATAAATTTACTTGCACAAATGCTAGTGACTACTGTAAATGTGCCATTTACAGTAATTATTATCATTAGTAAGATGATTTCAACGAGTATGCCATCGACGGCGTACTCGTTGAAATCATCTTACTAGTATGGATTCCCATCGTGAAAGCCTTTCTACTTAATTACTGTATTATCATGTTGCATTGCTAGTTTACAGTTGCATGGAAAGAGGGTATTAGTAATTTAGACAAGAGATATGATTTTTGGGTACATCCATTTGTGAAATCCCATTCTCATTCAAATAAGGTGCGAAACCATACACTTTTACTGTATAATTCTTTGCATTATGCAAAGAATCATATGCTAGGCAGAATAGCATAAACCTGTCACATCTTTCATGGAGGTCCTTACTATCTATAACAAATGTCATATCTCTAGTGCAGCCATGAGAGTGCGTGCACATCTGTCAGTACATTGTCTCTAAGAACATTACATCATCCTAATGATGCACACCTCTTAGGGGGATACAGTGCGTCTATCAGTATACTGTCTCTGAGGCCATTACATCTTCCTAATGATGCACACCTGATAAGGGGATACTGTACATCTGTCAGTACGTTGTCTCTGAGGCCATTACATCATCCTAATGATGCACACCTGATAAGGGGATACTGTGCATCTATCAGTATACTGTCTCTGAGGCCATTACATCTTCCTAACGATGCACACCTGATAAGGGGATACTGTACATCTGTCAGTACGTTGTCTCTGAGGCCATTACATCTTCCTAACGATGCCCACCTGATAAGGGGATACTGTACATCTGTCAGTACGTTGTCTCTGAGGCCATTACATCTTCCTAATGATGCACACCTGATAAGGGGATACTGTACATCTGTCAGTACGTTGTCTCTGAGACCAATACATCTTCCTAACAATGCACACCTGATCAGGGGATACTGTACATCTGTCAGTATGTTGTCTCTGAGACCATTACATCTTCCTAATGATGCACACCTGATAAAGGGGATACTGTACATCTGTCAGTACGTTGTCTCTGAGACCATTACATCATTCTTACAATGCACACCTGATAAGAGGACGCACATATGCAGATTGCAATGGTAGGACTGTCTCAATTATCTAGTGGCATGCTATTTCACCTCCCTTCCCTCAGTGTGCCATTAATAGAGAGCAGTTTCTCATTAACAAGTATTGCCATTCATACAGTGATTTATTCATCTCCAGAGAAAGCAACTCTGAGCTAATTTCTTTTCAGGAGGAAAAAATTTTGGAGTCCACCTCATATTTCAAGTATTCTTGTCTCCCTAGTGAAACTGAAGCTATGAATCCCATCCTGGATATTTCATACCATAATTAATCATCGCTTTTTCTCCCTTCAGAATTTCATTTATCAGATTCTGAAAGGAGAGGTAAAATAAAGAGTGGTTTTGAGTTTCCAGCAGGGCTCAGCGCATATTTTGTCGTGTACGTTATGAGCCAAGATTTCAGAGTCCCGTGAATCATTTCTCACCTCTGTGTTTGGTGTCAAAATTATTTTGATACACAGCTGTAAAGCTGAAGAGTTCATTTTGAAATGGTCGTATCTACATTTACATTAGTTTCTGAAATATTTCTGTTTTGTAAACTGACGGGAAGGAGGAAGTATTGAACATCTAGTTTTTAGTTTCATCCTCTTCTGTCGAGGTTTCTGAAATCTGTGCAGCTGCTTGTGCTGGTAACATTTTGTGTACATTTTGCTAGTATGCAGATTTCTGTGATGTAAGAAGTTGTAGGGTAGGCTGAGGGGATCTGTTACGGTTATTGATTATTGAAAGTTCTAAAAGAGTGGATCCAATGGTGACCCCAGTACCAGACATCTGGTGTCTGTAGAGGGGAGAGGATAAAAACTAGGTTAGCTCAAGCAAGATGGTAGGACAGTTTCCTCTTAGGAGGAGGGGGATGTGTGGTATGGGGGTTCCAAGTCCATCCTCGCCACAATATATTGGTGAGTGAAGGTGCATTGCAGCTTATACAGTATAGGCTGTCAGCCTAGCTATGTATGTTTTTGTGTTGGGCTCAATTTCTATGGAGGGGGAGGGAGGGGAGGGAGTGGGGGATGGGGAGGGGGGAGGGAGTGGGGGATGGGTGAGGGAAGTGAGACTTTTATTGTACTGGGCTTGATTTCCATGGGGGGGACTGGGGGACCTACCTGTAGGCCTAAGTAGGTGGAATAATTCAACCTTCCATTTACAGATACATGAAAGCCTTTTCATCCATTCAAAAAATAAAAAAAGAATGACCATTCTTAGCAAGATTTGATGTGTGATAAATTCATTTTATCCAGCTGAGGAAAAGGTGTGAATTGCAATGTAATTAGTGGAATAGTCCACCATTTTAGCAAGTGCAAAGAAGCTCCCCAGTTAAGTACACGATGTTGAGGATGTAGCTGGTATTTTAACCCTGATGAAAAAACGCTTTTTCTTCTAAAAAAAAACAAAACAAGATTTAAGCCGACGTAATCAAGTGTTACATGATTGGATATTTCTTCCAGATTGCATTCATCTACTTTACCCAGCTATTCTATGAAAATTCAAACCTTTCCTTTCACTCTCTCTCTCTCATCTATAGTTAAATGTCCCGATGGTGTCTGTCATTTGCCGTGCATAAGATGTAAGAGAGATGGTTCCCCTGATATGTGATTGACATTAATGCCTCTTCATAAATACCCCAGGTGACAATTGACTTGCACATGAGTACATTTATTGTGAAGGGGACATCTTCGTTTGCAGTCTTGATAACTTTCCAGACTTCTACCTCTAGAGGACATACAGATAGGAGGCAAGGTGTGCTCAGTACTGTAGATTGAATGATCGGGTTTAAACTTTGGAAAGGAAGTTTTGGGGTGGGGAGGGGGGCTCAGAGTGAGGCACTTAGTGTAAGAATAAAGTTGAAATCTACGTCGTCCCTCTTTACCTCCCATTTAACCATATCAGTGTGGAAATATTTTCAAGAATTATTTTGGGTAATGTAAATTTAAGAAGAATGATGCTTGATGGTTCTGCTTGAATGATGCAGTGCCTTTTGTTTTATTTGCACAATACCTTCTTCTTCATCAGTCTTCTTATCTAGTTAACACATGCAGTAGTGTTCGGCGATATATTGAAAATTATTGTTATCGCGATTATTTCTTTTTATCGCAACACGATAACAAGAATTCAAAAATGATGATAAACTCTTGAAAAAAAAGACATGAAAAAAAATTGCCTTGTAATGCTTTATTTCATGCCCATTGCTGTCTCCAAAATGTTTTTTTTTATTGAAGACATTCTTTCAAGTTTACATTGAACTGATGAAAAAATGATGGAAGTTCATCGTTGAATATTCTAACATGCATGAGCATGGAAGCTAACTTCAAGGGAAACTGTCTGTATGAAAATTATCGTGGTTATCTAATTATTGCGATAAATTTTGTTCTGTTATCGCGATAGTAGTAACATGGAGTCTTGTGGTTGAGGTAATACATGTATAACTATTTAAAGGTCGTGATTATTGAAGAAAAATCATGGACTTATATGAAAAAATGAGCCTCAAAAAATGATTTTGAGGCCTGGAAAAATTGTGAAATAAAAATATTGGCCCCTATATTAATAAAAGATTGGGACTGACAATTGAAATAAAGGGGAAGGAATAGGTAGTCCTGTTTTTGTTGGAAATCTCCTCCCTGTCCAAGACTCTTAGTTTGAATCATAAAAATTAACCCCGTGAGTACTCCCTTGATAAAATGAACAGTATTTCATGTTTTCATTATTTGTGATTTTTGAACAAAAATCAAGATACAGCCTTTCATTTTTTGTTTGGAATGTGACCAAGAACCCTTGCAGTTTGAGTATTAGGAATCTACATTGCCTCACCTTACATCCTATTTACATATTTAATCCTCACTTTCCTGCATTATTACCTAGCAAATGAAAGAAAGCTTAGTGGAAGCAAGCCCACCTTTGGGCAGGGCTACTCAACTCTTCATGAGTGTGCCAAAACTATGATGCAGTTCTTTCACCTGGCTAAGAATTTGACCGTTTTGCAATGGATTTGCAACTTGTAGCAACTTCCTGAACTACAAATCGTAGACCATCCCTTTAACAGGCCCTTGATACCATTTTCCGTCCTTTTTTTTTTTACCATTTTTTTTTCATTTGTTTTTATCATAAATAATTTTCACTACCAGAGAGGAAGAGGCATATCCCAGAGAGCATAAGTTTGTTTGAAGAATAATTATAATCATGCCTGGAAGAGAGTTGTGTGAGTGCGACCTTTCCATTGCTCTAGTGAAGTCTTCAGTTTTAAGTGACAGATTTCATGTACGGCAATGCGCCTGATGGCAGAGAGCCGAAACTTCTGCACCAGTGGTTGTATGAATAAATGTCAGCATAGAGAGGCTGATTCTGCTTGCTATTTATCCTCACCCGAGGCATCGTAACGGAATCGACAAAGAGCTGTACACTGGCCTCAGAATTCTTAAATGGGTCAATTATGCTCTTCGGAGAAAAATAAGTAATGGACATTTGTGACTCAGTTATATCGTAAGCACTGGACATATATTACAAACATACACTCATGTGTCGAGGCGGGGACATGGAATAGGTCGTTGGTTGAGGGGTGATGAGAGTTGTTAGTTTGGGATGGGGGCAGAGAAGTAGGAGCTTGTCTTTCTTGTGAGAAGTTTGATATTTTAAAGAGGGAAAAATTTAGTACATAATTGTGAGAAAGAAGCAGAGAAAAACAAAAGACAAAATATTGACAAAAACAAAGGGAAGGAAAAAATTAAACAGCTATTTTGAATTTTGTCCATGCCTCTTCACAGCAACATAGGCAAACACGGTAAAATTACACCCTATTTCTATTTCATAGATCATGAGGGAGGCAGTAGGGGGAAAAGCCTTTGACAGGGTGGTCACCCCCCCCCCATTCCTGTTTCATCATGGCTTGAAATCATAGCCACATAAGACGTGGTCCAATTCCCCCGAATTATGCCTTACATCACAATATTTTGTAGTTTCAATGATTCACAGAATTTCATTTTCCCAAATTTAGGTTTCCAGTTTGCATGCTATTTGACAGACCACTAGTCATAAACTTACTTCTCACATTTTGAAGGAAAGTCATCTGTCAGGAAGGGCAAGGTTGTACGTATTATTGATTGCAGGGTGAAGCAGCCAGGGCAGAAGCATAGGAATGATAAATGCAGAATTCGTTTCTCTTTAATATGCATTGCAAAATCACCATCTTGGAGTACAATTCATCATCAGAGATGGTTTTGAAACTCACATTGACACTTTGGTGGCTTATGCAGACAAGTCAGTCATTATTGTAATTGTGAATGAAAAAAAGGTGGTTTCCTCCAAAAATTCAGTGATGATAGCTGATGCAGGGAAGGACTTTTAATGAGTTGATTTGACTTCTTGCATTCTAAAGCACTCTAATAAATCTTTGTAACTCCATTAAATCCATTGTAGATCAGCTTCTCTGCTTGTGTATCCTACCCTTTGCCTTTAGTGCCCCCTCCTGTATCCCCCTTCCTCCTACCCTTACCTTCAGAAGTGAATCTTCCCTAACATTTCAGTGGCACCTAGCTGAAGGAGAGGGTAGTAAAGTGCTATTTTCAGAGTCAGTCAGCACTGCGAGGGATTCAAATAAAAGAATGAGACAATTTGGGGATTTCACATTTAGGTGAATCCACCTATGCCCATATTGTAGTATGGGACCTAGTTTAAATTAATTCTGTATCAGTATTTAGCATGAAATGAGTTGGAATGTTATGTAATACTCTCATCACCCCTCAACCAATGACCTATTCCATGTCCCCTGTAAAACAGGGATTAAGTTCTGATCTTGGTTTAATTGAAAAGGAGAATAGAAAAGCACAGACAAATTTTATGCCCAAAAGACATATTGCATCAAAGTGAATTTGTTTTCACTCAAGGAATGGATTGAAAGAGAGAATATTTGAAGTTCACATGTAGGTCAGACCTGACTTGAAGTATTTAATCGCATTCACACGTTGACCCACTCGTCTGTACTCACACTCGTGAGAATAGATAATTACTTGTACTCGTACTCCCAAAATTTTGGAAGTTATGCATTACCCCTAATGAAAAATCATGGGCTTGTATGCAAGACAAAGATATACTTAGTTGTACTCGTACTCACAACCAAACACTCTTCACCTGTACTCGTACACATGATGTTGTACTTGCGCATTACAAGTCTGGCTCAAACCATTTTCGGTGTTCACATGTGAACCCTCTAGGAGAATAACTCCACTTCAAATTACAAGGTCTTCTGTAAAATAATTTTTTAGGCCATATTCTGGTATTTAATTATAATTTACGCATCATGCATTTAACCTCTCGTAAAATGTGTCACTTCTTTTGTCTGAAACATCTGCACTATTACTATCTTCTCTTCATTTTAAACAGCGAGTTCTCAGCACTTTTTCCTGAAGTCTGAAATAAAATTAGGAACACTCTCGTGGCTTTTCAAAAAGTATTTTGTGATATATTGAATGGAAATGTAGGTTGTTGAAAAAGAAGCACGTTTTTGTCTTTATAGTATTGTTTCCTGCAAGACAATGACAGGCTACAAAGCAGCAGATGAATTTAACGTCAGTTGCGCAAATTGCGTCAGCGAGATCGAAGACAAGGTATGAAAACTTGCTGAGGCGGAAACACACAGAGAACAATTTGAAGTTTGCTTATTTCAAAAGAGGGTCCTTCTGGAAATGTGTTTTCCTCCATTAAATGAATTCGTCAATATCGTTTGTTAGAAGTAGTCAATGATAGGTACTAGTCTAGTCTAGTAAGTCAATACAAAGCATGTAAGTTATCTTCGGTTTGCCTTGTTTATGGTACAACTATGAGCGATCTAAAATGTAGGATGATGTCATATGGTTTGTGTTCCTCGCTTTAAATGTCAACGAATATATTTTGTCTGCAACTGTACTTACCTTCAGTCTGTCAGGAAATATTCTGTTTCAAATATCTGTCTGTCGAACTTTAATACTGTCACTTTTGTTCAAAATTGAACATCCTTGCCTTTGTAAATGCATAAATTTAGGGCTGTGCAGCATACTAAGGAAATTGGCAGATAAATTTTGGGGAGAGGGGTTTTTCTTTTCCAAAAAAGAGAAAAGAAGAGAAAAAGAGAAAATACCTGTTGTTGAGAACTCCAACTTAAGTGGAAACAGTGGAGGCTATGATATGACATTATGCTGCGTGCATTGCAAGCAAGAGATGTAGAAGTCAGAATCTCTACTAGTTTTATGTTTTACCAATAAAACAAAGTAATATTTTGTCAAGTGCTTTATCTGCTACAGATACTAACAGCCAAAGGGGTTTAATATCCTTGTACAGTATTGTAGGTAAACCTTGTACTGTCATTGACTCCTCGGTGATGAATTTAGCGTACAGCGTTTCCACCTGCTTTGTGGCAGTAACCTGATGATTGGAAGATTCTCAAAGCAACCCACCACGGTATTCTCTACCTTCATCTATGCTTATAAAATCCAGCTCATCAAAGTCATCATATCTCGCGGGATTAGGTCATGATGAGAGATTGGAAAGGGGGCAAAACACCCCCATCGGCCTAACATCTTCTTTCGACATGCTATACGTGATAGGATGATATGTCAGTCGGCAATGATTTATGACTGTTTTATATTAAAAGATAGGTGCTTAGAAAAGAAAAATTGGACGTTGGACATTCATCAATCATGTTTTTAACATGGTACTTCATATTAAACATTAATACCAAGAGGAAGAGGCAGGCGACAATCATGGAGGACCAAGAATTTGATATTTTGTGGAATATTTGGAGGAGCTTGTCTGATCTCATAACTCATCAAAACCTCACCATTACAGGAAACAAGGTGTATTGTGGTAAGAGGGCATATTGAGGGAATGTGGTTTACAATGCAGTATACAGTAGTTGTAACTGTATAGGTTAGTCACATGAAACATTCATATGAGATAGAAAGTGACTGTCCTCTGGAGATGTGTTAAAAATGTACATGTAAATGGAAAAAATGACTGTATTATTGACTTTTAATGTTAGTTTGTGCTAATACGACAGAAAAGTGTCAAAACAAGTACTTAATCAGTAGCCATATGCCCTTAGAATGTAGATACGTGAATTGGATTTGGCAAATTAGAATGTTACTGGAAACAGCTGGAACCTTTCATTTTGATGTACAGAATATGAAATATGTGGTCTACATCCTTTTTGTATTTTCAAATAAAAGAACTGTATTTCAATGCGATCTCTTATCTGAGATCTTTAGTAGATTAGAGGGCACTCTTCATAGTTATCCTTCCCAGTTTGCTGTAGGGTTGTCCAACCTTTATTGCCCAGCACTTGCGTTATTTGCTGATTCGATTTAATGGTATAATCAGCACCTTTAGTACATGATGTTTTATAGGACATTTGGCAATTGCTTCCTGACTGTTACACCACCATCATCAGGCATACACCAACTCCTCATGTTCGCTTCAGGAAAGTAAAAATACTTGTTACTGTAGAAGTGTAATCACAGGTCTAAATTGTCCCTGCTATCCCCCAGTTTGTAGGAACTCAGAAGAGGTTTCCATTACATTTGTAGTAGATGAGGTCAGGTTATCTAGGTCATTCCCTATCTGCATTTGTAACCCTCCCTTACCCATACATAGTAAGGTCCTGTCAAGTCTGGATCATAGAGGGTACCCTCTGATAGAGGGCAGCCTCCCTAGTCCTTTTTTCAATTACCATGGTCATAATCATGCAGTAGTGGATGAGTTGAGTAGAGTTAACTTTAATATTCCCATACCACAGGTAAGTTGGATAACTAAGAATAGCTTTGTAATTGATATTTTTATAGTGAATTGCAAAATTATTGACAAGATCGACAGAACTGTATTTCATAGAAAAAATCAGTCTTGGGAGGAAGAAGACCAGTGGTACACCATTCCTAAGTGTTCCTTGAAAGGAACAAGACCAGGTTTAGTTGGTTGATTATTCTTTCTTTTGGAGTGTTTTCAACCAGTGAAGTGCTCAGACCAAAGTGGGATCAATTTTTCATTTGTTTTTAATGTATATAGTTTCTGTTCAGTGGGGTTTTTGCTTCAATTTTTTCAACCAGTGAAGTGCTAATTATAGCTTCTGATGTTTTTCTTTCCATACCTTGAGTAAAACTTCAAGTTACCTTTTGGCTTAAGTAGTCAAAACCTTTGGTTATATTCTCACACCTGAAAAGAGAGCAAATCTGTAGAGCTGGTGAAAGCTCAATATTTCCAGGGGGTAAATTCCCACAACCTCAAGAAACTCTCATCTGTTACATTCTGGCCTCACCTCGTCCTCTTCATCCCTCTTGTAAGCTCATGAGCAAGCCATCAAAAGAGTTTAATTCTGTTGCCGTTATTAGCATACTTCCATACTTGATCTCATATTTTGGAGGGGTGGGGGCCGCTTTTGCACGTCCAGCAACAGGTTCCTGTGGAGCATCATCCACGATCGGTGTATTTTTTTTTTTTTTTTTCTGTCAGGCTTCTTCCAGACCTGCTTGACCTATTTAAATTTGACAAAACAAAGATGAATGATACTTTGAGCTCTTCAAAGATCGTAACTATTTTAGAGAAGAGTGTTGGACAGGGACAAAACTTGTTCAAGTTGAAGTTGACTTTTCAAGACAGAAAAAAGTTTGAGAGATTTTTTGCCACATAATAGCTCTTAACAACGTTTTTTCCCTAAACTGATAAGTCAGCCGTCAACTTCGATCAGTGTAGGAATGAAATTTATAATTCTTCTGTACAACCCAAACATACAAAATAGAAACAAAGAAAGGTAAAAAATACAGACTGCATCAGAATGCATTTCATTATAAATTAGGAACATACAAAGGAATCGTAAACAACATGTTTGTTGCGTATTGTAAAAGTTTGTATTAGGGAGTTATTTTACTTAAAGGGAGAATGCTGTCACCCCAATAAAGAAATGTATAGTAGACTATCCTGTTTCCTGAATGGATCTTGAGAATCATGTGACAGTATTTTTCTCACTCAGTTGTAAAATTTACAAGAAGCAACTTCTTGTTAACCTTGAATATGCAATATCTATGTCCTAAAATATTATGAAGTTACTTGAAAGAGAAATAAGAAGAAGTGTGACATTTAGCTATTGTTTCAAAATAAGTTTGGGGCGACTTCCTTTGACTTTTAAACAAATCTGTTTCACTCCTACAGTACTAACCATTCAGTAACAGAAATATTGTCATAAGATCAAAAGAGCCATCCATGAATTAGGATACTGTATCTGGGTCTACTAAATTTAAATTGGTGTGACTACATTTTCGTTTAAACCTTTTTAGCAGAGAGAAAAAATGGCCTTAGATGTATTGTCTGTTTCCTCATACAGTTTGCACTATAAACAGCAATTTCCCGGTATAGTTGCAACTTTAAAGAGTAATGGTTCTGGTTGACAAGTGATATGTAGTCAAGTAACCTACATAGCCAGCTGTGTAGGATATCCCTACAGTATTATCTATATCTGTAACTAGGAATGACTGACCAAATGTATATCTGCTCTGCAGGTTATTTCTGAAGCAGATGTTCATGCCCTAGCTATTTTGTGTAAGAATAGTAAGTATTCATGGATGAGGAGGAATGTTCTGCTTAAAGGCAATAGGCAGTCACCCCAATCAGAGTTAGTATGCCCCGTCACTCTAGTTCATGAATGGCCTAGTTTGATCATGTGACAATGTTTTTCTTAGTGAATTATGAAATTCAAGGAGAGTTTATCCTTGCTTTACCTATTGTTTGTAATAGTTATGTTCAAAATGTCTTCAGAGGTGCTTGTAATGCAAGAAGAGAAAATTTGCAAGAATTTGCTGATTTTTCAAAGCAAATTTTGGGGCGACTGCCTACTGCCTTTAAGTAGTCAACATTCATATACTGGACGTGCAGAGGGAACTCAATGAAGAAATATGCACAGGGAACTGTGATGCACCCATTTTGCTGAGCTTGCTGCAAGTTATTGTGGGAATTAATTATAACAGAGACAGCCAAGTAAACACCATTCCTGCTGTGAGTCTGTTAGGTCATGCCAAAATCAATTATCTGATCTGTCCTTACAGTATTGATCTACATTTATACAGATCATAACCTCCATTGTTAGCTAGTTATTCCCTCTGATACTTACACCTAATTCTTTCCACAATAAAACCCGACCCTTTTACTGTACAAACAAGAGCCTGTCGTTGCAGAAGACACTGCAGTATGGCCTCCCTTTATGTCGAACAATTGTCACAAATTGGTTTTTTTGAATAATTCATTTCATGTATGTGAAAAGGGAAACGACATCAGGTGTAACTGTAAGTACCCGCTAGAAGTGTCAGCAAATACGTTTTATCTTCAGTCCCCTCAGCTTTTCTAAATCACCAGGTAAACTGGGCAAGAATTTTGAAGTGGCGGTATGACATTGAAATGAAAACCGATAGGGTTGTGTTGCTTTAGGATGGATGGAACCGTAGGCTTAGGATTCAAGTAGGTAAAGGAACTCCCCAGCTGTCAATCAAACTGTACCAACACGGCAAGATAGAAAGAAGAAAATGTTAGCCAGGTAGTGTATAGATTGAATTTCTAGTCGGCAATAGCTACCTGTGCATTCTTAATGGACAGCATGACCCTGAGGTACGGAAAATTAAAAGCATAACCCGCAAAAAAATCATGGGGAAACAAATTTGAGCGAAAGCCCCAAATTATGGCAGCATTTGATCGCAGTATTTACATTTCTTGGGCTAGTTATGTCTCGGTGAGCTTTGTCGCTTTAGTATTGAAAGGCGTGCTTGACATCAAAAGTTTTCGCTGATGTGGGAGGCTTGCTGAATTTTGATAAGTCAATGTATTGAAGGAAATCAAGTATCAGATGAAGCTATAAAGTCAAAACATATTTTTTTAGAACAATGTGAACTGGAAATGTCACGTTGATGTTCTGATTTTGTCGTTTGATGAGAAATTATGTTGAGAGGAAACCTGGGGATAATAATCAGTCATTTTTATAGGTCATTGGAATGGGAAACACGGTTCTCATTTTTGTCGTTTTCATGTATCTTGAAGAGAGGGAGTTGGTCAAAAAACTGTGAACAAACCTTGAAGAGACCTTAACCTAGCTGTGGTTATATTACTGCAGTTTATGCGAAAGTTGAGATTCTTTTTCTTTGTCTTCTTCTTGATTTCTCCTAAAAATGTTGATTGCATCTTGATTCTTGAGGGCTGGCAATTTAAGAAACATGTAGCTTGGGTGGAATGTAACATGACTCAAGCCAGCTTCGCATGGAGAACTGATCAATGTATTTTAAAAGTAAAAAAATATGTACGGAGTGAGGATAGAATGTCAGAACTTATTATTTTAGTTTTACTGTTGGTTTCCTTTTCCTACTGAATTAGTGCTGTGGTGCTGCAAGGGGTGGTCCAAGAGGTTCAGCCCACTCCATCTGGAAGTGACATTTGTTGTGGTGTTTTTCCTCAAGTTAAGGCTGAAGATCTTCTCTTCTAGAGTGAAAACCCTGAACACCCCCCTCCCCCCTTTCAATCCGCAAATCCTGTATATCCACATTTCTGGTGCATCTGCTATATCTTGTTTTCCTCTTTCTCCCCAACATTTCACTTTTTCATTATTCTCTCCCTCTTCTGCCCCCTCCCCTTCACCCAATAAAACTTGCACTGCCATTAGCTACAGTATGTTCTTATTGTTTAGACTTCAAAACATGGTGTAATTACATCGCAGAATCATCCTCTGTTCAAAAATACTTCCCATGATGCACTTCTGGCATGAAATAAATAACATTCACATCCTTAAAAATCAAATAAGAAAGCTTGGAGAAGTGAAATATTGCAAATGCAGTTTCCTTTGGGAGGAAATCATAACATACCCTCCATTGTCTAAATGCAATACTTAACAGAATTAAAGAAAGCTTGGATTTGTTTTGTAGAAAGGAAGTTGGAATTAGCTCTTCTTCATAAGAACAACTACTTCTTCTCTCTACCTTCGTAAGTTTTTAAAAATTTGCAAGGAAAATTGAAATCTGTATGAAATTTATGGGATTTCCATTCATTAAAATGGGACACATATTCTTCACATATTTTTATGAAAATGTATGGAACTTATTTTATAATACAGTTAGATGAAATGTAACGACACACCAACACAAATGTGGTATATAGTGTCAAGCAAAGTTTAAATATGGTGCAAGTCCTTCTCTTTAGTCACCTCTTACGACAGGCGGCAAATACCATGGGCATATTCTACAACCCCCAGCCCACAGGGGGCTATTTTATAATACAACCTCCCCTTGCAAATACCTCAGAAGAATCCTGTTTTTTTATAAAAGAAAAAAAAAATTGTTCAAAAATTCTGATAAAGAAAATTCAGTTTAAAAAACTTCACAGCATTAAAGAAAGCTTGGATTTGTTTTGTAGAAAGGAAGTTGGAATTAGCTTTTCTTCATAAGAACAAACTACTTCTTCTCTCTACCTTCATAATTTTTTACAAATTTGCAAGAAAAATTGAAATTTATGAGATTTCCATTCATTAAAATGGGACACATATTTTTCACATATTTTTATGAAAATGTATGGAACTTATTTCATAATACAACCTCCCCTTGCAAATACCTCAGAAGAATCCTGTTCTTTTATAAAAGAAAGTTCAAAAATTCTGTTTAAAAAACAACTTCTGAAAATTACAGTCAAAATTAAAGCTATGCATACTGCATACACTGCATACAGTGTGATGTGCTGTTGTTGGTTATGTATCTGCAATACAGTTTGGTAGAGTGCTTTGCCATTTTGCATTTTTCAAATGTTTTGAAAAAAAATTGGGATAGTAATCATAATACATAGGAGTGGGGAGTGTAAGCGAGTTCAATAACCTCAGCAGTTACTTTAGAGAAACAAAATGTTTTGCCGGAAGATTTGTGACTAGGTGGTGTTCTGCCTGCTTGTACTTGTTGTAGAGTGACATATGAATGTGATGCACGGAACCCTGAAGGTAGCTGTTTGTATCCCAGGGGGCTATGGGTGCTTCCTCTCTGTTGCAGAGTCCTTACCATAATCTGCACCTGCAAGGAAATATTCATAATTGGTTATTTGGTGATGGAATTGGAGCTAGGTTTGACTGATAAAAGGTGATTAGAGTCCATGTTACAGGCAAGGGTGAATGAAATGAAATCTGTGGCTTTCGGTTTATTTCTTTTCCCTTTTTTCTTCAGATTTTAAAGTCTTTCGGGTAACAACAGTATACATATTTAATGTTTTATTTTTTGAAAGATTTTGGCTACAAGAAAGAGAGAAGTTTGTGCACAATTGTCTACAGGGTAAAATGGTATGTAGTGTTTATAGAGTAGGATGTGATTATCCGTGGAAAAACATGTAACTTAAACGAGTTGCTGATTTGTAAAGCAAGTATTAAAATATGGCAGGAACGTGGGCTTGATGTATTAATTTTGTTTCAAGAATACTTCCTGAAAAAAATGCATCTCTATTATGCAAAACATGTAAAGACTTTCTCTCTTAAATGGGAAAAGGCAGTTTAATTCTCAACTTGAAGAATATATCTGTAGTTCTAAAATTTCGACTGAAGCGCTCACCCTAAAAGTTCGTTCGGAAAAGTCATTGACTCATTAGGGCTGACACAGGATGAAAGGATGTTGGATTCAAAATCTTTGTTCAATGCAAAGTCGTCTCCTTGGAGGGCTTTTTACATTTTTAATGAAATGCCAAATGGATTCCTTGTAATATCGCTGCCTGAGAGATAGAGAGTTTAAGAAGACTAGGGTGGAATACTAGTACGTGTAAATGTACGTACCATACTTGTGAATGGCAGACTAAGCGTTAGTTTGCATTAAATTTATCGATTGACATATCATCAGCTTGTGCCCATAGATGGGCATGAAGCTCTGCAGTCAAAAAATTTGCCGTTCGTCCAGCTGTCCTTGAAGGACTGTGTTATAAGGCAGAAAGGATTTCTCTTTTTCCTTGCTTTATTCTTATGTATAGAAAATTGTGAAAAAACAGTGAAAGTGTGTCAGTGATTTGCAACAGTGATTGAACATTGTCAGAAAAGTATTGAATATTCTGTTGAGGTGAAAGATGTGTCATGTAGGCAGTGGCATTCCTAGGATATTTGAAGCCTGGTGCAGATCCTTCCTTTGTCACCCCATGCAGGGAATGTTGTCCTAAGGGAGAGATTCAAGGGGAAGGGGTGTGTCTGCCTCCCTTGTGAGACATTTTAGAGATCTTTAACTGGCTTAAATAAAAAATGGTTCTATATGTTATTTTATCGTTATTATCTCATTTATGTCCCCTTCTCCACCCTCTCACCCTCTCCACCCCCTCATTAGAATGTCCCTGCATACCAGATTTAAACAAAAAATAAATAGCAATAATAATAATAATAATAATCATAAACTAGCCTTACATAGGGCCAATCAGTTCCAAAGTTTACTGCTAAAGGCACTTTACAAGTTCAGTTCAGTTCAGTTCTACTTTATTTCGGCCTTCCATGAAATATAAAAAAAACATTACAAGATCACAGTAAGTTGTACAGTAATACAAAGAACAAAGAAGTAGGAAAAAAGCCGGGGAGATTTCACAGAAAGCTACTTAAAGCTTGTAGAAGTGAATCCCCTTTTGGACAATATATATAAAAGTATCTGTATATATATAAAGAGATCAAGAATAATCACATAAAGGCATCCAAAAACAATGCAAGCAAAACATGAGAAAAAAACAGGCAACAACAACGAGAACAAGTGAGCAAAGAACAACCATGGCATATATCCACGCCAATTTTCATTTCCAAGAAATCTTCCCAGTTCTTTTGTTTAGTAAGCCCAGACAGTTATCACCTTGAGACAATCACACTGTTCATGTATTTAAAAAATCTTGCAATTTAAACATCATTTTTCAGATTCATGCAAAAGCAAATTGTGTTAATTTTCTCAAAGTTTTTAGGCAAACTTGTTGAGACAGTTTATACTGCAGGCCTCAGTGCTGAATTAGATAGTGAGATGTATGACAGTAGTACCTCATTGCACCTCTATGCAAAAACCAAGCGCACCACCATGATTGGTCAAATTTTAAGCTAAAATTATTATCTCCCTGCTTTGCCTTTCAAACTTGGCTGTAAAACTGTTTCCTGTGTCTTTTCCCCATCAACACATCTCTTTTTAGACTAGAAGCTGAATAATCCTCTATCTTAGTCTCTGACAACCTTTCCTGAATCCCCAACATTTCTGCAGTTTTGTCTAGTATTACAATGTCATGATTACCTATCAGTTTTTCCGTTAGTTAAAATTTTCCAAAAGGGTACTGCCAAAATGACCCCGAAGAGCCTAAAGACAACTGTAAAGTGAATGACAAGCCACAAAATTCCACTTTAAAGTTCAAATAAACTTATCATCACCAGTGGCCTACACATGCCTGAATCATGGACAAGTTTAATGATGCCCATTGCACCTCGCATTTGCCTTTGTGGGCGTTGAACCCCCAAACGGTGAATGCTGCCACAAATTTGTCTGCTAATTTGTTAAGTTCACTTCTTTCACGCATCTGATTTTTATGATATGCCACAGAGACGGAGACGCAAGCTGAGCTGGATGACTGCACTAAACCGAGTCGAAGCTTTCATGTCGGGCTGCCACCATTTTGTCCTTCGTTTCCCTGCCTTCTTGTCATTGTAAATCACAACCTGAGGAGGAAAAATAACTAAGGCAAACCCTCGAGTCTTAGGTGCACTTACAAAACAGTTGTCGTCAACTTGTCAGTTAGAGGGAGGGCGTGTGACATGATTGTGTATGTCATTGACCATGCACACACCATAAATAAAAATAAAAAAATCAATAAATAAATAAAATATTACCCTAGCATTCAGTCTTAACTTGAAAGGTTTGTCTAGATTCTCAAACCAGGGAGTTTTGGGAAATTTGTGAGAAAAAACTTTTGAAGGGAATTTTGATGGGTTTCTGTTGTTGTGGGGTCGTGGGGTCTTTGCTCATTGGAGTGTATGTGTGTGTGTGTGTGTGTGTTTGTGAGCATGTGTGAGTAGTTTCCTTGTCTGTTGGGACCATAATATCTTTCAATTAAGGTTGAGACTTTTGACTGCATGGTGAAGATTCTTTGCAGGTGTTGCTGGCTGTGAAAGCTTAGAAAAAGAAAACAGTTTTGATGGATGCATTACAAGTTGTATTTGTTTGTTTTTGAGAGTGGCAAAGATTTTTTTTTGCCAAAATGAAATTAAACAACAATTTTAGAGGGTGTGAAGTCCAACGGTTGATGGAATGACTTGAAAAGTTCATAGATGTTTTCTTTGTTTGTTTATATGGTAGAAGTAATTGAAACCATTGAAATGTTGTAGTAGTTAAACTATAGTTGAAAAGAGAGGGGGGAAAAAACTTGAAACCTAGACATTGGCCAACAAGCATCAGATACTGTACCAGTACTGGCATAGTGCCTTTGGGTGCTGTTTAATTGATGCACTGCATTAATTAATTTTTTGGATACTAAAATAATATTTTGCCATGCCTTTGTATTTGAACATTATAAAAGGGGCCCTTTATGAACCATACCACACACAAGATGGCCATGACAGTTTATGACAAGATATTGAAAAGTTGGACCAATGATCATCAGATTATAATTGGTGACAATGTCAGAATTAGCAGTAATTGCTACATTAGCTTGGGTTTCTACATAAATAAAGCTTTGACATTGTAATAAGATGACAAAAATGCGAGTCATTACAACGCTTATTCATAACAAGGGGATACTGGCAGACTAGCAACCCATCAAAGAAAAACGGCCTTTGCTTAAAAGTAAGTTGTATTTTTTTAAGATGTTTTTTTCTTCCTCTTTAGTCTTATCTGATCAATTTTTTGTTAAGAGATAATAAATAGGAGGCTTAAGAGGAGCTTACAGCTCGTTAGACAGTAATAGGTGAGCGTGCACTTGTTTGTTGTACGCTCAACTGAAGATAGTTTAACATAACACTTTATACAAGTATATTACATTCTGAAACTTTTCTATGAATTCAAGGGATTGTAGTGCTTGTAAATATCTGTGTTACCCTATACATGAAACAGATAACAGAGCATTGTTACCCTATACATGAAACAGATAACAGAGCATGAATTTATTAAAATCCAGTCAGTGTTATAAATGAGGC
This sequence comes from Holothuria leucospilota, assembly GCA_029531755.1. NCBI lineage: Eukaryota > Metazoa > Echinodermata > Holothuroidea > Aspidochirotida > Holothuriidae > Holothuria > Holothuria leucospilota. Next base: position 35,707,794 of record CM055964.1, read on the forward strand.
AATGGTATGAACTAGGATGTCAGTGAAGGAGAGGGGGAGTAGGGAGGGTGGGGAAGGGGGAAGGGAGAGAAAACCTTGAATTATCAAAACAAAAATCATTGGGCATCATTTATATTCAAAGCACAATTCAGTGACAAGACTAAAAATTTACCAGTACTTGGAGGTTGGGAAAATTTTCTGATATACAAAATATATATATATATATATATATGTACATATATAAAATCACTTTCAAAATTTTGATTAAAATTATGATATTCTGGACATCAAAACGATTTCGGAAACAAACAAGAACACAAGAACAGCACTAGGGTATGGACTTTAAACTTCAGGTATATATATATATTTATAATTGTATGTGGTAGTTTAGATAGGGGAGTGTTAAGAATCAATTTTTATTCAAAACAAGCAGAAGTTCCAAACTAATGATTGTGGATTTACCTAAAGCTTAGCTCTTCCCTGTATATGATCTGTGTATACATGCTACACACATGCCAAGCAGAGTGGCTGAGCATTCAAAAGCATGTATTTGAACCGAATTGCAGGTAAACATCTGTATCTAGGTTTTCACATATCTCATGTAGCCATGACTCACAATTTTAGTCAGTGAAAATTGATAAGTTTTAGCATACCTGTACATTTTTAAGTCTATCCTGATTGGTTAATCTTCACCAAAGAACATTCTTTTTGTAGGTATAATATGTACTTGAATGTAGATTGACTTATGTTGGTAACTTCATTTCTATCACTGAAGAGGTTATTGACTGTAATTTAAGAACCTGTAAAGTTGAAGTTTTACTGTGCATAGCTGCAATCCACTGAATAGAGTTTGTACTTCTCATGCTAGAAGATGATCTATTTTAGGCACCATGTGAAACAAGACACATGTCTAGACTAGTTGTGGTGCCATGACATTTAGCCACAGTGGGGTATAGCTTAGACCTTGAACAGGGCATAGAGAGTGGGGGTCAGGAACATGATGAGATGGATGAGTCTTACTTAAAAATATGCAGTCTTGGAAGACTGGACAGCCTTGCCCCTTCTTAGATAAATTAATGTGTCCTCTAGCAGAAACTGACATTTCAACTAGGATGAAGTGAGTCCTGCAAATAAACAGATGGTGATCGTGAGTTGTTGCGAATCAGAAAACTAACGTAAAATTTCACACAAGTTTGGCTTATTTAATATGATGGCGCTATTTGGAGACGCATCCACATTAGGCACAGTAAGGCCAGAGTCCATACTCTCAAAGATTTTTTTTTAAATAGACACCACCCTCACATTTTAAATGAAGAAATGTTCCCATAATACTCCCTTAGAAAGGTCATGAGGTCATCAAACTTAGCAGGGGCCAACAAAACAACCATCCCTTCAACATGGACTACACCGTATTTCGATAAAACCAACTGTCTAAAAAGAGATCCTAAGACAAGCCAAGGTTGGCAGTTTTGTGTCAGTGACGTTAGTTGCTGGTGCCTGCATGACAGGTACCATAACTAAAAGGGAAAGCTACAGCTGCCTCAAAAGCTTTGTTGCTGTGCATGTTGGAACTACATGATTAAATTAATCCTGCTATTGTAATTTGTATAGCAACAAAGCATGGCTGCAGCCCCTTCAGCTTGGCTGAGGCAGCTTTATCCTGAGGTTTTGACATGGCCCCAGTTATAGGCCAATATCCAGGGGGACCAGGAGGTGGTAACCTCCTAAAAAAGTTGTCACCCCTTAAAATATAAAAAATTAGTGTTGGCTTAACACATTTTTTATCTTGCCCCTTAAAGAGATAATTTGGCCCCCTCTCCCAGGAAGCTACTGTATCTTTACCCCTTTAGAACCTTGTCTTGCTAAGGGCCTGGTTAAAGAGGTCGCGGTACACCCCACCCTCATTTTGAAACAACAGCTAAAATATCTTTTAAATCCCATTAAATCTTATCTTTCATGATCTTTACAGTACATAGGTATTGTACAACTTAAATGTAGGTAAGTGGAGTTCTGTGGCAAGATTTTATCAATTTATTAACAAAAATATATTGTCACATGATGTAGAAAGCACGGTACAGTACATGAATTAGGAGGGTATACTAATTCAGATTTTTCCCTTTAATTTATCTGTACACATCTATTGTGCTAGATAATACTATTAGAGCTTAATGCCAGATATCTCTCAAAGAAGATTACTTCAACGTGAACGTTCTACTGTAAATTTTCACAAAAAATGCTCACTATGATCTTTCAGATGTTTTTCACTCATGACGTTTAGGGCCTAGTCATCAAGGCTTTGTGAGGCAAATACTGTTTGAAGTTTTACCTAAGAAAATTCATACCCTTCCTGAACTCAGGAATACTTTTCTATATCAAAATTTATTTCTGTGGGCAAACATTAATAATGTAGATGTGTGCCATTTGCATTTCACCCAAGAGACGTGAAATTACAAGCCAGAGTTCAACATGGATGCCCCGTTTTATCGGTCATTAGCTCTGCAATCAAATTCATTTCTCTGTTTTTTTTTTCCATTTTCGATAGAGTAAACATAGTTTGTAGATTTCCTGCAAATTGACTTGTATTTTTGTTGTAAATTTTCACAAGTTATGAAATTGGATATCATGATTCATAAGTTTTTGATGTCTCATGTGATATTCTGTCCACCTATGAGCATATTTCATTAATCCCCATTATTATTAAAGGATTCTTCGAATTGGAGAGGGTTGCTTTGCTTTGAAAAATCATCTTCACAAGGCAAGCTGAGCCGTCTTCGAAGCTGAAAAAAAAAATTATGTGGAAAGTCTGTCTTGGTATTATGAAAACTGTAAGGGAAGGGGGGTAGGGGTGGGGCTGTCCTTTATGGCTTGAAAAGGACTTATGCTTTCATAGAGTGACATATTTTACAGGAAGTGGAACTTCCAAACTTTAATACAGTACTATTAAAGCTTAGAAAGCAACTTTGATGCTTGTGCATAAGTTTCCTCCATGCCTTTATATATGTACTGTAGTTGGCAATGATGATAACTCTAAAATATGTCATCAATACTGACAACATTGATGTAAATGTTAGAGCTTCTATTGGAGCGTTCAAGAGAGGAGCTGTGCAGGGGTGGGGGGAGGGGGTATTCTCTGAGCTGGGGTGTGAGATGATGAATGTGTGCATCTCTCCTTACTGAATAAAGTTAGACAAAGAACCAGCCATAATTTTCTTGCCCTTTTATTAGTAGTGGAAGGCATTTGTGTGAACAGTCAGTCTAGGGCTGTCGGAGCTGAGGGGTGGGGGGCTACAGTCCCCAAATAATATTCAGATTGAAGTTTTGCTTCCAGAAATCGATTATCCATCAGTTGTGCCTGAGAACAGCCAAAACCTGAGAAAATGGCAAAATCTAGAAGCCCAAGGACCTCAACCCCACCACCCCCTCCTCTCCAATCTCAGGAGCCTGCTGACAGCCGTGCAATCATCCTTGAAACAGAGCCAGAAAAGATCTCGAATCTGCTCTGCTGGGCTATTTAATGTTTGACTTCCCTGTTATTGCTGCCCTACCAACCTGCAGCTTGTACACAGAGAAAAGTAGCATGAACTACACAGTGATCTTGTGTCAAATTTTACATATTGAGGTTCAAATTCCCAGATATTTTACACACTCTAATTTATATTGTTGGCATATGCATTTGTCGGCTTTCTTTTCTGGTAAAATTTTTTCTCTTCTTTTGACTCTGATAAAATTCTCCCTGAGCCAGAAAGCTTCCTCAGGGACTAAACATTGAACCCTGTGTGAGTGAAAGTTAATAACTGCAGAAAGTGATGTTGTTATCAAATTTCCTGTTTTCCACACATTTTTGGCCAGGCCAATAGATGATCTGTAAGATGGTTATCGATTCTTGGAGCTACCAAAAAAGAATTTTATGTATAATTTTCGTGAAGATATAGAGTACTGTCATAGAAATCTATACCATCGTTATTCTTCGTGCATGTTTGTCATAATGCCTGCTACATAAAAACGCAAGCTGCGTTACTACCACCACGGGATGTCTGTTGCAAGCCTGTTTTACAGCAGAAATCAAGCCCTGACATTTTCTTTTTTGACCCTAACAGTGGCTTTTAACCTACCTTGATAAGTATCTCTCCTTCTGCCACATGATATCTGCCAATTCAAAAAAATTCTGTGGAAATTGTTTCTTTGGAACTTTTTATGGATGCAGCCAGCAGAGAATGCAACGAACCCTTGTTTCAAATCTGTGCTGGGTTGTTGACCGACATGAGTAACTGTCATACACAGTAGAAGTCTAGAAGAACAAAAGAAGGTTGTGAAATGATGACAAACTTGGGAAAGTTTAAAGTACCCACAGGGTTGCCTCCTGACAGGTTGCAACCATCATTTTGTGGGTATGTGTGTTTTTAAAAGATTTGAAATTCTGTCTTTTCAATAATCATCTTGCGAAGTCTGTGATGCTCATTCCAAGACACCGATACTGCCAAATCAGAAAGCTGTTGCGTATGTTGCAGAGAGGAGAAGGTTTTATAAATATACAATGATTGGTTTGGAAAATCACAGAAATTTGAACTTGTTACAAGTCAGTTTTAATTTGCATGTCTTTTCTTGTTTCCTGACATGTGTCTCTACTCTTTTCACGATCATGTTCGGGACAAATTTGAAATGCCTGAAAGAACTGACACCAAGCTGCAGATTTACAGGAGACTCAATTTGAATTCACAAAACAATTTTTATGTTCCCAAGCAATTGATATATCCTACAGCAGGAGCGGGTAGTTTGTATGCTGATATAGTTTGGCAGATGTTTTGAAAGGGGAAAATCCAACGACAATGACAGGTTCTACTTGGGAGAATATTGATGGGCATGGTATTTTTAACTGCACCTTGAGGTCAACTTTAAACAACTATGGAGGTGTCAATCCCAATCCTCTGAAGGATTCCAAACAGCAGTAAATTTTTGGTATTTCTGGATGGTTGTCTTTTCATAAAGCTGGCACTTCTTCCGAAATAATTTCCAAACATATACTCTTCTTCAATTTTGTCTTGTGCCTGTAAGTTTTGAGCTCTGCATATTCTAAAAGGTTAGGGTAAAACACCCGTGGGAAAGGAGAGATTTTCAAGACAGATAGAAACTGAGCCCTGCACGATGCTGCAATTAAAAACCATCCTACAAATATTTCAGTGATGCCATTTTAGAACTTTTCCTCACTGCCTGAAACTGAGATGATATTTGACTTGCCTTTGAGAAGAGTACAGAGGAGCAGAACACCCACAGGGGATGGACTGTGGGCCAGGGCTTGATAGGATCCAGAGAAATGTGATTTGTTGTCTGTGATCTTTGTATCTTATGGGTATATAGTTTTGCAAAACAGTTGTGTTGGAGAGTCATCAGAGTTGATGGAAACCAGAAGATCAGAGGGTAACCCCTCTGATCTTGGTGGTGCCCTTATGACTGGTAGACCTGATATTGGAACAAAGAACCCTTTAATTTCTGTTGCAATGATAGTCTGGCAAGACTGGTATGTTGGTAGGATGTGTAGTTTATTGGATAGTTACAGTAGTCTGGACTTCTTGTGCTAGTGCACTAAACCATGTGTGCTAGTGGGCATGTACCGGACTTGTATTGGGTACAGTACGTTCTCATACTTACAGTTTTGCACAATTGTCTGTACTTGTCCTCTTGAGAATGGGTGTGTATTCTTAATCGTACTCACAGATTTTGGAGTTTATTCATTGGGACTAATGCAAAATTTTGTACTTGTACTCATGAAAAAGCAGTGTACTTGTGCCACAACTGGACTGCCCAGACAATGTACTTTACAAGTCTTGCATGTATAGCCTGCATAGTCGGCTGTACAGTCAGTCTCTAAAACAAATAGAAAACCCTGTACCCCACAGGGTGTTAGGCATAAGGTTTGTAGTGGGCTGGGAAGGGGGAGGGTGGTTTGAAAAAAAAAAACATTTTTTATTCATTAGATTTCAATATGAATAACAGAGAAATGCAATACAAATGCTGAAGGGAAAACATGGAAAATTTTGCATCATTTGGCAGCTTAGAACTATCAATTGTGCACAACTTTCTCATAGGGAATGGTGAAGAACCCCCACCTTGGATGTGGAAGAGGGGGAGGGTGCCAGGTGGGGTAGGGGGATATAAGAGGATGTTAAGACCCAGGACAACTGTCAAAAGTATGTATAAGGGATTCAACACTTCTTGTAGGAACTTTAAAATTGGTAAAAGCAGCTGTCTGTCAAGGTGGTTTTCCTGTGTTCTGTTAGAATGGGAAAGGGGGAAAAGATGTGGAAGATTGGGGGAATATACATGAAAGGGATAGCTGGGGACTTACGGTGACAGACACTTAGAAAGGAAGTCAGTACCTGACTGTAATACTGGAAAGGAAAATGCAGTACCCCAATTTGAAGTAGTGTACCTGGTCATCCTGATTCAGGAATAGCTGCTGTCAATCATGTGACAATATGTTTTTTACTTATTTGTTAAATTCATGCAGAATAACTCCTTGGTTTACCTTCAGTATTCAATGTTTTTGTACAGAACATAATGAAAGATACTTGTGAGAGATATAAAAGGAGGTTTGTAAGATGCAACATATTCTGGAAAATGAACTTGGCGCAACCGCTTTCACCCTCTATGAGCCACCATTGCTTACTAAATGGTGCCATGACTGAGTATGCTTAGCTTGTATATTGCCTCTGTGGAGGGATTTCTCAAACAACTCCCTGCTCTGAGCGTGTCCATTGTATACTATCTTTGATTGACAGGAGAGTTACCCCTTAAAAGTAAGATTTAGTGCAGTTGGTCTGATCCATGGTCTACAAATTGAACAATGTATTATAAAACCTAGCTGCAGGTCAATATATAACAAGACCTTTCCATTTCTCCTCTATTTCCTGCTGTACACTCTCGCCTTCTAGCTTTCTCATTTCATCCAACATATTCAACCTCTGGCCATGAAAGGGTTGGTAGGAGATCATGGGTGATTAAAGAGAAAAGGTCAAGTTGTTAAAGACAAAGAAAAGAGGCTGAGCCAATGAATTAGAACCTAAGAGGTGTAGTTTGGTGCCTGTACACTTTCTGTCAATGTGTGGATTTGGTTTAAAGGAGCATCCAGGGTACAAAGTGGCCGGCAGCAATAACAGCTTTCTTTATGACCCGTGAAATTCATGAGTTATATCTTTGAAGATTATTGCTTCAAAATAATCATAATATGAGCTATATAAGCAGAGTAATATTCCATTTCATAGTTGAGAGGTGTGTGGCATTCCAGGAAGCCTTATGAAATGCATATTGATAAAGAGCTGAATTATTTTGGAATCAGATGTAATAGGTGGGGTACTTCATATATTCAGATTGTGGCATGGGCAGACAGGATTTCTGTTTTGACCAAGTTAGTGGAGGTTGTGGGATGTTCCTTGTTCTCTGCAGTATAGTGTGATAGTACATTCATGGGTAATAGGCAGATATGAAAGGCCAAGTTAGTGTGTGGGGTGGGGGAGATTCAGGGGTTGAGTTTTCAGCACTTTCTTTCAATATAAAGAGTATGTTTTATTAATTGCATATGACATTATTTTTGTATTTTTAGAAATTAAGAAATATAGATGGCAGCTTTAAATTGGTAAATACCATTTCCAAACTCAAAAAATACCTCATAGTAAAATATGCTATTTTCAGGCTACATCCATTTATCAGCAATATTGATACTGTCCCTCCTCTCTCCCCCACCCCAGTTGGGGAGAAGTACCTGCAGTGTGACAGGGGACCAGGAATGTGCCTCAGGCTCATGCAGGAAGGGCATTATGTGGGGTGGGGATGGAGTGGGGTGGTGTGGAGTTGGGTGGGGTAGTGTGGGGTGGGTGGGATGGAGTGGAGCGGAGGAAGGCGAGATCAAGCTTTGGCTAGGCTTTAGGTGTGTTATGGTTAGCCCTACAATAGGAACCTCAGTTTTGAAGGTCTTTGATTTATAGGACGGAATTTGTAATGTCCCTGCTATGTTACAATTCTGCTCCCCACCCCCCCCCCCCATCTGCACCCCTCCTCTTTCTCCTTTCCCTTGCATCTTGTGTCGCTTAAAAATTTTCCAGGCACATAAATAAAAATGTAAAAAAGGAATCCAGCAATAATTACAAAATATAGAAATTGAAAAAAAAAAAAAAAACATTGAATCAAGAATGATATTGGCTCACTTTAAATGCAAGATGTGAGAAATACGGTGAAATTATATATCTGCATCACCCTTCTACCTCCTATCTACAGTTATAACCCTCAGTTGGCTGTAATAAGGTTATGTAAAGTCTTTATCACACAGTGGAGGAAACTGGCCTCCGATAGAGGGCGGCCTCCAGCATCCAGTTCTCGCTTGCCTCGTCAAAAACTTTGACGCGTAATTTAAATCCTGAGTTTATTTCTTTCAAAAGAATTCAATTTTTTCAGTTCCTATTGGTTAAATGCATAGGTAATGGTGATTTACTTATAAAACATCCCTACTTGAAGATTTGCAAATGACCAGAACACCTTCCTTACCCATCCTCATATCTTTATCCCCCTCCCTCTGCCTTCATCAGTCTCCCACCCCTCCCACTTCATCAGCACTCCTATTTTCAATCCCTTGTTATTTGATGCAGAGAAAAGGTTGGTTGCCTGACCTGTATATATGCTGACGAACAAGCCTATAGGCCTTTTAAGTGCACTCTTAGTATCAACTATTTTCAGCCTTTAATCTGGAAATTGGGTATCTTATTGAGACATTAACTAATGCAAACCTTCACATTTAAAAACAATGCACAGTTACCCCACCCTTGCTTATTAACTGCTTGAGTCTTTAAAAGGGAATCATCAAAATCACTAAAGTGACTTTTCACCAAAACCATCTGTCATTTCGTTGGATGGGTCTCATATTTTTGGGGTCCACTTACAGCTTTTGTAGATTTGCATCGTAAATCTCCCCTATCTGACTAATGGTTATCAAAGGTTGGAAGAACATTGCTGGATCCCTGGAGACTGAAGTCAATAACATGGCCCAATGAATCCGTAGAATAATAGGTATCGTAAATGAGGCCCAAGACAGTTAAGCACAATCTTTGGGGAATTTGTCCTTGTCATACTTTCATTATGTGGGGCCCATGTAAACTACAGTTTCACTCAACCTGCTAGGGGCTTCCCTAAAATATTGGGGGAGTGGGTAGGGGTATCCCTGGAGAAAGTTTTACTTATTGTAGATGTCCACTGTAGTCTTTCACTGATACGCAACAAAATGATGCACCTGGAGTCTTATCCATTACAGCTGTTTATACTGTTATTGTAAGAGACTCGAGAGGAAGAGTTGATTTTTATCTTCTTAATTGAAGAAAATGCAAACACATGAATCAGCAGTGCACTCTCTGTTGTAGAAATTAGAATGAAATAATTTGTCAACCGAGAGCTTGGCAAAATGTTTGCCTGTAACCTTGTATACACCCCTGCTGGCTTTTGGTCCAATTAAAAATAGACAGAGTGGACCAGATGAATTCATGCCAAATGTTCGAAACATATTTGTCAAGGCTTCAAGTAAATTGCTTTTAAGTGCTACACTGCCCTAAATGCCACCCCCTACCCAACAAATAACTCGTCTGTATGCTAGCCTTCTGTAGTATTTAGGCTGCAGCTGTGCCTATGTTTCTGTGTCTCCCTACCTGCCGTACTGAATTGTCACGACAACAGCCTGACTTAGACTTGATTAGGTTTGTTTCCTGACATAATTACGCTTATGCATTCATGACTGCAGATTGGCTGTTAAACCTGAGAATACCCATCACAGTTCTTCTTCTCTTTTGTGGCTCTGAACATGTCGGTAGGGAAGCGGTGAATGCGTTATGACCTAAGGGAGGGAGCGTCTTCTATGTTTGCCCTCAATGGCAACTAAAAAACTCAGGAACTTGAAAATGGCAAAGTACAGAAAGGTTAAATGGCAGTGACCTGTATTATCCTTTGATTGCCAGAAAAGAAGATGGCCATTTCTAGGTGATTGAATTTTCATTTTACAAAAAAATATTGCTCGTTCATTCGATACTTGTCCGAGACACTTTTCTTTAGGAAGAAATGAAGCCATAATTTTTGAAACTGACTGAGGGCAAATAAGCACTCTAGGGGCACATTAGCCCTTAATGAAGCTCTGCGTCTTCATTCAGCCACTCCAATTTGGGAGCCACCAAAAGTGTCGAAGGGATTTTACTCGACATCAGGTAAAGTGATTTATGAGGTCTTAAAGTGCAAACGGGAGTTCAGAGTGAAAGATTGGCAATTATGATGAAAATGTAGGAGATTGCATTTGACACCAGGTAGAAGTACTTCTAGTACACCTTTATCCTGTCAGCTTTCTGAGGCCTGCAAGTTACATATCAGAAAGTTTGAAAACCACGATGAAGAGTGGGAAGTGTTCGTGTTATTTTTGGGGTTATTGTACCTGCTTGATGTAATCTTTCATTACATGACAATCTTGAAGCTCTACAATTTGGGAAAACCTTTTTTTGTTCTATAAAAGCATGTTCACAGCCATTGATTTGTTGTAAAAAAAATTTCAGTTGTAGCTGCTAGGATCTTTCACCACCTATATCCAGTTTTAAAGTGATTGTTAGCGTAACTTATGAAGAAGTATATTTGTTGCCATGGCAATGGCCTTCAGAGGCTAAACAAAATTCCCAGCAATGGATAGGCACTGTAACAATGTATGGCAAATAGTTATAGTAGTGTATCTCCTACAATGGTTCTCGTGGGGTTTGGTCAGGACGTGTGCGTCCCTGGTTGCTGTCATATTACAGCACTGGTTGATAGATTACCTTGAACATGTGATATCTTCATGTGAAAAATCATCAATAAACGGATTAACTGTCAGGTGGGTTGTAATGTTGTAACTTGAATTGAAAAAAATATGGGAATATTTTACAAATTTTTTCATAAGATGGTGAGTTTGGTTTGATTGCATTTGAAGGTTGAGGATGATCCAGCCAAAACCCAATCATGTAGGTTGCAACAGGGGAGTAACTGGCAGAGTCATTACTACCGACAGAACACCAATATAAATAAATTTATAGCCACAATTTAGGTTTTCAATGATCCTGTAGCCAAAACCCATTCATGTAGACTACTTGGTTAAACATTTGGTAAATTGCAGACTCATTTGTACTGTTATTGCCCATATTATCAGAATTAACACTGATAAATTTACAAACAAAATAATGGAAAATTGGAACATTTCTGGTTCCCCTGTCATGTATGGTTGTTGATTTTCACCTCTGGTTGAAACCTGTCTCCCTCCCCCCTCACAAAAGCATGTGATTATAAAAATCTAAAATAAATGGCTCCCAGATGATAGGAATGGGATTAAAAATGCCTATTTCGCTCCTCCTTACCTCCTTTGTAAGTACTCTACTTGCCTGCAAGTACCATATGGTATCGTTTGTTAACAGAGGGCCCAAAAATTCGCAGAACCCCTCCCAGTGCTAACTAAGTGGCGGGAAGCCACATGAGGTGCGAGCAAAACTAGCTAAAGCTAAAACTTACTCAAAAAAGGAAAATAGGCCTCAAGAACTCTCTTGGAAGATGATAACCGACTTAGGGCAGCTACTGAAAGCTAAAACACTCTAGAAACACTCCAAAACAATGAGGAAAAACTCCAGCTGGCAGACATGCAAAAATGTGTGCTTGAAGCAGGGCAAGATGGATGGAGAAAGTGGTGCTAGCACAGTGCCCTCTATTATTGAGAGGGGGCCATCCAGGTACTAACAAATTATGCCAGATGGTACCAGCAGGCAAGTAGAGGAATTACATATATGTAAATAGGAGGTGAGTATCAGAGCTCATAGACTTTGAAACTAGGTTAAGTTTTGAGAATTCTGCTATCAAGAAAGAAATGCAAAGTTATACAAAACTTGGAATACAGAGTATCTTGGACAGATGACCAGTGCTGTGGCAGGGTGGATAGATGCGTATTTGAAGTAATTAAGCCTTGCTCCCTGGAAAGGAGAGGGTAGGATTTGGGGTTTGATCCCTGGCTGGGTCATTCTTAAGTGGGTTTTTATACAAGAGCAATGGTTTTCTCATCTGAATAGGCCTTTCAAAAGAAGCCATATTTGATTAAAATTGTTGAGCTGGTTAGCCAAGTTGTAACTGATAACCATAGGGTTCCTCCTACATTTGTGGTCGCTAAGTGTTGTAGAACATCTGCCTCTTGGGGTAATCATTCAAGGCCAAATTAGCATTACAGCCAAAGTTTGGTATTATTTGTGTTGGTGTATTGGGGAGGAGTTGCAGCAACTGAATCAACTAATCAAAAATTCATCATCAGCCATGGTTTACCCTTCTCAGCAACATGCCAGCAATAAATCAATCTAAAATACCAAGGTAAATAAACGTTTCATGTCACAAAAAGTACCTTACTCATTGCTTTTAGCACATGGATTTTATACTTCAAAAGCTTTCGTGGTCATGCAGTGGTGAGTCGTTATGTAGGCTTGTTATTAATGTGTGTAATGTATTTCTACAGGGTAATCATGCGAACTACGATTAATAGCAGTATTTGAGAAATAATAAATCATAAACTGTTCAACTATAGAATTATCATCAACTCATTGCTCTGCTGTGTGCTGTTAAGTTGGGTTTGTTTGTATTGAGAGTTAATTTTCACCCACAAAAGAGGGATTTACAATGTCCATTAAGAGAAACCTACAGTAATCACCAGGGACTGATGTAACATCAGAACACCGACAGAGCATAAATATTTGAAGGTAGTGGATTCTACTACTTGTAATAATTAGTGAAGTGGTTAGACTTGTCGAAGTCAACATTTCAGGGATATTTCACCAGTATGAAACCATTTTCTTTATTCTGGGAGGGACAGAGCTGAAAATGGAAAGGAGGGAGACTGAAGGAAGGGGAAGAGATGGAAGGGGGCTTGTAGATCTACATTGCCCCTCTACCTGCAACTAGACCCTGGTAAAACTCCCAATCCAGGTAGTTTGGGGGAATGTTTGGTTCTTGGTGAGGGTGAAAGGAAACATTTGGAATTCAGTGCTGACAGGTTAACTGTGCATATATGTATGTTTTTCACTGAAATTTTATGTTTGAAAGGAGCATGAGTGGTGATGAATAGTACGTATGTTGTGGACACAAAAAGTACTGCAGTTATTGGCAAATGAACTTAAAAAGTAAGATTTGAGACCTCATAACCTATTTGTGTCATCCTTACCCTGTTTGTGTCACAAATTTGATGAGGGAAAGGAAAGGCTGATTCTTCTACCCTGACGGACTTTAATGTGCGAGTTTTATTTATTGTCATTACTTCAGCATTATGATTGAATTGGTCCTATAGTTTATACATAATAACATAGTCTGTGTTTTACAAGTGGACTGTGACATAGTTTAACCAATATATATTTTGTAAGGAGTAAATTGCAGGGTAATTATCCTGTGGCTAACTTAACAGTTGGCAGGAAAGAACTAATGTTCAAGTGTGCTGTCACAACACTCGGTCACATTCCTACCTTCTCGAGTCCATTGCTGTAGCATATTACCTTCAGCCAAGAACTCACTGACAAATTGCAGAACTTTCTGATTAACTCTAGGTAATATGCTTCTGTTAACCAGAACAAAATTTTTCCTTTTACCATTTCCTGTTGTTCAGTGTAGTAATTCTTATGATTGTGTCCGCTGTGAAGGCATATTTTGTGACTATGAATTTCACAACGAACAATGGAATCGTAAGCCTATTATAAATGATGCTATACTGTCTTTAGAGGCGATAAATGTTACTCAAGTCCTCATATTTCCAAATACATTCTGGTATTAAGATGGATTTTATGAATAGCCAATAGCTGCTGGCCATTGACGAGCTCTCTCTCTCCTGAAGTTTCTCCTCCATTTAATGTACAGGAGTTTTCTTTATTGATAATCATGTCGGTGTGTTTAAGGGAAGAGTGAAATTCAGGATTGCCTGTGTGTATGTGCACCAACCAGCTCGAGTTTTACAGCCAGGTGCATCGCACTTTGTTGGGGCTTTCTGGTCAACGACATTTATACCGCACTGCCTAAATGTAATCTGGAATAAGAGTGTGACACAAAGTTGGCAAAGCCAATTAGAGAGGGGAGGTGAAAGGCTCAGTGCAAAACGGGCGAACTGCCCTAGATGCCAACAGTTTACTGCCAAATCTTGACATGTGTGGGTAACAAGCTGTCGCCTTTTTTTCTCAGTGTCCTGGAATCCCTGACATTTATTTCCAAAACGAGAGTTTTATTGCTGTTTGAAAAAAGATTTAATGCATGAGCATTCTCTGTAAATCTTTGGGTCAAGTGAAAACATAGTACAGTAATCTCAGTAATCTGCTAATGCACAAGGCAGCCATTCAGAAAATTTAAAAGATGTGTCACCAAAGTTTTATTTTTCTTTGCTTCTACAATTGTAAGTTTTGATTGTAGGGATATGTTTTGAATTTTTGTCCCTTGAATGAAGGGTATTACCATCTGTCCCATTTTGGGATTCGAAAAATAGGTGTTCCCAGCCGTGAGACAATTTGCTTTATTTTCAAGGATTTCATACAAAGTGGGAAATTTAACACAACTTTATGATAATGGTTAGCCTGTTGACATGGTTACATAATCTACTGTAAAGCATTTCTTCAAAAGTCCTCTTACATCTAGACAAACACTATAATACTTCAATAACACGGTTCTGATGATCCTGATGATTGAGAGTTTTATAAATAACAATCTTAAACTTATCACCTGAATAATAGAATCCTCGCACCGTTTTAAAACAATCGCCCGATACATTTGAATGCTGAGGTGTATTTAAAAAGCTTTAAAGTGAGTTACGAAACATCCACAACACCTTCATTGCCCAGTGCTAATCTTACAGCCATTATGTAAATTTCATTGTGGGTGTGGTTACTGACACACTTGTTTAGAAGGACTACTGATACATACAATATCTTCGAGTTCATAAGATCATTTCCATACGTGCCATTTCAAAAACATGTTAGAGCAGTACCGTAAGGTTTGTTTATTGTTTATTGAGTTCTTTCTTTCCTTCCAATTTACGTAAGCTGTCAACTTATTTTTCTCATACTTCAACCAAGAGAACTTGTTGGCTGGATTTGAAACCTAAGCTGTACATTTCAAATTCATTGAGAGTGTTAGGATAAGGTATGTTCCACCTTTTTAAAAAAAGTTTCAGTGATTCTAAAGGAAAAATAAACTCATCAAATGACCCAGGGGAAAGCTTCTATTAAATCAACAATTGAGGCTAATCAAATTTAGTGAAGACAAGACCCAGATGTGTCCGCTGGGTGACTGACCTCGCAAGAGAGTAAAATGGGTCACTTACCTGTGCAAAAAGTGGAAGCGATGACCCTGTCAGACTTGCTCCACTGGGGAGGTCAAGGGAGAATCGTAGCATTTGAGAAACAATCAAATTTGCCAGAAAATTTGCATTGATTAGTAAGAAAGGTGTGATCTGCCAGGTACCTTAGTGGCAGGTGGGAGGGAGACGACTCTGAAACATGCTGCATCCCAATTTTGCAGGCCCTAACCCATCGCGGGTTGGTCAAAAACAGGATCAAGCGAAGTAAACAGAACTGAACGACATTTCTGGAGCAATCATTTCTCAAATTTTCTGGAGCAGAGAACAATTCAGGGTAATTATTGCAAGAAGATCATTTGCACAGGGACACCGTAGGAATGAGACTAGATTTAGGTGTCTCCTTGGTTGTAAAAGTCATGTATCCAGCGAGTTAATTTAAAGGCTGGCATGCAGACTTCTGTGTGTGAAATTTTCATTTTACTGTCAACTGAAGGAAAGCATTTCCGCTCAGTCATTCTGCTGCTTTCCTTGACTCTCAGCTCTTCATGAGAGAGAATATATTCCACATGGCCTTTCTACATTGTCAAGGAGAATATCACCCATAGGCCATTGAATAAATGAGCATTGTTTAGGCTATCAAGTAGGAGTGTAATGCTGGAGGCCAAGCAAATATTTTACCCACAATGCACTAGATGGAGATGAGTCACCTTGTTGGCATACATTATGTTTTTACAACTGTGTTTTGATTTCCAAGTGTTTCCTTTTCTCTTTACCTCACTTGGGGCTCTCTGGAAAATTTTTGGGAGTATCAGCTCTCTGCATACCTCACTTTGTTTTAATATAATATACATCCATTTTCTTCACAGGTTGAAGAGGCAACTTTAATGATGGACAAAGCCACAAGAAGAAGTAGAGGTAAGCACTGGCTGTTTAAATTTTTTTGTTTAATTTCTAGAAAAAGAAAAATGATAGTCTCATCTTGACATTGGACCTGGAGTTCAAAAATTGTGTCAGCAATATGGGGCCTTCGAAACGACTGGAAAACTGGGCTAATTGCCTGGGGGTCTTGTCATGAAGGTCCCCATTGGCATTGATAGTGGTTTTAATTGTTGCACAAACTACACTAGTGCCCTTTCCAAAACATCCGTGGCCTACTTTAACCTCTCAATGGCCCTGCAGTTATGTTGTGTGGGACCATTGTAGCATATTTAAAATTACTCTTTCTCTGACAGGATGTAGTTAATGACAAGACAGAGCTTTGTCTTAAAATCTGAGTGCAAGAATCTTGCAAACTCCATAAAACTGCTTTTCACATTACTGTAGGGAGATGGTCCTCTTTAATACAAAAAAGTAACTAGGTAGAAGCTTTCGGTAGAGGGCAGTAGAGTAGTTTCTATGCAGTTGTCCTTTGCTTCTTGTAAAATACAGTATCAAGTTGTCTTATATCAAAATCATGAATTTGCTTCCTTTACCAGAATATGGCTTGATGTTTACACCACAGATACAAAAAATAACTTGTCCTATTATCAAAGCTACCAAGTAGTTTTTTTTTATCCAGAGACCTCAATAAATAGTGGTGGCTTGGAGTTGGGGGGACGGATTCTCTGCCTCTCGTGAAGTCTCTCCTCCCCAGTCCCAACTTATATCCACTTATTCCCCAATGAAGGATTTGATTTATCTACTCTACATCGCCCCTCATTACCTCCTATTTACATGTATGTAATCCCCACTTACTGGCAGTAATACTCTGGCCTGGAGGCCAGAGGCTCATTAGTTGTACATCGTGTAAGACAGGAGTGCCCAACCAGTCGATCGCGGTCTACCGGTAGACCATGATTGATCCCAAGTCGACCACGAGGGGTGTACGAAAAAATGAAAAGATAGTTTTCTATGTGTAACTGTATGACAGTGTATGTTTTGTAGATCTTGGGAGGGTGGCTACTTGTAAAGTGGATCTTGGGTCAGAAAAGGTTGGGCACCCCTGTTGTAAGAATTCCAAGAAGCTGGTGCATTTGGCTAACTAGTTGATATAGGTTAGGCTATAAAGATTGAAAAATCCAGGTCAGTTAAAGGAGCTACGGCATCCCCAAATATATTTAGACATATCCCCAAAGTTCTAAATCCAATTGGTGATTGTACTTTGATAGGCACTCATTCAAACAATAATAGCACCACTCAGGTTGGTAATGATGACTTGAACAGTCAGTTGTGTCCTAATTAGGTTCACTGTCACATACGTTTGCTTTTCAATATTGCCTCAAGCAATTGAAACTCAGTTCTGGATACTATGGCTCTGTCTTGGAAGTGTTCTACTACTAGACAGTTGTTCATGTTTAAATTGGAGGCGGGGCTAGCAGTTAGGTTAGTTGGGATTATTGTTACTGTCTGGGGTAAGCTTAGAGGGCCTTTAAATTCTTGCTTGGCCAGTCAGTACACAACCTCACTGGCCTTGATGCTAGTATAAAACACAAATCTGAAATAAATCCGCCCCAAAACTAAAACTATGCGGCTGGCATGCTATTGAACCCCCAATAATTTGTTCCAACATTTAATATTCCCCTCATCCGTACCTCCTACCCCCCAAAAATAAATGAATAGGAAACCCAGACCTGGCATTTGCCGACAATAATTGAAAATGGAATCATTCTTATTAATGCCAAGTGGGTGACTGCATATGCCCTTTAAGTAATAAGACAGTGACAGTATTCAAAATTTAAACTTTCAACAGATGCCATGTGCAGTGTGTGTGTGTGTGTGGCAACTTGCTCTGAGTTTAGTTAGTTGTCACGCGACGTGAAGTCCAATCTAGCGATCACTTTGTCGTGAATCGGCCACGAGATGTTAATTGAATCTGCAGATGTGCAAAAGAGAAGAAAATTCCCCTGAAACAAGTACTCGAGGGTCACCATATTTCATATTCCTTGTTCAGCTATCGTGAAGGTTGTTTGTTCTCTATTGGTCAGAGAGATTTTGGAGCCATAAGGGCATTATTTTGTCAATTCTCTCTCTTCATTTGTTTCCCAAAGTAAGAAGGAAGAACCTTCCCTTCTGAATCAAAGTCATTAATGGAGAGGCAAATCCTATTTAGAGACTAAATCCATTGATAGTAGAGTTCGTTCTCCTGGTTTGGGTTTCTAGAATTTGTATGGAGAGAACATGATTAAACAAGAAGAGATGGGGAAAAAAGAAATCTCACTTGAGAAAAGAAAATACCAAGGACACTTTTTTCGAATTAGGTATTTTTGTCATGCCTCTGTGATGGGAGAATTGTTGTGAATAAATTTATTGGCTGTATGGTGTTTGGTTTTAAAAGAAGACAGGATTCCAGATATGTATGTAGAAGCAAGAAACAGGGAAAGAAAAAAAAAGAACAAAAGTAGAAATGTACAGAGGAAGTAAAAGTTAAGAACATGATATAATTCACGTTTTTAGATATGACCAGCAACTTTCAGTTGGAAGAAATTTAATATTAAAGAGCAGGTACAATTTGTACTCACTTTGTGAAATATAAACTGACAAAAAACCCCTTCGCAGCTTGCCAGCATGATTTATTTTTGTCGTTTGGACTTGAAAATGAACTGGTTGACACGTCCTTTTCCTAGTTAATGAGCTATCCAGGAGTTTCCGCATACAGGAAATGACAGCATCTTAGTGTGGGGAATTTTGCCCCACATTTATGGTTCTACCGAATTCTTGCTTTGGTGATATCAGAGGAAATCTCTCCCTTTTGTGTTTGTCCACTGGAGTGGTCAAGATTTGACTGCTTCTGTACCTTGTAGGATACTTCCTTGAAACTTGAATACCTAGAGCACAGTTGTTTCAAATACATTAGAATTACTTCATTACTTGCAAGTGAAGAAGGGTGATGTACTGTAGGGTATCCTCAGGTGAGGGCTCCCTTTCCCTCTGACTCTTGGGTGGCAATTTTACCAGGTGTATAGTTATTACGGAGAGACTATGGGTTTCATATGTAGAGTAAATATGACATAGGTTATAAGTTATTGAGCCCCAGGTCAGGGAGTTTTAGGGGTTTAACTGTAGGAAATGAAAAGTGTGGGGGGTGGGGGGATGGTAGGACTGTATAAAAGTGAGAAAGTGCACGCTGTGATTATTAGATTGGTGTGGACTTTGGACCTTGAAGCCATTGTTATTAAAGGAGATACTGTAGGGTATGCTGTGGAACTGAATGGAGATGTGAATCCCACTGCAGCTTTCACTGTGTATGATATTAAGTTAGGACATTAATATTGCTACCACTGATAGCTTCATCTTGTCATCTTAGCTTTTGTGAAAAATCGAAAACAAAAATGACTTGAGAGAAAAGTGTAATGCACTTTGCGAGTGTGAGTTTTTTAGCAACCTCTTTATAGTCAAAAGTTATGTGGATTTTACTTGAGGGAAGTTGGAAACATTATTTCAAGAATACAAGGAATCAGTGTTAATAGTATTAGAATATGAAATCAAGGGGGGAACTGCTTTTCTTGACATATTCTTGTGCAGAATTTTTTTAAGTTAGAACTGCAGGATTTGGTACATTTTAAGTGTAGCTAGTGCAGGCCATAACGGGATAATCTGACTCGTAGGCAGGAATAATAATAAGATTAACAGTATGATAGCACTATAATATCCAGTAATTAACTGTTCAATGTACTGTACCATCAAAATGAGAATAAAAATGACGAGAATAAGAGTTAAAAGAAGGGTGTAAGCAAAAATTTACTTTTCATGTGTGAAAGAGGAACTAAATCTATGCATTTTGGTAAATCTTTCATTCAAATCGGAGATGTATTACTCAAGATATCAGCAAAAGAAGTTACTAAATTTGTGATGCAAAGTGAGCTTGAGGCAAGGGGGAGTTATATCACTGGGCAGCTCCCTGATATCACTTCCTCACATTGATAAGGAATGCTTTGTTTCCTTTGCTTTTCAGTCTGTTGTGTTGACCTTGAAATTGATAGAGATGGGACCTCCCCAAATGTTGGGAATTTAAATTTTGTAATTTTCTCATGCCTCTCATGCAAACATATTCCAGTAACATTGATTGTTGAGGAGAAAATTGGCAATAAAGTTTAAAGAAGAACAAAAGACTGCTCATTAATTGAGGCTATGACATCATATGTGCTTGCTTCAAGTTCACTTTGTGTTGAAAATATGACAACTTTGTCTGCTGATATTTTGAGAACCACACATTGGATTTCAATGGAAATTTCACCAGATTGCTTAGAATAAGTACCCCTCTAATATATCAAAGCTTGATTTGAGCTTAGACCCTTCTTTTAAGGCTTAGATGAGTCCAATGATGGGGTCGTCTTTTTCTCAAGTGAGAGGGAATTCCAAAGTCTAGGGAGAACCAGAGGTGAAAGCATCATCACTGAAATGAGAGTTAGTAACAAGTTGAGTCTAGTTGAGTGAGCAACAGGAGAGAAACATTTGGTTAGGACAATATATTAAGTCTAAGTTGGAGGTGAGTGGTCATAGCTCATAGCTTCCCAAACCAGAGGAGTTTGGGGAAAATGGATCAGATCATGAAGTTAAGATGGCGCCATATTGTTGACACAACGATAAGTGAAATGTAAGTTTGAAAATGTGCAGAGGGAACTCTGATAGGACTATAATGGTATAATCATTGATCATGAAAGCTGTCATCATCAACGATGAGCACAGACCAAAAGTTTCGCACAAACGTTCATGGGGTGTTACACTTCGTATTTATACTGTTGTCGTCAAAATCTGAAGTTATGCACAAATCCTCAGAAAAATGAAATAGCAGTGAAACCCGAAGATTTTGTGGGAAGTGAGAGCTCATGTAGAGATATGATAGCGAGTTGCAACTAGAGCCAGTGATGTTAGCTTATAAACAATGGAGTTAGTGGCAGTTAGCTAACACAGGAAGGAAATGGGTTACTTCGTGGCAAGGGATATATGTTTTAATTTTTTCAAAGTTGACGAAAGATGCATCCTATTGATCTGTTCATCACCATTTACTTAGAGGAAGTTTGCGCCCTTGTTATAACCAGATTGATTGCATAGGTGATTATAGATTGTGTATTCAGTTTCTTGTTGACAATTAACAAACGCTTCCACACAACTTGCTTAGTTTCAGATCATATGACATCAGTGTAGAAGTTTGTTGTAAAGATTGCAAGCTGTACTGTACTTCAGTGCTTTCAGGTACAATACGATTGCATACACGTACAGTGGAGTATTACAAATTAATTGTGAAGTAGGTATGTATTTATACTCACAGTTTGACAAGTTTATTTGTACTTATACCCATGAACATTAGTTCAAAGTTTATTCTGTACACTTGTTCTCTTGTACAGTGAGGTGCATATAGATGCTAGTGAAAGATTTCGTACTCCCTCACTCTGGCAACAAAACGCTTAAACTTGACCTCATTTTTATGAAAAAAAAAAGTTCAGACTTTGAAGGGCAGTAATTTTTTTTTGATGCTCAGCTACCACGAATGTGGAAGAAGCCTATAGCTTATTAATTACAACTACATGTCAGGTGGCTTACCAACTCAACAAATTAGATTGAATTTGGTTTCTTTGTAAAGGCCAGTTCAGATGGGAAAACAGTAGATTGCTCATGGATGGTAAACCCACCTTACAGTACTTTGACCCAGCCAGGAATTGAACCCCGAACCTTCTTGGTTGCTAAGTTCAAATGCCACTGCCTTTATCTACCCACTGGGCCACAGCACCAGTATTTTATGGTGAGAGGTTATATACTATATGCACTAAAAGTGCGTCAGGTAGGTCTTAGTCAGCTGGCCTACCCACTGTAGCATGTTCAGGCATCAACTGGACAATTATCTGAAACAGTCACTTTATGAGGAATAAGTAGGAGCACAATAATGAGCATGATTTCAGGTGGAGGGGAGGGGGGTGGGCCCCAGTGACCTGTAGCTGTTCTACTGCTGGTGGTAGTATTGAAACAGGACTGGCTCACACTAGTTTGGAAGCTGTTTGTACCAAAATGTAGTATAAAGTAGTATAGGGTACCCGTACTCCTCATTGAAGTGTATTGTCAAAGAGAGGGGGAAGGGAAACTAGGGCAGAGGGAAAGACAACAAAGAAAACTCCTCAGAGTTATCCTTACTCTACAAATTATCACTTGGAAACTGCGACGTTTGCTAAGGTGGATATTTATTCCAAGTTTCATCATGCTGTGCAGTTGAAGGTCTGCATTCTGCATAACAGCATTGACAAGGGTTTGCTTCCTGTAGTGTCAGTATTTCTGTCAAAGCATAATTCTAGACCAATTTTCAATCCCCTCACGTTTGTCATAAATTGTCGTTACAATTACGGTTACAAGGCAGATTGTCCTCGCATTGATGACGAGCATGGCACTGCCTGCTTGCTGTGACCTCGTAGCTGCATACACTAGTGTACATTGGGTTGTAGGAGAGAAGATTTAATTAACCATTGGGAACCTGCATCACTTTGCGTGGTGTCATGCTGTCGTAGGGATCTTTCTTTTATAATGGTGGCACCTAGATGCTCGCAGTATATCGAACACGAAAGATGCTACGTACGTGAGTCATAATGGGGAAAATGGGTTAATTTAAAACACTGTGACAGTAACTCACCTGAAAATTGAAATGCTTAAATAATATATCGATGGTTTATAAAGCCTAAAATGTATTTTTGGGCTAGCTTATAGAGCAATCAAATTTTCAATAGAATCAGGACAAATGGGGCCAGGGATTGATGATAAAAAAAAAATAAAAAAGAAAACAAAGTTTGACGGGAAAAAATCACTTAAGAAATGTAATAGCCTGTTTTTGAATGTATGTAGTCGATTATTAAATAAAATGAAAGTAACAGCGTTGATTTTGTAAGTAGTGTCGTAGACTGTTCAGAATGGAGTTGAGTTTGGTAGCATAGCACCTTTATAACTCATTTGTAGGTGAAGGGATTTTTTTTAGACATAAATTTCCAAATTAAATGGTGCTCTGAATTGGGCTTACCAATTTTCATGAAATTTCATCTCAGAATTTCACTGTTCACCTCTTCATCATGGAATTTCATCCATGTCACAGAATATTCAATGTAAAGATTTTTTTTTCGTTTTATAATATATGTAAAGGAAATAAAACTGTTATTTTATTGTTTTTTCCTTCGCCGGTTGAATTAGTGTTATATAATACATAAGATTATATTTCCCCTTTTGGTTCTGAGATATATATGCACGTTATTTCAATGGCCCATGAGTCCTTAGTGTTAACGGATACATGCACGTAAGTTGGTGTGCAGCTAAGTAATTGCATAAACATTATATGGTAAATCGGACTTGCGTATAGAGTTGCACATTCCTATATAAAACTGTGTAAAACGTTAAGGCGAAACGATTGTTTCGCCTAAGGGTCGAGTTCTCCCAACAGTCGTGTTTTTTCATACGGTTTTTCGCCTAAATCCCAAATTAGAGAAATACTGGACCTGTATACATTTGACCCTTACACAGTCTTTGAATACTGAAGACTCCATACAGATATGTGAATTAGTACAAATTGGTAAGAGCAAGGTAGATTTGAACATGCATCAGTGGTATAGCTAAATGGCACTGGCATATTTTGGGGGTGGGGGGGGCAAAGGTAGTATCTGGCAAGCCTTACACTAAGCAGGATCCAGGGAATTTTTACCTTATAGTCCCCGAGATGTAGGGCTTGATTTGTTTGAAATATATAGGACCAGGGGACCTCCAAATTTTTGTACCAAGTACATGGTCATATCCACTAACTTAACCAAATCCAACCTGTATTTTAAAGTGTTTTATTAATACCCTGTAGGTGAGCATTTTCCTTCATTTATGCACATTAAAAGTACCTTGGTTGGTTCACACTGGCATGGGTTCATGGGTTCAGTTCCTGTATGTTATGTACATGAAAAAACTTGTAAAACCAGGGTATTCCTGGGCCGCACAGTGCAAAACATGGACTGGACTTGCTGAACTGGTCCAAGTCCCCTTAATGTAAGGCTTGGTACAGTAGCTGGACAGCTTTTTTTTGTGGGGTCAGGGGAGAAATTAATAATGCAAGCTGTTATCTTTAACAGTTGTAGTATAATTTACTCTGTCATTTCATTGCGGGGGGGGGGGGGGGAGGGTAATGGATGAGAACCAATGTAGGAATCAATTCCTGGCAATCAACAATCCCAGGTTTTATATTCGATCATTCTCTTCTAGAATTCAACTAGTATGGCAAAGTTAACACCAGTGTGCTGCTTAGGCACGAGAGTATGTCAGAACGGTAGGCTTGCAACAGCTGAAAGCTGTAACTCCGCATCCATACTTTGTTGCTATACACATTACAAAAGTAGAATTAAATTGTCACTGCTAGTGTTGTGTGTATATAGTAACAAAGCATGGCTGCAGCTGCTGCAGCTTGACTGAGGGAGCTGCAGCCCGGCATTTTTTGATATGGTGACTTAAAAGTTTCCATTTGGAAGAAAGTAATGACTGTGTATTGTGTAATAATCTCAGCAACTGCACATGTGCAGTACCAAACTATGTATATAGGAACTGAATGCAAATGTCCCTGTTATGCATTGATTAAAGTTCCTCTGGAACAAGTTGAAATATATTACAGGTTTGAGCTTTTCTTTTAAGATAGGACGGTACAGAACTCCTTTTAATAAATCATAACAAATATTGAATTTTTTTTTTTTTATGCCAGTATAGAATATAATGTTGATTAGTTGAATATCATAAGCATTAAAACTAATGCGTAACTCATTGGTGACTAAAACAACACTTAACTCACAAAACTCCTAGTAGTACTTCCTCAACTACCGAGGGGGAAACACAAAGGAAACATTCTGTGGTTTTACTTTAAAAACCTTGAACCTTCAGACGTGAAGCTCCTTTTTATGTTTGAGCAATGTCTCCACAAAAAAGTCCATGGAAATGATATAAATATCCCATGATGCCTTGATGACTGTGTTTCATTGGAGTAAATGTCAAGATAAGAAGGGAAGGAATAAGTTTCGATGAGGAAACAATGACCAATCAAATCACTCAGTTGTATATAAGTAATACGGCAATAGCTGCTTCCTGTTCGTTACCCTTTTACTCTATTTTCTTCCATGTCTAGCGGCATTTGTCAACCAGAACAATTTTCACTTCCCTCAGGTTTTGCTTTCGCAACGTGCAGTGAGACCTCTTTTTTCCTGCTCTTATTTTTTTTTTTTTTTTTTGATGCTGTCTTTCTTTGCTATATATCTTGGCATTTGAGTCAATGTAGGAGGCAAAAAATAAGGAGTTTAAACATTGAATAGGTTTTTGGTAATTTAAAAATTGATTTATAGGTGTGACTAAGTTGTCAGCTGATGTAAGGGATTATTCGCTTGGAGCTAGTTTCAATTCATTTAATTTAAGGATCACATTTTGGAATGATCTAAAGCTTAGATGCACAGTAATTGTACATTTAGGGGATCCCATTAAGTTTTGGCTTTAGACATTTAGCAACTGTTAAGAACTGTGGATCTGGAAATCCACGACTCAGTGCTTTGAGCAAAGGAAGTAAATTGTACTACACTTGAATGCAGTACTAAACATGTAATAGTAGTTACACTCAGTACTGAAGGGCAAAGAAACCGTGTAGTGTAGTAGAATACAGCTTTCTGTATCCTGCTTATGTTTGCCCGTGTAACTGTGCATTTTCTGCATGTCAGCATTGAGTAGGCAGTTTTAGCCGTGATCATGAACTTGTAGTGGGGAGGAGGGAGGGTGTGATTTTAATGTAGTTTGTACTTTATGGTCTTATTACCTAATTTAATGCATGTTTTAATACTGTAATATTTCTACAAGTACTGTAGACAGGCCCCTCATATTGTGACAGGTGAACCGTCACACCTTTCCCAATTCCCCTTTACTCGTAGGCTACTGCTATTAGCACATATAGTACGTATGAACCCCTAAACATGTTACCTCCCCCTCTGTCATTTCGTAAGATCCATACAAACTATGTGAGTGTAACCAGCCTATGGTCTATCCCAATGCTGAGATTTCAAGAGATATCCTATCACCATGAGATCATCTTTCACTCCCTTTTTCTGTAGTCTTTAATTATGGTGGGCATTTCTAATGTTATCTTCCCACACAGGATTAGATACACTACTGTCAGAACCATTCCAACTGGCTGCGGTGAATTTTGAAACCTCAACGCTGAGTCTTATAGTATCATGTAATAGGCTTGTTCTTCCCAGAGAGTGCTTTAATTTGTACATGTGATACTCCTTTCACCAGGAGATCCTTTCTAGATTTTGGTCGCATATTACTTGCCTTCGTATTTTTCTCTGGAGGCATATATACCAAGTTAGATTTTAGTCGCCTTGCAGGGCGTGTGCTTGTAAGATTCAGTTCTATGTCATATTATTTCTTTGTGATAGGTTTCAAAAATTTGAAGGCTGTCATTGTTTGGAGCTCTGTGGTAAAATAACAATATTAAGGAAGCTTTGTACATTAAAATCTGCAATATCTGTTGCTTTTATGTTTAAGTTTTGAGGCATCTCTGAATGTAAATACCCTAGAGTGGGGGTAGGGGAGGGGAAAGGGTTCTGATACAGTATTTAATGATAGGTGCAAGGTTTTCATAGTAAATTTGTTAGTTTGTTTCACTCCATTTTGATGTATTGTTTCAGTTTTGACAATTGTATTAGATTGCTCACTTGGTGTATTTTTCACGTTTAGTTACATTCAGACTTGGGCGGGGTCACAAACCCGCCTCTAAGCCCCATGCATGCCTCTCTATAACACCATACAGGTACACTAACATGGTAGTTGTGCTGTCCATCGAGTGGCAAGGTAAATGCATACATGTACCACAGCACAGTGAAGTGAAGGTATGAATTTGTGAATATATATTAATGAAAGTTTACAAGCACAACTGAAACTTTTCCTCGAAAAGGTTTGAAATGTAGAATATTTGGCATGTACAGCAAAATTTAACATAAACAGAGCCAGTCAGTTTTAAATGCATCTGTCATCTGTGCATGTAAAACCCCTATAAATTGAGCTCAGACATTTATGGTATATTGGTGGGACACTAAAAGGAGCTATATAATATTACAGGGTTTCATTACATTTCAACATTCTATGTTGCAACGTTGTATATTCATGCAGACATGTGTCTCTGAGTGATAGATCCACATTACTTTCATTTCTCAGAGATACTGAGGTAAATGGCATTTGTTTAACCCTATACATTAAAACCACGTTTATCCGAAACCCTGTTTGTCTGAACTCGCAATTCATATAAGTTCAGTCGTAAAAACACATGAAAGAGTTTGAATCTCAATAAATATTTATTTTTTACTAGGAAATGAAATAAATGACACAGAGATAGTATAAAAATGGTCAATTTCACTTTATTAATAAGTGCAGGTTGCATCCGACATAGCAAATCAACGATATGTAAAACCCCGTTTATCCAAACTTTTTGGTTATCCGAACAACATTTGGTCCCCACGTGTTCGGGTAAACAGGGTTTTACTGTACCTGATTGTAATTGAACCCTTACATGTAGGTTCTGTAGTGACAGCCCATAATGAGCTCTAGCTAGAAAGGCCCAGGAAAGAGAGCCCAAACAATTAAAATGAGAAAGCAAACCATGTAAACTAAACTCTGGCTACTGTAACTGTTGCAAAGTAAAAGCTCAAGAAAAAGGGGCCCTCAGCCCGCAACATTTGAGAACCTCTGCCCCAACCAAATTCCTTGTCCTAACTTCCCTACCCTAAAACCCAAAGGTATCAAAACATATAGCCCAGAGAACAAAGAGATGTTGGAACATACGAGCAGCCACCGCCCCATTGTGCTATAAACCTGCACTAGTTTATATACAGTGTACATGTTCACCAGGTTGCAATGTTTCTTGCCTGAGTTGAACATTAACTGAATTTGTCTTTGCTGTGGAGTATTTGACCGGAATTACAGACACAAAGGTAGTGACTGCTAAAGCTCTTCAGTGAGTTTAGTTTTATTTTTTTTTTTTTCATGCCTGTGATTTTTAGGATGAAATCTGTCCACGGTACCATAGGTATTAAAGAAAGCTATTAGGCTAATACAATAAAGGATGAGTGCTGTGGCTACTGTCAATCATGTTAGAAATGTCTCAGCCAGCTTTTACCTCTTTTGAAGTTGAAAGATTCAGAACCCCCAGACAAAGGGGCCTATGTTTGTTCCCCTGGAGGCAGAATGTAATTAAGCTATGCAAATAACGTCCATTTCTGGCTGACCTACTTTTAAATTCTTTATTTCCCTCTGTCAAAATTGTTTAGACGAAGAGAAAAATATTCGACTATTCTTTCACCTTGTGTGACCTCTTAATATTTATGACATTTCAGTTTCCGAAAAGTTGTACCAAAGGTTTGCTGCCACTATCACCAGCAAATTTAAACTTTAGAGAAGGATCTGGTACCAGAAATGCATTTTTTCTGTGCATGTCGACAGTGAGATGTGTCCTCTTTAATTTGGATTGGATGGGCTAGAAAAGTATGTTATCTGGAGCGTCCTTAACACAACACACTCGCTCTGTTACTACCCAGAGGGCATATTGCAAAGCAGTTTTGCCATGATTTGAAAGAAGGCCTCTTTCTCTCTCAGCAGTTATGGAGTTGTGGTGCTCTTCTCACTAGAAGGCAAAAGCTCCATTTTTGGAAGTCCGTGGAAAAGAAAATTTGAATCATAGGAAAAGGAAGGATACTAAAGCAGGAGGGTATTTGGAGTGACCCAAAACAGTGTCTTCATCAGGCAGATTAAAATTGGAAACTTCGTTAGGGTAGGCAGAGTTATGGTGTTGGTCAGTTGATTCTTTCAGCTGTGTGTCCATCCTGTGTTTTTTCAGGCTTTCTACCAAAGAGTAGTAATATGTGTCTCCTATCAAGCAAGTTACTAATGGGATGTAGGGTGGAAGTCAAAAAAATATTCAAACCTTAATCATTCTTGAAGTTTTGACAGTGAGGGAAGAGGGATAAGCCCTGAAATTGTTTTAGAAAAGACTGACATGTGATCACTTTGATTTGACAAAACTAAAAGAAATAACATTTCCTGTTTGTACTTTTGCAGAATATTTCATGTTTTGAGAATTTGGAAATATTCAATGGTGACAACCAACTTTTAAACTAATAGATGTGGGGGGAGGGGCAAGGAGAAGACTCCTACACCCAACGTGTTGTATCACAGAAATGCAGACTGGCCTTTGCTGCTCAAATTATTTGAATAAGGGCACAGGTTATTACTAATGAAGCCTTTCTTCCCAAAATATCTGGCATGGTGTATAAGTAGATCTGTTTACGCCAGATTGTGTCAACTCTCAGAAATCATTTCTTGTACAGTAGTTCTTAAATTGACTTCAAAAGTGAACTTTTTGGCCATCAATGCATATTGTTTGGATTGGACCATCAGTTTCTGTGAAATCAAGAATGTTAAGGTCTGAATATTAAAATTGCTTAGTTTTTCTAGGCAAGACCAAGAGTCAAACTCAAGGTGTTAAGTTACTTTTTTCAGTAACAAGAGTGTTTGTAACATTCATCCATAACCATATGCAAACCAACACGTAACTTCAAACCTCATACATAATTTTACTTGCCATTTGGCATAAAAAAGAGCATGGGGGAGGGAGGATGCAAGAAAAATGATGGGAAAATTTTCTCAAAATGCTTGTTTTCATGTTTGAAATTTAAGTCTTGAGTAGAGGGCAGCATTTATCATATTAATGTGATGTTTGCAAGTCTTTGAGTTTAAAGTAGCAACTGAAAGAAGGGATCTTTCAGCAGCAATTCATTATGACTTTCCTCATAAAGTCAAATGAAATACTGTCTCATAATATTTCTGTCCTGTAAGGATGGCGCTGTCCACCTACCCACTCTCCTGCTTAGCAATGGGCTTTGAATTTTAGATGCCTTAATGCACAGCAAAGCCAGAGAAGCAATTCTGCCATAACAGTGATTTATTTCTAGAGTATCCACATAAAATTAAAGGAATTGTATCATTATCCGCAGGGAATGGTGCGGTGTTTGC
This sequence comes from Holothuria leucospilota, assembly GCA_029531755.1. NCBI lineage: Eukaryota > Metazoa > Echinodermata > Holothuroidea > Aspidochirotida > Holothuriidae > Holothuria > Holothuria leucospilota. Next base: position 35,738,137 of record CM055964.1, read on the forward strand.
AGCGCGAGTTTGTGCTTCCAATATCTGTTGCTACCCCCAGGGCTCCTCCTCTCCCCTGGCAGTCAGATCAGATTTCTAATAAAACATGGTGCACTTTTCTGGGACTGTTCTCCTCATTAAATGTAAGCACTAATTGAAGTAATTTCTCCCAAACCCCTTCGGGATCTTATTACTCGCAAAAACTACCATACGCAGCGAACTGTGAACATCACGCTGCTTCAAAGGTCAATGTCAACACCTCTTCGATACTCTTATCCAATTTACAATAGAGAGTGTGCGTTTTGCTGAGAAACCTGTGCCTTCACATGAAGAGTATTATACATGCTCAAACTGCACTTCTAACAAGCATGCAATGAAGACTGCTAAATTAATGATGAGGATCATATCATACCCGTAGAGGTTTGGCAAAGAATGTTTAGGCTAGGTTGGTGATGTTTGAGAGAAAATGCATATGTAGTGGAATACTGTAGTCCTGTATTAATATGAGGAGAAAGTATGCATGGGTTGGCTGCATTAAGTATGGTATCACTTGAAAGTTATGTGGGGGGGGGGGGGAGGGTCATGGGGAATGTTTGGAAAAATGGAGACAAATGTCTTTACTTTACATTGCAAAGCAGTATTATTGAGACATTACTGTGTGTAGAAGGAGTGCTTATTGTTTCCAAGTTAAAGCAGGATTTGCAATTGGCAATACAGATACAGAAATTTGGTTTCTTAGTGGGGAGGGAGGCAACCAGATAGGTTGTCGGGAGGGCTCTTAACATTATATTTGCATACCTGATAAATGTATGTTAGCCGTGATAATAATTTGTGGTGGCATATTTCCCCAAAGATTTATGCTGTAAGTGTGCTAATTGACATGTTGCAGATTGTCTGTAATAGCCTATGTTCTATGCTCCAATGTCTCTATATGTTCCAAAACATGTAACTCTTAATGCTGTCACCCTAACCTAACCTAACCTAACCTAACCTAACCTAACCTAACCTAACCCTTAACCTAACACTGACCTTTGTGGAGATTTGTCGAATATAGAAACGTCACAATATAGAAACGGAACAAATGCCCCTGCCTAAATTGTCACATTTTCAACTACTGTGTAGCTTTTGATGCTTGGAGATAGATGCCTTAATTCTCCAGTGCCAATAAGCTTCTGCTAGGAAATGTCCAAGATTATTCTAGCTGGCTTTGATTTGAGGTCAAGTGTCATTGAGGTTTGAGCTGTTTCTTGGTATGGCTTCAGAAGCCTTCAGTTAATCCCTTAGAAAGGCTAGGAGTACCAAGCAACCCCCAGTGTACCTTACAATTATACCCTAACCAGCAGTAATTGAACCTCCTTGTCTAATCACAGACAGGGGTTCAAAGTGTACCTGCCTTTGCGTCAGAGATTGCTGCAGAGGCCTGGTTATCCCTTTACCAATTTATTTTGCAGTGCTGGTGATGTTTTAAGATTGGTCTGAGCCAAAAAGTAGAAGACAAAAAAAAAATGTGGACTGATGAGTGGCCATCCACTATGATAGGCAGAATTAACAAGCTTGAAACCCCTGTCAGTGTTCCCCCCAAATGAGAAAAGCTTTCCCAAGGGCTTTACTGGTATTATTTGCAGAGTTGCTTTAGCGAAAGGAAAGTGTCCGTACGCATTAATCTGTTTTATGGTTATGAATCCTTATTTAGGTCACCGGATTGATTAGCTTTTAGTGAGTCCAATATTTTCCTGTAGATTTCTTAATCATAAACCATTGGGGACAGCAGGGTTTGGCGTGTGTTTATAAGGACGTAGGACTCGCCACGTCCTAGAACTGACATGCACGTTCTTACCACTGATGGAAATACTGTCTCTCTCTTTTTTGGCTTACTTTCTCGCTACAAAAAAAAGGGCTTGAAGTGATGTAATTGTAGAGGTTTTTGAAATTTACAGGTCATCTTTGCTCAGTGAAATCACTCTACTAACCCATCATTTAGTGAATGATGATAACGCTCTTATAAAGTCATACAATTCATTGATTGTCCAATTGTTCTGTAGAAAGCCATGAAAGAGGCTTTAATTGAAACTGGGTATCTTGTATTATCTGGTTTGAGAGGATGCTCCACATTCGGATCAGCATGTTTTCATTTATATCAATGATACAATAGAATAAATGTGGAAATTAGATAAGTGAGAGTGCTTAAACTGAAGTTTGTCTTTTGTGTTGTAAAGAATACCCATTACCCATGAAATGCTTTTATTTTATTTTTTTATTTCTGGCTTTTGTGAGATTCATAGGTAAAATCTCCAGGGACAATCAAAACAGAAATGAGAGTACATTTCACAGCCAGGAATTTCACGTGTTCCAGATTGTTTCTTTAAATGTGTTGATATTTTCTTACCACAAAACGCTGTTCCAGAAAAATCAGGATAACAGTGTCAATTAATTCAACTGAAGATCACAAATTTTTGTCGACGAAGTAAGATTCTTTGTCTCGTAATTGATAAATGTCAAACTATTCTTTGGACAATTAAATTCATAATCACAGTTTTAAGTCATAATTATGCATTTAGGGAATAGGGTGGGTGATTTTGTGAATTTTTCAATTGCAAAGTTGATATGAATCTCTATGATTCCTCATATAAAACATGAATATGACCAAGAAGGATAGGAAGCTATTTTTCTTTCATATTTAAGATCTGTACATAGATAGGGTTGTGATTAGCCATAATAATTTGTTTTTCATAGCTTTTGCCTGACAGCTATTATAGTCAGCATTTGATTTGAAAATGGTGATTTATGCAAGATCACTCAAACAGGAAATTTCTCATCATCTTTGTGGATCACATTTACTGAAAATTTGTGTTGAAAAGACGAAAGCAAGGGGTGCAAAAATCAATTTTATACTGAGGTGTTTAATTGAGTCAGTTTAATGACAGTGCGATAATTGAAGGATATTCATGACAGATCAGAAGGTATTGGTCATGTATTTTAAAAGGTCTGGTCATGTGCTTACATAGTCTTAATTTAGGCTGGGAGGGTGTATGAGTGGTAGTTATTGCTTCTAACTTAGTGATGGGGAGGGGGGAGGGGTCAGTTGGCCCATTTGTATTTTTAAAACTGTCTTAGTACCCCACATGCCCACAGTGCTTCCTACCACATTGCAACATGTTTGTCTGGGTTCATACTTTTAAAAAGCAGGGCCCACTAGATGGAGGGTCCTTTAGAGCAAAGGCTCACATGACATAAAGTGCTCTAACCCCAATACTTATCATAACCCTAACAGAAATTCTGGGTCCTTATCCGTAAGCATGAGTGAATTTTTAGTCTAAACTCAGTAACTCATAAAACCAGACAGGTTTATTCCAACTCAAAACCAGACTTAGAGATAGAATACTTTCACTGTGCAGGTCACACAGTGTGAGGAACCGATGTAATAACATGAGAGACATCTTATATGAGAAAGTGCTCAATATTCACTTCATGAGGAAACATTACACTACGTGAGGAAACATTATACTACGTGTGGAAACATTACACTACGTGAGGAAACAATGTTGAACTCAAAATCACTACAGTACGTTGTACTTTAGGAAACACACTTCTCAAACTTGATCACAACAAGGAGCTGTCAATGGCAACTCCCTGATCACAACCTGTGGCAATATACTATACAGTACTTGTTTTAGCAGTAAAGCTGGTGTATACATTACAGCAGGGAGCTGCCATTGACAATGGCAGCTCCCTGTCAATGGCAGCTCCCTGATTACAGTAATATACTGATACTACAGTTCTGGTACCTCGTCATTGAATTACATGTGCAACAATTTACCACTGATCAAAGAAAGCCTGTTCAGCCATGCCAATACCGGGAATATATATATACACACGTTAGAAATCTTGGCTCCAGTGCGGGAGGAAGAGGATAAATAATTCTGTCGACCATATTGCGACACATAACACTTTGATAATTTGCAAACTTTTGACATGTTACGTTTTTGCCCCTTACAGTCAACAGAATTTCAAATTAAATGAAATGATATCGAAATGAGAGAATGGTGAACCCCTATCATTTGGTACGAAATCAATTTAGAGGCAAAAAATATAAGGGATAAATATTATGATTGATGGCTCGCCGATGCGGTTCTTGAAATGTTTAATGAAGACAGGGAAAGAAAGTGAAATGGACACCATTACTGCTTGAGTTTCATTAGCTCCTTGTTAAGTATGGTATAAAGAATGTTGGGAGAACTGAGAAACTCTAGTTTGCCGAGAGGAGGACATATTATTTGGTTTGGATTCTTTTTGATTTATGGCTAAAACTAGGCAGAGGACTAGAAAGGGAGTTTTGAGATATGCAAGCAACAAGGTAGATGGAGGATAGGTAATTAGGTATGATTATAGTTAAGGTTTAACAGTTACATTGTTCATCAGCGGGGAGTGGTAGGTTCAATATACTGTACATTAAAGCTTTATGTCGTATGGGCTATAGAGTCTCAGTCTAGCTATGTGGCTCCTCCTTACACCCTATTTACATATATGTATTTCCCTAATTCTAATAAACATACAATTCCTATCAGGCAAGCTGTTGGTATATAGAGTTTGACTTTCATCTCAAATTTCAGTTTTAAGGTAAAGTCAAAACTGTTCATTTCCTTAACAAGTTTTGCACAATTTTTCAGAAGTCTGCAATGTCTGTTTCACCCCTGTAGTTCCCCAACTTGTATGCAAGTACCGTGTGGCTTAAATAATTAGCACCAGGATAGCGCCACTTCCCACTTCTAGATGGCGATTTGGTAAAACCAATCTTCCTGTCTTCATCTTGCCCTGCTTTGAGCAGCGAGTTTTGTAGATTCTGTCACAGTAGCCAGTGGTATGTGCATTTACAGTCATAAACAGTAAGCGAGCATTAATAGTGCAATTGTTACAGAAACTCTAGCTGCCACATACTGATATTGTACAAACAGCATTGAATCGATCAGCATTTGCTTTCCCGAAAAGTGGTACTGTAGTTGATTACTCTGTGAGTATAAATCACCATGCATAACATCAAAGGAAATAGATCTCAAAGAAAATCTTAACATCCAAAATTTGAAAAGAATCGTCGAAGTCTGAATGTTGATGTTACGATGCGAGATTGTAATGTGTACATGAGATATGAGTTCTTTCTATCAGTAGTTCTCAAATTAATGTCATGAGATAATTTTCCTTTAAGCAGAGAGCTTGTCAAGTTTCTTTCATTTATCTTTGTGGATTCTCCTCAGGTACAGTAACAGCAAAAAAGAAAAGCTTTTTCTTTTTCATCAGTTGTTGATGTGATAAAGCCAAAATAATTTTAAATAGGAATTCCTTAATTTTAAGGGAAACTGTGTTGACGAATAATGTCTTTTTGGTCTGTTTGATATTGAACTGTACAAGGAATAGATTAATGACACTGTCGCAATCAATTTATCTGATTAGGTTTCTACGAAAGTTGTTCCGTGAGTTATCTCTCTGGTTCTGGTTTTCTCTTGGTGGAAGAAATTACTTCCATAAACATAAGCGTTAATTAAGAGGAACTTTGCATTTAGCAAAAGCAATCAGGAGATGTCATTTTCATCGAGAGAGCAATTATGACATTATCTCTCACGTTACTTTCTCCTTTATCGTTGCATTGACAAATATTTGCTCTAATGCCATCCAGGAGATTTGCGTTGATTTTGCAAATACATCTTCTTATTCGGTGTGGATGCAGGCAAGAAAGTGAAAAAATAAAAGAGACGAGCAAACTTGCAAAGTGATTGTGAAAAAGGAAAAGGCCATGTTTAATGTGTTTCATTGTCCAAAATAAGTATACAGTACATAGTTGGATGTTCACTGTCTATATTGATGACAGTGTATTGTACTCAGTCCAGTGAAAGGAATTGAAATCATAAAGTACAGTACGTACTATTAGCATGTTATTTTTGTATGGATTTTTGGCAAACTTCTTACAGTTTGAGGACGTTTCAATGGTTGGGTAGTTAAGTGAGTCCTTTCTTGATTACATCACTGTAGGCACAGGCTGGATTAGAGTATCTGCAAGGTTACTATTTTCTGTACACTTGCATGTATTAGGTTTTGTGTATGCAACTGAATGTGGTAACTCTATGGCATGCAGGAAGTAGACATATTAGAATTTTTCATAATGATGACACTGTACAGTTGGGCCTTATGAATTTTTTTTTTTGTTAAATCAGCTGTGATGTCATTTGTTTGTAACCATGAATGAGAAGATTGCAAGAATTAAAGCTTTGGCAGTGAATTTGTCACAGCAACCTGAGTTTGCTATTGGTGTATGAGGGGGGACTGGGGCTGCATCCTCCAGGCAGATTTTTTGAGAAACTTGGGCAATATTCTGGGTAATGCAAGAGCTCTTTTTTCTGGCAGAAAGGTTTCAGCCCCCAACCCCTAAATGAAATCTTGTTTGCCTGTGGGTTACATTTACATATTTTTAAATGTGTGTTACGCCTCACCTTAGACTGTGGGAGCAGGGCATCTTACATTTAGTCGTATACAAAGAAAATTCTTAATTATTCATGTGCAGTATTTAGTCGGTAATTGGTTAGAATCCCAGGGCTTTCTGTGTCCCATTGATCAGGACCTGAAATGTGTAAATAAAACTACTTTAGTTTCCCAGTATTTAAGTATGAAGGTGGATGGAAAGAAGAAAGAAGAGAAGGGGGGCTTCATCCCATGGTTACCCCTTCCCCTCTCCCCCTGCCCTTTTACAGGTGTCACTACTGTGCCTTTATTCAGACAAACCAGCCATGAACATATCTTCATCAATGAAAGCAAGTCAAATGTGAGCAAATAGAATCTGTAAAGTACAGTAAAAGTACCCACCAGTATTTTCAGTACATACAAGGACTAAAAAGACTTGTCTTTCACACTGTTGGAGCCAACAGAAAACCAACTTAAAACTTTCATTACCCCAAAAGATTTCAATATTTTGTCAATATGATCATTAGGAGTATTATTTATCAATAGGAAGTAGTCTTAGTTTACCATCATTTGCACCAGATCTTCGAGGATCCCAGAACCTTGCATATTAAATGCACTGCTCGGCCACAAACAAGAAATTTTTTATTCGGCGTTTCGTGCCTTGCGAGCAAATGCCAAGTCAATTATTTAGCGTGTCTCAACACTCCAGGGACCAAAGTCAAGGGATTGCGTGCAAAAAGTGTGATCAAATTTATCGCCTGATTTGGCAGTTTCCTGGCTGACTCATCAGTGCCACCCGCTAGTTTGATGCACAATGACCTGCCTTCCCATACCCTACTTCCCATTGTTGGTGTTCTTGGCCCCAGGGGGAACCCCTAATTTTTTCTGCTGCTATTGAGTCACATAACTATGCTTTAAAAGTCTTTCTTTTTTCTTTTGAATTCTCCGTAAATGCACAGTACTCTGTTTGTAATTGCAATCCAAAACTGTGCTTTGACAGCAGATTACCATGTTTGAAAAAATGATCGAGCATCATTTGACAGAGTGGGGCTGGAGGGGGCTGAAAAGGATGAGAGAGATATGCTATTAACACTGGTGGAATCCTCAGTTTATATAGTTACCTTATTAAAAGGGAGTTTGAATATTACAATTAATTTGCTCATTGCTTTAGAACTTCCTTGACTTCAAAGAGGAATGTAATTATTTAAAGGGAAAATGTACTTATCCCAAAATTGAGTTTTTGTACCCTAGCATCCTGTTTCATGAATGTCTTTTTTAAATCATGTGACCATATTCTTGTAATTGAATTGTTTAAAATGTCATGCTGAATAGCCCCCTTGGTTTACATTTAATATGCAACACATACAACATGAAAGATACTTAATTGTGTTAAAGGGAGATAAGTAGTGAATTGTAAGATTAAGCTGGAGTTTCAAAATATTCAAGTTTGGCGGTTACCATTTGTTCCTTTTAAGTACATAAATAGTTTTAAACACAGTGAGGGTATTGTCATATGTTTCAGATCCCTTTGCTTCAGGCTGAGCATATCAAAACAAAAGATTTTGGTTATAAAACTGATTTCTCAAAAAAAAAAAAAAAATAAGATGAGAAAAGCAGATACCTTGTTTACATCTTTGACAAATTAGACTTCATGGTAGAAATGATCATGGAAATACAGAAGTTAAAATGAAGCTGCACTAGAAAACAGGGGTGCATGTATTGCTGTCAACACTTCCTTGAATGCCTCTCTCCCCTTGTTTGAAAGATGCATCACTTGATGCATGGAAAGAGGAGAGACTGCTCATGAAAGCAGAATTCCTCCGTGTTTTCCCTCGGTTGTCACGCCGAACCGTTTGGAGTATTCGTACCTCACATGAATGCACTTGGCTTGTCCAATCTGCAATTCAGTCCAAGGTCGTTAGATTATCACCACGCTGAGCCCTTTACTATCTCATTTTCCTGACGCTTCATCTGTAATGGACTTTAATAGAGGCGGCTTTTCCTCAGGCTTGCTCATTCTCAAAGAGCGGCATTAAAAATAAAGTGACATTTTGGTGCTTGGGTCGTCCTCTCCCAGAATACGAATGGTGTGTCATTCCGTTTGTTGTGCGGTTCATGATTTAATTTGTGTACATTACCTCTGATCGTACAGGGAATGTATTCATGTGTTTTTTTCAAGATCAGTGGTTGTGGTAGAAGTATCGTAAAAGTTTGATATCATGATGGAAAAGCCACACTTTCAAAATAAGCTGTGGAGAGGAGGGAAGGCAGATACAGTAGGCAAATGGTTACATTGAGGTGGCAAGATAGAATCATAAACTAGGAATCAGTGGATAATCTTTTAAATGGGTTCAATGTCAACAGTTGGAAGTAGGATAGAGACTTTTTACATTTAGCCCTCACACTGTGTGTTGCTGAATAATTTTCAGGGAAAGCAGAAAGTGTTGTGGAGTGCTGCATGATGCTTTTTTGGTGTGTCAAAGTTCTGTTAGGGGAAGTTAAGGCATCTTTGAAACCTGATATCTAAACAGCTAATTCAGCTTACACATCTTGTCTTTCTCCCTTTGTGAGTAACTTTCATGATGTTGCAGAACTTGTTGCATAAAAAATGTGAAAAGAAGTTGATGTTTGCAATAAAGTTAACTACTTATTCACTCAGTGATCCCCCCCCCCCACAAAAAAACTAAATGCAATAAAGTATTCGGAAGGGGGGGGGGAATAAAGTAATAGGAGGTGGGTAGCACCACATGCTGTTCAGATTGGGATGACTGGATTAGCCCATTTTGTTGTACAGGCTAGAGGTATGGACTTTACTGTACATGAATGTGTCTATGTCTTCAAACCTACTTTGGTCATTAGCTACTGTACACGTAAAAATATTTGCGGTACCTCCTCAGGTAGTTATCTCCATCATACATCAGTGGACTGAATCTGTTTTCCTTAGTTTTTCCCCAGTGTGAAATATGATGAAGGAAATCCCACTAGACCAAAGATATTCTCGACCGAAAATCTACTTGAAGGACTAGAGCAAGAGTTAGGATTGGAGTTAAATATTGAATTAGGGATTAGGATAAGGGGTTATCATTAGGAAGGATAAGGGTTAGAGTTAAGGTTAGGGTCATACTTAGGATACAATGGAATGTCACCCCACCCTTCCCCAAAAAATAGATCTTAAGAGCAATTTCTGAGCAGGTATTTATTTCAGAGAAATAACCTTGACTTAGTTTTGCAAAGAATCAGTCATTTCAAATCATACTTCTCCCCTCATTTGCAAGTAAAATTTTGGTCAAAGATTGCACCATTTGCCATCTAGGCACCTTGCAAATTGTCTAAAGGGAAAGGGGGGTGCCTACTCGTTTGGACCTTCCTCAGGCCATCCGTTCAGAAAGTCACATTGGAGAACTGACCTGGCTAAATTACTGTTTGGGTGGGGTATCTGACTCTCTGGAGTGGTGGCTTCTAGCAGAGAGTCAAGTAAGGACTCTACTTTTCTTGGAGTCAGTACTCCTAGGTACACGTTACTTTTAGTACTGTAAGAAAACATAAAACAAAACCTTATTCTGGATTTTGAAAGTTTTGTATTTTTGGTCTTTTGCAGGTATTTCCAAAGTATTGTTACATAAGTGACTCTTTTTCTGTATACAATCACTAATTTTTGCCTTCCATTGACTGCAACAATTTTCAAACATTGATAATACTTCAGCCATCCCAAATCCTGCCATGTTTTAACCAGTGTTGGCACTAGATTTCAGAATTGGGGGGGGGGGAAGATTCCCCATCTCCTCCAAAATATTTAGGGGGATTTTGGTGCAAATGGCAGAATCTGGAAAAGTTGCAATAAAAAATGTCAACTTTTTCCCAACAGGTTTTTCCCAGCAAGTGCAGGAAATTCCCACATGTGATTTTAAAACTTAGGGAGTGTCAATGAATGTTGAGAAGAGTGTGCAAATCTGCCAATCCTGGTGCCTAATGTGAACAATGGTGTGTTGAAACTCATTTGAAGGCTGATTAGTTGATGTTCTGTGTAAGTGTAGTGTGCCTAAGACAGCTGTGGCTTTATCGTAGAAATCATGACTCCAGGCCACAGTCACCTGGTTCTAAAAGTATTGGGGTCCTCTAAGTGCTAACTTCAAAGTTTCACATTTAAGAGGAAGTTACCCCATATTTATATACCATTCTTGTCTGTCTCCATAAATGCATTTCAAATCTATTTGCATTGTAAGGTGTGGGTGGATTGAAATATTCAGAAGAAAGTCTTTCATGGATTGTAAATACCAAAATTACCATGTAGCATTTAGAATTCCATTGTAAGTGATCTAAAAGAGCTTTATTAATATCAAACTGTCCGATGGTTTGAATAATTTTGGAAATAGGTTTTCCTCTTTTAAACTACATGTACAAAGCTGCAATAGGTTTATACTGAACTGCTCCTGTATAGTGGCATATAGGCAGGTAGAGGGAGATTAGGGATGGGGTAGCCGGTGCCCCCCCCCCTCCATGGGTAGCCAGTGCTCTTGTGCAACAGAAATTTTCAGGGGTATGATGATAATAGTGTCAGAACAGGAATTTACTGTAATGTAACTTATATCCTCAGAAACCTTAACAACAGAGCCAAATATCTAACTCCACTGTCAGAGTCCCCCTCCCCACACTGAAAAGGCCGGCTATACAGTACAGTAGCCTAAATACAGCCCCTTGCATGAAGAATCGCACTCCAATTAAAGTTTGATTCACTTTGCAATAGGCCAACAAAAATCAAACTTAAGATTGAGCATTATACTCTTTTTGAAACACCCCCACCCACTTAGGGTGGGGGCTCCCTTACTCTCTTGAGTCTCTTTCCACATTCAGTGGAGATGGAAGCTCGATTCCATTTAAATATTTTGCCCTTCCCTGTTCCAGCAAATTTCAGTATAGTAATTTAATGGATGGGATAAATAGTCTTTGTCTTGTTCTCACGTGACATTTCTGTTATATGTTCCTATGTGACCCAGAAACTAAACTGCTTTTATAATACCTGAAAGATCTTCAATTGTGGATTGCCAAAGCACAACTGTTTCAGCACCCTTAAAAAAAAAGATAAAAAAAAAATGAAAAAAATAGAAAATGCCAAGAAGAAGAAGCAACCGTTTGTTCCAACTGCGTCACTTTCGTGACCCATTTTTTCAAGGCACATATTAGATTAATCCGTTTTGAAATATTTGTATGGATCATTTTATCGCCTGTATGTCACTGGCCAATTTCCAGTACCACCTTATAAAAATTGCACTAGCAACCTCAAAGCACAAAAATTCCTGTCGTATTGAATCAACTTACTCCATTTGTTGCCTAGCAACTAAATGTCAAACGTAATCCTTGAGAAAGTCTTTGACTTTTACTGGCAAGGTGATGTTTGAAGGGTTGTCATATTTTTTTTTTTTTTATATAAATTTTCAACCATGACACCTTTGTGAGTATTTTTATACCGTACTTGTCTTTAGAAAACTGTTTCCATCAATTGGTACAAAATTCATCATTCATTGTATTTTGAGGATATGTTGAAGCATAGCACAGGGCTCAATATTATGCAGTGATATATCACGGTGGTTGTTTTTTTTTTTTTTTTTACCTTATTGGAAGTTGAAAGTATGCTTTTAAAACAGACTCATTTTATGCCACTGTGCCCTTTGATGAATTTTGAAGCTCTGAAGTAATAGATCACAGTCTATAAGCTGGTTTTCATATTCAAAGCAAGCGGTACCCTTGTTTTGCAGTCTCCGTTTGTTCGTTTGATGGTCTATCTCTAGCCCCAGGACTATAATAAATATTAAATGTAACTTGCTGTATGTGCAGTAAAGGCAGAAAATTAAAATGTTCATGCAGGGTGTCAGCGATTCCCAGTGGTCGCTTGTAAAGTAGCGTGTATCTCCCTGATAGTACAATGACTGCCATCATCTAAAAAGTTCTGTATATTTTAATGAGAAGTAGAGTTTTAAAATTCTGCCTGGTGACATACACAAAAAAAAATGTGGGGATGAAAATTGAAAAGTATACAGCAGCACTTAAAACTGAACATTAAAGTGTGATGAAATTGTAGGAAATCCTTCAAGCATTTTAAATATTTTTGAATTCCTTCTGATTTCTTGCAAAGAAATGAAAGCTCAATTAAAGTTTATGCTTTAATTGAATCTTTAAATGTCCCTGAAGTTCTCAACCCTGAGGTAAACTATTTCTGAATACATATACAGAAATTCTCTTAAAACTAGATTTATTTGCAAACAACAAAATTCATTTTATTGAACCAAAAAAAGCCTGACAACTCATAAGGATGGCTTTTCTCTTTCACACAATGTGAGGAATTTTTTTTCGCCCATTTGTTGTGGAAACAAAATTTAACTTGGGAGTCTGTTTTCAGTTTCTGAAAATTTTCTTTAATGGAATGCATTGTGTTGTATCTTTCAGGGTTCGGTTTTGTAGTATTCGAAAGTGAAGATGTAGTGGACAAAGTAACAGATGATCACTTTCATGAAGTAAACAATAAGATGGTGAGTACTCATGCAATCATTAATCATAAGCAGTGAAGTATTCTAACGTTTTGAGTACTCATCCAGTGTACTTGCAAGGGCAAAGTCAAATTCCATTATATAACAAAGTGAGTACTCACCCATTCACTTATTATAATGCACTGTGTCTATAGTATAATTTTTAAAAGTGTGAGTACCCATCCAGTAAATGTCAGGCTATGGTTACACATAGAATGAATACAGTAAGAAAGTGTTCACAGTTGCTAAATGCACTGTATATAGTCAGTAGGATACATTGTGCATTCTCTTCCAATTGCTTTTATGTGGGCCAGCTATTATTAACATGTGGTTGAGTAACCTATAATTAATGTGAGAATGAGAACCGTACGGTGTACTTAATTTTCATTCCTGTATGTAGCCAATAAAATAGTGAGTACTCGTACAGTTGCTTTCATTTATGACAAAGGTAATAAGTACCCATCCAATTGCTACAAGTTAAAGGTTATGATGAATGGGAGAGTAGGTACTCTTCTGGAAAGTTCATGTATGTTTAGGAACCATTTCAAAACCTCAGGCTGCAGCTGCCTCATCCAAGCTGAAGAGGCTGCAGCCATGCTTTGTTACTATGTACATCACAATATCAGGAGAACCCTGCAGTTGTAATGTGTATAGCATCAAAGCTTGAGGCAGCTGCAGCTTGGTTGAAGCAGTTGCAGCTTTGCTGGTTTCACATAGTGCCTTAGTACTCATCCAGTTACTAATTCACAATGCAATGAGTACTCCATTCACTTTATATAATTTCATGTAGTACCTATACAAAAGGTAGTGAGTACTCCAGTCAACCCCTGAGTATGTTCAGGTCTGCCATTAAAATATTGAGTACTCTTTCAATTGCTTCTAATTATAACATGTACCCAGCAGCAAGCCTATTTCAATTTGAACAATGTTGTGAGAATCCTGCTCAAAATTTGATAAATGGCGACAACGGTGCTACGCTCGTAAAGTTTATGCAGGAAACATGTCAAGCCCATGTTTATGTTCTAACAGGAACTTCCGCAAAATCGATCGAAAAGATTAGAACAATTAAAGTAGACCAAGTTGCTTCAGAGTCTTGGCAATGAGCACATTAAAAGACTCCTTGATGTGTGGCAGCTAGTCCCATAGCCTGTGGTTAATTTTGTCTTGTTTGGTTAGTGAAAAAATAATGGATAGTTGAGGTTTATTTTATGGTGGGGAGGGGAGTAGGTTTAGGGAGGTTAGATCCTGAATTAGCAGTTCCAAAATATAATGGGGATGAACATCTAGAATAACCAACAAATCAGAACTTTTTAGACAAAAAAGTCGGGGGGGGGGGGGGAGATAACCCATCCACTGCATCTTTCTCATATTAAGGGCAAGAATTTTAAAAGAGGCTGGCGGGCATCAGGAAGATATTCACCTTGGTGAACCCCCAAAACCAGGGCTGGAAAAATTGTTTACTTCCAAAGTTTCCTAGCAAGGAGCTTTTGGATTCCTGATTTTTTCACCACATGCCCATAATTATCTCTCTCCCCTTTCAATTTCCAATTTATTTTTAATTTAGAGATACTTAGGAGGCATCCATGCAGTGCCCCTTTAAAAGTATGGTGACTTATTATTAACTTTGCCCCAACAAAGTAAGCAGGATTGGCTGCTGAAGGAAACCTTTCAGCTTGAAATATCCTTAGAACAATCTGCAATTCTGCATAGTTTCATTTATTTGTATTCCAAGTTAGTTTCTGGTTAACTTTGTTTTCTTTGAGGTTAAGCCAGATATGAGTTGTACCTTGGATCCATTTTGTATAAGCAAAGCATTATGTGGCTGATTTTCACCAATATTGTACAAATTTGCAGTGATTGGCCCACTTTGAAAAACACTTGTCATAAGTGGTTACTGTTTCATGTTGAGAAGACAAGAAATGCTTGGCTTTCATTTTGTAATGAAACTTTATTCTCCTCTTCCTCTTATTCTGTCTTTGAAAGGTTGAGACAAAAAAGGCACAACCAAAAGAAGTAATGCAGCCACACCAGAATGCAAAGACCAAGGCATTAATGAGGGGGCTGTGCAGCAGTTTCTATGGTAAGTATCCCCTCCCAGACCATCTGTCATCCTTGATTCAGTAGTATATGGAGGGGGAGGCATTCTGAGGCAACACCCTCCAAAATTTTAGTGAAGCCCCCTTATTCAGGAAGAGTTGTTATTGAGGCAGAGAGAGGGAGGGAGTGAGAAAGTGGGCAATGGTTCTACCATTACAGTAGGTCAACAGTGGAGAATTATTCTCAAGAGATAGTGGGAAATAGATATTTGGAGGTGAGGGCAGGATGACATATAATTTTGAGAACATAAAACAGAGAGTAGTGGTGACTTCCTATTTACACATGTACCATTATCATCTTATAACAATGTGGAGAGGTGAGGGAAGGGAGGATGTCTAAATTGAAGACTAGCCTTGTCAGTGTAGCAGGCTACAAATCCTCCAGTAACACTGATAAAAACATCTTGGGTTGCGATTGTTTTTGTATGATTTTAGGTGACTACTGTCCTTGGCCAAAGCTTCATCTCTGGTAATGCTGCCAAATCCGGGCACAAGCCATATTGATGAAAAAAGACCTCAAAAAGTAGGGCGTACATGAACAGAAGGCCATTTGTTAAATTGTTTACTTCATCCTGAGGGCAAAATGTTTCTTAACTTGGTGATCTGAGAGTGTAATCGGCAGAGTCTCTGAGTCATTAATCTAAAACATGTTCGCTCAAATGGATGTTTAAAAAGGAAAATTCCAACTTTTTTATTTTTGTGGTTGTCTCAAGTTTTAAACCAGACTGAATCAGCTGGGGCCAAAGTGCATTACTGGAAAACAGACGATGTTTTCTCCATTCACTTCAGCACGGTGTACTTCGACTCTGACCCGCAAGCCCCATCAAAAGCAATTGGAGAAGTATTCGGTTGCTCATGTGGTGTCAAATTTCAAGGAGATCCTGCGTTCTCCCAGCAGGCTTGTACTTTTAGAAGGTTATAGCTTGAATAGGCTCTGAAATTAATCTGGGGCACTTTCACCACAAATGTAACAGTTTGATATCACTTGCACAGAGGCAGGTTATCATTGTAGCTCTATTAGACTTCCTGCTCAGAGCTCCCCCTATGCTCAGAGGTTTTTTTTGAGACAACATGGTTCCTATACTCATCTGCTTTCAATATAGAGCCGTCACGATATGATCAAAGAGTTTTTGTCAGCTGTTCAAAAGTAGAACTACTTCAGCGGTCTTGTGTGTAATTCACTTAAAAGAGGTTTGCTTTGGACCTTACATTCAGAAAAGAGTTCTGAACATTCTGTGTCAAAAGGTGATCCTCGTGGATATCATACTTAGTAAGGTTTATCAGGTGAAGCAATGCTGTTTCACTGCCCTTTTATAGCTGCAGTGTGAGTAGATGGTAGTTACTGTGGCTGATAGGCTGCTGGATAGGCTACGGCAATGCATGGTTTCATGGAATCAGATCAGAAACAAAAAGAGTAGCATTTGTTAAGTTTGCGAAGACTTCAAGTCAACTTTGCAGAGTCATTTGTGTCTGTCATGTAACTTTTCGATGGAAGATAAAGCAAATGACATAACCAGATTACAGATTATTGGCAAACCTGGTAATTATCTCTAGTCTCCTCTTATGCTGCTTCGTCACCGTGACTTCTGATTTTATTGAGACTAGTGTAGGGGACTTTCTTTTGAAGAGTATTAAAAAGAATATTGCTATGTTGCACCGATAGTACGGAGAACTGATTTTGCTGTTATCCAATGCTTCATTTCTGACTTTCCGTTGATACTGAATTAATAAATGGATAGCTTAGAAGTGAGGGTGCTGCGCACAAAAGCAGAGCCTGTTACATTAGCATCAACCTCAGTTGAAATTTAGGTGAGGGAGACACATTAAGGAAGGAACATGAAAAAGTGCACAGGATTAGGACTATGTGAATTTTGTCCCAAACTTGAAAACAGTCAGGAGGGGAACATGTCCCCCCTCTCCCCTGCTTGTTGACACAAATGGCCTTCAGTGCATTAATAACCACCAAGTTCACGTAAAGTAATACTCTATACTGAGTTGTAAAATGAGAAAATGATGTGAACCATTATAGGAAATATAGGCCTTGTAGTATTATAGATAAATGTTACCAATATCTATACACAGGAAGAATAGGAGGAATTTCTGCAAATGTTGAGATGAAATACTGATAATCTGTCCAAAATTAAAACACTTCTTTTGTTGTTGGAGCTTAAAATAAAAAGTGATCATCAACAGGATGAGAGTTTGCAAGTGTCCAAAGAGAAAGTGTCCAACCCCCTGCCTATGGTATCAAGGGATTACACCACAAAAATATCTCACACCTAGATTCTCAAGTGGCTGTCCATAGGCCATTTGTGGCCCATGACGTGGATTAAAATGACCTGCGAATGATTCCAGAAGTCCCAAATTTTTTATAAGAAAACAAATGACGTAATCAAGTTCTGGCTTTTACACTTACTATAAATAAATACAATTACTATAAATAAACACCAGGTAAAAGAAGTCCTTGCCCAAATAACATTTATGAACTCCTGATCTATGATACCCTAAATCCCTGTATCCAGAAAGTGTGCTGACTTGGCAATATATCTGTTCATCTTATTTTCTGTTTTTCTCAACAGGTTTTCCATACCCAACACCTCTGTTTATTGACCAACCAGGCTTAAAAGGCAAGTCCTTGGCCATATTTTCTTCTGTTTTTGAGTTTGACTGGAGTTGGTATCATGTTTCCACTTCCTAATTTTCGACTGGTATGCGTATTTGCACAAACATATCATGAGCCTAATCTGGAAGAAGCCATAAACAAGACTTTGACAGTTGGGCTGGCAGATGGTATTTTGATGAATGAAAAATGCACCAATGGAGGAGTTTTGATGTACACGGTATCTCATTATCTTGTCGTTGCAAAAATGACAACCAGTTCTTCTTAACCAGATGATCACATTTCCTGGTTTATACATAAATAGGAAAAAGTAGGACTATGTTGAATGAAAGGCCTGATCTGCTATTCTAGGAGATGTCACCCCATGCTTTCCTCTAGCCCCTCCCAATAACCCCCTTTACCCCTACCCAGTCTCCATTCCGCTCCCTCCTTCACCAAAAATAATGAAGTAAAGTTGTAGGCTACTTCTTGTACATGGGAGGAAATTCATTCTACTGTCACACTGAGCCCTTTCCTTCACTCAAAAGAATGAATGCATTTATGTAGCTATGTAGAGATGAAAAGGAAGTTCATTCTTGTGTCAAGCATATGTATCTTGGAAATGTCGAAGGAAACAGAAAACCCATGCAATTGAACAGTGCATGGCATGTAGGCCTAAATTTGAAGAGTATGCATTGCATCTTTGCAAAGTGGGGGCAGTAGATACATTTTCGCGTCTACAGGATATTTTTGTCAACTGGGTAGCTACAGCTCTTTAAGAAGTGCATACAGTTTTATTGTTAAAACAGGAAGGTGCATGTCAGGACGCTATTGACTAGAATAGGATATTTTCCTTGCCTTTTCAAGTCTCTTTGTGCCCACAAAAGTAGGGCTTTCTTTGTGCCTTTTGCAAGACTAATAGACTGTTTGGATTGTTTACTTATTGAATCCCATTTCCAATGGAATTATTAACTTTAAGACCAGCGCAGGGAAATAGTCTAGCTGCATCATGATAGCGATTCAAACTTGCTTATCTCACTAGACATCGGTGAGTCATGCTTAATATGTTGGGTTAAGACTTATGTATTTACAGACACATCTTCCCACAGGATTTACTTTTCCAGGCTTACATAAAAGTAAAATACACAGGTCTTAATGTGAAATAAAATTGTAATTCTTGCAGATTTCAATTTGAATCCTTGAAATGGCTTCTTGCCAGCCTTGACAGCAAACAGTATCAGAAAAAACTTCCTTTCCTGTCTATACATAAGTTGCATCAATAAATACCCTTCACAGTTTTTATCAACTTCACCAGCTAAAATCCTGTTAGGTGCTTTTTTGCGGTGATAAAAATCCTGATCTCTTGAATGGCTCATATACCTTCTGACTTTCTCCCTTTTTTTGCCCAAGTTATATTTGCCAACAGATTATCCATCAATGGGTGCCATAAATCAAGTCCGTCTCAAGTCACCGCCGTAAATTATGGGCTTAAACAGGCTCTCTTTTATCTTTAGGAAAGTGTCTTCTTTTTTTTTTGTGAGAGAGAGGACTCTGCCAGGGTCTGCCTGTTTGGTCCCCCTAGGGAGGACCTGTGCTCTGTGAGGTGGTTATGGTAATACCAGGTTTCATTAACGGGAGATAGGAAAGCTTTTATGAGAATTGGTGACAATTTTCAACATTCCCAAAAGACACCCATCAACACATTTTGAGGTGCTTTACATTAAGGAGGAAAGATGGACAGTGGGCTGTGGTCAGGTTTTTTTTCAATTTCTTACCAAATTATCAGTTTAACCGGAGGCTGGTATATTAGGTGTAAGATTTAGGAGAGAGAGTTTGGATATCATTAGTTTTCTGGTGTATAGTTTCCCTATACCCTTAATTATGGCATTGCCAGGTCAAAAGTCAGTATAGTAGAGGTTTGTTTTAAAAAACAAGAGTAGATATTAACTTCAAACAAGAAAGCTTTCAGCGTAGCAATGATTAACAAGAAGATGATAATGGTTGAAAGTGCAGTGCGTGTGCATTGTGTGGAAAATTAATAAGGATATGTTTTTATGGAAATGTCTGGCTTTGACCAAAGAAAGGAAAGAGAGAAGTTATCAAAAATAGCGTAGTACCTACCTTGTGAAAGATTTACTAATGGCAATATGCATACCATGAGAAAGAAATGAATAATTTTATCCTTTGTTTTAGAGTCAGTTCTTTCTCCAGTGTTCCAGTAGCTTTTCAAACATAGTCATTCATGTTCACAAGCAAATGATATGGCTAGTTGGCAAAAGATTTGTTAAGGTGTACTTGTACTGTGGTCACAATGAAAAGGTAATTTGTCTACTTTTTGCATGCAGTTGTATTGAGCAATTACAAAAGTTTATGTTCAGGCTGTCCGTGCTCTGTGCCACTTAATGTCTACAGTGAAGTAACTGTGAAAGGGGTCATAAACAGAATACTTGAATTTTATTTCATTTTCCCTTAACAGTTAATCCAAGTCCATTTCAGGCAGGCTTTCACCAACTTCCGCGAGGAGCCTACGCATGTGCGCCAGTCTCACCCTATGTAGCAGGTTTGTGTAAGCAGTCAAAGTACTTTTAATTGTTACTTCCTGTGCAATGTGAGTGTCCTTTCAGTGCAGCTTGGTGTGTGATTCAGAACTGGTGTATCTTATGTGTTTATGGCACAAATGTTCCAGTTGCAACGAATAGACTGGAACAGTCCAAATTTCAGATGTTTCTTCTAAGTCTCGTCTACCATTTTTCAAGTCAACAAAGATTTTGTTGGCAAATGGAACCCAGAAGTTGGCCCCCAGGAAACTAAAGAAGTATTAGCCCCTTTTTTACCCTGTTGGAAAGAAGGTAACATGTTGTGTTCACCTCTGTCTGGGAAGGGTGGGGTAGGGTATCAGTAGTCATTGGGGGGTGAACTTATGTTATTTGAGCTAATACTTCACATTCAAATGTGAAATGAGGTAATACCCCACTGCCAAAACCCAGCAATATTGAGATTAGTTTCTTTGTTTTATGACTTAACATCCAAAAGGAGGGAAGATTTAGAGACTCCCTGCCCTCCCCAGGGTGGGCATCTGATGTATGGGGCTAACATATTAAAAGGAAATTGCATTGCGCCAAGTGGTTAGATTGTCTGGTAATGCATTGTGGGTAGCCCAAGATACGACATGTGTATCTTTTAAACCACATGTTGTTTCCATCAATAATCTTGAGCTACTTTTCCACATAAAACTATGTCCCATTGTGGTATCCACAGATCCGGTGGTTTTGTACCTGCTGGGCCAGTCTGCATTGATTCTGCAGGGGTCAGTAAATCAATTTCCCGGTGGCAACAAAAAGTAAAATGGGATTTTTTTTCTGCTCTTCTCATTCGTGTGGTTTTGATTGACAGCCGCATGTCAGAAAGAGCAGTTTGGGTCCTCTTTGTAAAGTGAAGATAATGTTGGATCAAACTGGGTGAATAATAGGGGCGAGGTTGGAGGGAAATCTCCTCAGTAGTATCTAAGGGGAAAAAATGAAAAATCAACACTCTACACACTTACGGAAGTGTAGAGGATAGGGGTAAATTGGCCAGGAAGTTGCAGGCAATCCTAGATCTTGTTGAGGTGAGACAAATAGTCAGTGTCACTCCCCTCCTTACCTCCTGTTTAGATAAGTAACCCTAGTTGTCTGCAATAAGCACCCCATAAAGTTGTCACACGTCTTGACACTTTGTAGAGGGCGCCATACAATTTACCACTTCCTTGGCCAGGTGTGTCAGACCTGCTTACAGCTATTAGTACCTGGATTTGTCTTGGGTTGTATTCATCTTCAACTGTTCCCCTGTTCCAGGTAGGGGCAGCATCACTTTTCTCATTCATATGGAATTGGAAGTTTTTACTAAGTCTTGTTTTAGCCGTCGTCTTTGTGTTGTTCTGATAGAGATCTTCCAGTGGGTTTGTCTTAACAAATTAGTTACAATTGATTGGACTGGTAGTGTGAGTACAATGCTACCTGTACGATTACAAGTGTCTCAGCTGTGTAAGTACAAGTCCATGCTATTTTTCACAAGTACTAGGTGCAAAATTTACATAAGCATCAATGCACAACTTTCAGAATGTGTCAGTACAAGTCCGGGTACAAACTCATTCTCACAAGTTTGTGTACAAGGACATGTAGCACAGTGTGAGTATAGGCACTGTGTCAAAATAGCAGCACTGCAACTGCCTCAGCCAAGCTGCAGCTACCTCAAGAGCTTTGTTGCTATACTTATTACAACTGCTGCTATACACATTAAAATTGAAGGATTAAATTAATCAGTTTGTTGTGTGTTCATAGCAACAAAACATGGCTGCAGCCCCTGCAGCTTGGCTGGGGCAGCTGCAGCCTGGTGTTGTGCTGCAGTTCCTCGGTATGTACTCAATGTAAAGCTGCTGTTTTTCTCTTCCAAGATTGTTGAGTCTGTTCTTGATGTGATCTCTGAGTTGTTATAGTTGCTAATTCCACCCCAGGAGGTTGTGATTGAGGGAGTCTTAAAACTGCTATGGAGGTACAGAGAACACTTATCCTGCCTTAAGTCTGGTTCCTCCTTAACAATTGTACCCAGTGAAATACATAAATGGATCATACGTTGTAGATTTCATTTACATTTTATAAATTTTTGATGAATGTTGAAGTATATAACTGGCCATGTGTGCATCCCACCCCAATTCAGATACAGCAGTTTTTAAGTCTATCAGATTTTGAACAATTTCATGACCAAATTTTGTATGAGCGGCTGGCTGTGGTGGTTGATGTTATGGTGGGAAAAGGGTCTCATCCTGGAAAGGTCTTGTTCTTCTAATCATCCTTCCTCGAATTGGTTGCAGTCACATTTGCCCGAGCAAACAACCTATTCTTGCTCAGAAAGTATTGTTGGCAAAATTCAGTTCTTTTTGTGTGTGTGTGTGGGGGGGGGGGGGGTGAGTGGGAATGTAGAGGGAGTATGTGCAATGAAAAATCTGTTCAAAGTCTTCCCCATTTACTCCACCTGGCCCTTGGGACAAGTGCCTTTTTTATGGATTCAAAGATTTGTGTAGAAGATTTGTCTCCACATCTCTTAGTTCATATATATGTTTGCCCTTCATTATTACTTGTTATGAAACATAGGGCACTGTTACAGGGAAATGGCACTGTGCATTGTGGGTATTCATCTTTATGTTTCAGAATCAGATTACAAAATATGATCCTCCACTTGATAATAACTCTGCTATCATTGTACCTAGATTAAAGAATTTTCCTTTGAAAAATATAACCGGATGAGTAGTCAGTGAAGAACAATGCTTCTGGTGTTATTTGACTTACATAAGGAAAGAAAGCATGACATTTGATGAATCTTTCTATAAAGAAGGGTGTCAAGTTATGTATTATTATATGTACTTAATTAAAGAAGATATTGTTAAAAAGGTTGGATGGTCACAAAAGTGAAAGGGGAATCAACTCACAATTCACAGATCCTGAGGGCACGATGGCAGGTTATGGAAAGTAAGAGATATATAGCGTCATGGATATCTTTTGCTTGAGATCAGGACAAGGTTTAGATATGTGAAAAGGGTCCAGAAAGTTGTCTGACTTGTAAAAGTTACAGCTGCACATAGAGAGTTGTGAGCTTGTGACTCAGCGGAGAGGTCGGAATTTGGATGACGTGACCCCATCAAGTTCAGAATGATATGTGCTTGATGAGAGATGCATGAAAGTTTAAAGATGTTCTCCCACAAAAGAGTATCTTTACCCTGAGTGATTGCACGTAGAGTTTGGCTGCTACCCTCCTACGGCCTTTTAGAAAGAGAGGCCTTGGGGGGGAGAGCAGATCCTAAATGGGACCCATCCTTCATTGATTCAGATGGCGGAATCATTTTAAAGGCTTTGCCCTTCGAACAGATAAGATGTGCAGTGATGCATGGGGCTGATTGTTTACATAATCGGTAAATGTTGTCTCTTAGTGCGGTGGTACATTGGGGACTAAGTTGTCATTAGTGGGGCCAAGCAAGCTTCAGCCTGTGATTTACCCTTACCAAAGAGAGTCATTTATTCAGTAGAGAGTCTGCTTGTATTTGTGGTAATGTGACGGGGAGCATTCTTCATCACATGTTTGTATTTCTTGTGAAATGTTTAACTTCCTTTCTGGATTTCACTCTCAGTGAAGAATATGGTTCTCCTTCCTTTACTGTGGTTTTGACAATGATGCCTCAGTAGCTGCTACATCGTATCTCATTTCTGTCGGAAACGGTGCCATTAATGAAAAATTTGGTGTCCTCATGGGGACACTGGGAAGTTCAACGAATTAAGTTCATTGATTTTGTGGAGGAATGCGCTTGTAGAATGTTCCCATTAATCTTGCTGTCATAACAATGTGTCCTACTTAAAGCCTAGAGTGCATGTTTGTAAAATGGGATCTGACTTTTAGCGATCATGATTTAGGAAGTGGTTGGTTTTTCAGAATTTAATGGTAGAGTTCAGGGGAATAATATTTACCACCCTGCATTTTTATCTCTTAATGTTATAAACTAAGCAAACAAAATTTACCAAATTTATATATTGCTCTCCAAAGGATCAAGGTTTTGGAAACAGTCGAGGAGGATCATTTGTAGGGGAAAAACCCTCGCACAAGACCATCAAGGCAGGGAAAATATTGGGAAGAGCTACTATAGGCATGTGTCCTTAATGTGTTAGTATAATTATTATCAGGACAATGGAAGTTTCAACATTTTCATTAGATACTTACATATTGGTGTTGGGGGGGGGGGGGGGGTAAACAGGATGGAAAGAGGTTTCATGGCCGGGGGGGGGGGGTTCATTTGATACCGTATCCTCTCCTCTTCAGTGATTTCATAGTGAGTAATAATTACTGCCATGCATGATTTAGTCCCCTCTTGGGTTCTATGGGGGGCATTTAGATGCCAAGGGCATCAATGAAGAATACATCCCAGGGTCTGTGTTCCTCTTTGAGATCAAGTTCAGTCCCCAGTCCCATTCTCTAGCCTTTTCCCTTTCCCCTTCTGCCTCATTTTGAGTATTGCTTCCCCAGATTTCCAGTAAATACCTTTAATTTAAGAGAAGTTCAAGTGTTCCTACAGGAAAACCCTAATTCTTGTACTGTAACTGCCCCTCCCCCCCCCCCCTTTCCAGTGGAAAATAACCGTTATGGAATGTTCTTGTCCTCATGATCATGTTCACTAGTTAACCTTTCCATGCCTTCTTGTGTCAGCTCAAAGTGTAACCATGTGGTTTGGCCAAATTGCTTGTGAGCTTCCCCCCCCTCCCACTAGATACCAACTATATCCCCTAATAGATTATTTAATATATTGACATAACTTCTCCTGTTGACTGACCTAGGGTTTGGAGCAATTCCCTTCCCGACGGCTTACCAAGGCTCAGCTTCCAGAGGAAGGGGCCGAGGGCGTGGACCTCACCTTAGCCCTGCAGGTAAAACCCCTTCTGCTGCCGGTATTGAAGTGCTATCTCTTGGTTTGGTGTGAGCTTGAATTTTGTGATTAGTTTTTGCTCTGTGCTGTCTTCTTTTTGTATCCATCCTTTCCCATTTTTCAAAACAAACAAAAAAAAAATTGCATGATTTGCAAAAACACAACAAAATAAGATAAAGGGAAGAATGCTCAATGCCTTTCATTAACTCACTAAATAATTATTCTTTGTTGCATTTTGTGTGCACTTGACTTATCCCTATGCTTTGTATGTACTGTAGGTTCTAGCCGTGGATGGCATTGACAAGCAAACTCAGCAGTTTAAAGAGGGTGAACAGAGGGAGAGAGAAATAAAAAAAAAAAAAGACAGAAACCGTGCTGGCGGTCAGGTTGAGTATGTCTACTGTCAGCAACAGTTTAGACTGTTGAAGCAGTGTCCATGGTAGAGATGTGAAATCTCTGGGGAAGGTTGCCCTTTCCAGGAGTTTTTGAGTGGTTCTTGTAAATTATGGGGCAATTTTTTTTTGCAAATGTTTTATTGTTTATTGGAGACTAAACAGTCACATGTGAGAAGTCTACACTCTATTAGTGTTCTGTTTGCATAGTTTTTGCAGATTTTACAAGAAGCACCAGATCAGAATGTTCATCGAGATCAAGAGGGAACACCGGTTTTTCACTTTTGATCATAAATGAAGGCCATTAAGGTCTTTTGTCAGTGATTCAGTGCTGCTAAAAGCCTGTCCCAAATGTATCAAAGGAAATCGTGAGCTGCATGTGTGCCTAATTGTGGGAATGACCATTAATGGATGTTTCCAGTGAGATGGTTAATGTTAATCCAACTAGCATGTGGTCCTTATGCAGCCAGCTCATATCCACCATTATCCAGTAAACGATAATGGCACAACCAAGTGGAAAGAGGGAGGGGATCGAAAAATAAAGTGACCAGCCCCACCCCTGGCCTCTCTCTCCTAATGCAGCTTTTGCAAATCAGCAGAATCAAGCAAACTAAAAACATTTTAAAGACCACTTCTTACCCCAAAATTTGTCGCTGCTGTAAAATATAAACAGGCCATAGGTGACTGCGTTCATACCATGTAGTTTGTTTATATTTTAATGCGTGGATAAATGATGATGTATGATCTGACCCTTAGACCTTACATCCTAGATTTGTGAATAATACACAAGTAATCAAAGCACGGACACCCAGCAGCTCTGATTGTACAGTGTTAACATTTGCTTTTGCAAACATTTTGTTAGGGGAGGGGGAAACTAGCTGTCCTCCCGGGGAACTCCTTCCTATCTCCCCTCCCCCATCTCACAAAATAGAGAACTGAAAAAGGTAGCATTACTTAGGTCTTCAAATATCGTATATAGTCATATCCCTTTTGTAGAAACTATTTTTGGCAATGGCAATCCATAGTAGATGGATTTTGTAGGAGCTTTAATTCACTACTCCACCCATAATGCTTTGCACACTTCACAGTAAAGCTTGTTTGCAAATAGTTGAGGTTGACAAGTCACAAAGCTTCCAAGCCTTCCACTAAGGCTCTTTTCTCAGTCATCACAATTTTTTGTTGGTTTCCTTCAATCTGACACACCCCCTCCCCTACCCCTTCCCCTCGCCTCCCCCTCCATTCATGTACACACATCCTTCTTTAGTTACTCCACACATATCATGTTCATCTGCTGATTTGACTCTAGTAGGGGTGATGTGGTGCACCAGATTTCCCAGATGTTGTTGTGAGAGTCCGTTCAGTGCTTGAAAACGCAGCTGTTTTGAGGTGTTGTTTTCATTGCCTTGGACTGAGTTCAATAAATGTTACACAGGAATTTAAATGTAGACACGTACAGTTGCTATTTATTAAAAACAAAGCAGTCATCAGTAGCTTTGTGTTTGCCGTAGTTGAAATGAAGGACGTATTTCATATTGAACAGGATTGGATCTAACAGTGAAAGATAATGGACCCTTTCATACTTATTTGTGTACCTCCTCTTTTGCAACAATTTCTTTGGAATGAGGGAAGGTTGAGAAAGAAAAATATTTTAATTATTTTAATGCAGTTTTAGATAAATTAATTATTTTAATGCAGTTTTAGATAAATTAATTATTTTAATGCAATTTTAGATAAATTAATTATTTTAATGCAATTTTAGATAAATTAAACTGGCAAAATATATCTTACTGAGTGATCATAACAATTTGGTTTGTTAGGTTGTCCTAACTTTCAATCTTCTTTGGCCTGAAATTTTGAGAGAAAAAGGGGGAAAGCCATAAACCAGTTTCCTTATTACTAGATGTTCCTATTTTTTTTCCTTTCTTTGATAGTGTTGTTCAAGGAAGGCAAATTTCCCAGGGGTTAGCTTCAATCAGGCAGAAGAAAGTTGCAACCCATCGCAGAAAAAGAGAAAAAATAAAAGGAAATAAGGCAGTTTTGCAGTATTTTAGGCTGAGATTCCTACAATTTTTGAGTATGGTTTATAGCTAATGGGAATATCTAGATCTACTGTGCCAAGATGGGACTAAGTCAGTAATTTGAGGAGAGGTACCCTCTGGGTTCAGGCTGTGTCTATATATAGAGTGAGATAGCGGTTAGTAGGACAGTAGGCACCGTCTGGTGATTCATATCCGTGTGTTGTCATTGAAAGTTGATATTTGTGTGCCTTTTTGCAATACTGTATTATGAGTTTTCATTTTGGCAGCAGGGGGATGAGTGGGGGGGGGGAATGAGTTATGTACACATTTCGTAGGACTCGAATTGGCATTGAATGCTAACCAGTCTCCTTTAAGTTAATGCAAAATCTTGATGTGAACAGTCTTTTCTGAAAATCTCCACACCCTTCATTGCAAGGAAAGTAAAAATTTGCCTAGCAGCCGAATGGGGAGGGGGAGGGAGGTTTTGATTAAAGTCTTAACTGTGATCTGTAGGAATAAAGTTAGGCATCAAAGCACTAAACATTGAACCACATTCTATAGGTTAACATAATGTTTTGCACAAAATGCACACTGTTCACTGGTATAATACTCGTGCACATCTATGGATCATCTAGCGTTACATAAAGAATGTTTCATAATCTGTATATGTTATAGCTGTGTTGTTACATGTAGTAGTGTTTCCCACAAACCACAGTATAGCTTCATCACAAGCACGTGCAACAGAGGACCTCATTTTGTGTGTGTGTGAGAGAGAGAGAGTAGTTTATACAAATTATTCAATGGGTACCTGGATCAGTTCATGTCAAGTCTTGATTTTTTATACTTAGACAATGAATGGCAAACATGTCCCAACTTGCTTGAAAAGAGTAGAGAGGGAAAAACATTCCTCAATAAAGGAGAAGAGGGAAAAAGTGACAAATTTTTATCAACCCTCGTCTAGGAACTGAAAAACAGAAAAATTGTCACCAATACAGTGAGCCAGTGAGGCTTGATAAATTTGCACAAGTCTTGAATAGATTCATGTTATGTAGATTATTTTATACTATTGTGTAAAAAGTAAAACCTGTTTTGAATCTCTTATTGCATCGTTTGTGTTCTGTTAAGGGACTACAGGATATACACAAATTCGCATTAACTCTAAAAATATAGCCAAATGTGGTTAGTATTTCAAGTTGTTTTCCCATTGAAAAGTGAGAGGGGGGAGGGGGGCTGAGTGGCATACTGGCTACTCCTGTTGAACCTATTCTGTAGCTTGTAGGTCTATAGGGGTTGAATCAAGTTACAAATTACTCTATCTTAAGGAATTGGTTAGGGTCAGAGGCGTTAGAACACGACAGAATTGTTTTCACATTCCTCAACTTAAGTGCTCTTTTTAAAGGTCCCCCCTCCCCTCAAGGATTGACGAACCCTCAGACAGACAAATGGGGAAAGAAAAAATCACTTGTGTGAGTGCACTGCTTAATATGGTTGTCAGTCAGTCAGGCAAGTTCTCAGGGAAGTCTTCTCCACAAACATGCTCCAAGGCTATAATAGGCAGATTCAAACTAGTCAAGAAGTTATGCAGGCAAGTAGATTTAGAGAACAGCCAGCCCAACTGACAAATAATGAAAAAAGATTTGTTGAAGTCTGCTCCCCCCACCCATCCCCCACCCCATCCCATGCCTAAATTGCACCATACCCATTATTTAGTGGTATGTTGGATGTGAGAAGTGGAGTGTTGAATGACACTGGGGAATAAAGTAGGGGGCAGGGATGGGGAGAAAGCAGTAGTGGTGTTTTGTATTCTAAATACTCCTATAAATGTCATCACTGTTACTTATAAAGTTTTGTTTGAAGTCTGGTGTTACAACATTGCACTTTGTAGAAATTATTGGTGATTGCAAGAACAGTAGGATAGCATAGAAAACTTGAAAGTAATGTGTGTTGTATGCACGAACACTTCAATCCAGAAGAGCTGTATGGTGTTGTAGGTGTTGTTTTGTCAACAGCTTGTTAGCAATTTTGAGTTAATCATGTCCTAGAGTGCTTATACTTAATGAGCAAAACTGAGCGAAATATTCCAGTGATTAAACTGCTAAAATGCATTAAGGCAACTATCTCACCAATCCACCCAATCTCTTTGAATTTCCAAAATAAAGAGTTTTGCAAAAATGAAAGTGCTTTGCACAAAATAGCAATTTGAATAGTGATGTGTAGCCATCTTGTAAAGATGTGGGAAATAGTGGAGAGGGGTGGGGGAGTAGGGAAGAACTGTTGAACTATTACAGGGATGAACAAATGGGTGGGTGGATGGGTATGCTATTCTTGGTATTGGTGGACTTGAGAGGAAGGGAGAAGGGGGAGACAGTGGGAAGATGGTAAAAATAGGGCTTAAAGCCAATGAAAGGGGGGGGGGGGCTTCTCCTGAAACTGACCAGTTTTCATAGGAAAATGGTGTGGTATAGAGATGGTGCCTCTCCCCATCCCTCTCCTCAGTACATAGAATGTAGGTCAAGTGTAGCCCTATGCAGCTGGGCTTAAAATTTCACACAGTGTAGGAAGTGAAGTGTTTATTGTAGCTGGGGGCAAGGGGTTTGGTAGCAGCCAGGAGTCGGGGGCTGGTAGCATATCCCATTCCTGCTAATGAAAAGACTATTTCTGTCTTTTTCTGCCGCAGGATTTCCAGCGTATGGAATGGGATACATCCTACCTGGTGCTTACCCACCCATGGGCTATGTGGAGCACCGCAGCCCCCGTTATTCCGTCCCAGATTATGGTTCGTCAGGCCCATCCAGAAGAGTGGCAACATCTCACGCCGACCGTCCTAATTCTAATGTGGTGGTGAGATCTGAAGCAGGCAGGGCTTCCACACCCCAGCCTGGTAGGTCGGTGTTAATTGGATATACAGAACAAATTGAATGGAACCATTTACAAGTTTGAACTGGGAAAGAGGAGACAAATTTGGGGACAGCTGGTAATATCAGCAAACTAGAGGTTGGGGAAGGGGCAGAAGAGGAGAGCAGCCTCAGAACAGAAGTTGAATAAAGGGAACCAGTACCCTCAGTCCCCAGATATTCATAGTACCCATACAGCCTGGAAGACAGTGGTTGCTAGTGAGAGACTATTTTAGGGAAAGTGGAAGCAGCTGTTCAGGAAATTCAGAAACTTAAATGTTGTAAATGGGTATAAATTGGAATTTCCCCAAAAAAACTGTAAACCTGCCTATCCACTTATACATGGTGTGAGATGAAAAGTTTTCAGCTGTATATGCATGAGGACAGCGATAATATTGAGAAATGTGATGCTGCCATTAATATGAAAGTCTGTGACTGTGTGTGAAAGAACTTTTTGTGATTGAACATAGTTTTGGGATGTCTCCCCCCCCCCCCACTCGGGGAATTCTGAATTGTAATATATACTGTATGTGGTGTTTAACTATAAAACCTATGTTCATTTTCTGTGTTACTATGAAGTATGAATCCAGACCTAGCTGGTTGCTGTTGTACTCTTCGTCTCTTCTACATCCATGCAACCTCGTGAGATCAATAAGCATTCTCTTGCTTTTTGTGTGGAGTCTTTCAAGGCCACTTTGGGATGTTTGTCCCCACATCCAGCCGTTGATATCAATACCGTGCTTGTCAATTTGTTAATATTGCCCTCCAAAAGTTTATCTTGAATTAGTGCCTTCTTGTCTGTGTACATTGGAGTGGTGTGTTTCCATGGTAATGCTTCTGTAAACAGAGTTATTAGAATGCCAGGGACATTTATTGGAATTTTGTCGATTGTAAGAACAGCTCTGGGTAATAGACTCATGTTATTTTCTTCTTCTTGTGTGGCACTTCCATGGACTTAACAGATCTCATCTCGTCTTTACCTCTAAAAACTTCCCTACTTTATGTTTTTGCCTTTTCTGCAACTTATGGCTTGTTCAAACTGAGTACTCTCTTCAGGAAATGTGAATTTGTTCAAGGAGATGAAAAAAAAAAAATAAGACGAAGAAAATTAGAAACTGTCTTGACATTTTTGTTTACTTGTAGCGTTAAGGGAACCTTGAAGATACATTTTCTGATATTAGGTTTTGCCTCTAACTGGGAAAAAATTTAGTAAAGTGACAAAGTGACTTAGGGAAATACGTCTGAGTATACTGTTAGAAGCATTTTACTCTGATGAACATTCCCAATGCATAACAATGTGCCAGTATGTACAAAGGCAATAATCACAGGGTCAATGCACTATGTGTTTTTAAGTACACAAGAATACCAACTACTGCAATGGTGATCTCTTTTACTGTAAGAGAAGCTTTGTGAATAGAGGGCAGCATTCATGATAAGGAGTAGGGCTTTGCAAATGGATGATTATAAGGCCTTTGCCTACAGAAGTAAATCAGACTGCTGGCTGTTGTGTGCTTATCATGTGATGGAAGACTGAATGGTGGACTTTTTTTTCTGTAAGGCAGATGATTAAAATTATTTCTCCAAAAAATTTGAAATAATGTATCAAATTCAGGGTGAGGGTGGAAGAAAAAGGTTAGGATTATTTAGTAAAAAAGTAAAGAATTAAGAATGGTCTTTAATAATCCAAGGTTCAGACAAGGAAAGAAGATTCAAAATGTCATTTTTGAAGAGAACATCACATGATTGGTATCCAGTAATTTGATTGGTCATAACTGACTGGTAAATGTGTATCTGTCCTGCAGAATGAAAAAGTGCCAATTGCTTTGTTTACAGAACTTAGTATTATATTTGAAAGGAGTCTACAAGTAATTGCTTGCAAAGTTGGGTTTTCCTTAAAGGACTGGCTTCATAGTTTTCAGTTGGGGGGAAATATTCTGAAAAACTGCAACTTCCCAGGAAATAAGCCAGATTTTTCACAACTATTCACACATATTTTCATAAATTAAAAGGGTCAACATAAATTTCCTGCAATACAGGAAATTTTTCCTCTGAAAACCAAAATTTCCCTGGATGGAACTTCCATGCTTTCCAACTTTCTTCCCATTAGGTGCATGTTGGGTGGGTGCAGTCTGAAGAAATGGGAACTTGCACACATACTTCCTCAATCCTGGAAATTATGAAACCATGCGTATGCATGCCTCTGATATTAGTGAGGGGATATTACAAAGATACCAAATGAACTGTATCCCTACATTACAAAGATGTGTAGTAAGCCCTCAGGGAATCTGTCTGATGGGAAGGGTTTTTCTCATTCTGATGATCCTGGGAGGGGGGGGGGAGAGCAAATTGTCTCAATGGAGGTTACATTGAGAGAATTTTTGGAATAATGAAGGGTGTTAAGACACTAACTGGTCCAGCATTTTGAAAATCTTGAAGAAGGGTGGGGGCAGAGAAAGGGGGGTTAATTCTTCTAGTAGCCCCTCTGTAGTAATGCAGTCTTGTACACATGCTTCAAAGTTTAAATGGGGATAACATCTTTCTTCTTACAGTTGCCGTCAATGGCTTCCCACAAGGCTTTGCTGCTTCACCATCACAAGTCAACAGTAGAGGCTACGGGACGGGCAGCAGTCCTGGGCCACTTGATATTTATGGAAGCACTACCACTCAGGGAGACCAAAATGGCCTAAGTGGGACCGGGGGTTACATCCAAGCCACAAGTCCACAGCCTTCTAGTTACGGCATTGGAGCGCAGGTGAGCATGGAGGTGGTACTTCTTGAAATACAGAACAGCTTGTTTCTGTGAAGTTTGGCAAAATATATTAACTTTTGATTGTTCATTGTGATTGAAAAATAAGGGTGGGGGTGGGGGTCAAAAAATAGCTTAACAAAAGTCGCACTTGAGTTAAAGCTTTAATGTTATGATAGATTACCAGAAGATTTAAGTCAGGAATGTGTCATTATCCATGCCCAAATTTGAAGTGTCTTTAACCATTTATTTTCCAAAAGTTAGGAATTATCTTGTGCAATTCCCCTCTAAACCTGTTGAATGAACTCCCTTATTCTTTGATAGTTGTTTTTGTAAGGTACTGAAAATGTTCTTTAGTAGCCTGACTAAAAATTTATCAGCAAAATTTATCAGACTGTAATTAGTCAGATAAGAAACTTGTTCGCAGACTGTTTAAGTGTTTGTTAACACTGTTATGCATTACACTTACATTACCCAGTTGAAGAAATGTTGTTGTTTTTCAAGCACGAACAATCTCTCCAAAATCCTTCTTTTTTTTTGTTTTTTTCAATGAGAGAACTGATCTGACTCAGTTTCTGTGACAGAACTGTTATGAAATGAAAATTTGTCACCTCTTATGGCAAGTAGAGCTGGAAACAGAAACGATAAAGCATGCCATTGCCAAGGGATATCGCAAGGAAATTTAATTTGTCATCACCCTTGTAACAGGATTGTGAGGATGTTGCAGAGAGGAATTTAATTTTAAGGCCAGAGTGCCGGAGGTAATAGGTCAACGTGTTAAAGTGAGGGGAGTTTCGACCTTGTAGGTTTCATCATCAGGAAATTGAGACAAAAGTTTCATCCCTATCTAATGAAGAATTTAGGAGAAGATACATTTTTCTGACTTGTCTTTTTTCTCTCTCTTTCTTCCTATCAATATTCCCCGCCCATTTTTGCACTTAATAATCGCAGAAGGTAATTAATACATATATATCCATCTATACTGGACAGTTTTCTGCATGGTTTACTGTATTTTACCACCTAAAGTCACGTATGGAGACACAGCCTAGATTTTAGAATACTCCCCTTCTACACAACTAACCCTTTTGCCCGACACTAATCCAACTCCTAGGTTGTTTCCACATTGTGGTAGTAGTAGCACCTATGTGTTTGAAATAATAGCCCCATACACCCTCCTTGTACACTGCTGTGTGTTTCAATTTGATTGTTTTTGTTGTTATTGTTGTGATTTCACCAAGCTATACCACCACACAAAATTACATTGAATCCTAAGTGCTTCAGCAACTCAGGATCGAACCATTCTTTCTAAATTTCAATAAGCAGCTCATATTTTGTGGTACAGTTTTTGAAAACGATTTTGCCGGGATTCCTCAAAGTTATGCAAAAGTGTTTGTAAATCTCAGTTTTGGTAGATTTTCAAAATAAGCAAGAGAAGATCATGCACACCTACACTTGATGAATACACTGTCATTGCTCTGTCTTAAAGTGAAAGTATCTAGTGATGAGGCTGTCTGTCAAAAATAAGTGAGGGCGCTGTTGTTGTGATGTGTTTGTGTTTGGATTGTACGTTAGGTACCATGAAGCATGATCATTTTTGGGTCAGGGCTGTAAAATGTTTTATATCTTCCAGGAAGCAAGTCAAATTTCCCACCACTTTTTATATTTTTATGTACAAGAAAGTTAAATTTCCCTCCAATTGCAAAAAGTAACCTGCAAGTACCAAAATTCCCTGTCAAGGAGTTTTCCAGATTCCTGATTTTTGGTTTCGATGATAAGAGAAACCTATGCATTCATGATGGCGTGTGTGTGTGTGTGTGTGTGGATATGTGTGTGTGTTTGTGACACTTCTCGTTAACACGATATCTCAAGAAGGGAAAGTGACGGTTCTCAAACTTGGTAAATAGATGCTCAATATTGAGAGGAAGAACCCTATTGTTTTTGGTGGAGGTCAAAGGTCATTTGGGGTCACTGTGGGTCAAACCCTGAAAACCTTGTTAACACGATATCTCAAGTTAGGAAGCTTGGATAAATTGCATACTTTGTATGTAGATGCCTTATAGTGAGAGGAAGAATCCCATCATTTTTGGTGTGGGTCAAAGGTCATTTGGGGTCACTGGGGATCAGACTCTGAAAACCTTGTGAACACAATATCTTGAGGTAGGAAGCTTGGATAAATTTCACACTTTGTATGTAGATCCTTTATGGAAAGAGGAAGAACCCTAGTGTTTTTGGTGGGGTTCAAAGGTCATCTGGGGTCACCGAGGGTTAAAACCTGAAAACCTTGTTAACATATCTCAAGGTAGGAAGCTTGGATAAATTCCATAATTTGTATGAAGATGCATTGTAGTGAAAGAAAAAACCCTGTCATTTTAAGTGAAGGCCAAAGGTCATCTCGGGTCACTGAGGGTCAAAGTCTGAAAACCTTGTCGACAGGATATCTCGAGATAGAAAGCTTGGATAAATTTCATACTTTGTATGTAGTTGCCTTATAGTTAGAAGAAGTATATCGTTTTTGGTGGAGGTCAAAGGTCATCTGGGGTCACTGGGGGTCAAACTCTGAAAACCTTGTTAACATGATATCTCGAGGTAGGTAATTTCATACTTAATATGTAGATGCATTATGGTAAGGGGAAGAACCCTATTGTTTTTGGTGGGGGTCAAAGGTCACCTGGGGTCACGGGGGATCAAACTCTGAAAACCTTGTTAACAGGATATGTCGAGGTAGGAAGCTTGGATGAATTTCATACTTGGTATGTAGATGCATTATGGTAAGAGGAAGAACCCTATTGTTTTTGGTGGGTCTAAGGTCACCTGAGGTCACTGGGGTCAAACTCAAAAATCCAAGATTGTCTTCTGGGGTCACCAAAGGTCAATGTGCAGAATTTCCCAAGAATTCTGAAGATCAAATATGAACACGAAACTGTATTTTTCCAATACATTAAGATAGCATTAGACTAGTGACTGAAAGAAATGGGACATGGCATTATTTTGAATAAAACATGTATCATCGAAACCTCAATGCATCTTTGCATTCTGGTTTTTTCAGCACCCATTATCAGTATGGCCAGATTATACCCCATTTATATAGCCAGGCTTAGGAAGCTTGCAGAGATTTTTTGAGGGTAAAATTAAAAAATACCTCATCCATTCTACACTGTGAATGGAAAAGTGTTTCAAGCAATTTCTTGGGGTGAGAATCTTAATGCCGCATGTTAGGTCTTGTTATCATATAGTGCTGTGTGTATGTATGGTGAAGTTGTAAATTAAAATATTCTGGAGGGCAGGCTACAGGATTTTATAAAATGCTGCATATTCATGATATTTTGGTGGAAACAATATTTATCATTTCAAGCCTTGTCAACAAAACATCAGAACCTTTTCTTTTAAAAAAAAAATAACATATATTTGGTTGAGTTAATATCATTAGAGAATCTGGTATCATGTGATCACTAAAAGTAAAAGAATTTTCATACTACACAAAGATGATGTCATAAGATCTAAAGTGAAAAGCAAAACTATCAAAGGAAGAAAGTTAAATGGAAACAAACCTTTTTTTTGGTTATGTTCTTGTAATGGTCGTATGAATTTAAGAACACTGTTCAGCAATTTTTTTCTTCCTGGCAGTATTCTGCTGAAATCTTGAGATGGAGGGGGGCAAGGAAGGGGGTAGAGAGGGTAGGTATAAGGTACAAAATCGAAAGGCATCTGGTAGTGATCAGGACTCCTTAGACAGGATGACAGTAAATTGCAGGGAGTACACTTTAAGCTGATTAAAATGACTGAGTTCGGCACCAAGTGTAACAGAATTTTATTAAGCTCACCAAAGAGATGCAAAGACCTCACAACAATGCCTTCACAAGTAGGTCTGTTTGTAGTGAATCACAATGCACCTCTCTCTTCCTGTTTGCATCACCTAAGTGCTGTAGAAACTCCCAAACTTCTTTTCCCCATGCTAGCAGTATCTTCCCAAAATACCTCTTTTTTATTGCAGCAGTTGAAGGGAAAACATTTGGAATTTTCCCCTACCTCATCCCCTAAAGTGCTCCATGTTGCCGTATTGAAATCCCTATGTTTTATGCTTGTTTTGTCTGTTCAAGTAGTGTTTAGTCCCCCAGAAAACTTAATACAGAGTTCAAAGTACACGATCATGTATGTATGTCGAACATTGGATACATAAATTACATAATATTTAATATGTAGCACTTATTACATAAGTAGCACTTATTACATACTGCACATGCATTAGAGAACATGATACATATACATACCCACAAAATAGGAAATACATAATACAAATACATTTAAAAATTACCTCATGATACAAAAACACAATACAAAATACATATTCGTCAAAATAAATGTGAATTGGTGGAAGAATGAACCAGTGATAAATAGTTGGAGGAATGGTTGTGGCACATGGTAGGCCCAAGGAGTGCAAGGGAGATTGTCTGAGGAAAAGGGGTCTGTGTCAGAAAAGTCTCTTTGAAGACTGACTGACAGGGTATGTCTTAATTAAGAACATATATTTCAGCACCGAGTCACACTTCCTTCCCCACCCCCACCTAGCTCCCCCCAACCCTCTATGTAGCTGCTAATGTTTTATCACTTTTCTTCCATTCTTAGGCACCCTTGACGATCACTCACACTTTTCACAATGGATTCTATCATTGAAGACCTGTGCTGATATTCAGACAACCTAAAACGCAAGGTAAGTAACATCATCGTTACTAGTGTTGCACTGATTACTGCACATTCAATATGGGTATTAGCCGGTTTTGTCCTATATTAGTATCAGTAAACTTTACCTAAAATGCCAACACTACCAAACCGGTATTTCTTGTCCTATACTTCACTTCAGTTGGAAATATTACAAACATTAAAGAAAATATGGAAAATCCTGTCCTAGTTTGACCAAAATGGATTTTTGTTTGTATCCAGAATACTGTATGAGACCTTGGACAGTATGAGAGGGAAGGGCTAGGTTTCAATGCATTGTTCTGAAAAGTCTTAAACCAACCATTTTGACCCATGGTGGTGACAAATTAAGTAGTGCTATGGAGACAAACTCATTTTAAATACTACACAAATCCCCACCCCTCCCCCCCCACCCCATGCATGTAGCCCACTGAATGAATTCACACTACTCCCATACTTATATATAACATGCAGGTGGTGTCACAATGATCAATAGAAATGCCTGGGTGCTGTGTGCAAACTTCTGTTATGGTGTCGTCCAATCTGATGTTACCAACTGAAGGATGATGTATATTCCCCTTCTATATAAACCTTAGTGAATTAAATTTTTATATCTTTCTCCCCCTCCTTACCCTCTCCTAGGCAGAGTAACATCCTTAATAGGAGCCTCAATGAATAAAAGTGCCATAGTACAATCTTGCTGAAGGTGGTAAAAATTTGATCCCCCTACTTAGTCCAATACTAGTCCATTGTTAAATTCTAAAAAAAAAAAAAAAAAACTTGTCTAGTATAAAAAAAAACACCTGTCTAGTATGTCACCTCCCAGACAAAGCTACAGTACAGAGGCCTGTACTGAGTTTTTATTGCTCAAGGCCATATCCATCCATATCCACACCTACGATGTGTGAGCCATTGTGTACGCGTTGGGTACACCACTGATCTGCACATGTCATCATTGACCAATCAGAGTGATGTTATTGTTTGAATTTATGTCAATCTGAGTGCAGTCACCTGTTATTAGTGGAGATGCCCAGAGATCTCTACATGTTTTTGGAGTAATGTTGGAACGATAATCAGTATTCGCCATTGGCATCAGCCAGGGAGCCACGTACACAACTGGAAAAAAGGCCGTGGTCGTCTCGACGCTAACCAATTGGTTGGAAACTGGGACGTTAAACCTCATCTAACCTAACCTAACCGAACCTAACCCATGTCATGGAAATGTACACTGAGCATTTTTGAATGGAAGTTTTGGTATTTACTTTATCAAGATGAAATGGCACTTTATTGTGGTGCCCCATAGCCTATGGTTAGTTGCAGATGCTTATTCCCCAAATATTGGTACTGGATTGGTATTGGCAGATATTGAGAACTGAAATATCGGTAATATCCGGTACTTGCAACGTCAGTACAACACTAGTCTGGAGTGATGCCACAGTCCCTATAAAAAAGCTTTTGCTTTTCTTTATCTTTTTTCTCCTCTTTTTTAAGCATGGTACCATCCTCTGTAGAAAGCTCCTTGAATAGCTTTAGTGTTTTTATGTATCTTTTTTCTCCCCTCCCTCAGGCAGGGTACCATCCTTTCAGGATTTCTCTATCCTCTGACACCAGGCAGCAGCAGCAGCAGCGCAGCAAGAACAACCAGCAAGATTCTCTGTATTAATCTCATCTCGCATCCCAGTGTTTCAGCGTTCCTATATTTAGGTGAAAGGAGCATGCTGTAAATCAAAAAATGTGATCATTTATTTGACCAAACTTTTATATACAAAATTTGCCTTATTTGTTAATTTATTTATAATTTTTTTTTTATTTGAATTTGGTTATTTGGTATGGCCATGTTTTTGTTGCTTGTTTAAATCTTACTGTAAAAAGGAAAAAGTGATGTCAACAAATCAAAAGTCGGTTGGAATGCTGTTTGGTTGTGATGG
The DNA here is from genome assembly GCA_029531755.1 of Holothuria leucospilota. Taxonomy (NCBI): domain Eukaryota; kingdom Metazoa; phylum Echinodermata; class Holothuroidea; order Aspidochirotida; family Holothuriidae; genus Holothuria; species Holothuria leucospilota. Next base: position 35,777,896 of record CM055964.1, read on the forward strand.
ATGAATGTGATGAAAAGGCGTCTTCTTTTTTCGAAAAGGCTTAAATTCTCTCAAACCTTGTAAAACATTATTATTTGCTATGTGTGAATAATTGTCTGTACCTTCTGATTACTTTGCAGTTTTGGTCAGTTTTTATTTGGTATTCCAATTTTCTTTTTCATTTCTGGCTTTATTCTGGGTGGGAAGCTTTAAACCAGGGTTAAGTACTTATCTCAGTCAAACTTTTCCTCATTTCTGCTACTTTTACAGTTATTTTTGCTGCAAATGTAAAATGTAAAAATATCTTAATACCTTCTATTAAGGAGAGTAAATCCAGTATTGTTAAGTATTTCTTAAATTTTTGTGGTAAATTGGCAATTTTAAAGCAGTTCTTGCCTGCTGTTTAGGTTTAAATTTTTAGAAATGTTGAGAGAAAAATTGAGGACCTGTTATTTTTGGGGGCTAATATCAACTTTGGAATATAACAACAATTGGACAGGGCAGACCTTTCCTGCTAAGGAGAAAGCTATTTATTGAATATACCCTTTCAAAATAAGGTGTTATTTCCCTCAGTGGCAATGCATTAGTACAGAGATATTCTTATATATACTTTTCCACCTTTCGCGTTTTGTTCGGTAAGTGGTAAACCTGCCTGTTCCCAAATTTTTCATTCATATCCACGCCGTGTGGCTGCATGCACAGCATTTTGGCATTGGATGACGGTGAACTTTTTTCGTACAATAAACATAATTATATCTCAGGGCTTGTAAGAGATTATTAAATGTTCTTATAAAGTTTTTTTTTTTTTTTCAATTTTTTCTGTGCATAAGTGATATCAGTGTTGAAGATTTTCTGTGGATGTTTGCGATGAATTTAAAAGAAGTAATATTGATTAAGTATGATGCTGGTTCAATTAACTCGTTTAAAAAAAATAAAAACCAATAGGCCTTGCAAAAAAAAAAAGAAAAAAAATTGAACCAACTTGTTTCTTTGAATATTCATATGTATGATATACATATTCAAAAATGTGCCAATCAAAATTGAAAAGGGACAGCTCTCAGTGTTCCGTGCAGGACTTAGATATGTATCGTTGACAATGCTGGTATTATTATTTTTACCCCTATGGTGTCTTTTGTATATTATTAAGAACTCTGGACATTTTAAGTGTAAAAGGTGAATGACTTGGAACCAACTAAAATATGTTTATCAGTGTTGTGTTTTCTATCCCTTTTTGTGTCATTTGATTCTTTTTTTTTTTCTCTTTTTTTTTTTACTCTTTCAATTAACAGTGTCTTGTAAAAAAATTTAAAATATCTTTTAAGTTATTTTTTTCTCTTTTCTTTCGTTTCACTGTTACGTTTTCATGGAAATTAAAAAAAAACTGAAAGGCTATTTGGTGTTATTTCATAAAATAGGTGTAAGATGTAGTCTCTCTGTAATCAGCTTGTAAATTGTAGTTTTTTCGTAGTGTAGGGGACTTCTTTTCATTTATGACCACCCTTAAGAGTAGCACATCGTATATAAACGATCATCCTCACTTAAATCAAACTTTGAAGTACTTAGTACGAATGCATTAGACAACAACAAAGGGTGCCGCAGAAATGAATATTCATATATATGTTTTTGCCCCCATTTCATTTGTAGAAGGGCACACATTTTTTAGCATGTGGTCTGTGGTCATGCTACTAGCAAGTTTAGGTTCACCAATTGTTAGCTTTGTTGCCAAACAAAAAAACGCAGTTACAGAGTCTTCAGGTTTCCACTTTGTTAATGTGCCTCGCCCTTAAAAGGTGTCCTAATCCTCAAAAGGTGTGTGGTTGTTTAACTCTAGCAGTGGATACCTTTTTACATTTAAGAAAAGAAGCACATTACTTACTAGTTACTTCAGAATAGTGACTATGGGCTGTACATATTTCATTTTCATATCATACAGATTTTATCATTGAAAGTCTTTGCGTAAAAGCCTACTAAAACAATTGCAACTACTCACGTGGAAAAATGTTATGATGAACTTTAAAAAATGTATTTATTTGAGATGTGATATTCTTTCCACAAAAAAAAAAATACGGTCAGCAATTTTAATTGAAAATCAACACTAACCACCACTGAAGTGCCTTAATCTTGTACAGTTGTGTTGCCAGAAACAAAATATGGGAATTTAATGGACAATGATATCAAGAAGCAAGACACGGGCGCTAACCCATAACAGAGTTACAGAGACTGAGATAATATCGATGAAAGGCAAGAAAACTTATGAACTCCTCATGGCCAAAAGACATTTCTTGAAAGTTAGTGGGAGCACTTTGAGAATAATCATGGCTCGTCATAAATCTTCAGATGAAAGGGAGATATTGCAGGAATCATTTTACTTGTACATGATAGATTGATGTGGAGCTGCTTTCAAATGAAACACAATTATGTGAAACTATCAAAATATGTGTACATTCAGTGACAGCACAGTAATCTTTTTTTCTTTTCTTTTTATGTTTTTTTCTGTTTTTGTTTTTTTGCTTTTTTTTGTCTCTTTTTTCCATCGTCATGGGTTTGTGTTTCTTTTTTAATAAGCAGTTGCCAAAAAAAAATCTCATTTGCAAAATGACAGATCAAGCAATCGGTGTTCGGCATATACTGTTTGTGCTACTGTATGTGCTGCCGGGAGATCTATTTTTTGTAAAGAAAATTAAAATACTTGGGATGTGTACAACTTATATATTATATATATATATCACATTTAAACGGCTATCATGTATGCTAATATTAAATATAAAAAATGAATGGTAGACTCTGATTGGTCGATACTTCTCCATGTCACCAGGTGATAACTGTTAAGGCTTTCTTCTAGCCAACACTGAGGTTGGAAAAATATCTTTCTGGCCCAGATTGTAATAATTCAAAGTGATTTGTTGTCTTGTCAAACACTTTTAATCATTTGCTGCATGTCAAGGACTGAAAGAAAGCATTTCCTTTGGACTTCACTTAAAAACTGACAGTTATCAGGAACAAAAAAAAGGCAAGATGGTACATTTACCAGATATTGTCACTTTAGAGCAATGAGTTTTCAGTTTTAAAGCAACTGTCTGACATTGTGCTTTTCCCTTCTCTCTACACGTGGATTTGGAGTAATTATGTTGGGAAACAAATCAAAGAGGGTATTATCCCCCATCTTCTTTTGAACCAATCATCTTCAACTTGTCATGTCATTGATGGTCATGGGAGTCGGGTTTAAGGGAGGAGACATCCGATTGATGTTCTGACTGTTTAAACTTCTGTTATTTGTCTGACAACACAGCTTGCTGACCGTATCTCAGTGATTTTTATATGTTTACCTCAGTCTGTCAGAGGAGAATCAAGTTTGGAGAGTTTATGAAAGAGGAAAAAAAAAATGATAGTACACTAATAGCTATTTATTTAACAATATTCGGCTTGTATGCTTTTGTATTTTGTACCGCAATTTGGATCCTTGGTTTATAATTTTTGGAGGTCCAATCATGGCAGAAATTTTCCAAAAATATTGCAAATGTGATATATTAGCAATCTCTACACATTTTATGAAATTTTCAGAGGCTACTTTTCAGCAGTGGATACAGAAATGTTCTGGCATGGTGCTCTAGTGTTGGCAGCTAAGTCTCGTATCATACATGTTAAAATGTTTTCTTGCATATTTAACAGCCTGAAATGTCAGTTGCAAGACTTTGCACGTTTTTGTCATTAGTCAAATTTAAGTGGGAAAACATTTCCTGTGAGACTAAAAACAGATATCCCTAAAGATAGACAACTGGAAAAAAAGGTTTGCAAATGAGTTACTTTAAGCAAAGTCATTTATGCTTAGTGCTGTTCAAAAAAACTTTTGAAAACTTTAAATCTTCATCTAGGAGAGAGTGATATAACCATTACGACTGGAATTAAAAGAATAAAAATTGTCTGCATTTTCCTTAATTTATGATGTTGAATTTGGTGACCTCCAGATGAAGTAACTTGCTATCAGAAAGAGGAGGGAGGTTGTTATTTTACCTGCAAGACACCCACCTGCTACTTCTAATGAGACAATTGCAGGTACTAGTAAGCTATTGAATTCCCGTCTAGTTACGCTCCTTTTAAAGGTGCAAGTGATTTGAATGGATATCTCTTAAAGGAAGGTAAAACTACTTAAGGGTTATAAAGAGACTGGTTGTTGGGATCGCTGACCAGAATGTTTTAATTAAAAAACTTCACTTGAGGTCTTTCGGTCTGATCCAGGCCAGTTGTCAACAGCTTCCAGATGGGTTTTGTGACATGGCCAGTGCATTATGTAACTTTAGTCTATTCACTCTAGGGGATACAGGCTCTAAGTATTTACCATTATTTCATGGCATCAAAATTTTAAGGGTTTTGTGCAAAAATATGTATTTTTTGTGGTTTGTCACCTTAAGATTATCTACAGGGTATTGTAGGTGCCAGAGACAGATCCTCAGTCTTTTCTTCCCTTTTTAGGGATAAAGCAGCATTGGTAGTGGCTGAAAGCGTTCTCTGCATTTCCCTTTATTCTAAGGACCATAGGATCCAATCGGCTGGGTCAGATTTAGAGGGCCAAGGCTTACTTGTGTTGTGGGCTTTAATAGATCCATCATAAGGGCCTTTGGTTGTTGCATAAAGCTGCAAGTAATTGGGAGCACTATTGTAAAATGGATAGCTAGCAATCACTGGAAATGCTGCCCTTCCACTACCCCACCCACACCTCATTGTGGTGGTAGGCCTACCTCTCTGCTATCAACCCATGCTTGTATCATGGGCTGCATGTAGGAGTAGGTGGTATCAATATGTTGCAACTTGGAGTAGTAAACATATTACTTCATTGTTGGGGAAAAATTGGAAGATAGTTTGTGGAACTCCTGTGATCCAAAGATACTTTTAGAATGACTTCTGTGTGCAAGGCAGAAAAAGTCATGTAGTGTGGATAAAATGGGTGAAAATGTAGTAATAAGACATGGGGCAGATGGATTTTGATTTTATGTGAAATTTTTTGGTGAGCCAAATGTCTGAAAAATGTAAGGTGAATGGTTACAAATGTTGTTAGTATTATTTGAAAAGTGTTAAGGGATCATTACCTGAAAATGTCTGATTAGCATCAAGTGAAAAATTTTAGGGGGGTGGGGGGGTAGGGGGTGGTTGAAATCAGCAGAAAATTTTGGAAGTGAATGCTAAGTGGAAAGTGATAGGTGGAAACATTCTGAAAAGTGCAAGGTAAATGGTATCTGAATATTGTACAGGGACGACACTTGGCAAGCGTCAGGCGGACTTTATAAGAATTATAAGATGAATATTATGTGAGATAAATTGCAAAATGATCATGTGAAAAATGTCTAAGGAATGATTCAGATTAGGCAAGTCAGGTGTATAAATTATCATGTTATAGCTGAAATATTAAAGCAATGGATCTTGGCACTGTGTTTTCATGAAGCTGGATTACTCCATTCCCATGTTTCCACAGATTTTATAACCTTTGGAAGGGGGCTCTATCCCCACTACAAGTGTACGGATGGTCACTTGACTGTTGATACCCTGGTGGTTGTCATGCAAGCAAAAATATTAGCACTTTTCTTTTATTTGTGGAAACACTCCCGTTGGAGCAGTTTGCTATGGGTACCAGGATCACTGCTTTGTTTGAGCTGATACATCCTGAGCTGAGTGCCTTGTTAGAGATCTGTAAATGTGATCGAGTTCTAACATGGAATGAACTGTTGTAATAATCACACCCTCAGGAGTTCACGAAGGGATTACCTTATCTAGCATAGTTATCTGCCAGGAGAGTGTTTTGCAGCCAAAAGTTTGTAAAAAAGTTGAGGAAATCATTTGGCATGTACATTAGTGATAGCTGCGGTCCACGTCTTTATAATGTCAGAAGTACGTATAGTTGAGGTCTCAGGTCTTTGTCTATTATATCTTGAGGAAACTTACTCTCTCCTTAAAATAGATTTTGCTTTTTTTTTGGTGAAGGGTGGTGGCATTCTTTTCGTTGAACCAGTTATTTAGCTAGACTTCCATTAACATCCCCAAGTCATCATGCTTGCTGTGTATATTCTTTTTGATTTTGAAAAAAAATTATCTATCCATTGTGCTCATTCTGTTGTTTTTCATGTAATATATCTACAAAAGTCTATCTAAGATACTTCCATTTTAAATTTGTACAAAAGTGAAATGAAAAAAAGAAGGATGATTGGGGGTACAAGTTGCTTAATACAAAGTATAATGTAGTTTTAACATGTAAACATCACATGGCTGTTAAATCTTGTAGAAAAATGTTGACTTTGTAAATGTGGCTTTTGCTTTTTTAGCTATAGTGCAGTGCCCCCATTGTCTGTCGTGCAGTAACCTTCTCGTAGATTGGGTCTACGGAGGCGTAATTTTCAATAAACTCAGTACCACAATTATCCTGCCGTTAGCCCTACAAACATTGAAGACTTCAATGCATTTCGCCAAGAGTTTGGTCCATAAAATGCTGGCAGGTCCTGGGTCCTAGTACTGGCCCCAAGACTAGCCAGGTTCTATTTACAAATCTGTGCTAGAAGTAGGTGTTGAGAATTAATAGCACAAGGGGCTGATCCATGGTATCTGTGCCAAATCCATCAATGAAGATGTATTTTGGAATACTCCTTTTCCAAAATTTTTGGGAATTGTTTTCCTTTCCCCATAAATGGTAGATTGTGCACTTTTAGTGAATGTAGAAAAGTTGTGTAGTATGTGGCACTATTTAAGTAAAATAAAGTACCTGTGATGATTTAATAACTGGGATTGTAAGATCAGGGGGATGACGATGGTAATGAGTGTTCTGTGGTGAAGAGTTTTATGAACAAGAAGTGTTTAAGCGTATTATTGATAAACAACTTCCCCTTCAATCATTTTAATTTTGTGAAGAAAGAAAAAAAGAAAAAAAATCAATCTGGAACCAAAATCAAGTCTGCCAAAGATTAAAAAAAATGGAAAAGAAAGATGTAATTCCAGTGTCATGTTTTAATTTTTTTGTCTCATTTATGGGTTTTACTTTTTATATTAGATGTACAACACCATTAGCTGTTTTGATTATCATCCCAATGGACTAAAAGCAGTTTTGCTTGGGTGTCACATGACTAGTTTAGCATGGGTGTTTGTCTACAAAGAGCTGTAATGAGGATGTAGAAGTAATGAAGATGGCTTATCATGCCCATGTAATATCAACACTGTTATGAATCAAATTTGAATTCTTCACCCACTTGAGATTATACAAAAAAGTTTCTTCTCATGAGGACATTTCACAGGGGGCAAGGGCATTGTGATGAACCCCAATGATGTAAAATCGTGCCATGAATTTTCCCCCAACAGTGAAGGGCCAAGTGGAGGGCTAGGGGGTACTCAAGTTACAGGGGATGGGCCCAGCTGATAGCCCAGGCCACCTGTGTAATAAGCCTATTTACTAATCTGGCATGAAAAATTTGTCTTTCCATGAATCAAAAGACATCTGCAATTCCATTTCATATAAAAGCCTTTCACAGTAAAGGTCTGCTTGACCAAATTTCCTTCAGGTCACATACATTTTGAAACTAGCCAATGGTTGGACTGGAGAACCTTGCATTTTGTAGACTCTGCCCAACTCTAGTTATCCATTTTAGCCTGTGTCTTTGTACATTGAGGCATGGGGGGCAGTCTGGGGGTGGGGTGGGGGCAGGGAGGACCCCTGCCCCTACCCCACCCAATATTTGAGAAATCACCCAGTGACTTTGATTTTTCACACAGTAAAATATTGGAAAATGGGGTCATGTCTCCCCCAATATTGAGAACAAATCACTGTCGTTGCATCAAAGTACCTTGGTGTAGTAGGTCAAGGGTGTTTGTGCAAAAACACTTTGAAGGCAACTTTTCAACTTGCAGCAGGGACAGTATGACACTAAACCAGGAAACTAGTCTAGGATTACACTGTGGATTCCGAGACTTCTCAAACCAGGAGGAGAGGTTGGAATGTATGGCCTTTTCTCATGGTCATATCAGCAAGGGCATACTGCAGCCACCCCAAAACCACTATCCAGAATTCAGAGAAAACCTGTTTTTCAGCCAAGGTGTGGGAAAAGTAGGACCACACAGGTTTATTCCAGTCATGCAACTTAGCTTAGCCCCTGAAAAGGAAAACATCCCATATGCCTGTGCCTATTCTGCAGGTTCCTTGTCCCAATTTGTTTTCCTGTCCCCATTGCAATCAGATAATTCACTGAAAAATAACTCGCCACACTAAGCTACTATTCATTGTAATTGTGAATTTAAAATACTGTGCAAACAGCTGATGCGGTTGCTCACCTTTGTTCAGGTTGAGTGAAATAATGTTGACCCAGAATATTTGCCAGTATGGCCTCTGGCCTCACTCCCCCATTATTAGTCTCACAGGCCATGCAGCATGATGGTCCTTTACCTCTGCCAAACCCCCAGGCAAGTAGATGACACTAATAGATTGCAGCTATATAGATCATCGTCAAAGGCCCCAATTACATATTTCATCATATTTATGGTCCTGCCCATTTACATATTCACTAATTCCTCTGCCCCCAAATTGGTTCAAACCGACATGGAATGAACTCTGCTTGTCAGCAAAGCTTTCATCAGTGGCACTGCCAAGACTTCAGAAGTTAGGAGGCAAGCAGGGGGAGGGTGCTAGCAGGAATGGGGGAGGAGTAGGGAAGTAATGCATGTGAAGTACTCCTATAAACTGTGTGCCTTTGTACAGGAGCAGACTGGTGGATGGGGAGGGAGAAGTGGGGGAAGCATTGACAGGGGTAACAATTCCCCTCGCACTTCATCACAGTGGTGCCACTGCCCTTTCACACAGCAGTAATGACTTGAAGATTGCAATTAACATCTTTTCATTGGTTCAGGTTACCCTAATCAATGTCACAGCCTCTTCCCAGAAAATTTGAAAACTGTGGGTTTCTATTAAAGAAATATTGCTGTACTGAAGAAAATTTCAAAATTTTAGCTTTTTGCTGAAAAATCTGCTCTTCCTATACGCAACTAAACCATCATGGCTACTGGTTGCCATCAGGATTTCAAACTTTATCATACCCATTAAGAATACCTGACAAAACTGGCAAGTTTCCCCCATGGGGAGAGCAGCCTTCCCCAATGGGGGGGGGGGCATGCACAGCCTCCTTGCACCCCACCTGGTACTACCTCTGCTTATGGGAATGTAGGAATCTCGTTGTACAAATTATGAAAACTTTGGATTTTGCTAGGGAAAATTTGAAAACTGGGTTTCTATTAAAGAAATATTGCTGTACTGAAGAAAATTTCAAAATTTTAGCTTTTTACTGAAAAATCTGCTCTCCCTATAAGCAAAATCAACTAAACCATCATGGCTACTGGTTGCCATCAGGATTTCAAACTTTATCATACCCATTAAGAATACCTGACAAAATTAACAAGTTTCCCCATGGGGAAAGCAGCCTTCCCCAATGGGGGAAGGCATGCAGAGCCTCCTTGCACCCCACCTGGCACAACCTCTGCATATGGGAATGTAGAAATCTGCCTTCTGAACTGCAAAAGGCTTTTTTGGACTTCATGTGGTGGAAGTTATGACCTAGTGCCTCTGTGGTTGTTATATTGTGTCCTTAAGCAAGATGCATTACCTAAATTATCTCTCTCCACCTGGAGGTTAAATGAGTATTTTTGAGGTAATGTGTCATTACACAGTTTAATCAGGGATCAGTTACTAGGTATTGGGGTATTATGAAAACTATTATTTCGTTTCTTTTTTTTTTTCCTTTTAATACACAGACAATGTTTATAAAACAGAACTACACTAAAATCAAGATTTTCTTGTTTTATTTTCTAATTACAAGACAGATGAAATTACAGGCAAAAGTCCCATGGATGTTTCCAGGAAAGTCTTCTGACAAGATTCATCTAGATGATGCCAATCTAAACAGAACAAGAAAGAGAAAACAAATCATTTCAAGAAAAATGTTCTCATAAGGACAAGCTGTAGCCAATTAAAACAAGCCTGCTTATGTATAAAGAAACAACCAGCCATTTGACATATGCACTGCCAATTCGCGCAAAAGATACGTCAGATTTACAAAAACATGTCCCACCATTTTGATTTGTCTGCCTAACCCAAATTGCGACATTTCTGAGAGTCATCACACAGAATACATGCCGCACAAAAATCTGAAGTTATTTAAGCCTTTAACTCTATAAAAACATTGCTTCTTAAACTTTACAAAGGTCACAAGAAATATGTCAAAGGAGAGCCCAATTTCAAGTCTCATTTGACAGGAAATTAATGTTTACATAAGAACTGTGTGTGTACATGGAACAAGCAATTCAATGCTGTTAAATGATTCTGTCCAAATAAGGTGCCATAACAATCACCCCTTGGCTATGTGCCCAGAGATCAGACAGCTTTTCTCCAAAATCAGAGGCCTATAAAAGCTCCCCAAGAAAAGTAGATATCATCCCAGATGACACAATTTTACATTAATCAGACAACCTTCCCTGTCATTGGAGCAAGCAAATGGGTTCCATAATATTAAAAAAACACAAAGAGGTGCTTTCAAAATGTAAGGAAATGTTATCAAATGAAGGCTTGAACATATGAAAGTAATCGATTTCCTGTTTCCCTAAAGACATGATAAGAGACCAAAATCTAATACTTGAAAACGCATGCAGATAAATGGGTCAAATCTTTATTGTGAACTCCCTCCAGATAGGAAAAACGTACAGAATTTAACTTACTGAACTGTTTTTCCAAGTGAACAACTTTGGCATAAATTTCTCAGAGAAACTTTGTTCTAGTAATTGTTAGGGGTTGAAGAAGAGGAAGGCCCAATATACTTCTTACAATTACTAGCAGGGTTTCCGCCAAAGGGGGGAAAGGGGGGGATTTGTCCCCCCTTTCCAGAAGAAGGTGGGTAAAATCCCCCCTTTTCATTTCCATAAAAATTAAAAAAATTGTCCATATCTTGGTTTCTTACTTAAGAAGAGGACACCTTTGCAGCAATGTTTGGACTTTCATAAGTTAATGGCCTTTAAAACCCTTCAAAATGCACCTTATAGGGGTCTTGAAGCAAGCTTTTGTACCCCTGAACCCACTTGTAACTTTAGCCAGGGACAGCATCAATTTGGACTAGGGGTTTAGGAGCAATTAATCCCCCCCTTTTTGCATTTCTGGCGGAATCCCTGACTAGTATAACTCTTTTGTTTTCTTTGCAGGTTTAAGGTTGCCTAGCTGATAATTTATCAGTTTATGCCCCTACCCACAGCCATGCCCCTACCCACAGCCCTCCCCCTCCCATCCCAGCAACAAACCCTCTATGTCTACACCACGGTGACCACACAACACTTCAATTTTGGGTGTACATTCAAAGAAAAAAGCACTTTAATATAAGGCCTCCCAAAAACAATTATTCATGTAAGGTTTTGCCATTATGGAATTTTTGCACCATATTATAAGAATATTTACCAATTATTACCATGCATGGGAATTTCCTTTTTTTTTTTTTTTTTCTAGCCTGAATTTGCAACTTACATTGAAAGAAATTAAAAGCTGAAACCTCACATCCCAATTGTGTGACATTTGCTCCAAAGGTATTTGAAAGAGGAGAATATCTGTGTTAATTACATTTTCTAGTAAGAACACTGTTGACAACCAAGATCTTACATCATCAACAACAATGGCAAATATTTCTAAAACCAACTCAACAAACTGTACTGAAATCACAGACTGTTCTTATCTCTTCATCTCTTCATCACCCCAGTTCTATGGAAAGCAACCCTGACCAATTCAGGCTAAGTTTACAATGGCAACCTAATATTTCTCTATGGTAAGAGATGTTATTTTTGACAAGTTAAGGGCCAGGCCAATGTAAGGACAACTAGGTTTTGGAGACTATTTTCAGATTTAGGAAATAAAAGAAAAAAATGTTCTTTCACCAACAGCCAGGTAAAAAATGAAAACACTGCTGAGCAGTGATAAACACCATGAAAAGGCAATTTTAATGTATTTGAATTACTTTGAGGAATTTCAGACATGTAGTTGATGGCGACCTATGTTTGAGGGTATTTGTCTAGGGTTGGAGACTGAGCTAGATTTGTTAGTTAGTTAGATAGGATTTTATGCCTCAATTTATAACCTCTTGGTTGAGCTGCGCCCACAGCCTTTTTTCCAGTTGTGGGGCACTGGATTGTTTTCCCTTACTCCATTGCTTATGCAGAGCATCATGCACGACGGCAGTAGTTTCCATCTTTAAAAGTCTTTGGTATGACTCGACCTGGGAATCAAACCAGGGCCTCCCGTGTGAGAGGTGGATGCTCTACCACTAGACCAAACATGCGGTCGCTTACCGGCTAGATTTCCCATGTTCAGACACAATGGCATGTTCAGCTTGAATTACTCCTATGAGATCAGGTGGGACAGATAGTTATGATGAAACCATTACAGGCATATAGATTCAGTATCCTCACAAAGTTACTGTAAAATTTTGTGTTTCGATGTGTTTTGATATCATGTTCCATTCAGACACACAAAAATGATGGGTAAGTTAGAGTGAACATCCAGATTCTTGCTCTTTAGGGCATCAGCATTACCTTGTGCTTTAAAGACCCTGCAATCTGCCCCAAACATATTTTGAATCATAATCATATCTCTAAATACAACTGGTGACTGCACTTTGATTTACATTAATTCGAACAATAGCGTCAATCCGGTTGGTACTTGTGCAATCATTTCTGGTCAAAATTTCTCGTGTGCAGTTATCTGTAGATATAGCCTTGAGCAATTTAAACTCAGCACAAGCTAATGCAGCTTTGTCTGGGAGGTTTCAACTGGAGAAGGGGAGGGGTCCTGAGTATACGGCATTTAGCTGTATTTGAAGTCAGATGACAAAGATCAAAATCTTTAAGATATCATCATGAGTAAACAAGTTTTCTACTAGCATGATCATTCAATTCATGGGACAAGATCCACCTCATGGGATCAGATCCACCATGCATAAGATTCAGGTTGTTCGACCAGATCCATCTTGCAGAATCAGATCCACCTGATGGGATTGATATCCACCTTTAAAGGTCAGATTCACCTTACATAATACATCTATTTCCCAGTACTTAATAAGAAACTTACTAACTTTCAATAGCATTTTTTTTTTTTTTACCTTATTTGCAACATCCAGAGCATCGAAGTCTGGAGCAAGGCGGACGTAAGCCTTCTTCTCACCATCAGGTCTGAAAGAAAGAAGACAGCATAATCCACCTCATCATTCCAATAAATGAAATTCCAAAATGGGACACAAAATTAATGGTCACACATACACTAGCCTGGCCCTCAAGAAAGAAATATGTAAGACATTCTGCAGGCTTCGACAAATTCTTTTTTCATAACTTGTTCATCGGGCTAGCTGTTCTCTTAGTCTACTTGTCCACATGAATAGATCTATGTCCACTTTTACGATGCCTTTGAACTCCTTTGTGGATGAGACTTTGCAAGGGTACTTGCCCGGTAGGCTATGATATTGAACAATACTCTTGCCCGAGTAAGGTTTACTTGTCCCAGACTGTCGGGCTGGGGATTTGTCGCAGCCTGCATTCTGAAATGAAAGTTTTAGAAACAAGACGGAACTGTCTCAAACAGTCTACTAGTCCGGTGGTATAATGTATAGCAGATGCTGCAGAGGATCGCCAGGACTTAACTGAGCTGATTTGAAAATTTAAAGAGTACGGTGGAATACTGATTAAGGTGTTGGACTGATCCAAGGATGGCAAGTTCCAACTCCTACCTGGGTTGTTAGGTAGTGTGCTTGGGGAAGATACTTTATCTCAATGGCCTCAACCCACTCAGGGATTAAATGGATCACCTGTGATGTGAGGTTAATTGTCATAATCAGTGCAACTTTAGATCTGCTGTCACATATGCGCTGCCCCTTGATAAGGATATCCCAGATATTGGCACAACAAAGATGCAAACATTTTTTTTTTTTAATTCCAGCTGACTGCAACATTGAGTCCCATATTTAGTTGCTTCATGCAGCGTACACTACACATACCACATGACATTAGGACTGACCATGTAAGATGCTCACTATCCTGGAACACTATACAATTAACTGAAATAAACAATATCACTAACTGACATGACCATTAGCATACCACTGTCCTCATTAAGCTTAGTCATCATATTTTGAAATTACAGAATTCTGAAATGATACCAAACTACCACTTTTGCCTATTGGTCTGACCTGTAACAGCTGTACAGTATGTCCAACAGACATACTGTAACATAGCGTGAAACACAAAACTGATTTACAATAGAGGAATTAGCATCAATTTTCAATATTTTCTAAGTATTTCTTTCCTTTTGTGATTCATTTAATCAGAAAGTGTTGCCAATCTATACAGATCACCTGCAGATGACATCACAGGGACATTTACAGTCACACTGTCAGGCAAAGGCTATTCATTCCAAACACAAAGTGTACAGCAATCTGTTTGTGCATACTCAGTTCGATGTCTCATTACTTGCTCCCAGGGTTCTTAACAGTTTGTGTCAGAATCAAGCATCTCACACATTATTTAATACAACTTTAAGGGCAACACAAAGTTTGGTAAACAGAATATTTACAAACGTTAAAAAAGTTAAAACCATAATTTACAGATATAAAATGATAGGCAATTTAAAATAAGGTAGCTTGGTCACTTTATTTTCAGGAAATAAGTTTCTTACAGCAAGAAATTCACTTCTTTGTAGGTCATGAGTACACTGTTTATGGAAACTCAAAATTTTAAATGATGCAAAGTTGTGGAAAAAAAACTGTTGCCAGAGTTCATTGGTGAGTCTGAATGATTAAATAATCATGATAAAAGCTACTTTCTGCCTCGACCATGTTGACGTAATTTTAACCTACTATTTCCTTTTTATGAAGCCATGTAGGTACCACCATCACAGTTGTCATTACATAACCTGCAGTTCTCTAGAATTTTCAGGGTTGCCAGCAGGGATTGCCTCCAGGGCCTGAAAAGTTTATCGATCCCCTTTGGAAAAATTTTGAATATTTGAGGGTCCTCAGATGTACTTTACTGCAACTATTTTGCAAATTTTTGAGGAAATCCCTGCAACATTGCCCTAGCCTGTGCACAAAAAAAATCACTGAACTTTTGAATGGGTATGCAGCATACTGATGCTGAAGGCATCAGTCTGAGTGCGAAGTGCTAACTCTTACGGGTGGGGTCCAGGAGCCCGCCTTAGGGCCCCTGGTGGGATCCAGGGGCAGCGCCCCTGGATTTTTAACATTTCGTTAGGCCCAAATGGGCTAATTGTTTATCATATTTTGATGAAACAGACAAATTACAAAAACACCCAAAGCTTAACATACTGTATAGCCTATGTGTTAAGGTTCACTAAGTTGGATTAACATTAATACCTTGTCTTTTCCAAAACCTAGTTCATAGCAACTGGCTTCTTGATTTCTTTGATCCAGTGTCCAACATTTTATGGCTCACTTTTAAGTTTTAGCACCATTCAACTTGCAGCACATTTTAGAGACCTTTTGCCTAGGCCTAGGCTTTTAAGTATATAGGGCCTACCTACTAGTAAATAGTAGCCCTTTTTGTACCTCAGAACATATGGCTAAGGAAATGCCTTGGCTGTGCTCTGTAATGTAAAGCACAAGAGCCATGCCTTGCCTAGGCTAAAACTTCAAAGGCCATATGCTAGGCCCTAGTTAGGTAAGGTCTAATTTAAGGCACCAATTCCAAGCTCTTTTGGTGAAAATTGGTACCACTTTGTTATAAACTTCAAGCCAAATCCCGGAATGGCTGCCTTCTTCAGACTTAGAGACCTAGGCCTATGACATGAGAGTATGGGTTAGGCCTTGGCCTAGGCTCAATAGCAGTGCACATACATAGCCTATGTTAGGATAGTGTAAGAAGTGCAATGCCTCTACGTTAGTGACAGATGGGCCTATGAACAGAATATGCAACCAGCCTTCCACCTTACAAAGATGTAGGAAAGGGTGCAGTTGAGTATTTTGCACATGTCCTCTGCATACAAGCTTTGATTACCTTTGCAGACGATCGTTCTGTTCAGTGCCCACCAAGTTACGTTGTAGTATCAATTTAGTAGCATGTATATCTAGCTAGCTGCAGTGTGCACATCATCTACACAAACTTGCATGCAGATACAGCCAGTGCCAATGGACGTACGTACATGTATACCAAACTTGCACTAAATCAGAGCATTAAAAAACTGCATGTACTAAGTATAAGGAGTGGACATGACTGCTTCCACTTTTACTTTCCACTTTCAAGCAGCACATACAGTATGACCTAGGAGCTATGATATGACAAGGAAAAAGGGTATCATAATTAAAAATGTCGACTATGCATTTCTAGCTGCAGTGAAATTTAAACATAATATGTGGAAATACACATTTTACTGAAGACGCTATGCTGTTTCACATCGTAGGGCTTGCAAAATACAATAGTATGAACGTCTGTTCTGTATGTTCACATTGGGGAAAGTCCCGCCCGGGTGGCAATTGGCTTCGGCTTTACTTCCACTCGGGGACGGAAGCAATGTGTGAGCCGGAGCCATACCTGGAAGTCGGACGAAAACCGGAAGTCTGGCAACCCTGAATTTTAGCTAAGAATGCAAAGGATGACACCTTTTTGTTTGGATACTGCACTTTGTCCTTCACAGGACATTCCTTAGCTGAGATATAAACTGGTGAAGCTTATTCACTCAATTTGAAATGGTAGATTGCACAATAATTTGTGACGTCATTCTTGTCCTACTCAAATTACAGTATTTCTTTCTTTCTTTTTCCGAAAGCCACTGCACCTTGTGGCAAAATGTGATCACTGACTTACTGTTATAGGGTGACTTGGCTATATAAGTCCTCTCGCTACAACATGCTATGCAGAGGAACAGTAAATGTTTCAAGGTCATATGAACATTTTAATTTCAAAAGGAAACGAAAACAGGTAATGGGAGTTGTACAAGCAGGTACATCACAAATTATTGCGCAATCCACTATTTCAAATTAAGTGAATAAATTTCAACATTTTATATCTCAGCAACGGAGTGAGCTATGAAAATAAGAGTTGGATGAATCAAATTCATTTTCCAACCTCTAAAATATATATTCTTGCAGGGTTTCCCCTGGCATTGTTTTTGTGAGGCGGCCACCTCACAGTTTTTGGCCACCACCTCACAGAAATTTGCTATAATTGCTACCTGCACTGTACAAACATGAAGTATTGATAGTTCTACCTCACTTTTGGTGCCAGAATTGGCACCATATTACCCCCCTGGACTAATGCCACCTCACACTCTCTAAAACCTAGGGAGAACCCTGTTCTTGTAATTTAGACTTTAGGTCCACTTTGAATACCACACGCTGGCTTCTTAAAGACTTTTACCTGATAAGTGTATTCACTTTGGCTACATCAATATCATACAGCTTCTTCACAGCTGATTTGACCTGGAACTTGTTGGCTTTGAGGGCTACAATGAAGACGAGCGTATTGAATTCTTCAATTTTCTTCATTGCACTTTCAGTTGTCAGAGGATACTTGATGATACTATACTGGTCCAACCTGGGAGAGGAAGCGGAAATTTAATAATGTGATGTATCTCAATCCAACCACACTTTCTACCCCAAAGAACGCAACTCATAAGTTTACTTATTTTGTAATTTCTGAAGTAACTTCCCCACCTCCATATCCCCTATAGCAAGAGCTTCCAAAAATTTTCGAAACTTTCTAATCTGCTCAAGAATTGACTGAGCCATGGAACAATGTATTTCATGCACGTTTTCTTACTTGCTCTTGACTACTGTATTCCCCCTACCCCATTTTCTGATCAGAGGGGATATGGGAAAAATGCTTCTGATTTCATTCTGTTCCAGAGCATACAACCTTACAACTTACCATCACAACACCCATCAGAGCTTTCACAAGCTAAACATGAACAACTGAGCCTGAAAGAGGTTGCATATTTTCTAATCTTATGTGAAAACTAAACTGTTCACTGTAGAGTTTCTCATTTTTGGTCAATGTCACTCAACCGAATCAGTCTCTCTTTGCCCGAAAGGGTTCAACCCAGGATTGCTAAACAGCTATAAGCTCTTTTCCTGCATCCACAACAAGGATCCAAATATAAGCTGTGATGTAGGTTGTCCTACACACCAAATAGGATGGGGATACACCTTTCCAAAGATGACAAATTTTCATTTTCAAATAAGCTTTTGCAACACAAGGAATTGTGGGATGCAGAGAAGATAAACCATACTTACAAACACATGTAATGTGGTGACAGGTCATAATACAATTTTTTAGACCAAAAGAACATAATACAGGCTTTTCAAGAAACGAAACCAGAGGTAAGTATCCTGTATGCTTCAGTTTGATCTAAAAAAGGGGATGATTTGAGTATCTTTTAAAATAAAATTCAGTTTTTTGGCCAGTGTTGTAGGTAAGGCAGTGAATTTATTGTTTATCCCCAGATTTTCAGGATCTGCGCATGTGTAGTCAAGACTGATAAAAGGCTATAAAAAAAAGTAGAACAGAATTGCACATTTCCAGTTACTATGGTAAACACTTTAAAACCTTTTGACAAAACAAGCTGGTGATTAGTGACTCTGTGGGGGTTAATCAAGACGGGTATCATGCAATGCTAGACAAAAGTACATATCCCTGGAAGTGCGATACTACTCCTTTGTTTACCCCGTTATCTGAAATAAGTGCCGCCTGGGAAATAGAACCTTTTGAGCTGAGTGGTGGTTGGCATTTCTGCATACTTCGGACAAGCCTGACCAGCGCCGACCAGAAATGGCAGATCACTGATCCATGCCATGATATTGTGGCTGATTCAGAGACTGATACTGACATTTTGTCTTTCTTCTTCAAATCATGACTGTTTTGGCTCAAAAATGGAATCAGAGCCATCTGGCAAGTATTCGGAGCTTCCCAAAAAATTTGAGATATTTTCACATTAAGGGAAATGGCTTCATCTTTAACAAATTCTTGTACACACAAAAAGAAACAGGAACCTCTTGCAACAAATTATACCTTTGCACCATTCTGGTACATTTTATGGAAATTCCATTACTGCTTGACAAAATTATTGATATTGGGAATATAAAATCCACACATATTCACTCTATCAGAGCTGAAAGCACTGTAAAAAAAACCTTTTACAATATGTTCCCCCGAAACAATCCATCTCAAGCCCCCAAGAGGCCATATAACCAGGCTTCCTGTCAGGTAGTCATGGTTGAACACTCACAATGCATAGATGGTCTTGCATTAATGTCATGCTCAAGGGCATCCTACAGTACTATGCATACCAAGTTGTAGGTACAACTTACTCGAGCTTGAATGCAGTCTTTTGCCCTCCAGTTAGCAACAAAGAGGTCTCATGCAAGACCTTCTAAGAGTTCTCAAGTGTTTTCAGCTAAAGGCCACTTTTACTTGACTTTTCTATTTTAATGTTTTGATGACCTGAGCCTCATTAAAGAGCTTCTTTTTTTATAAAAGCTTTGGGCTCCTCAAATCTTCTGTGAGCCATTTAAGAGTATGATGTAGGCCACAAATGGCACATGAGCTGCCAATTGATAAACTAGGGCCTACATACCTATTATCCCTATTCCAAACTCTATAATGCTGCACACCAATGAAATGGGATTGATTTTAAACCCTACAGATGACTCAAATTCGGATATAAAGCCATGCCTCCAAACAAAGGCCGATGCTGTAACTACTATGCCAAACCGTTGGTATATTATTCTTACCTTGGTCTTCTAGGCACACTCTTTCTGGGATACCGGGGTTTCCTGGGCAGTTTAAGGGTTTTTGGTCTCCTGAAAGTGACCTGCTTGTGAACCTTCGTCTTCTTGATTCCACGAGTTCCCTTCAACACTGCTTTCTTTGCCTGAAAAAAGCAATTTTGAAATGGTAAATGGTAATTTCTGCAACAACAAATTTTTTGTCAAGCCCCAATACCACTCCTCACAGAATTCTGCAATGTGCATGTTTTCATGTACGTGGCAATGGTACTCTGGAAGATGGGGCCATTGATTGTCATCTTGTAGTGGGAGTGGATAAAGGGGAGGGAGTGGATGAAGGGGAGGGAGTGGATGAAGGGGAGGGAGTGGATGAAGGGGAGGGAGTGGATGAAGGGGAATGAGTGGATGAAGGGGAGGGAGTGGATGAAGGGGAGGGAGTGGATGAAGGGGAGGGAGTGGATGAAGGGGAGGGAGTGGATGAAGGGGAGGGAGTGGATGAAGGGGAGGGAATGGGTTGGGAGTTTTGTCTGGTCAGATATAAATGAAGTAGCCTGGAGGATTTAAGATTATTAAAGTAAGGCTGAACAGTAATTTCAAGTCTCTGTGTTGCCAGGCATGGGCACATACTTGTACTTTAAAGGGGCACTTTGAGTTGGTTCGTGAAATTTACTAAATTTTTTCAAATCTGTCAAGTTTTCTTCACTTAAGTTACTTATGACAAATGGTCAAGCTGAGACAATCCCTGTACCCTTTCTGTAAATAAAGATTTCATGAGTGATTAATTAAAGATTAAATTCGGTTTTCAAAAATCCGTGACCAGACACTTTTTCACACTAGTGTTATTCATAGTTGCACATGTCCATTACAAGCAAGGGTCCAAAAACTCCAAATGTTTAGTTTTTACTTAAGTGTTGGATGTGAAACTTGACTAATTATGCTAATTATAAGCATTGTCATGTGGTAATACCATTCAAAATCTTCACAAAATTATCAATATCAACTCAATGTGCCGCTTTAAAGTCCTCAACCAGAGCATAATAACAGACACTCATATAAAAGGCACTAATTAAAGGAGAACAAAGCTGCCAATGGAATGCTATAATTCTGTACAGTGTTTAGGGCCAATGATTTTCTGCTTCACAAATTACAAAGTTCCGTTTTAACTTTTCAAATTCTGCAAAATTCCCTTTCTAGCATAACCCCTTTCCTTGATTTTAGGATTTTTGAGTAATTTTGTTGAAACAGGTCCAAAACTTGTCTGGTTACGATCCTAAAGGCAGCAAACACTTGTAACATACAAATGACCTAGCCTACCACACTACACCATTGGCAAAACTGGAGCCTATACCGGCAAAACTGCCGATTTTCATAAATGTCCTGCTTGTTTTCTGATAGTAACTTCAAGGTGTTTTGATGATTTTAAGGTGAAATCATTGGCCCTAAGTGTTTACAGAAAATCTAACATGAAATCATTGATTTCTGCTAAAAGATGCAAAAAACAAACAAACTCTTATTCTTGATTTAAGGCATGTACATGAAATACACAAGGTGACCCTCACAGGCTGAAGTAGTTCCTAGGGTTTAACTTTTGCAGCAGTTTTGAGGACTGTGTCCTAACAATGTGGTTTCACATGGGCAGCCCATCCTGCCCTTATTCTTTTAAAGCCCTAAGGTTACAAGTACAAAAACTGCTCTGTAACTTTCAATTTTCATAGCAACTTGACCAGCTCATGCAGTAAAATGCAGTGCAATCTAAGGTTAATATTATTCCCTATTCCCTGCCAGTATGCTCTGATATCAGACAACAGCGGACTAGGCTCACAAAAGGGACATCATTGGCGTGCTTTCACACAATTCCCCGATTCTCATCACACTGTCTTCTTGTGGTGCGTGGTGCGTCAGCAGCAGGCACGTCTTTGTGATAATGAATCAGTGCAGGACAAACATCACATAATCATTGATTGTGAACTTTGTAGTGATGTTAGAAATCATTTCCCATATATATGACCTGTCATGAAATGTACTATGAAAGTCAGACCATCGATTTGAGATTTTTGTTCACTTTACGAACACTCTGACATAAATTGTGCCTCAATTTTCTTGCATGACTTATCTTGCACTTACCCTTTATGGTCAATAACCTTCCTACCTACCTACCCTGTGGTCATTAGTCTTGTCTACACTCTTCCTACTTTCATAAAGCTGTAAAGAAGTTGATTTCTCATTCATAAATCTACTTAACCCCTCCTATAATTAAACATTACCTTCAAGGCATCTGCCTTGGCCTTAGCTTTGCCGGCATCTGACTTCTGTTTGGCTTGGACCTGCTCTGCTTTGGCACGAGCTTCAACTTTACTGGCCGGCTCCTTGGTGGCAGGGCCTTTCTTGCCAGTCTTCTGAAGGGCTGTAAGAGAAAAACAGAACCGGAATATTATACTTTAAAATTCCATGACACTCTCGGAGGCATTTTTCTTTATAAAAACAACGTTCAGTCTGGCATTCTATTTTCAGTTGAATGCTACTTCTATACAATTACACTTCTCCACCTAAACACCAATTGTAATTTTGTTACTATAGCATTTATGGCTGCTGCTGCTATCAAAAAAAAAAAAAAAATGCAGGCTCAAAAAATACTGCTATCAAATTCAGATGAGAGAAATCATTCCTTGAAAACTATTAGGATGAACGGACAAATCACCGTCATTCCCTACGAAAGTGTACATTTCCAGATTCTCAAAAGTCTCTACGAAAAATCGAGTGTGGATATCCAACTGAATTCAATGATTAGTGTACTAGTTTGCATAAGAATGAAGAGCCTTCAGTAAACGCCAACTGGTATACAAATTTGGCTGCACTGCCCAAAATATGGTCTCTCTACTGCCCGCTACCCCCCCCCCCCCTCTCTCTATAGGTATTATACAAAATCCATGAAATTGAGTTTTTCTATACATACATGTGATTTTTCTTAAGCTGTAGGAACTTACATCATAGAATGAGCAAATAAGGAACTATTTGTTTCAACTTCTACAAAATACTCGTCCCAATGAGAGTAAATTACATTATCCATCCACTATTGAGACACCATATGAAGGACTTTTTAAACTGAAATTTCAGCTCTGAAAAACACTGGAAGGGGACCTACCCAATAATCAATATTTTTTGAAGGTGGGATGGACCATGGAAATCTTTTAAATGACTGTTGTCACTCTGTAGTAGGGCTGTGTGCACACAGTACTGTATGTACTGATATGTGAAATGTACGTACTTCCAAAACCACTACTAGATGTACATAATATAGACCTACGTGTATCTAATGAGTCACCCAAATTACATCTGTACATGCACACATGCTTTGCCATTGACAGAGTACACGCATGATTTTTTTAGCTTCAAATCATACCATTTCAAAAGAGTCTGCCAGGCTTAGAGTATCATCAGCAGGTGAAACAATGTCTGGTGAGAATATACTATAATTTGAGAGTGTATGAGATCCCCAGACATTGCAGTCAAGAGATGTGAAAAATGTTTCCTCTGCAAAGGGACATGAACTTTAATGGAGGGTTCAGAAAAATTCCCATTCGGCGAATTTCCTCCCAGACAACTCACAGCCAAGACAATACCAACTTTTTTGGTGGGCAAAGTTATCTGATCCAGACTTGAGCCTGACATTTCCAAAAAAAAGAAAAAAGAGGAAAGTCATCGGCAGGTGGACAAGACCCACCTCAGCCCCACCATGGTTGGGGCTGAGGTGAGAAAATTTTGAAATTTTGGCTGCTTAGATTGCAGAAAATGCACTCTAGGACACAAATTTATATCAACTTTGCCCTGTAGCCTAGGCCCTATTTTTCATCTCATCCATCTGCTTAGGCAACATTAGCTGTTAGGCCAGGTTTGGCTAATACTAGCATAAAGTTAAGCATATGGGCCTACCAGTCTACACTATTTCATTTTATATCTAGGCCCTAGCTAAGCCTAGCTGTCAGTAACATTATGCCTACTACGGGCTAGGCTTAGGCCTAGGCACGATATTATGTGTAAACTCCCGTGTAACGAAATGTTAGGCCAGATTATTTTAAACAGAATTTTTTAACAAGTCGGTTCAATGCATATAGCGACTGGCAGAAAGTTGCCGCCAAATCCAGTGCTACAGGATTGACACACATTAGTGCGGTACTTTGCCTAACGTAAATGGACTGTAAGACACGCTATAGTATAGCATTAGGCTAGGCCTAACTTAACATTACATTACGAATAAAGTCACCAAGCCTGTTCTTCACAGGGGGATGTTTTCATTCAAATACTGGATTAATCCTCAGTGCATGAACGTTCCAGCCATGACTAGAGCCACTTGTTTTTAACAGTTTTGTCGGAGTCACAAACCGAGAATCCCTTTTATCTCGGAAGGATTTGGAAATGAAACTACCAATTTCCCCGGCAATTTCTGCACACAGCATGCATGCAGTTCAATGCATGCAATATGTATGGACGATAGCAGGGCCCTTCGATCCCTTGCATAATGTTACGTGCAATATTGATGCCCGCACGGACGTAGCCACATAGGCCAGCTATGTACGTTCTAATTTGAGGATGGCCATGCATAGTATAACCCATCTACTATGTAAAGATTACCGCGAAGATGTATGCACTGCTTCCAATATGTACATATGCACGTACAAGCATTTGTACTGTAGGGTAGCTGTAATCTCCCGTGTTTAAGGGGCTGACTTTTGCATGTTAATATTCCTACTTGATGCTAATGAGTCAGATTCCCTTGATACACTGGTATAAGTTCAAAACACATGTACACATTTTTCTGCCTGTTTTTAATCATTACCAAAAATTTTGATAATATACAAAAAAGCGAATTGTAATTTTTCCGCGGAACAAAGACTAAAAAAGCGGAAATCCGTGGATCAGTGGAAAAGGCTCATGCCTGCTGATCTGTAGTTGTCTGGGTGAGGACAAACAGTGAGGATGGAGTTCTCTGCAGGCAAAATCACTTAGGTGGGAGCTGTCGGTGGGGGGGGGCTATTTTTCTGGTTTTGGTGGTAGGGTTACCAGACCTCTGGATTTACCTGGACATGTCCTCAGTTTGAAGGCTTACCTAGGCATCTGGACGGATTTAAGAATTGCCTTAAATTTCCAGATTTTTTAATTCGATTAAAAACTGGTCGAATGTGACCAACTTCACAGTTAAAAAATTGCTATTTAAGAAAATATTTTGTCGGAATACCAACAGCTGATCAAATTAGTTACTGAACGTGATCATAATATAATTCTTTCCTAAGTTAGTAACTCTTTAATATGAATGGAGTATATAGTATAGGATAGTAAAACACTAGGTTCAAGGGCTCCCTCAAATAGGCTTGTATAAATATACTTCTAAACATGAGTATTGGCACGGTGGCTAAATATAACAATTAGCATTGTCAACAGTATACTGTCACGTGCCTATGCAGGCTATGTGTTGCTGCAAAGGTTAGCAAAAATTTGAAGTCAGTACAGCACGAAGGGTCATGGGGCACATACCCCCCGAATCAACTTCTGAAGTTTTTAAAATGAAGCCAAAGTGTTTTAAGCTACAGATTTCTCGAGGGGTTAGGGTAAGGTGTCTTTTCAGTATCTTTTTATATTTATCTATCACAAATCATTCACAGATTATCAAAATTTTCACACTTGGGAAGCTTTCAGTCTCACTGATATGCTTATTTTCAATGCTAGCGTTTGCACCGGGTCCAAAATTCGGAACCGGGTATCCGAAGTCAATAGTCGGTCCAGTACCCGGGTACCCGAAAATATAACTTCCGTTAGGCTACGAGTTAGTTGTAAGGTCATAATAAGAAATTTTGCTTTGAACGTTGATATAATATAACACCAATGCATCTTACTGTACGTATGGGCATGACAAGTGTTCTTAGGTGTGTGCATGATAAATTTTGCAAGAAAAAAGTAACATGTTAGGTGTTCTGTCACACATGCCATCTATGTTACTGTGGTGAAACTTTGGATCCGGGTAGCAATTTTAGAACAGGGTCTTGACATCGTCGGTCGGGTACTACCCAGGTACCCAGTGCAAACACTATTCAATACCCTTTAAAACATATTCGCATCAGTCATCCGTGAGGGTTTAACAATACTGTGAGGTGGATTGATCATGTGCTTAGGTGTGATTATATAAAAGCACAGCATTGGAAGAATGAAAGAGAATCCTTTGGCCTTCCCCCACTTTTGGTAGACATATGTTTTGAAAAATGAAAGCTTCGGGGGATTACCAGGCAGCACACTCACCTTTTTATTTGCAAACATATTTTGTTAAGGAATTTAATGTGATCTTGTTGAAGAGTTTGCATGAAATTTTTGTCATGGAAATAATGCAAAATTTCTGTCCGCTTCAAAAGCATTAGTCACAGTCTGCACTCCTTATTTCAGAACAATTAGGCTATTTCGGCAATACTACAAGGAATTATCATGTCCAAAACACTTTTCAAAAAATAAGCCGTTCATCTTCAATTTCCATAGGGACAGTGTATCAAGAGGCCAGGGATCATAAAGCAATATGATATCATGAGTAGTCACCTAAGGATAAACTTAAGTAGCATGATGTGAAAGGTTGGAAGTATGCATTTGTCATTATACATTTTTTCAAAATATTTTTAAGGCCCACTTCTTGTGCATCCTTTATCGGTAGATAAATGTTAACACATTTACACCTCAGGAAAATCATTCTCACTCATGTTTGTAAGTCCATGACCCTTTGGTTATTCAGGAAGGAGCAACACCTTCCTGGACATTCCTACTCCCCTCTCGCTCACTCCCTATAAGACCTACATGCCGACTGCCTGAATTCTAATTTCACAGATCTTCTCGGTCTTCACCCGATGGTCCTTTACAGGGAAATAACTCCTGAAGAGCCCAGCACAGGGTCATTGGATCCCACATCTGCCAGAGAGCGCTCTCCGTGGAGGACACAGTATCACACTTCCATTCATTTGTGGAGAATTTCTACCAAGCAAGGCCTTTTTAACCAAAAGTGCAAATTTTTAAAACATGAGATCACATAGTAAAAAATGTTCAGATTAGCTTGGGAAATGCTACTTCCTGGAATCTACCAGGTATATTGGTGGAAAGTTTTCCTTATACTACGGTGCACCAATCGATGTTTTTGCTTCACTAGCTAGAGTGTCGTGGTGGTGCTTTTTGCCAAATTCCCCCCTTCACTTAATTTTTTCTTTTTAAAAGGGCCTGCCTCCCATGCCTCTGTGTAGAACAATGAAATCGCCACAAGGGAGCCTTAAGAATTTCTGCGTGTATCACACGCATGTGCACACGACTAGCTGTGTGCCCCTCAGTTACCCACTCCTATATCTGCACCCTCGTGTGAAGATATACGTTTTGTTTCATCAAAATCGCAGGAACCCTGTGTAGGCCAGTGCTACTACATCTGGTCCAGTTTGCATGTAAACACCCTCCAAATCATATTTTCTTCTAACAGAAGAGGATTTCATCCCCTTGTAGACCCTACCTAGGTGGGCAATTGGTGATGTCTTCCTTTTACACAAACAAAATATGGTAAACCTATATGGTGGTGTACATAAATGTCAAGAATTTCAGTCCCACAGTACCACTTTATGAGCTTATTTGGACCAGGGAGACCAGATTTTGAAAAGTAAAATACGAGACACTGCATGGTTGGAAGGTGGGTTGTGTGCACGTGTAGCCCAAAGCCCCCATCAGGTAGGGTCCAGGGGTCCGCCTTAGGGCCCCTGGTGAGGTCCAGGGGCAAAGCCCCCGGAAGCTTCTGGATTTGAGTGCATTCAAAGCACCAGAAAGTCGTACTTAGAGTGGTCCAAGTTATAAATCACAAGGTCCAAAAATGTGTTGAAAATGTCAATTACTAGACTAGTTATATTTCATTTTGATGACACAGCTTTGAGTAATTGCCTATAAGATTGGGCATATGTAACAAACTCAGAACATGTCATATAAAAGTTACAATTCGCAGTTCTGATTTGATAAGGGAGACACTACAACTACAACTAGTATGCCAGAGGCACCAGTGTTATGTGGGACTTAACTGCGGAACTGACTACGAACCTCGAAACTATCCTAGGTTGGCCCACAATTGTAATACATAAACACGTGGGGGTGAGCTGGCTTTGAAAAGCTAGAGCTTCTAACGCACTCTACAGTAGGTTTCAATTTTCCTTTGCACAGTAGTTGTATCCGTCCACTCTACCAGAGTTGTCTCCTTTTTTGTATCTATTTTGTAAGGAACCCCCTTCAGCTACACGGAAATACGGGACAAATAGGCGTCCCGGGGAGGTTCAATACGGGACGTGGGACAAATGAACCAAATAAGGGACAATACCGTATTTTAATTGACATCTGGTCACCCTGATTTGGACCATGGTCACTGTATGGCGAGGTCACTATTCCATTGTTTATTTAAGGGTATAGTCAATAGTGTTGACCGATTACACCATAATCGGTAATTATCAACTCCTGATTCAATCACACAATCTGGCTGATGCCTATTACTGAACACCAATTATTAGCATGTATAGGGAGGTAACATTTACTTGCCGTCTATTGCAAATCTCTACCATCGTACACACACTGTAATGAAAACCTTCACATCTGGGGTTGAGTATGAGGAACAGTACCGTATCTTCCAGGAACAGAATAATTGCATTTTTTGTAGGATTACCTCTCGAATACTGAGATAAAATCAACCACAAATACTTGTTTTCCTATGATGTAACAGGCCTAACATTAGACAAAGAGTCTGTCAGCCTACATAAAGCTCTGCCTAGTTTTCATCCACCAATCATGTCAGAAGATTCCGTGTAAATGTTCTGTACTGGATTGTAGTAGTGCTATATAGTCCAAATTGCATTCCATGTCAGCCCCACGACGAAGTTTTTCCCAAAAAACAATAGAAAACATAAGGAAAATTCCATCTCCACGCCGAAGATCTTCAGTTCTGAGTGCACGAAATGCAGACTGGTATATAGGCCTAGTAGCCTATCCACCCAGTTCAATGCAAAAATACGTAACTACCTGTAGCTCTTTAGGGCCACTAAAAATTCCACTCAGTTTACTTGATGTTCCTTATCAATATGAATATCTTTTTTTTGTAAAGCATGCATCTTGCCCAAACCTTACATCTAGCCTATTCTTTTTTAAAAAGATCATCCAAATGAAACGTAAAACTAGGCTAATTCCCGACAAATTCCCATATTAAAAAATTGTGTTGCCATTGGTGTGTGAATTGAACACAGGCCACTTTCGACCTTGTTCATCAGTTAGGAGCGCAGTCGTTCATGACCAACATGCTACGCAAAAGGGCAAGCAATGCACTAGCTTTGCATTCTGCACTACACATTGTGCTCAGTGTACTTTCGTAGGTGAACTTCAACTTCCCAAGATACTTTCTTCTTGAGTTCATGTAGGCCTACTTGTATTCTTCTATTCCCTGTATGGCAATTAGGCATACAATGTGCCCATGTGTTAACAGTATCATAGCCTAGGCTAGGCCTAGCCTAGATGAATAAAAACTTGAAGGAATGTGGCAAGTGGCATAATTTATGGAGGATAATGAGCCACGACTTTCCAAATTTCTAGTTGCTACAGTACAAGCACCAAATGTGTGCAGATGATATGGTTAGCACTGAAACTTGAAAAAAACGTAGCGGGCAGTCACTGTCCTCCGTGGTACACTTTATAGACGAATCCGGAGAGCAAGTGATGGTCTGATTTCAGTCGGCCATACCTGGGGTCTATCCCCTTTAATCTTTAAATTTCCTTGCTTACCTGTATGATGGATGGTTGGACATTAAATTGTATCTTGATTCTCAATTTCACTGAATATTTGGGTTTGAAATTGATGTAGAAAATAAATGAAGACGATTTAAGGCTGGTGGACCCCATTAATGGCTGCCTACAGTCACTAAACACAAGCGCTGATCGGATCCGTCTATATGCATAGGCCTATGTGCGGAATGGAAGCTAGGCTCCGTATATGTACACCTTACTGAACGTTAAATAATACAAGTAACGTTAGGCCTACGATCAGTTGCCGTGTTAAACTGGGTGAGAACAGTTCTGAAAATATGTTTTTCATTTGATGGCATTTTTTACATGCCGGGGGTTTTGTATTGGGCTTAATCCTTGCCACAAAATACGCATACACATAGTCCACTTTCTAGCATCATAGCGGGTAAAAAATAATATAGAAATGTAAAGACACGTGCCTGCTTTCCTTGCTTTGGGGCCCATTTTGGAGAAAAGAGAGAGGAAGTGCAAGCAGAAGGCGGTCAAAGGTTGTGAAAAAAATTTTTGTAAGTGGATATCTTGGGATGATTGTTGATGTCGTCAGAAGAATATTTTACCCAATCCCTGATTGCGATGACACTCTGAGATATGCGAATAGGCTGATCGATCAACACGGTAGCATCAACTCTGTTCATTTTCTGTGCTGTACAGTGAGCACATAGAGCAGATCATTTTTTTCACAGGAACAGTATTTCCACTATTGAATAAGGTACGAAACGAAATATTGCAATAACTATTTCAGCAATATTAGCAAAGTGTACATATAGTAGATAAAAATGATTATTATCTGTATATTTTAATATCCAGTTTTTAAAATTTTTAAATTAAGTTGATTTTGAGGAACCATAAGATGGATTTTGGAAATAAAATATCGCAATTTGAGGAATTTATGTCTAATATATGGAGGTATTAGCTGCCGGCTGGTGCAAGTGAACTTCACACAGGTCTGCAAGTTGTGAATTGTTGTACATAATAACATATAGATCTAGCAAAATAATACTCTAATATACTGCATAGGGCAAAACCGTGCGTACATTACACTGCACACCAATGTACACCGGTGCTAGCATCTGCTGAACATTTCTTGGGGCGCTTCCTTAGTTATTGTAACAGATGTAATTATGAGCTCAAGTAAAGGAGTAAACGACCGGAGTATTTCACTCTTCCCTGAGGTAATGTGTTTGTGGGATGTGCATAATATTGCAATTTAGTAATGACAGGTTAAATAATTACTTGGGCCTAGGCCTAGGCCCTAATTAGTGTTATTGCTAGAGACTGTTAAAGATTGGAATAGTCTCCCTGAGAGTGTTATTAATGCTGCCTCTACTAATAAGGATCCTGTTAGTATTATTACTAGGTTTCTTAGTAAGGTTTGACCCCTCGGCGCGTGCGTGGTGAGAGAATGTCTTTGGATGTTTCACCATATCCAAGAAGAAGAAGCTACTGTACCGTGTTATTTTTGTAAGCCTATCTTATTCTTATGAATTCATGTGCCTGCAGCCCAGCAGGCATATTAATTATATTATAAAGAAGGAGCCTAGGCTAAAGCAAACTAATAGGCCTATGCAGTATGTGCCTTTTTTAACATAACAGGTTAAAGGGCAAAGGAGGGCTAAGGCCCCATACTGTACCATGACTTATGCATTTATCAATTGCTGATTGAATGACGCACCCCACTACCCCCAGCATTGTCAGTCAAATGTGTGTCATTGACCAACGACAGTGTAATGCACATGTTCGTCATTGAACCAATGTTATCAGTCACCAGTATGACTGAGGGGTGAGTCACATTTCCTCAATTGTCAGTCACTGTTGTGACCAAGGGGTGGATCATTGTGAGTCAGTTGTTACACTTTGTGCAGTAATGCCAGCTATTTTCATGTTTTCAGCCAATATATTGTGACCCACCTGTCAGTCAAAATTACAAATTGTGCATCCGTTTTGTGAATGAGGTGTGAGTCTTTTTACATTAAGTTGTCAGTTACAGAAGTGACTTTGGGGTACGTCATTGTACACGTTTTGTCAACACTCTTGTGGACAATGACTGACCATGTCCGGGGGTAGTAGGGTGCGTCATTCAATTGATAAGCGCATTACTGCCCCTGGTACCCACAGCCCCTAAAAACGGTTCGGACTGCCCCTGTCATGTTGGAAAATATTGAATCATTTTTAAAGGAGGTTCAGTTGGTCATGTTTTTCTTAGTCTCTCATTAATAAACACGACATGTTTTACTGATAAAATAGATCAAGATGTAGTGAGATAAAATGAGATGGCGGTGTAATCTGCTGATGAAACGTTCATTTATCATGTGTATGGCTATGATGTCATGTAGGTTGGCAGTGTTTTGTGATTTTACCAGGATTGCAATGAAATTTATAGTTCTCCTTTATTGTCTGGTGAAAAAATGTATGGAACTTAAACGTAAGCAGCGATTCGTAACTTGAAATTTGGCGGGTTGAAAACATTAAGTCATTCGTCTGTATTGTTGTCTGGAACTTACAGGCGAGTTTTCTTGGGATCCATTAGGGAAGAAGAAAAGTATGATCCCTCCACCTACAGTACAAGAAGTCAATAAAACCAAAAATAAGCCTGAATGTCATTATCATTGTAAATTCATACATCAGAAACCAACTGACCGCTTCTGAAACACGGTGCAAACCGCCCCTGATACTTGGGGTTGTTCGAACTGATTTTTGGTGGCAGTTTGTAATGGCAGTAAGTACCAGGGGCAGTAACTACCTACTGTACCTACCATAAGATGTCCTGAAGTCCATAAACCATTAACTGAAAACAAACAGCCAACCAACACCAAACCAGCCCAGTACAATTGGATTCAACCACAGTCATGGAAGAACTTGTCAATGTTGACCATCACAGTGCACTGATGTGGAGTTAACTACCTACTCAGGCAGACTATTCCCCTCATTGACAGCTCTATGAGAGAAGGTGTACTTCCTAATGTCAAGCCTTGCAAAACACTTTACTTGCTTAATTACATGGCCTCTAACCAAGGGTGCATTCCATGCACTCTGATCTTAAGATCTTCAGCATGGAGTCGGCATTTTCCTTATGTTTTCTATTGTTTTTCTTGGCATAACTTCGGCGTGGACCTGACGTGGAATGCACTGTGGCTTTTAGGTTAGACTAAGCCAAGGGTACCTAGGCCTAGTTCTCAGGTACACTTTGATTAACCTTGACTGCCATCCCCTCTCCTTCTTGAGTAAACTTCTAGATGACAGAATGGCAGTGGGAAAGGAGACCAAAGGCCCATGGAATATCCCATGTCCTTCAGTCCATTTTTAAATTGGTTAGTGTTGGTGTCTCTATCAGATTTTCAGGGAGATAGTTCCATGTTTTCCATATTTGACAAAAGTACAAGTTTCTTACTTCTAGTCTTGATGACTTAGGTCTTATTTTCCAGCAATGTCCCCTTGTTGAAGTTTTTCCCACTACCTCAACCATTTTAGTTAAATCAATTCTGAGATTGCCTTTGGTCATATTAAAAAGCTGTGATCAGGTCCTGCCTTTTAAGTCTTTGTTTCAAGGATGTTAATTTCAACACTTTCACCCTTACAGTACCTCATACATTTTGTTTTCCATTCCTGATATAAATTTGGTCATCCAACTGTACATTGTACTCCTTCAAGTAAATTTGTGTCCTTTCTCAAATATGGCTTCCACACTGAAGCTGCATAATCCAGGTGAGGTCTCACCAAGGAGTTGTGTAGGTTTAATGGAGCTATAGTACGTAGCATGGGACGAATTTATCACAAACTTTCGTTCAAGTTGGGGTAATGTTCTAGACATCGTTTTTGTTTAAATCACAAAAGTAAAAGGCACACGTTTATTTCACACAAATTAACATGCATTATAAACATAAAAGTACCTATCGTAAACTACTGCAAAGGACGATGAAACAACCGGTAATTTAGCGGTACAAGCAGCGATCGAAAAATGTTATTTTCCATACCATGCCCAATGTTGTTGCGATGTACGTCAACTTTTGTACAGAGCAGGTGCGTAGCCTAATGTGTTACTGTTTGCATGTAATAACGGACCTATACACGTGCTTTAACTCTCGACTTTTTTTCTTGCATGTCACTTGAAATTCTGCATTTGCACAGTGTACATAACATAACATAACAGGTTAAAGGGCAAAGGAGGGCTAAGGCCCCATAAGATGCCCTGAAGTCCAGAGGAAAAAATAATCGACGGCAAAAGCCGCGGTAGCAGCTGGTTTTGCCGCCGATTATCCCAAGTAACGGCGGCACTTTTTTGCCGTCGATCAATCTCAACATTGCCAGTCGATCAATTTCTACATTCGCAAATCACTATCCCAATTTTTAAAAGGCAAAATTCAAGGTAAATTTCTGCAGAAATTTACTAATGTTTTACGGGACTTTAAAAGTAACGGTAAGATGTTGTGATGACTAAAACAGCCGACAAGTGGGCAAAGAAAACAATCTCTTATCTCTTTGTCAAATTTGGTAAAAAAAATCGTACGTATTTGTTTTGAAATTCTTGCTAGGAGCCATGAGTCGGTATAGGCTCAATATCCCCTCACACTAAAAAGCGTAAGGCTAGCGTAAGTCCTAGTTTCACTAAATCTGAAAAGTTAGTATTGTAATGAGCTTCATACCTACAAATAACGAGAGTAGACCTTACAAAAACATTGCGAATTGCTGTTTGAGAGTCTCCTACACATGTGTCTCTAATATTTTTGGAAATTTATGCCCAATTTATACTCTAGATACCCCTCCAGATCGTTAGAGATTCTCTTCAGCACATATACTCATTTAGTGTGTAGAAAGCACTGGTCATTCAGAAGAGCGTAGGCTTGAACTTTGGGAATAAAATCTCTGTGTTTTAGATGTCTAAAAATTTATTTGTCATATCATCGGTCACAAACGTGGTAACCAAATATTTTGAGGGATTTTGTCTACAATTTTGCCAGCTTTTTCGGAATTATTTTGTGAACTTGTGTTCACACTCTTATGGACCCTGTGTAACGTTCTTGAGGCAAAAACTTGATACCCCGAATTTTTCCGTTATCCGTTCTACCTTTGGTCCCGATGTGTTTGAATTAACGGGGTTTTACTATCTCATGACTCGGAAATTACATGCGGGACCGTGTTACCATTGCAGGCCTAATTTCACTGAATGTTTGGGGTGTTTATAAACATGCGCCCACTAAATCTCATTGGTTGTAAAGTAGTACGGAACATCGGATGAGATGCACTGTGGAACATAACCTGAACAGTGCAGTGTGTGGTAGACTTCACTTATTCTCTCATACTTACAGGGTCGGGTACTTCCTCAATCTGCTTACAAATAAATATCAAATTCTTTGCAATGAGTAAATAAAAATTTACATCATCTGGAGTTGCAAAAGAAGGATTCTGCATGATGATTAGAGCACCCAACCACTTTTTATGGTGGAAACACGACTTGCCGTGGCCATGTGAGGGAATTTTGAAAATGCTGTGGAGATCCCATAAAATGCCGTGGAGAGCTGCTGTCTCCACAGCATTTTTTTACAGAAATTGCCGTGGAGACATCCAGGGGAATTTTTTGGCCTGAAGTCCATACAACCTTAACTGAAAACAAAGAACCAACCAACACCAAACGAGCCCAGCACAATTAGATTCTACCACACTTATGGAAGAACTTGTCAATGTTACGGACATGGCCTAATATTATGTACGTCGGTGTTTGCGTACATTTCGGCCTGATATCAAACGTATGGCCCTGTATCAAACTTATGATCATTGACTGCGAATTTAATGCTTGGTTTCGTTCATTGGCAAATTTGGGTGAATTAAAAAGAAATCGCTGAAATGATTGCTACATTTTTACGTACAGATTTTAAAAGCTTACGTGTACTGTGAATATCGTAAGTGAATGGTCAATGCATTACACTGTTGGTTCAGAATAAAGATACCGTTTAAGCGGTAAACGAACGTTTATTCCGACCGTTTAAAGTTTAGGAGATTAAACGGAAATTGACAGCCCTAGTAGGTTAATCATAATTTTACTATCAAAATTATGAAAGTTCCTTTTGATTAATTCAATAACTTTTTTTAGCTTACTTCCTTCACATCATTGTTCGCACTAGGGCGCAGGATTGCGTGAATCCCGCTTTTGTCTTTCGAATCCCACACAAAAATAAATCTTATGCGGGAAAACCCCGCACAAATTTCTGCAGCTGAGATCATAACTACAATTATAATACACACATTAAATTGCAATAGTATCTCTACCAAGTGATAATCCCCTCCTTGATTTTGAAAATCCCTCCCAAAAAAATTTCTAGAGAGGGAATTCCCTCCCAGGTTCAATTCCTTAGCACGAACACTGCTTCACATCATGTTTATGTACAGTATTATCTCATCTGGCACTATACTGTATTATGTTGGAATCACATGTTGTGTGAAACAAATGCAATGAAATGAATATCACGTTTGTTCTATAGGACAGGTGATTTTAGTGTCATCAGCAGTTTGCTAATACCAGAAACAATGTTAAGATCCAGATCATTCATTTATAAATAGTGAAACAAACAGGACTCCAAGCACAGATCCTTGTACAACTGAATTTGTTACATAGAGCCAAGTTGAGTCACACCCTTTTAACACAACTCTTCAGGGCTCAAAATAATGGGGGCTTGGGGGCTCGTGGGCCCGATGCTCTTAAAAATTTGCTTGGGCCCATAGATTCTACAGGGAAAGGGGCCCGGTTGGCTCCTGAACATTTCATGTCTAACATTACAGTCCTTACATGAACCTCACCATCCACAAATCTACAATCTCATATCTCTCTCAGCCTGTATATTACGTATACTAACAGTCACTTAAAACCTGCGAAACACATTTCTGAAATCAGTTCACATTGCTCATAGACAGTCTGCTTTGTCACAACACAGGTGATCATTCATGCAGACATACCGTACACCAATGTCAGTCATGAGTAATGTAGGCGGAGCCTCACAAGATCAACTGATGACAGTCTCCTAGGGCTGTGAACGTGTAGCAAAATAATTAAACGTTTAATCGCAAAAATTTGCGATCATTTAGAGATTAATCGCAATTACATTATCACAACAGAAAGACTCAGTGTATGCTGATTTATGCAGTAAGTATTCAAAATGAATTGGTGATGCTCGGGAAGTAATATCCGTGTAGCATGGTTTCTTTAAAGGCTTTACTTTGCTTTACTTTGATGTCTTACAGTGCTATGCATACCATTTGCAATTTTTGCAAAACGAGTATTCATATGGTTAAAAACCGACGTAAAATTGGATTTGCGATTAATAGCTAGTAGCTTTGTACTAAACGTTTATTCCACATGCGATTGTTTAGCGGTTAATTGCTACACGGTCACAGCCCTACAGTCTCCATTTTCAACCTTAGTACCTACAGCGTGGCATTTGCAGCGCTTAATTTATACTGTACTGTGATACATAGACAGACCTGCAATGGAAACAGTATGAGTATGCTATCGCTGTAGTGCATGTGCTATGCAATGCATGCAAGAGACTGTAGGAAGTTCATTCTTGGATGACCAACGTAAAAAGAAAGGGTCAAATTAAAATGTTGGTACACTTGTGCAAATTATCTTTTTTAGACACAGCACACTGTATAGTGCATGTACAGTTGTTAAGTACTGGTCAGAGGGTGTGGACAGATTGGTTTCAGCCTCAACTTGCCTTAATTTTAGCCATACTACACAAGTTTCCAAGCACGTAAAATTAAGCACCTGTACACTTTAACAGTGCCTTTTTTATTTGTTAGTTTTGGGCCCCTTAATTTCTCATGTGGCCCTTAGATTGCATGGGCAAGGGGCCTGACTGGTCACTAAAGGTTGAAGGCTTATTTCAACCCCTGCTCTTTACCTC
Source organism: Holothuria leucospilota (assembly GCA_029531755.1). Lineage (NCBI taxonomy): Eukaryota > Metazoa > Echinodermata > Holothuroidea > Aspidochirotida > Holothuriidae > Holothuria > Holothuria leucospilota. Next base: position 35,815,379 of record CM055964.1, read on the forward strand.
CGGTCTTTCAACCATTTCTGAATCCAATGTAGTACTAAACCATCTATACTGTGGGCTTGAATCTTAGATAATAATCTGCAATGAGGTACAGTGTCAAATACTTTTTGGAGATCCAGGTAAATTACATCCACTGGAATGCCGTGATCTGTAAATGCTGTCAAATTATCCCAGTAAAGAAGCATATTAGAGACACATGGCATTCCCCTTCTGAAACCATGTTGTGTTTCCAGAATCAGTTTACTTTCCTCAAGGTACATGTAATAACATCCCTGATTAGTGTTTCCATTATTTTACCTGGTATTGATGTAAGGTTTATAGGTCTATAATTGGTAACTTCTGCATGTGATCCCTTTTTGTGCAGTGGAACAATGTTTGCTAACTTCCAGTCCTTTGGTGTGAAGGAATGAGCTAAAGACTTCCGATAAATTTTTGCTAAAGGTGTCGCAACCACTTCTGATAAATCAGACTTAACATCATCCAGTCCAGCAGCTTTACCTGGTTGTAATGTATGTAAAAGTTTCAGTACCATCTCTTATGTTATCTCAAAGTTAGACAAGGTAACATTTCCATTAAATATTTTTGGGAGCTGTGGTATTTCTGACATTTTCTCCTTTGTAAATACTTGCTTAAAAAAATCATTTAGTCATTCAGCTATTTCCCTGTCAGATGTTATTACTTTACCTTCATTATCTTTTAGTGGACCCTCCTTGCTTTTAATACTTTGCTTAGTTCGATTATTACTTAGTTCCCTGAACTAGGCCTAGGCTGTTAACATTGAAAGTTTCTCACACATGTTACCATGGAAGCAGTTGAATAGCAAAGCATGCTATTTAGCATACAATAGTGTGAAAGTACTAGGCCTAGTAACAAGATTTATAAGTATATAAGCAGGGAGAGTTAGATCATCTGGAATATACACAGTAGTCTGAAAGGAGATTTCACATATATCAGCGATCAGCGAACATAAATTGTCAGCAGCCTCATTACTCTCAAAGCAATGCAGAGTGTGTCATTATTCTGGTTTGAAGTTAGATGGGATTTAACGACACGCCAACACGAATGTGTTATATAGTGTCAGCTAGATGAAAAGATAAAGTTCAAAAACGGTTTCAAACAAGGTTGAAGTTCAAGTTCGGTTTCAAATACAGTTGAAATACGGTTCAAGTCCTTCCCTTTAGTCACCTCTTACATCAGGTGGGGAATACTGTGGGCATATTCTACAACCATCAGCCCACAGGGGGCTATTCTGGTTTGAAGGGAAACACAAAGCTACGGTAAATATTTAAGAAAATGCTGTGAAGTGATCTGTCAAGAATTTTCTCCAAATTTGTGTAATCTTTTCATTCTTCCTCTCTATAAACCTTGCCAGTGCATTCCACAAACTAATGTGTGATATCATATTAACCGTAATTCTTCCCCAGACAAGTACTGGTCACCTGGACAGTGCCCACCTGGACATTTACCCACCCACAATAATATGAAGTATCAAGGGTGGGAATTGCCCAAAAAAGGTCATCCAGAGAGAGTGAGGGGAAGAGAAGATAGGACATAGCTTGGGTGGAAACTTTTTGGTGGTAGTAATCCAAAAACCATAATTTCATTCATAAATGCCTAAATTATAATACTGATATCTCCATTGCAGCCATACCGACCAGATGCCACTCCATACAAAGTTAAAGATTTCCATGCAAGTGTAAGAAATTTGGCTTCTTCCAATAAAACTGGTTCTATAGGGTGAGTATGTTTACTACAGATATTATATGGTCTTTGTGTTTCTGTGTGTCAGTGATGGTTTGGGAGAAGGGGCGTGGTTCTCCCTCTTCCCACCCTCCCTCCAAGTTCGATATGGCCCCCATCCATATACCTGTATCGCCCTCTCAAAATGTAGTATGTGGCTGCTGTGGTGTTGCTGCCCACCAGTTCTCGCAGACCATGATTTCTTTCGTATCGTCATTCTCCCATCCACTTAAAAAACCACTCTTGCCACCACAAGGCACACAGTACATGTGCAGCCTACTGCAGTATTACTGGCTACAAATAAGCAAAGGAAGAAAAATAAGGGTTTCTACAGTCATTCAAAATAAGTTTCACAAAACTTGTCAAAAATGCACACTGTGTCTTTGGAAATTTTTAAAAAGCCTCAAGTACACAATCGAGAGTCTCCCAATTACCTTTTTGCATATTTTTAATACCATTGCCTATACCCGAACAGCTTCCACAGGAATTGTGACAGTACAGTAGTAGAAGTTTGGAACTAAAAATTCAAGTCTTATACACCCCTGCAGTTCCCAAAGATTGAAAATATTGATCAAAACATTGAGAGGAAGAACCCTATCATTTTTGGTTGAGGTCAAAGGTCATCTGGGGTCACCAGAGGTCAAACTCTGAAAACCTTGTTAACATGATAGCTCAAGTTTGGAAGCTTAGATAGAATTCATACTTGGTATGTGGATGCCTTATGGTCAGAGGTAGAACCCTTATTTTCTTGGTGGAAGTCGAAGGTCATTTGGGGTCACCGGGTCAAGTTCTGAAAACTTTGGTAACATGATATCTCAAGTTAGGAAGCTTGGACATAGGTCATACTCTGTGTGGATTATTAATGATAATGGGAAGAACCCTATTGTTTTTGGAGATCAAAGGTCATTTTGGGTCATCGGGGTCAAACTGAAAACTTTTTGACATGATATCTGGAGGTAAGAAGCATGGATAGAATTCATATATGGTAGGTGGATCCCTAATGGTGATGGGAAGAACCCTACTGTTTATGGTGGAGGTTAAAGGTCATCTGGGGTCACCATAGGTCAAGAAGAAGATTTTCCAAGAATTCCCAAGATCAAATATGAACACAAAAGTGAATTTTTCCAACACCTTAAGATCGCGTTTGACCATTGACTGAAAGAAGTGGGACATCATGGCATTATTTGGAATAATATGTATCATCAAAACTACAATGCATTTTTACATTCTGGTTACAATTGTCACAAAGTTTGACTATAAGTTCTTGACTTACTGATTAGGAATCTGTGTGGTGATGTCCTGTGTGTGTGTGTGTGTGTGTGTGTATGAGTGTGTACTCTATGTGACACTTAGATTGTAAACACGATATCTCAAGATAGCAATGACCAACACTTTTCATATTTGGTATATAGATTTGTCATGTTAAGAGGAAGAAGCCTATTGTTTTTGGTGGAGGTCAAGAGTCTTTTGAGGTCACAGTGGTCAAAAACTGAAAACTTTGTAAATACGGTATCTCAAGATAGCAGTGACCGACACTTCATATTTGGGTATACAGATTTTTCATGTCAAGAGGAAGAACCCTATTGTTTGGTGAGAAGAAGCCTCTGGTTTTTGGTGGAGGTCAAAGGTCATCTGGGGTCACCAGAGGTCAAACACTGAAAACCGTGTTAACACAAAAACAATAGATTGCTTATGGAAGGAAAGCCCACCCTTTTTCGACTGGCCTGGATCCTAAGTCCCATACAGGGTCTCTTGATTGCTCAGTTTTGTTCCTTCAAGTGCCATCACCTATATCCACATGGCTATAACATTTGGAGTCTAAATCTAAATCCATTAGTTGAATGGTCCACAGTTCACTTTTCACAAATAATGCATTAATTGATTTTTTCATGTATGCCTTCAAAGCAGTGAAGCTGGTACATGTCAGAAAGTGAGCATTTTACTTGAGAACTCAGGATCTGCTAGGAACTGAGTGATTTGCATGTTTTATGCATTTATTGCTTGATTTTTATTTATTTTTGTTTTTTTGTTTTTTTGTTTTTTTTTTGTTTTTATATTTTAGTGATTTAGGCTACTTGTTTAATTTTAATTTTTTCTGGCTAAGTTATTTTTTATTTCTGACAAAGACTGAGAATATTGGCAATTAGCAGACCTACCCATTTATGACTTATAGCCATAAGTGGAAATCCTGGGTATGTCTCCCCCCCCCCTCCTCCACCACCACCACCACTTTCTCGAACCACTCTTATTGACTTTCACTTTTACACATATGTAGTCACTTTTGCCTTAGTAGAAGTTATCCATCCCCTCCCACACACACACACATATACTCTTTTCACACAAATCTCTGTTCCTGCTCATAGCTGTATCTGGAATAGCAGTACAGGTGCAGCTGTATATGCAAAGAAATAGTAAAAGAGCATTGGTTGGTTCAAGTGAAAAATTAGAAGTACTTTGAGGCAATACTGTTTACCCTTTAAAGAAGGGTAGCCAACAGAGAAACTGTAAACATTACTTTAACAACATTAGTAAACATTGAGTTCAAGTTGTTCAAGAGAATGAGAAAGAATAATAACTTGTTTTAGTTTGTTGAGTGGTTAGCTAATGTAGATATAGTGCATGAGTGCATGATAATGAAGTAGGGATATAAGTCTGTTACAGAGATAGAACCTTTGAAGTGTTACTCACATGTAATTCAATTTGTTGTCATTTGCTGTACATTTATAGTAATATCACGAAATATATTGCATTATGACATATAAGTTTGTATGCAGCCTACCCTAGGGTTTCCCCTGGCATTCTTTTTGTGAGGCGGCCACCTCACAGTTTTTGGCCACCACCTCACACAAATTTGCTATACTTGCCACCTGTTCTGTAATAGCTAGGGAAGTATTGATAGTTCTCACTCACTGGTGGTGCCAAATTGGCACCATATTAACTCCATGGACTAGTACCACCTCACACTCTCTAAAACCCAGGGGAAACCCTGCTACCCAAATGATTATTTCCCAAATCCAACTTGTAACGTTTGTCTACTGTAGACCTAGCATGCCAAACAAGAAGTTCATTCTCGAAAGGCCCTTGCCCATTATGTGACGTGACTCACTGTGACAACCATCTTGTCTTATTGAGAAATTGCTGACTAATTAGTTGTGAGGCCTGAGGTGTCAACACTATGCAGCTATGTAGTAGCAGATGTCTGAAGCAATGGTAGTGAAATTTTGACCCCCATCTAACTACAACATTTGGCTTTCATCCAACATTGCAAGAAAAAGCAACCTGTACTGTACAGTAGCAGTAAAGGCTGGGGCTGTTGGCATCCACAACAGATGCAGAAGACAGTGTGGCCATTTGAGATAGATTTTTATTGGCTAGAGATGGTTGGGTTTGGCCATGGCACGAAGAGCAAGGGTGTGCATTCATGATGGTGTGTGATGTATGTTTGTGTTTGTCTATGTATGTATGTATGGTTGTATGATAGCAAACCTGGACACTCATATTTAGCATGTAGATTTTTCTTTTATCGTTCTTCCGCTTGATTTTTGGTTGAGGTCAAAGGCCATCTGAGGTCACTGCAGGTCAAAACCTAAAACCCTTTTAAGATGATATATAAAGAAAGGAAGCATAGATACCTTTCATGTGTAGTGTGTCGATGAACCATATCAAGAAGAAGAGCCCTGTAATGTTTTGTGAAGTCCAAAGGTCATCTGAGGTCACTGGAGGTCAATTCTCTGAAAACCTTGTCCATACAATATCTCAAGTTACTGTAGGAAGTATAGATACTTTTCATATTCAGCATGTAGATGTATAAAATTGAAATAACGGTATTGTCTTTATAGGTGAAGGTCAAAGGTCATCTGAGATCGGCAGACCCTGCAAACCTTGCAAAAGAGAAATCTTAAGATAGGATTCTGGATGCTTTTCTTACTTAGCATGCATCATACAGAGTAGAAGTACCCTGTTATTTTGGTGGATGTAAAAGGTCATCCGATGTCATAGGAGTTCACACTCTTAACACCTTGTTAATGTGGTATCTCAAGATAGGAGCCATGGATAGCTTTCATGCTTGGCATGTACTGTAATGCATTATGTGAAGATTAGAATCATTAAATGTTTTTGGTAGAAGTGAAAGGTCTTTAAAGGTCCCTACTTGTCTTATATGCGTGAATGCATGTCATTAAGGTTTAGGATGGTGTGTTTAGTACATGCATGCATGTACGTTGTAGGGGCTATTTCTGGTAAAAGCTGACGTCTCTAGCAAAATGAATTCATCAAAACCTTGCTGCAGTGTTGCATTCTGTTTAACAAACCAGAAGAGTGGCATTTCTAGCACAGTGATCATTTTTTCAGGGTTACAGGTTATGGAGCAAAACAAGCCAAACTTGTACAGTACCTCTCCTCCCCTTTGCCAGAAAATGTGGACTTCTTAATTGAAAATCCAAAAGATTGCTCTGGTCACAGTGCTCGACAAATCCCCAGCCTGACAGTCTGGGACAAGCAAAAAAATCACAAGGGCAAGTGCACTTCTCAGTATTGTAGCCAGAAGGACAAGTACAGTATCCCAGGAAATTTGAACTGGACAAGTAGGTATTTATTCAGTCAAGTAGATTCAGAAAACTGGTAGCCTGATGGAAAGGAAATGAAAAAAGAATTTGTCAAAGCCTACCTTGTAGTCAAATCCTTCCATCCCAGAGATTACCCAGGGAAATGAACATTATATTTCAAAGGGTTGGTTTGTTTAATATTAGAATATTTTCAGTGATTTATCATGCACTCTATAATCGTTCTAAAGACAATTATTAAAAGAAGGTTGTAAGCTCAAATCAAGTTTTGATATGTTAGAAGGAAATTCTGGTGAAATTTGCATTGAAATCCTATGTGTAGCTCTCAAGATAATTAGCAATTAAAGTTGTCACATTCTCAACCCAAAGTGAACTTGAAGCAAGCACATACAACATCATACTGTAACCTCACACAAATGAACTCTCTTTTGTTTCTCTTTAAACTTTACAATCAATTTTCTCCTCCATAATCCCATGTTAGTAGAATGTGATTGCATGGGAGGCATGGGAATTTTATAAACTGCATGTTCCCTATGGGGAACTGAATGTCCCCACTTCAAGGTCAAAATAACAGACTGAAAAAACAAAGGAAACAGAGCATTATTCATGAATGTGAGGAGATGATATAATCTCTACTTGTCTCAAACTCACTTCTGGTTGCAAATATATAGTAACTTCATTTGCTGATATCTTGAGTGCAACATGTCCAAATTGAATGGAAGTTTCATCAGACTGCATCAAAGTTCCTCTGTCATATATAAAACTTAATTTTTTGCTTTAATAAACACTCCCTTTAAATAATACAGTAGGTGATGATTAGGCATATGTCATGATCTTTAAGTTCCCCTCTTTCTTTTCTAAGGAGACTTTAGTTCTACTGTAATGTTTGCATGCAACAGAGACATGTTGTAATGTCCAGGGCTACAGGTTGCTGTACACTTTTTAGACTTTTTTAGTTCAAAAACCAGAATTCTGTATACTCAGGGAATAATTTATCCGGTATCACATCGTAATTTGCTCCACACACTGGCCAAATTGCTAGGCAAATGCAAAAATGTGTAGCACTTTTTTGTGTACATAACCATAGGTTTTTCAGTGATTTTATACTACAGAAGGAAAATATTTTCAAAACTGCTATGCAAAATTTGAATACTAAATGATTCCCTGGGACTGATGGTCCATCAGAATTTTAAGGGAAAGTGCAGTCACCCCACATTGAATTGGTATACCCTGGTATCTTTATTCATCAATGGTTATTATCTTTTTCATGTGGCAATACCTTTGTCATATGATTGTTACAATCAGGCAAAGTAATTCCTTTTTTCCCTTTTTCTTCAATTTGTTTGCTCTGAAATGTAAACAGATAGTAGAAAGAGAAATAAAGAATTGTAAGATGAATATAGATAATAAGTTATAAACTTAATTTTGGGTGATACTATTTTAAGATAAGAAACTTGAAAATTTCCCAAAATTTGCAAAGCCATATAAAAATTAATTATCTGTAGAAGAATTGTCATGTTTTGTTATGCTCATGTTGGATTTTTTCTGAAAATTGCAAATTCATCATCAAATTATATCCATGACGGACAGGAGTTGGGCTGCTGTTTTGGTAGTCATAAACCTGTTTGAAACAGTGATGAGACACTCTTGGCCAAGTGATCCTCAGTCTATGTATATTTTGAGATGTCTGTAGGCTAACTATTTCAGTTTTGTTCAGCTTTCTATAAATTTTGCAAGTTTTTTGACCTGCTCTGAAAGAAAAGACAGAGAGAGATAGAAGTGAGGTATAAAATGTCTGACTTTTCAGTTCTTAGATATTTCAATTTGTTCAAGGGGTTAAAAAACTCTAACTGATGAATGAGACACATCTTATTCAACTTAAAACAACTGCATTTTCCCACAAAATTCACATGTAATCCGTATTTCATGTTTTTGTATGTCAACAGGCTGCAAATGTCAAAATGCATCGTCGTGGGAGATGTCGCCGTGGGTAAAACATGCCTTGTCAACAGATTTTGCAACGAAGTATTTGACAAAGATTACAAAGCTACGATAGGAGTCGACTTTGAAGTGGAACGGTTTGAAATTCTCAACACTCCATTTAATTTACAAATGTAAGCAGAGATTATTTGTTACTTTCTTTTGACAATAATGTCATTTTACAAGGGCATTGCTTTAATAACCAGGGTTCAAAATGAGAACTGAAAAGAGCATAACCAAACAGCTTGCAGCCGACAAAAATGTTGGTAGGTGACAAGTTAAGGTAAAGGGAGACCATGGCTTAAATGTGGAAATGAAAGGGCAACAAATTGAGCAAACACAGAAGTGAATTATACTAAAATGTTACAGGTGTGTGTAGACAAGCTACTGGATGTGTAAGACATCAATTTTCTGAGGCATCCCATGAGACCGAAGGTCCATGAGACTGAAAATCAAAAAACAAAAAGGGTCCATAAGACCAAAGGTCCGCGAGACCGAAAATGAGAAAATGTTTGTGGGACTGAAAATGAGAAAATGTTCGAGAGACGAACAGTTTAAGAAAGTCTTCAGAAGGATCAGTTGAATTCTGGGTACACAGCTGTGTTCGTACATATATCCCTAATAGTTCCAGTCTCATGAGCAGGTTTATAATTTCAGCCTCGTAGACCTTTCAGTCTCGCAAACCCTATTTCATTTTCGGTCTCGTGAACCCTGTTTCATTATCAGTCTCATGCACCTTCAATCAGGAACAGTTATAAACTTTAAGGCACTGTTCCAGGCCCTGGGAAAGGCTTCATTTAGTTTTAAACAAAAGTCATGAAAAGGAATATATCAAAAGTAACCAGAATTTCTGCAATGGAAGGAGAATATTCTAATTGAGGCAAATTCCCTATTCATTTTTGTCTCATAACTGTCCTAAATTATATAAGTTAAGTTTGACATCATGAAAATTCAGTGTCTACGGTTTTAAATGTTGACAACATGGTCCTTAAAAATATTGAAATTTTAGTTGGGGAATCTGAACTATTGAAACATTATTTACATGCAATCAAATGTCACTGAAGGTATACTTTAGGTACTGCATGTTTACACAAAAAAATATCACATAGGTAAACAGTTGAGTTCAGCAAAGGTCATTTGGTTTATAGATTGACAAGGTTGAAGGTTGTGAGGGTTGAAAGGTTAATTTAAAAGTATGCTTAGTTTGTAGGTATATTGTTTCCCAGTCAGTGAATGGTACACAAATTGCAAAAGCCAAGTGGTCCTGAAATCATTTGCAGAAGTTTTCGTAAGGTACAAGCAGGGAGTTGCTACTTTATTTGGCTAGAGATGTGTCTTCACAATCCCTCTAAGTCACCAAGTTGCCAACATGTGCAGGGTTTTCCCTGGGCCTTTTGAACGTCGCGGCCCGCGACGTTCAAACTTCAAAAACAGGAAGACCGCGACGTTCAAAAAACAGCCGCGATGTTCAAAAATTCCTCCGGTACCCTGAAAAAATGTTACTTAAACTTTGTCAACGATCGCCTTTCCGTTAATACAATGTGCAGTGAAATCACAAGCTTATTTCCGAAACCTTGTCACGGCAAAATTACGAGCCATGTAGTACTACCTTCGCGGTAATACTTTCGTGCTCATACGTACCCACAGTCATACACGCAAGTCTCAAGATGCAAACAGAAAGCTAAGCTCAGCGTTCGGTATGTATGCATGCCACACACGTACACGGAGTTCAGCAAGCCGTCTTTAATTCACACGTTGCCCGCTCGGCGGACAATCTATATTGACTGCACTCGTAATACCACATGTAAACATTTCGAGATCGGAATATGCAGAGTGAGCATGGATGAACACCTGCGAGATTCGCCTTCCAACACAAACCTGGTGAACAATTGAACACCTCAACCAGCTGACCCGCCCAACCCTTTGAAAATCCCCTGTTTCATATCTTCATGGTCACAAAAAATAAAGCCCCGCCTCGGAATGCAACTCCAAACTTAAAACTGCATTACCAATCTCGTAACTCTCACTCAGCTGCACTGCCAACCTTGCACACTTATCACGTTGACTGTCGTGACATCGCTAAACCTTTGTACCAGGTATTGAATATGTACCCTCAAGTTTAAATTTACATGTCATTATTTGGTAATGATTACGTACATTCCAACGTGAGTAGTCAAGTAAACTATACCGTGAGACGCAACCACAGGTATTATAATTCTGTGGACGCAACTTGCAAAGCCAAACTTGAAAACCAAATGCCCCGTTTGGCAGGTTATAGGCGGGGCTTGTGTCTCAGAATTTTCAACCCAACGAATGAATGAAATATCAGCATTTGACCGACAATATTATTGATAACGTGTCCTTTGTAAAAATACGTAACTTTGCATTATCAGGGCCGCCAAACAATCTACTCAACTTACGCATCTGGCTGGTTTCAAATCTTCACAATATGAACACATTTTTTGTGTCGAAACTGGGTAGAAAATTCGTACCAGAGTACCCAAAAGCATTACCCGTCGGGTAACCGACCGTAAACCTTGCAAAATCAAGCCTAAGTTTAGTGCATGGTATGCACATACAATTCAAGACTCCACCCATCGGCCCCTTATCTCTGGTCGGATCGATCTGTTGAAAACAATACGTCACATTTTCTATATCTACAATGTGCCGTTGGTTCTTAACAATCGTGAGTTTAGAAATCAGACGGGAATTAATAATTTGACCATATTTTAGTGCAGTTAGTACAAATTTTAAACAAGTCCTATCACTACCTCCTGTGGCTTTGTGTTCAAGTGTGCCGTAACGTGTGCATCGGAACCAAAAAATAACATCCAGTTTGTCACTGCAACTTCTGTACTGTAATGTACCTCAACCATGTGATCAAATTTCTCGTAAACTGTTTTCTTGTTACTCTTATGAAAAATCCACCTTCGTGATAATGACAGTAAAAAACTTTCTAATGCATCTCCTAGCCGAGATTTCACCCGCACAGCACCGTTAAAAATGTACGGTAAGATACGGCAGACACCGTGTACGTACGAACGTTCGTTCGTTCGCTGCCTGAGTGCTCTCTCTGCTGTGAGCACATGACTTTGGCAAGTTCCATTTTTCGCAAATGGGGGGTACGTAAAATACTGGGAAAATATTTTGCTCTTATTTTGCCATATATTTATGAAACTTTGGACGTAAAACTTTTGCAAGTAGTTTGAATAGCAATAAAAAATTACGAGCAATATTAAGATAGGAATCATTTTAGTATGTAAGGTAGTACCAGGATAGAAGTAACAGGAAAGAAGATTTTTTTCGTGCACACAGCGCAAAATACACCTTGAAAGACTTTGTACGATTTTAAATCTGATGGAGTGAATTTTGCTTCAGAAAAAAGTTTCTCCACCAAAAATACGAAGTTTTGGCGACTGATTCGAGTCAAAAGAATATTATTGGGGTTGTAATAAGTGCATACCTTATGTAGACATAACTGTATCACCAAAATTTACTTCTTCAGATCGTGAAATCATGTCATGTTAATGTTAGTGATAACTTGACAAGTATGAAATCTAGCAACATCGAAAGTCGAGCCACGTGCCGTGTATCCATTTGGGTATGTGTTTATACGGCAGAGATAGTGTAAAATTTCTAGTCGGTCTTTCGCGCTACTTCTGGGCCTTAGTTTTGAAACGTTACTCATCCACACGCACTGCGTGCAAAAATTTATGAGCTGTCTTTCGACGTTCATTTCTAGAGATAGGCTAGGCTATTATACAGTATAGTAGGCCTATGTTGTTTCGTTATCTAGTATAGGGGCGGCTTGATGTTAGAAACACGCATCGCGGGGCTTGTTTCTGGTGAAAAATGCAATGTAACAAAAGCATGGTACGAAACAGACAAAAGCAACTTCATTTTAACATAATCGTGAATGAGATGGGGGTAAATACATTTTGTTAGTTGCAATAACCATGCTATTTCGCGAAGATCAAAAGGGAAAGGCTGAAAAACTCTACCTGGGTAAAGTAGTAAAGTACTGTGTGCGCTCTGACGTACCTGAACTGTGCTGCATTAGAAATTGCGGTAACTACTAACAATAGCCAATGATCGCTATCATTTGGAGAGGTTAAAATATTACGAGTTTGTGAGCACCAATGGTGAATATTTTGGCAGAAACTTAAAGAAATTCTGTTGACTAATTCGCCTCAAAAGTCCCACTATTTTGCGTTTAGACACTTCTAAAATTCAAAAAATTTCGAAAAGGGGAGGGGGACACCCCCTCCACTTATACCCCACCCTCAGGCCGGCGATCCACCGTCGGACGCGGCAGAGCCGCGACGTTCAGTTCTAAACCCAGGGAAAACCCTGATGTGATGTAACACTCCTCTGAATGCACCTATATGCAATAAACTCTGTGCAGTGGCTAATTTGCACAGTCCGCACACACTGCAGCGCTGCAGCTCCTGCTGTAAACAACAGCTAGCTATGGCTGCATAATACCATCTCCCTCGTAATACATGCTGCATGCTGTGACTGTTAATGCTGCATGCACACTTATGTACAGAACCTTCACTTGCCTTAAACAGACAATGAGAACTAAAAATAGAGTTACTTCGGTCACAAAATTGACCAAACTCACTATCATAATAACTATTTCACACTTCATCCAATGAGGATGCTGAATTTCATGTAGTAGTTTTTCTATCCCGATAAGGATTTTGCAGAATGGGTACATTACAACTATGTACGAAAAATGTTAAAATTTCTGTTAGTTTTACTCCCCAAAACCATGCCAACGTTGGTCAACTTCAGTAACCATGGAAACAAATGGAAATTTTGCAAAATCTAGGCCCAGAAAAATTATTTTTTTCGCTAAATTGATAGTGACTGCAACAATTTTTTCTCTTGGTAAAATATACGTATACAAACATAGCTACCTACACAGTATGCTTGTAAAATGTGATTCAATGCGGAAAAACAAAAAATACTGAAGTTTAAGGGCCTAGAAATGCATTTTGTTCGTAAGGTGTTACAATAATACAATCAATATGATTCACTAAAAAGGGAGGAAAACTAACCTCAGAAAAAACTCTGAAAGAAATAGAACTAATCCATTGAAAGATTTACATCCAAGTTTGAACTGCACATATATTTCAACTGTGACACCTCATTTTCCCATTTCCCAGTCCCATTAGATCATCATTTTCTGTACAGAGCAATGGTTTCAAAATCATCTCAGCTGATAGAGATCATTTGTACTGTGGCTCTCAGCAACATCCTTGTCTTCAAAAAGGAAATTTAATCAGTCCCCTGGGAAGCCTGTCCTTGGTGAAAATTCAAAGGGTTTACAAAGGCAGGATTGTGTGTCCTGAGGCAGATTTAGTGATAAGGTTCATAAAATTTTTGAAGACACATCTCCAGTCAAATAGCAACTCCCTGGTACAAGCTACCACTAACTAGACAGTCCGATTTACCAAGTACCGACTGTGAAAGTGTTTTGTAAAAATGGCTCAAAACTTTAATTATTAAGCGATACGTCCATTTTTTTGCCCAAAGCTCAGTTTTTTTCCTCCACCAGTATCCAAAGTTGTAAACTCGTACCCATTTTTACAGCACTGGTACTTGCCGAAAACTCTCCTCAATATCCCAGGTAGATAATCTCCACATCATTTTGAAAGTACTATATCAAAAGTGTCCCAGTGTCTCTTTTTGCACTTTTCCAGAAGTGAAAACAGTTTTAAGTGGATTGACATTAGTCTTATACAGAGTGGGTTATTTATTAAAACTGAAATCTCTCATCTTGTTCTCTTTTTTGTAAACAGCTGGGACACAGCAGGGCAGGAGAGGTTTAAATGTATAGCTGCAGCCTACTACAGAGGTGCACATGGTAAGTAGAGCCAGTTACAGATTGTTTGACTGGCCATGTGGTGTTAGTATTATGTGTGTAGCTGCATCCTACTACAGAGGTGCACATGGTAAGTAGAGCGCAAGTTACAGAACGTTTGACTGGCCATGTGGTGATGTTAGTGTAAAGGGTTTGTTGACCTCATCTACACATGTGTACTGTAGCTATGATACTAACTTCTTTCAACAAACCTTTGGTCAGAAGTGACTTTGGCCCTGGCAAGTTATGCAAAGGGAAACAAATGTTTTGTGCTATTAACCGTATTCCATGTGCTGTGGTGCAGTTGGAAATGTTGTAGTACTCGATCCTCTTTTAATCATTTCTCAGCCAATCACAGTGCAGGAAGTATCTGTAGATTTCCACCTGACTGCATGGTCAAGTGGTTAGAGCATCTGACTTGCAGCCGGAAGGTCTGGAGTTCAACTTCTGGCCAGGTCATACTGAAGACTTTAAATGGAACCTACTGCCATTGTGCTTGGTGCTCAGCATAAGCAATGGAGTAGGGAAAAAAAGCCAGTGAGCCACAACTGGAAAAAAGGCCACGGCCAGCCTGACTTAAACCAGTTGGTTAGGGTTCTTTTCAAAACTCGCCGCTGCGGTATGTCACGGTAGTGCTCGGCAGGTGTGCACTCGGGCGTGTCTCATTATCAGAGCAGGCCAGAGTGCTTGTTCACGAGCCCTTCCGAATATTCCACCACAGTGCTCAACCAGTACTTAATCCGATTTAGAGTAACAAAGAGAGCAGTTTTGCTGGTAGCAGAAACGATCAATAAAAAGCAGTCCAAAGTAATGAGAGAGAGAGAAGTAACTAAAGCTTTTGCGATAGTCTTCTGGTAAGCCTTTATGTACACATTGACTGGTCTCGGCCTACGGCAATTCATACACCCTGGACCAGACCTTACGATGAAATTGCAACAGAAAAAGTTACTCTAACTTTCATTTCCATTTTCCCTAAAAATCCCGTGATTAATTTTGCCTTAAGTAAATGATAAATGACGAATAATAAAGTAAAATGCAACCTTCGGAGGCAAACTGGTCCCGTTTACATCTTTCACGCGTCTCGGTTTCGGCCTAGCCTAGTAGCATGTGTATATACTGTATGTGCTTTCAATAATACAATATCAAATGCTGTCTTTTAACATAGGCTACTACAGTGTATCTGAACGTTCATGTGTGTCGTTGCAGGTTGAAATAATTTGTGGCTTCGGCCTTATTACGGCGACATATTGTGCTGTTGTGCCGTTTTCAAGAATACAGTACAGCTCAGAATAAAATTGACGTTAGTTACTTAATCTTTAGAAAATTCCGCTTGCTATCGTTAGCTGCGTTAGCATGAACCTGTGGTGACGCAGTTATCGAAACTTTCGTTACCAAAAGTGAACCGTTACTAGAGTTATGCCTTTCCGCACCTGCAATCTTCATTTCAAGTAACGATTCCGTCGTTAATTGCGTAAAAAGAACATGGTTCGCGACTACATCGGCTTTTCCATATTATCGAAAACGGTACGGCAATTTCATTGTTAACGCTATTTACGATAGCCGCGTTAGTTTGTGTGGACTGTGCGGCCTGAGCAGCAAACTGCATCACTAACAAGAACGTTCAAAATGCATGTGTACCTTATTCTGTCGAAAATACTTCCGCAGTTCGGAAATATTCTTGCGCGTTTCCAAATCCTTCCGGTAAAGGAACGTTTTTCTTCCAAACGTTGAAACAAATGTCGCACTTTCAAAAAACAAACACTAAAAATTTATCGATTGTGTGACTCTTTGAAAATAACATCAGCCTAAAACTTCATGAATCTTTTATAAACAAAAAAGAAAAAGGGAGGGCCACCATTTACTTTCGAAAATCTGTTTGCAATTTTGAATAAATTTCGTATGTTTGTTTAGAAAATATCTGGAACGTTCTACATTCTTTCGTACCTTCTGTCGAAAGTATTTCCGCACCCTGTGGAAATTTTTTGCGCGTTGGCAAATACTTCACGTAACGGAACAATTTTTTTTCAACTGTTCGAAAAACTTTCCAGTGTTTAAAAAAAAAAGGTCAACTGCGTGACCTGTGAAAAAGAAAAATTATATCAGGAACCATGCAACTTCATGAGTTTCTGGTCATAGGCTATGCAAAGGAAGAAAAAGGAAGGGCCGTCATCTACTTTCGAGTTTCTCTTTGCAATAATGAATGAATATTCCCGCACGTTCGGAAATACTCTTGTGCTCTTTGCTAATCCCTTCCCGTAACGGAACTTTTTGTAAACGTCCGAAAAAAAATTTCAAAGGGTCAGGCAATTGATATTTTAATTTATTTATTTTTTTATTTTATTTTTTTTTTGAGGGTTCGTTAATTTTTTTGAAGGTTAAAAAAAGTTCCGTTTAAAAAAATGCTTTGAACGGAACTTTTTTAAACGTTTGACAAATACTTCCGCACGTTCGGAAAGACTCTTGCGCCCTTTGCTAATCCCCTTCCGTAACGGAACTTTTTTTAAACGTTCTAAAAAATTAACGCAATTGACAATTTTTTTTTTTTTTTCTGAAGGCGGAAAAAGTTTTTCGAACCTTTAGAAAAAAGTCCTGTTAAAAAGAGGTTACGTAACGGAACTTTTTTTAAATCTTATGAAAAATATTTCCGCACGTTTGGAAGTACTCTTGCGCCCTTTGCTAGTCCCTTCCCGGAATGGAACTTTTTTTTAAAAAAAATTTCAAAGGGTCACGCGAAAAGTTCCGTAACGGAACTGTTGTTTTTCAAAGCGTTCGAAAAAAATGTAGAGGATCACGCAATTAATTTTTTTCGGGAAGGTGCGAGAATTTTTCGAACGTTAAAAAAAGTTACATTTAAAAAAGTTACGTAACGGAACTTTTTTTTATATCATTCAGTCATTTGAAAAATGTTTCCGCACGTTCGGAAGTACTCTTGCGCCCTTTGCTAGTCCCTTCCCAGAACGGAACTTTTTTTTTAAATGTTCGCAAAAAATTTCAAAGGGTCACGCGAAAAGTTCCGTATCGGAACTTTTGTTTTTCAAAGCGTTCGAAAAAAAAGTAAAGGATCACGCAATTAATTTTTTTTCGGGAAGGTGCGAGAATTTTTCGAACGTTAAAAAAAGTTTCATTTAAAAAAAGTTACGTAACGGAACTTTTTTTTTTCATTTAAAAAATGTTTCCGCACGTTCGGAAGTACTCTTGCGCCCTTTGCTAGTCCCTTCCCGGAACGGAACTTTTTTTAAATGTTCCAAAAAGATTTCAAAGGGTCACGCGAAAAGTTCCGTAACGGAACTTTTGTTTTTCAAAGCGTTCGAAAAAAATGTTAAGGATCACGCAATTAATTTTTTTTCGGGAAGTTGCGAGAATTTTTCAAATGTTAAAAAAAGTTCCATTTAAAAAAAGTTACGTAACGGAACTTTTTTTTTATATCATTTGAAAAATGTTTCCGCACGTTCGGAAGTACTCTTGCGCCCTTTGCTAGTCCCTTCCCGGAACGGAACTTTTTTTTAAATGTTCGAAAAAGATTTCAAAAGGTCACGCGAAAAGTTCCATAACGGAACTTTTTTTTTGCAAAGCGTTCGAAAAAAATGTAAAGGATCACGCAATTATTTATTTTTCGGGAAGGTGCGAGAATTTTTCGAACGTTAAAAAAAGTTACGTAACGGAACTTTTTTTTATATCATTGAGTCATTTAAAAAATGTTTCCGCACGTTCGGAAGTACTCTTGCGCCCTTTGCTAATAATCCCTTCCCGGAACGGAACTTTTTTTTTTTAAATGTTCGAAAAAATTCAAAGGGTCATGAATTGATATTTTTTTTTAAGATGCTAGAATTCTTCCGGGAACGTTAAACAAAGTCCCAATTTTCGTATCTTCAGTTGCACATTTTTTTCCCGTAACGGAACTTTTTTTTATAAACGTCAGAAAAGAAATTTACAAAGGGTCACGCAATTGATATTTTTTTTTGAAGGGTGCGAAATTTTTTTGGAACCTTTAAAAAAAAAGTTCCGTTAAAAACAAAGGGTTTTTTTTTAAACGTTGGAAAAAAATTTCAAAGGGTCACGCAATTGGTATTTTTTTTTTTTTTGGAAGGGTGCGAAAATTTTTTTGAAGGTTAAAAAAAAAGTTCCGTTATAAACATGCTCCGTAACGGAACTTTTTTAAACATATGACAAATACTTCCGCACGTTCGGAAAGACTTGCGCCCTTTGCTAATCCCCTTCTGTAACGGAACTATTTTTAATCGTTCGAAAAAAATTCAAAGGGTCACGCAATTAATATTTTTTTTGAAGGGTGCGTAATTTTTTTGAAGGTTTTAAAAAAAAGTTCTGTTAAAAAAATGCTCCGTAACGGAACTTTTTTTAAACGTTCGAAAGAAATTTCAAAGGGTCACGAAATTGATATTTTTATTTTCTTTTGAAAGGTGCGTAAAGCTTTTTTGAAGGTTAAAAAAAAAACATTTCCCTTCAAACATGCTCCGTAACGGAACTTTTTTAAACGTTTGACAATACTTCCACACGTTCGGAAAGTCTTGCGCCCTTTGCTAATCCCCTTCTGTAACGGAACTTTTCTAAACGTTCGAAAAAAATTCAAAGGGTGACGCAATTGATATTTTTTTTTGAAGGGTGCGTAAAGTTTTTGAAGGTTTAAAAAAAAAGTTCCGTTAAAAATATGCTCCGTAACGGAACTTTTTTTTAAACGTTCGGAAAAAATTTCAAAGGGTCGCGCAATTGATATTTTTATTTTTATTTATTTTTTTTTTTTTTGAAGGGTACGTAAAGCTTTTTTGAAGGTTAATAAAAAGTTCCGTTAAAAACATGCTCCGTAACGGAACTTTTTTAAACGTTTGGTTAATACTTCCGCACATTCGGAAAGACTTGCGCCCTTTGCTAATCCCCTTCTGTAATGGAACTTTTTTTAAACGTTCGAAAAAAATTCAAAGGGTGACGCAATTGATATTTTTTTTTGAAGGGTGCATAATTTTTTTGGAAGGTTTCAAATAAAAGTTCCCTTAAAAACATGCTCCATAACGGAACTTTTTTTTAAACGTTCGAAAGTAATTTCAAAGGGTCACGCAATTGATATTTTTTTTTTTTTTTGAAGGGTGCGCAAAGTTTTGTGAAGGTTAAAGAAAGTTCCGTTAAAAACATGCTCTGTAACCGGTCTTTTTTAAACGTTTGACAAATATACTTCCGCACGTTCGGAAAGACTTGCGCCCTTTGCTAATCCCCTTCTGTAACAGAACTTAAAATGTTTTCGAGACGTCCGAGATGATTTAAAAGAAATGTCCGATACATTCCCTTAATGACGGAGATTTTCAGAAGTAAATAGCAGTTGTATATGTTCTTCCGTTATTATCAAAAGATTCATGAATTTTTGAAACGTGCAAAAAATATTTCGGAACGTGCAAAAGAAATCCGAAACATTCTGGAATGTCCGAGATGATTTTTAACAAATGTCCGAGGTTCTCTTTTAATGACGGAGATTTTCAGAAGTAAATAGCAGTTGTATATATTTTCCCGTTATTTATCAAAAGATTCATGAATTTTTGAAACCATCAAAAATATATCGGGAAGGTAGAAAACATAAAATGTGTCGAGACATCCGAGGTGATTTTCAACAAATGTCAGATATTTTCTTTTAATGGCGGAGAGTTTCGTAAGTACACAGCAGTTGTGGATGTTCTTCCGTTGTTTATCACAAGATTCATGCATTTTTGAACGCACGAAAAAATTTCCGAAACATTTTCGTATGCTCGAGATGTCTTTTAGCAAATGTCCGATGTTTTCGTTTTTAATGACGGTGATTTTCAGAAGTTAATCGCAACTGTATGTTCTTCCGTTACCAATCAAATGCATGGCACGCTGTTCGGTTGTGTACATTTAGAATTGATTTGATGTTGAGAGATTTGTGTAAAACTAAAAGTCAAAGCTGAAACCGCAGCTGGTTAACTTCTTCCCCTAAGTCTGTTTCTCTTTGCTTCGTCGAAAAGCGCGAGCAACACCAGGCCAGCCGGCCTGTCGTACTGAACGGAATATGATAGGCTCAAAGTTGTTTACGTGTGGTGAGTACATCCCCCGCACAAACCAAGCACTATACACGAGCGTTGTATCATGTAGGTATAGGCCGCGATCCCATGTCAAAACAATTACGCTGTCCACAAGCAATTTGATCTTTTCGAAATTGCCCTTGGATATTTCATGTAACATTTACTGTATTTCTGGGGTGAAAAATATCAGAAGAGGAGTGGAATTAATAATTTCGCAGCTGTAAAAGAGAAGCTGAAACAAGTGAGTCAACTTGAAGTGTGTTCATACCATTCTCTGCACAAAAGCGAAACTTGCTTCGCACGACCGCATTCAGCTCCCCAACGTTTATTACTGAACAATATACATAGGCTAGGAATACCCATTCAACGCACGATAAGCCGTTCTATTCAGCGCAGGCTACCTATTGTGCTCGTGGACACCAATTAATTTTCGGAACACTTCGTAGAGTGCCCTGTGATGTCATTCAGAATATTCATGACTTTGGCAGTAAGTCGGCTCGCCGTTGCGGTGTGCAACGGCGAGTTATGAAAAGGCCCCTTAGAAACTGAGCCGTAAAACCTCATCTGACTCATCTAACTCTAACTCCACCAGTCAGAACCTACTTTACCAAGGTTCATTTAAAGGAAACAAAAAATTTTAAGAGTCTGATTTTAAACCAATGAGAATGCATGGAAGTCATATTCACTAGTGGTTTTCAAGTAATAATAGTAGATAGTTAAAATTTTAAAATTTCCCAGCCAGTCACAATACAGAAAACAAAAAGTGTGTATTATTGTCTGGTTTCACAGTGGTCATCATCGTGTTTGATCTGACGGACAAGTTTACCTTGGAACATGCCGAAGTTTGGCACGCTGAAGCCGTCAAGGAAATGAAAGAAGCAGCGTTCTTGTTCCTGGTCGGCACCAAAAAAGACATTTGCGTGAGTAGAGGGCACCTTTCGCCCAACCCTTAGAAGTTTTTAGCATCTTGTCTACCATGTTACATCGCTTATCTCATGTAGTATTTTAAGGAAGGTCATGTATGATTCAGGGGAAGTGGTTCCATGTGGTTTATATTGACCTCCCACTAGCCAAGAACTGCATCCAACTACAACTTATTTTTGTAGCTCTAATGAATTGTGTTGTTCAGTTTCTTGGTAGGAGTGATCTCCATCCTGCTCCAAAGATCTGAAATTGTTACAACTTATGCCTGTTACACTTTAACAGATATGCTAGGCTTTATAAAAGCTAACAAGTGGGTATGCTTGGGTTAGATGGTACTGTCTGCTTTAGATAAAGATAGGTACAACAATGAAACTGCAAATACAAAAAGATTGGTGGTTTACTAATCCTTGTCCCCCTAAGGCATCCTACCAGATCAAAAAGCAACTTTGTTCCTTGATCTGCCTGCAGGAAGGCCTTCTTTTTTGCACACAACGAACTTAATTGGCCAGCAACTGTCTTAAATGGTAAGCCCATGTCAAGTGGGCAAAAGTCGGTCAAGGGAGATTCAAACCTGAGCAATTGTGAAGCATACCAGTGCTTTGCAGCCCAAACTACTCTAACCCTAAGGACTGTGTCATACCATATCTTGGTCGACAGTCTTATAGGAGATTCATGGCATGTCCCAAGTATGTTTATGTTAATGTAGTGTATATTGTATGCCACAGTTGTACCATGTTAATACTTAAATGGGTCATTAAGAGCCTTTAACCTTTGTATTTGATATTGTCATTATGAGAGTGTTTTATGGTGAACCTAAGTCATTAATGTCAACTTTAAGAGATATATAAAAGGATCACACTATTTACAAATTGGCATGTCAATCATAATTTTGTCATGCTTACTTTTGCATTGTACATTTTTCTCAAGGATCACAAAAATCCTTCTTGAGGGAAGAGCAAAATTATCTCTCAACTCTATGCTTTTTGTTTTTGGTTTCGATGATAAGAGAAACCTATGCAGTCATGATGGCGTGTGTATGTATGTGTGTATGTGCGTGTGTGGGTGTGTGTGTGTGTGTGTGTGTTTGTGACACTTTGCTCGTTAACACGATATCTCAAGAAGGGAAACTCTGACAGTTTTCAAACTTGGTACATAGATGCCCCATATTGAGAGAAAGAACCCTATTGTTATTGGTAGGGTCAAAGCTCACCTGGGGTCACCGGGGGTCAAAATCTGAAAACTTTGTTAACACAATATCTCGAGGTAGGAAGCTTGGATGAATTTCATACGTTGTATGTAGATGCGTTATGGTAAGAGGAAGAACCCTATCATTTTTGGTGGAGGTGAAAGGTCATCTGGGGTCACCGGGGGTCAGACCCTGAAAACTTTGTTAACACGATATCTCAAGAAGGGAAGCTCTGACAGTTCTCAAACTTGGTACATAGATGCCCCATATTGAGAGGAAGAACCCTATTGTTTTTTGTGGGGGTCAAAGGTCACCTGGGGTCACCGGGGGTCAAAATCTGAAAACTTTGTTAACACAATATCTCGAGGTAGGAAGCTTGGATGAATTTCATACGTTGTATGTAGATGCGTTATGGTAAGAGGAAGAACCCTATCATTTTTGGTGGAGGTGAAAGGTCATCTGGGGTCACCGGGGGTCAGACCCTGAAAACTTCGTTAACTCGATATCTCAAGAAGGGAAGCTCTGACAGTTCTCAAACTTGGTACATAGATGCCCCATATTGAGAGGAAGAACCCTATTGTTTTTGGTGGGGGTCAAAGGTCACCTGGGGTCACCGGGGGTCAAAATCTGAAAACTTTGTTAACACAATATCTCGAGGTAGGAAGCTTGGATGAATTTCATACGTTGTATGTAGATGCGTTATGGTAAGAGGAAGAACCCTATCATTTTTGGTGGAGGTGAAAGGTCATCTGGGGTCACCGGGGGTCAGACCCTGAAAACTTCGTTAACACGATATCTCAAGAAGGGAAGCTCTGACAGTTCTCAAACTTGGTACATAGATGCCCCATATTGAGAGGAAGAACCCTATTGTTTTTTTGTGGGGGTCAAAGGTCACCTGGGGTCACCGGGGGTCAAAATCTGAAAACTTTGTTAACACAATATCTCGAGGTAGGAAGCTTGGATGAATTTCATACGTTGTATGTAGATGCGTTATGGTAAGAGGAAGAACCCTATCATTTTTGGTGGAGGTGAAAGGTCATCTGGGGTCACCGGGGGTCAGACCCTGAAAACTTCGTTATCTCGATATCTCAAGAAGGGAAGCTCTGACAGTTCTCAAACTTGGTACATAGATGCCCCATATTGAGAGGAAGAACCCTATTGTTTTTGGTGGGGGTCAAAGGTCACCTGGGGTCACCAGGGGTCAAACTATGAAAACCTTGTTAACACAATATCTCAAGGTAGGAAGCTTGGATGAATTTCATACTTTGTATGTAGATGCGTTATGGTAAGAGAAAGAACCCTATCATTTTTGGTGGAGGTGAAAGGTCATCTGGGGTCACCGGGGGTCAGACCCTGAAAACTTTGTTAACACGATATCTCAAGAAGGGAAGCTCTGACAGTTCTCAAACTTGGTACATAGATGCCCCATATTGAGCAGAAGAACCCTATTGTTTTTGGTGGAGGTCAAAGGTCACCTGGGGTCACCGGGGGTCAAACTCTGAAAACCTTGTTAACACAATATCTCGAGGTAGGAAGCTTGGATGAATTTCGTTCTTTGTATGTAGATGCGTTATGGTAAGAGAAAGAACCCTATCATTTTTGGTGGAGGTGAAAGGTCATCTCTGGTCACCAGGGGTCAGACCCTGAAAACCTTGTAAACACGATATCTCAAGAAGGGAAACTCTGACAGTTCTCAAACTTAGTGCATAGATGCCCCATATTGAGAGGAAGAACCCTATTGTTTTTGGTGGGGGTCAAAGCTCACCTGGTGTCACCGGGGGTCAACCTCTGAAAACCTTGTTAACACAATATCTCGAGGTAGGAAGCTTGGATGAATTTCATACTTCGTATGTAGATGCGTTATGGTAAGAGAAAGAACCCTATCATTTTTGGTGGAGGTGAAAGGTCATCTGGGGTCACCGGGGGTCAGACCCTGAAAACCTTGTAAACACAATGCCTCGATGTAGAAAGCTTGGATAAATTTTATACTTTGTATGTAGATGCCTTATAGTAAGAGGAACAATCTTATCATTTTTGGTGGGGTTCAAAGGTCATCTGTGGTCACTGGGGGTCAAACCCTCAAAACCTTGTTAACACAATATCTCAATGTAGGAAGCTTGGATAAATTTGATACTTTGTATGTAGATGCATTATGGTAAGAGGAAGAATCTCATCATTTTTGGTGGAGGTCAAAGGTCATTGGGGTCACTGGGGGTTAAGCTCTGAAAATCTTGTTAACACGGTATCTCCATGTACGAAGCTTGGATAGATTTCTTACATGGTAAATTGATGTGTTATAGTGAGAAGATGTAACCCACTGTTTTTGGTGGAGTTCAAAGGTCATCTAGGGTGGCTGAGGGTCAAACACTGAAAACCTTGTAAACACAATATCTCAAGGGAGAAAGCTTGGATAGATTTTATACGTAGTATGTGGATGCATTGTGGTGAGAATATGAATGCAATCATTTTTGGTGGAGGTCAAAGGTCATCTTGGGTCAACGTGGGCCAAACACTGAAAAGCTTGTTAACACGTATCTCAGGTAGGAAGCTTGGATAGATTTCATACTTACAGTACTATGTGGATGTGTAATGTTGAAAAGATGGACCCTATTGTTTTTGGTGGAGGTCAAAGGTCGTCTGGGGTCACCAGAGGTAAAAAAGCAAAATTTCCCAAGAATTCCCAAGAGTTTTATAGGTTCAGCAGAGGTCAAAGAGCAAAATTTTCCAAGATTTCCTAAGATCGTCATCTGGGGTCACCAGAGGTCAAACTGCAAATTTCCCAAGAATTCCCAAAATTAAATAGGAACACAAAACTGTATTTTTCCAACATGTTAAGATAGCATTTGACCATTGACTGAAAGATATGGGACATCATGGCATTATTTGGAATAGAACATATATCATCGAAACCTCAATGCATTTTTGCATTCTGGTTAGTATTTCATATTACTAGAAGGACCACTTGTTTCTTTTTGGGAAAAAGTGAAGTATGCCCTCTATGTGGAGATTCTTTCAGTAGAAATAGATTTTGAAGTATTACAATTTGGGAAAGTGGCTATTTTCATTGTCAGCTTGAAGGAGTTATTCATAAGTGGGGCTAAATGTTGTAAACCTGTCTTGAGCATGAAATTGCTAGCAAGAGTACAGTGTTCTAATACAGTGTCCGTGGAAAGCTACACATGTGAATGAAGTTGCTGCCTCATGGAAAATTAAAAGGTTTCATTACATGAGAATACTGCTACTTGTCTATCCATTATTTTGATATTTTTGTCGCTAAAAAAGAAAACAATGGTATAAGGTTCTGCATGTCTCATTAACAAGGCTTTGAAATCTAAGTATAAAATGGAGAAAAAATGAGCACAGGTCAGACTTAGTGCTTCTTTGTTTTAAAGGTGGAGGAGGACTGATATTAGTCGAGTAGTGTCTTTTTGCTCTGTGCTATGATAAAAGTATCCTCAGTAGCCAAAATCATTTCTGTAGTGAAGGGACTTCACATGACCCTCGGTGAAGCTTCAAAACATTGTGGAATGATCCTTCCTAGCATATAGTTCAGTGATCATATAATGCAGTTTAGTACATTTTTTATATATTCCTTTTTTCTTTTTTTTTTGGGGGGGGGGGGGGTCTAATTCTAAAGGAAGACCATTATTACTCAAAAAACAATTTAGGTTTGGGACAACCAGACATCACAATTGGCTAATGCACTTTGGCCTAAAAAGTGGGCAAATCTGAACTGTGCTTTTAATTACCTGTATTATCCACTCTGACATGTAGGTAAATGTAACATAATATGTATAGTAACCTGCATAGGACAGCAGACCTTGGTGTTACCAGCTCAGCACTCTATGATCAGGGTGCTCATTTGAAGAGGACAGTATAACACATCGACAATGGGTAATTATACTACTATAGGTACAGCGGTTCTTCACTGACATCATGAATACATATGGCAACAACAGAGACGGCCATATTGGACATCAAACTTATTGCACGCAACATGTACCCTGTGTACAAAAGTATTGGGGAAAGCTTAAAATGCATATTATCTTCAGTTCAAAGTAAGTTTTTTTGAGGATGGTGAACGTTTGGTGTGTAATCGGCAAGAAAAGTCACAGGGTCTACAGTTTTATTATCAATTTCCAACAGATGTACAGTGTATAGCTAAATGAGTTTTTTGGATTCTGAAGAAATATTGGCATCTGGAGTTCACATACTAAATGGCACTGTGCACACTCCATATCCCGTGAGCAACTACAGATATTCCCGTGAGCAACGACAGATGTGTGATCATTACACAACATTTAAACACAGCATACATAGCCTATATGCAGGCCTTCATGTAAAGTTACATACAATCAGTCCCTAACAGCTTAGTTCAGAAAACTTTCTTGCAAAACCTTTTACACTTTGATGGATACTGTGTATCCACAGTATAGTCATATAACACATGCACTCAGTGTGACAGCCGTTATGGTGGTTGAAGTAAAACTGGAATCATTATGATCTCAAGTGAAAAACCTTTTTAGGCCTGTGTCCATGTCGCTTCTAGAGGACCCATTGGCCATAAGTTGCACCTCTGCAGCTCTTCTCCACCTGTCCCCAGAGTTGTAATCTGTACTTCAATCTCTTGAGCAAACAAGCTTCCAAGGCACTATTGACCACAACTCTCTTATCAACCAGTAGAACTACTTTGCTTGCAAGGTTTACCACAGAGACTATTGTTTGAGATCAGACATCCACCACTGCACAGCCTCTTCATTGCAAAGAAGAGGGGAGAGCTAGGTGTGAGAGGATGACTCATGCTCTAATAAACTAAGTCAGAAAACCCACCCAGACATGGCACACGACAGGATTTTGAGTTCTTAGAAGATGCACTATATTAGTAATGGCAAAATTAGCGGCATACCAAGAGGTACAGACATGTAACAGGGCTTCCGCTGGACAATCCCACCCTTGTCATTTACCCGTCAGACAACTTTCTCCATCAAAAAAGTTGGAATTGACCATGGAGAAAATTGGGGTGGGTGGGGGTGGGTAAGTTGTCAGGGTAGGATCTGTCTGGGTTGGATTTGTTCAGGGCAGGAATTGTCCAGGTGAGAATCATGGTAGTTGTCCCAGGCCTTTACATTTGAAAATCGAAGGCAAGTACATAACAGCTCTCCTAAGAGCTGCGATGGTGAGCTGTTTCCTAAATTTTTACTGATGTTACATGCAACACAAAGTTTGTCAGGCTGTTGTAGACAAGTTTTTTGACAATCAAGGTGAGAAGTAAATGACTCACCTCAAATTCATTTTAGGCGAGTTTAGGCGCTGCCGAGCCATAGCTGGCCTTAAATGAAAAGGCCTGTTGTCCAGGAACTTGGAGAAAACTTTGCACTGGGAATTTTAACAGTCTGGGAGGAAGAAATTTACCTGAACAGTAGGATATTATAGTTTGTTTGTCATTATGGATAAATTTGTAAAGTATGCAAAAAAAAGGTACAGACTGTTAAATGGCTACATAGGGTAATCTGGTTGATGAAACACTCTACTATGTGTAATGAATTGGTTTTAGTGTTCAATGCATTTACAAGAAAACTTTAATGTGTGAGTTGTATGCTGAATTGTAATGAACCTTGCTGTTGTCTGTCTGTAACAGGAAGAACGAGAATTCAAGGAAATGGAGGAGAAAGCTGTTAAACTTGCCAAAAAATTGGATGCAGAATTTTGGGCTGTGTCTTCATTGACAAGTAAGTGATGAATAGATGAGTTGGGAAATTGGATTTTGCTGTACCATTTAGTGCCACAGATCAAGTCCACGGATATGTCCGTATGGATACAAAGTCTTTGAGCGAATATTTTCTTGTCTTCCACAATTTAACGTCATACCGCCTAACCTTTGCAGTCCAAGTTAAGGGGAATAACTTTATAAAGAACTAATTCCTCCAAAGGAAATTCTCTTTGACCTGTGGTGGATTTATACTTAATACTTTTAATCTCAAAAATTGTGCATGATTACACAAAATATCTGTCTTGCACATGCAGTCTCTGTAACAGTGCACTTTCCTTCCCAGCATGCATTGTATTGAAGTTCTCCAACTTGTGTATTGTTTGGCAATGCAGCCCCAAGAATACACCTTTCAGTCACCAAAACTAAAAGACATATGTAGTGATGAGATACATTCCATTAAATCATGGTGATTTTAACACCCCATCCCTCCCTAGCTCTAGCCTGAAACAAAATTAGATTTTGAATGAATTTTTGAAGGGTGATAATGGATGGATCACTTGCTTTAATCTATTCTCAACCTTCTGTAACTTAGGGCCCATGTTTGATTGCTGAAATTACCTGAGGACCACCACTTATTGTAAAATAGGTGAAAATAAATTCTGCTTAAAGGCAACCTATATATATTCCCAACAAACTACTAAAGTTTCATTTGATTCTGAGGAGATAAACTACATTAAAAAAACATAGAAAACCTATGGGCCACCTGCTAGGTGAGAATCACTGTGTTTAGCCATTATTTAGTAATACCCATGCCAGACAGTTTGTTACTTAAAATTTATATAACTGGCACTTGTCTCAGCTGCCCTGCTTTTCTTCAGATTCGTATGGAGAAAGAGAAACTGCCTTTCTTTTTTTACAGCCCTCAAAGGGCTGTTGATTTATGATAAAAACACAATTGCACATGAACAGGCAGGCTTAAGTTTCAAAATTGTAAATTCATCTCAGTTGGCAAACCAACTCAACAGTTTCAGGCATTTGAGTGACTCCTACTTATCCTAAGAAACTACATGTTGTTTCCAGAGTTTTGATCGTACTTTTGTCTCACATTTTCTAGCTGGACCATTTAAAAATCTACAATTTAAATCGAATTTGTTTTTGCAGTTGAAAGATCAGTTAAGATAGGGACACCAAAAAATGCTGTGTAATAGAAAATCTACATGTCTATTTGGCTTGGGCTGGTTCCTCAACTTAACTTTAGAGTCCAGTGTGGTCAATAAACACTCATAAAAATCATACTTTTGTGTTGTAAAGTTGTCCTGACTTTTACATTTAGGCGACACGTATATGTACCCCTAATGTCAGTGTCGCCTAAAGGTACCATTTTTTCAACCAATATGTCGCCTAAAGTGACCATTTAGGGAAATATATATATATATATAACCCCAGTACCGCCAATACAAAGGGCAAAAATAAAAACAACAAAATACATAAGTTTATATTTCCCCCTTTACGTTTTGAGATATACATGCACATTATTTCAATGGCCCCTAAGTCGTTAGTGTTAACAGATACATGTACGTAAGTTGGTGTGCAGTGAAGTAATTGCATAA